>CM053742.1:1914117-2044294 GCA_028658305.1 Pachyuromys duprasi
AGGACCATGTGTGGATATGGCCTGGAACCCCCGCTCAGATGGGGCCCATGATAGCTCGTTGTCGGACTGAAGACCCTAGTGAGGGAAACAGGGACTGTTTCAGTCATGATCTTGATGGCTGACTCTTTGACCCTCCCCCATACATGCCGAGGAGTGACAGACTGGCTAGATCCCAGGGGAGGACATTGCAGCCAGCCCTGAGGAGACAGGATGCGCTGGGGTTGGATGGAAGGTGAGGAGGTCCTCCCCTGTTGGTGGACTTGGAGGGGGCGGGGAGGAGGGAGATGAGGGAGGGAGAGAGAGGATGGGAGGGAATGAGGGAGGAGGCTACGTCTGGGATGCAAAGTACCTAACCTGTGATTGATATAAAAATAAGTAAATTAATAAAAAAAGAAACAAAAAATTAATTAAAAAATAAAACAACAACAACAATAAAAACCAGTTTGGTGGTAATGGTCAGTCCTAGGTATTCAAGGTTATGGCATAGCTATGGAAATCTCTATATGAAGCAGTGTTGTTTGTGGCTTCATCCTGCATTGCCCCCTGGCATGTGTGTGCGCATTTCATGCTTGACATTTGCTACATATCAACAGCTCCTTCGGCTTGAGTTTTACAAAATAACTGTGTAAAATATAATCAATAGAGAATGCATTTATTTCATGTATTATAGCTTTAAAAAACAATCAAAATAGCAGTGCTGGGGGGTGTTCAAGGGAAGAGACTATGAGCATGGATTTCTGGCTTCAAATACTAGCAACAGTCTCCAGCAAAAAAGAGAAAATATTAAACTAGGCATTGTACCACGCGTTTGCCTTGAGGGACTCAGAGAAGAATATTGCTGTGAATTCAATGCCAGCCTGAGCTATGCAGCAAGGCCCTGTGCAGAAAGAGAAGGAGAAGAAGAAGTAAAGAAGAAGAGGAGGAGGAAGAGGAGGAGGAACAGGAGGAGGAGTAGGGATGGGGGACGAGGGATGAGGAACAAGGAAAAAGGAAAATAAAGGGAGAGAAAGAACCTAACCATGTGACTGATTGTTAAATAATTTGAGTAAACACTACTGATCATATGTTTTTAACTTATAATAAGTCAACTGTGAGAGGCACAGTTTGTATTGATTAACTGTCACCAAAACTGTGCGGTGTAACAAATCTCAGCAGAGCATAGTCAAAATTATTGGTTTATCTCAGAATTGTATAGGTCCAGCCACTGATACAAGCTGCACTCAGTGTGTCATGTGCTTCTTGACTCATCCCTGTGACTAGACATGTCCTTAGCAGTTAAAATAGAGCACAAGCTCAGTCATAAAGATGACTGTCCTAGCTTTGGGCATGTGACAGTAGGAGCTATAGTGGTTTACTAAAGGAATTTTCTCAATGTTTCGGGTTTTCCCTTTTATGACAGCTATAATGTCACTGGCTGTTCCACACATCTATATCTTAGTGCATATCTCTGATGAATTTTTTTTTTTGGTTTTTTGGTTTTGTTCTGTTGAGACAGGGTTTCTCTGTATAATAGCCCCGGCTATCCTGGAACTTGCTTTGTAGACCAGACTGGCCTCAAACTCACAAAGATCTGCCTGCCTCTGCCTCCCAAGTGCTGAGATTAAAGGCATATGCCACCATGCCTGGCCACCTCTGATGAATTAACTAGGACCTTTCTTAGTGTGTGATGTCACCTTTGCCACCATCTGTAGCTACACAAGGCAATGATTCTTCTAAAATGTCACTACCTCCAATGACAGGGTTAGAAACTAGGCCTCAAAGAGAAGGAACAAAATGAAGAACACCAAGTTGGTTTGAATTAACAAAAATGGGTCTGGACAATAAGCAGGGATGCACACTGTTAAATGTACTGTATCCCACAAAGGCAACATTAAAAACGACATTGCAGCCAGCCCTGAGGAGACAGGATGAGCTGGGGTTGGATGGAAGGGGAGGAGGTCCTCCCCCGCTGGTGGACTTGGAGTGGGCGGGGAGGAGATGAGGGAGGGTTGGGGAGGGTGGGAGGGAGTGGGCGGGCTGGGCATGGGATGCAAAGTACCTAACCTGTGATTGATAACAAAAAAAAAAATTTAAAAAAAAATTTCAAAAAAAAAAAAAGTACATTACAAAAGCAAAGAAAAACCTTGCAGGGTTAGCCTCCAATAGTGTCCTTGCACTCACATGTTAATGGCTGAAACTTGAAAGATGAGGTCACTAAGAGCTCATTGATGACACAATAAAGGTCTCAGAACTCTGAAGTACTCTGTAGTGAGCCAAGAGCTCACAACTGACTGAAGCCAGCCACAAGACTTGAAGGACACATAAGGGAAGTTGTGTTCTTGTCTGCTCAGCTGGCACAGCTAGCTGCACATGCTGCCACACTGCTGTTAAATGGTTCAGTTGAAGAAAACATCACAGGTTAGAAGGGGTAATATACATCTTTGTTGAATACTCTGAGTAACATAATGGGGTTAAATATTCATAGCAAAATCAGTATTCACTATTTAAATTGTATAGTTCTGTGGGTCAGTGTTGTGAAAGGGACACTGTCCATCTTCTCCAACTAAAGTGCTCTTTTTGTTGAATATCGTTTCTCCTTTTTCACTATCCTAGCCCTTAGCAACCGCCACTGTGTTATCTATATCTGGAGTTGACCTCCAGAGACCTCCTTACTTAAATCACAAGATGTTTAAACTCTATGATAGTTTTAAAATTTGGATATGATCTGTCCTAGCTTGGTCTCTAGCCAGTAGTACTTTTTCAGAAGGTAGTGGATACTTAAGAGTTGGGTCATAGCTGAAGCAAGTAGACACCAATGAGGGTGCTTTTGAAGGTTTTACCTCATCCAAGGTCTCATTTCCTGTATTTTCTGCCCATCATGAAGTGAGTAGCCTCTGCCTCCTGGTCTCACCACAGTGATTTCCTGACAAACCTACACAACTCAACACAGCTAACGACTATGGACTCAAATCTCTGAAACTGAACAAAACCAAGTAATTCATCTCTTTAATTTGTTCTCTCAGGTATTTGGTCACACAGAGGCTTTGAGTTGTGATATTTCTACTTCATGTTTCAACATTATCATGGTGTGAAAGATAGAAGTTCTAACTTGGTGATCAGATCAGCCACGTGGCTGATTCCTCTGCCCCACTACCCTGTCTCCTAGATTCTTTGCCCTAAAACCAGGATACCTGTGCAATTTGGACATCTTTATTACTTGGTATAGGCCTCTTTATAGAAAAAGTTTGTTATATACATTAAAACCTCCCTGTTTTGTTGATAGCCCTTACGATAACATGAGCAGCCCTCCTGGTTCTTCTGATCTCAAGTGTTATACATGTCCCTTCTCATACTCCATTGTGGTCATCCTGAATTTTCTCACTATTCTTTCCCATCTGACTGGACCCAAGGTCCCTAGAACATTTGATTACTTTGAAGTTTGGAGCAAGAACATCAGGCCTGAAATGCACAGCTAGTTTGTTGAATCTGTGCGGATGTCAGTTGAACACAGTTACCTTTCTGATGGGTAAAAGGAAAACCATTTTAATTATACTCTGGGCTGTCTCATAAGCTTGAAACCAACATGATTGTCTTAGTTTGGGTTTCTATTGCTGCAACAAAACACCATGACCAAAAATCAAGTTGGGGATAAAAGAGTTTTCTCAGTTTATACTTCCACATTGCTGTTCATCACAAAGACAATCAGGACAAGAACTCAAAGAGGGCAGGAACCTGGAGGCAGGAGCCATGGAGGGATGCTGCTTACTGACTTGCTTCCCATGGCTTCCTCAGCCTGCTTTCTTATACAACCCAGGATCAGCAGCCCAGGGATGGCCTTACTCACAATGGGCTGGGCCTTCCTCAATTGATCACGAATTAAGAAAATGCCTTAGAGACAAATCTTATAGAGGCTTTTTTCTCAATTGGGGCTCCTTTCTCTATGATGACTACTGCTTGTGTCAGGTTGACATGAAACTAGTTAATACAACTGACCCCTTATCAACTCGACACACAAACATATCACTATTAAGTCACACCCTTCCTTTCTTATTCATCACCCAGATCTCACATTAAAAACATAAATAACTTTAAAAGTTCCACAGCCTTTACAAATACAAACACATTAAAATTTCAGTCCCTTTAAAATAACCAATATCTTTTAAAATCCAGTCTTTTAAAATTCAAAGTCTCTCAACTGTGGGCTCCAGTAAAATTAAAAAAAAAATAAATCAATACTTTTTAATTCAAGAGGAAACAATCAGGACACAGTCACAATCAAATTAAAACAATACCAAACTCCAATCACCCTGTCTCTGGGAACTGGTCCTGATCTTCTGGCCTCATCCAAGGACTCTGAGTCACTTTCCTGGCAATGCTCTCTGCAACACACAAAGCTTGTCTCCTAGGCTCTGGCTCACTCCACTCCACTGCTGCTGCTGTTATTTGTGGTCATCCCATGGTAAAGGCCTCTCTAAACTGCTGGAGTTCCTTGCTGCAACTGGGTTGTGCCTTCACCAGGATCCTCTGATAGGCTCTCTTCATGGTGCCAAGCCTTGACTGTTCATGACCTTTTAAGTCCTGGGCCTTTAACTGCCACTGAAGCTGCACCTTCACCAGTGGCCTCTTCTGGTCTCACACAGTGCCAGATCTCAGCTGTTCTTCATGACTCCTTCATGCCTCCAAAACCAGTACCACCTGGGTGACTCTTACACATTCCCAAGTTTAGCTTCCAACATGAGGCATAATCTTGGCCTCACAGCTTCTCTGTGCTCCCAAGAAACACTTCCCAGATTATTTCACCTCAGTTTTTACTGGTTCTTTGTGTACTTTGCATCATGCATCCCGCCGCCATTCATCTCTCCATCTTCTTGTACCCAACCTCCACCCTTGCAATCCTCCCACCCAAAACAGAAAAAGAAATCTTCCTGGAAGCTGTAGTGTAGTGTGTTCATTGCAACAAATCATCAGTCTGGCTTCTGCTACTCTATCAATACTGGAACCTTACTGGGACTCCTCTGAGATAGCCTGTTGTCACCCTGTGTCCTGAGAATCCTGTAGTTTTGGATTTGTAGGACTGGCTCTTTCGTGCACTCCAGCAGTTCACTGATGAGCTAGTTGTTAGGGTGGGCCAATTTAAAGCCCTTGATTGGGACCTGGGGGCATCTCTCATGTCCTTGGGGCTAGTTCACTGGAAGTCCTCGTAACCAGGACCAACTCTACCTTGCAAGATGCAGGGCCCACTTTCCTGAGTGTTGCAGCCAGGGAGGGACATGGCCAATTCTCCCACTCTTATGACCCCAGGGCCAGCTCTCCTGCCGGCCATAAGTGGTAAGGTACAAAGGAAGGAAAAAGGGTGTCTTTCTCTTATCCACTCCATTGCACAGCAGATAAGAAGCAGAACTGGTTGTCCTGTGCTCCTGTCTTCCTTAGGGCATTTCTTTCTCACTCACATTGCCACAAGGCTGACAATTTTGGGGGCCAACCCTCAGGGCCAGCTCTCCCAAGACCCTGCCATCAGGATCAGCTCTACTTTGCTGCACACTTGAGGTGCAGGGACTGTTCTCCTAAGTGCTGTAGCTAGTGAGGGACAGGGACAACTCTCCTGTTCTCATGACCAAAAAAACTACCTTCTGCAATGTGCAGGCCCTGCTCCCCCGAGTACTGCAGCTGCTAGGAGCATGGGCAGCTTTCCTGTTCTCACAACACCAGGGCCATCTCTCCCATGATGCCCAGGTGAGAAGTGGGGCCAGAGATCTCAACATTCATTGGCTTTTCTGGACCAAAGTTTTAGAGTCCTTCCACAATCCTCCCTGAAACCTGGTCAGGTCTATCACACCAATACCCCACTATGTTGGTACCAACTTGTCTTAGGGTTACTATTGCTGTGGTTAAAAAAAAAAACACGACCAAAGCAATTTGAGGAGGAAAGGGTTTATTTAGTTTACACTTCCACATCACTGTTTACAACTGAAGGAAGTCAGGACAAGAACTCAAACAGTGCAGGACTCTGGAGTGAGGAGATGCTGCAGAGGCCATGGAGGAATACTGATTACTGGTTTGCACATTGAGGCTTGATCAGCCTGCTTTCTTATAGAACTCAGGATCATCAACCCAGGGATGTCACTACCCACTATGGACAGGGCCCTTCCCCATTGATGACTAATTAAGAAAATGCCATACAGACTTGCCTACAGCCCTGTCTTATGAAGGCAATTTCTCAATTGAGGCTCCCTCTTCCCTGATGACTCTAGCTTGTGTCATGTTGACATAAAAGCAACCAGTACAGCGATCTACATAATTTGGCCATATGTCAAACCAGACAAACAACAGCAAAACAATGTCTTCCTGAACCACTTAGGAAAGTCTAGATTCAGCCTGAGTAGCTTTCAAGATCCCATCTCAAAGTGAAAAATTTAAAAAGTCTGGGGATAGGATTCAGTGGTAGCAGGCTTGCATAGTTTGCATGATTGTCTAGCTTCAATCTGCACTACCAATTGATTTAGAACTTCCAGTTAGAGAATGATGCTTATTAATATTGTTGCTGGGAAAATTGCTCTAGCCATTACAAGAAATTTCCAGTAACAGCCTTAAGTGTTCCCTCCCTCATACCTCATCCATAGTATTTCAAATAAAAATCTCCAGACCCCTCAAATTTCTTCACAGATTGGAGGTCTTTTCCTGATCAGCCTTCATTCATCTAAATACTCACCTAATATTCACCACCTTCCAAGGTTAGGCTGTGCATTTTGACCTTGCCATTCAGACAGGTCTCAAGCACATGGTGGTATTCCCTCTCCCTATTTTTAAAACTTGGACTCTTTCTTTGGTTGAGTTAGAAGTTAGTTCCTTAACGAACTTTCACCTTCACTGCCTCCCAACAACCATATGTCTTCCTCTCTTCATGTTATGCTCCTCTGAGACATATGTTGACACAACTTCCCACAATGGCTCTTGGAGAGACTGTTTTTAGTGTCTGACATATAGGATTCATACAATAACTTAAATCTATTGAACAAAGGGTTACTAAAGGTAAAACTATGTTGTTCCCAAATGGTGCTTCTTTTAGCGATGAAGATGAAGATGTCTTTAGACACTTCCAAGAATTATATTTTACTCATTTTATAGATGGGTAACTTGAGGGAAATGAATTCCCTTGTGTCTCATCCTGCTGTCTATTCCTACCACTTTCTCCCTAGAACACCAGAAAGGGTACATGCATACAGAACATCTGAAAATAAACTACACAAAACATATTTTGGAGTATAAGGGTACAGATCAGTGATAGAGCATTTGCCTAGCAGGCACAAATTATTAAGATCTATTAGCATTTCAGTAATAAATTTGAAAGGGATGAGGTCACATGGAAGCATTTAGACAGAAGAGGAGGGGTATAAATTGTGTAAATCTAGTACTAGTGTATGAAAGCCTCAAAACAATTTCAAATTTTTAAATAAAAAAGAGGGCTGGGAAGATGGCTCAGAGATTAAGGGAATTCCCATCACCCACATGGCAGCTCACACCTGTCTGTAACTCCTGTTTCAGAGGACCCAACATCCTCACACAGACATATATGCATGCAAAATGTCAATGCACATATAAATAAATCAATAAATATTTGGGAAAGAAAGCAATAGCAAACAATACCAATAATATAAAACCTCATACAGGCCAGGCATGGCAGTGCATGCCTATAGTCCCAGTACTTAGGAGTCGGAGGCATGCAAATTGTCTTGAGCGTGAAACCAACCTTGGCCACATGGTAAGTTTGAGAGAAGTCCAGCATGTTAGTCAGACCCTGCCCCCCCCCAAAAAAAACCAAAAGCACTAAGCAAACAACAACAAAAGTGTGATAGATTTTTTAATCTAAAGGGAGGGACCACCAGTAAATTCAGACAAATCTCATTTTGTATCTTCCAAACAGGTTTCATGGTATACTAAATAAATAAATAATCATTACATAGTGTGTTTTTACTAGTCTCTCTTCATTGGTCCTCTGTTTGACATATGTTAAGTGAAGAACTTTGCTTCAGGTAATGTACAGGATTAAACTGCATATATTTTCTAGAATAACATAATAATCTATTACATTTAAAATGATTAATTAATTTATTATTCATCTGATTATTCATTTATTGATAGATATGTTGGTTTTACAGAGATAGGAGCTTATTATGTAGCCAGGCTGACCTTGAACGTAACCACTATTACAAATAGTGCTGTGATGACCATCATTATGGGTAAATAGTTGTGGTCAAATGTTATGTATATCTGGACCAATAGTCAGAAGCAGAACTCTTAGAGGTTGTAGGCATTGTCAAGTTGTCAGTAAATATGGTCCTTCTCTGAGTTTGCTAAGATCACAGCCATAACAGCATATACTCACTGTCTCAAATATATCTGAGTCTTCCCTCCTGGTAGTGGTCTTCCAGGGAGCATGGTCCTAGGCCTAAGGAAGCCATCCTTACGTTATATGTATTTCTTTGCAGTTGACCGGTGTTCGCTGTCATGTTGCTGCTCAGTAAAAGTACCAACTGCCAAGTTGGAGGTTTTGTTTTGGCATCCATAGCATGGATCCTTTGTAACATCTCTGCAGGCCTCCCACAGTGGCGAGTCTGGTACATAAACGAAACCATGTTCTCCGAGCCTACCAGAGCCTTTGTAGGGATGTGGAGAGCCTGCCTTTACAGCCAAACCATCAAACCCAGCGATGGTAGAGGGTGCCACGAATACACCTACCATGAAAGCTTTGTCCCTTGGGATATCCGCATCATTCAACGCTTCTTAAAGATCTCCAACATTTTCGGGTTAATTGGGACAGTTGCCACCGTTTTCGCTCTTCGAAACGCGCGTACAGGGAGACCACAGAGGAATATCCCGTACAATCCATTCTTCATTTCAGCCATTTTTAACATCATTGCTAGCGCCTTTGTCCTCCTTGCTGTCTTATGCAATTACATCTCTGTCATCCACAAAGCGGGAATTCCCTTCCCAGTGTCTTTCCATATACCTTCACACCCACCTAATCAGAGAATTGGAATTGCTAATGTAGTGGCAAGTATAGCTGCCCTCATGTTTTTAGGCAGTGGCATTATTTTCCTTTCTTATACTTCTCCGATGGAAAACCAAGTGTTTCCTGAGATTTGAAAATTCATTTACACCTTCATCACCTTGAACTCCCCAATTCCCAGGGGTTAGAGCAAGCATTTTTAAGACCTTTACATAAGTTTTTCAAGGACTCAGAACCACACCCAAATAGCCCATGACCTAAAAATGCCCAAGTTTGCCTATTTTCTGTCTTGTTTCATTATTTCATTGGTTGGATTACGGGCTTTCACGAAATAAAACCTTGTTCACTTGCTGACTTTGTGAGATCTGAATTTTGACTACTGTTGTCTATACATGGAAATGAATGAGAGTTCATTTATCTCTCACATCACCTTCTGAATCCAAAGTAAAACAAAAGTAGGCCTGTTTCCTCTGTCATGACAATACTATCTTTGTGATGATTTCCAAATCTCATCTATAGTTACAAGACTTAACATTGTCTGGAAACATGGATTCAAATATCAAAATCCTCAAGTTTTCATTATTATACAACAAAAGAAAATAATAGTTTATGGTACTTTTTTTCTTATTTTGTTTTTTTGAATCAAGATTTCTCTGTCCTGGACTCATTTTGTAGACCAGGCTGGCCTCAAATTACAGAGGTCCATCTGCAAAGCAACTTAAAAAAAAAAAAACATGAGTGAGAACATCAAGCCAAATAAAAACAAATCTCTACTACAGGCCTTGCATATTAGCTTTCCATTTTGTTTGGTAGAAGCTAGTGGTCTCTTTGTACATTCCAAAAAAGAATACTAGGTCAAAAAGAGGTGAGAATGAATGGTTAGTAAGGGGGCTGAACATTGACAAAGATGTCTCTAGACATCCAACATTCCAACTCTCCACAACCATGGAAATAAATTAAATGAGTCAATTAATCTTGCACAGTCTTTAACAGTTTTTTTCTATAGTCTTCACTTTACCATATTACTGCCTCAACACTGTAGTTTTAAAATATTTTGTGCCTAGATTAGTTGGACTTCTCTAGAGACAAGCATATGGTGGTTTGAATGAGAAGTGTATTTGTTCAAATACATGAGACTATGACCAAATATTCCACAAATGCAGTCCAATTTGGGTGGGTTATGAAACATCTCGGAGATAGGGCTTTATTAGAAGAAGTAAATCATTGGAGGCAGGCTTTGAGGGTTTAGCAGTCATGTTCTATTTCTCTTCCCTCCCTCTGATGCCTGTGTGAAAATGTGAATGTCATATGAAAATGTGATCAGCCAGCTTCCTATTCTTTCTGCCATGACTTCCCTACTATTATGGACTCTCCTCTGGAACCATGAGCCAAAATAAACTCTTCTATAAGTTGCTGTAGTCATGATATTTAATCATAACAATAGAGAAGTAACTAATAAAGAAGTTAATGCCAAAGTGGGTTGTTTCTGTGAAAAACCTGACCATATTGTTTTTGGAGAAATGTGAAAGACTTTAGAACTTTGGATTAGAAAAACAGTTAAATATTGTAAGCAGAGCTTAACAAGCCATTCTGATGGGATCCGAAAGAAAATAGCACTGAGAATAATGGCACAATAGGCCTAGTTTATGAAGTTTTAGAGGGGAGAAGGGACTCTACTAGCAACTGAGATAGAAGCTATTTATATGTTTTGACAAATAGTACAGCTAAATTTTTGCAGTATCTCAAGAACTTGCCTGGGATTAAATTAAAAAAAAAAAGAACTAATTTGGCAGAGGAAACTTCATGACCATATGGTAGTCCGTGGCATGGTTATTACTGATTATGCTTAGACAGATCTACAATGAAAAAGCAACAAATGGAGCAAAAATGTATAGTTTGGAGAAGAAAACACTAGGAAGCTTAATATTATGGCAAAGTCATAGAAGAAGCTGTGGTTTTTCAGACCAGATTATTAAAAAGTCTCTAGGATATCTGCCCAAGGATGCACTGTGACCTATCCTGTAACCCAAGGAACTCTGTCTAGGGCTGGTCACATATGTACAAGTGGCTCTAGCACATTCACCATCTGAAATGGCTCTTGAACTGCCATACACACACAAGGGTCTCTAGGGCCTTCTTTGCCACTCCATGTGCTCTGGGATTGGCGACTTCTACACAAGGGATTTAGCTCTTTTCTCATCTGTTCAATGGGCTTTAGGAACTTCCACATATACAGGAGGGCTCTAGCACCTTCTCCATCTGTTTAAGTGGCTTTTGTAACTCCCATATATATTCAAAGGGCTCTGTGACTTTTTTTTCATATACCTAAACACCTCTAAACCTTCTCTATCTTTTGAACAGGCCATCTGGAATCATCCAAGTGTGCATAAGGAGGATTCAGATAAATCACCCCTCATTAATTGGGCCTAGGACATTCCTCTGTGCCAAAGAGGTAGCTAATTGTTTTACTTCCATCAAAAAGAGAAAGAAACATGCTCCCTCTGACCAAGGTGGCTTCATATCTTCCCACATTAGAGCAAGAGGGTTTGAGATCTACTTCTAAAGGAGAGCCCATATCTTTCCTTCTTACTAAAAGAGCTGACAACACTACCGCTACTTTTAAGAAAGCCACATACATTTTTTTTTACATCTTCAGTAGGAGCCCTGTAACCTTGCACATCTGTGTAAGGAGCTCTGAAACCTTTCAGATTTGCTCAAGGGTCTCTGTATCTTCTACATCTGCTCAAGAGGTTCTAGGATCATTCCCAACTGCATAACAAGACTTCAGACAAACCCCTTCTCATAAATATGTCCTCTGACATTTCTTCTCTCCCCAAGTGGGTCCCAGGCATTCTAATTCTAATATCAAATGGAGATTGATCCATGTCCCCATTGTATGAGGGGCTTCAGAACTTCCCCATCAGGCCAAGAGGGTTTCAATCCTTCTTTGCTTCTACCAAAGGAAAGCTCAGATATTCTCCTTCTGCTGAATTAAGATCTACTACTACTCAAGGGAACCTTGTACCCACCAAATCTGTCCAAGCGGGCTTCAGTCAAGGAAGCCTTGAGACATTTTCTTTCATTTCAAAGAGAGTCAAACTTTGCATTTCTGCAAAAGAGGTGCTTAGGGCTTCCCATTCTGCCCAAGAGGGCACCCCTACAACCTCTATTAATCATAGGAGCCTCTGAATATTGTACTCTGATGTAGAGAGCCAAACATCAACCTTCTATGCCCATGGAGACCTCATATCTATCAAGGGAGACACAAACATCCACCTTCCATCTAATGGGGTTTCATTTATGCTCCTCATTAAGGTAACATAACATCTTCCTTTTCTAACCAAGGAGGATTCAAAAGGGGGCTGAAATCTGCCCTCTTATTTTTTTAGGGAGCATCAGTCCCTCACATAACAAACAAGGGGTTCTCAAGCTTGCTCCTTCTGACCTAGGAGGCCACAAATACTCCTACATTTTCCAATGCGGCCTTCAAAGAACTCTACTGGAAAATAGGACTTGGAAACTTATCATCTGTTCCCAAGGAGCCTTCAGATCTCTTTCCAATCAACAGGGCCTTGGGATTTCATACTCTTACAAAGGGGGCATCAGACATAGCCCTTGTAATAAAAGAGGCCTTAGATTTTTTTCATTATGAAAAAAGAATCATGAGACTTGCTCCTTCTAAAAAACTGGACTTCAGACATGCTTTTTTTGACCATGTTGGGGGGGGGGGCAGAATCCAGAAATTTTCCCTCTGATTAAGAGTGGGTCAGACTTTCAACTTCTGCCCAAGGGGACCTCAGACCATCTTTTTTTTTTTTGCCTGTGGAGGCCTCAGATCTTCCCACTCTCTCCAATGGGGCCTTACATGTGTCTTATCTAAGGGGGGGGTGTCTGTGACCTACTCCCTCTTACTAAGGGAGCATAGGATCATCTCCTATCCCAAAGTTTTCAGACATTTCCTATTGATACCAGAGGGACCCTCAGACATGCTTCATCTGATCAAGGAGGGCTTCAGATCTTCCACTTCTTGTCAAGGGTAACTCAGACCTATTTCCACCCAAGGAGGCCTCAGACCTTCCTCAATGAATGAGAGAGGCCTTAGACCTATACTTTCAGAACTTGGAGTAAACTAGATAGGACTCAGATCTTTACTGCCAAGAAGGCTTTAGACATGGTAAAAAGGATCAACAGGCCAAGAGATTTAACCAGTCTGAGCAAAGGAGCCTGTGACACATTCTTTCTCCTTAACAGGGACTCATACATGATTCAATTGACCAAAGAGCTCTCATGCATTCCATCCATATGCAAGAAGGCCACAGAACATTCCATTCAGCCCAAGGTGGCCTCAGATATACCTCATAAATCAAGTAGCTCTCAGAATAGTCTACTTTCCTCAAGCATCCTTTCTCTGAATGAGAAGACCTCAAATCTATGCCTTCTTTCTAAGGAGACTTTAGACTTTATCTCATCATGGAGACCTTAGAACTCCCATAGCTACACAAGAGAACCTGAGACCTAGCTCCTCTTACCAAGGGTTTCTGAAAGAGTCTCAGAGGTGTCACATATGCACAAGGGGTCTTCAGACCTACTCTAGTAACTAAGGAGGCCTTAGACTTTTCCCATTTGCGAAAAGGAACCTGAAACTTACTCTCTCTGACCAAGAGAACTTAAAGAGAACTTTGCCTAAGGGAAACCCATGAACTTTTTCCTTTAACCAAGGAGACTTCAGACATTTCCTTTTTGCAAAAGGAGGGACTGAGACATAGCCCTTTGATGATGTGGGATACTGACTGTGCCCTGGGACCAAAGGGTCTCTGAACTTTATTCTCTGCTCAAGGGTACCTCCAGACATCTCTCACATGACCAAGGATGCTTAAGAGCCTTCTTTCCATGGCAGCCTCATATCTACCCTTTCAACTAAGAGGGCATTAAAATTTCTACTCCTGAACTAGGTGGCCAGGCAAATACAAATGTGATCTCAGACAACTCTGGACTGAGGTCCCATGGTAGAAAAGAAAAAGGCTTAGCATGGAATCCAGGCTATGTACATTCAAATTGGTCATGGGAAGTGGAGAGGTTCCATCCTTCATGCCAACATCCATGCAGCTGATAATAAGCTTAAGGGGAACACAGAACAAAGGACTGTCATTGAACTTGTTATAAGAATGTTCAAATTGCTGTTCGTCCTGCAACAGAGTTCCCAGGGATATAGAGCTTTTAAATTTCAATGAAGATTTAGACACTGATGAGGGGTTGCTTACCCTATTTTACATTGTGCAAAATACCCTGGAACATTCATCCTCTTCTCAAGAAGGTCTTGGCCCTTCCTACCCTGCCTTACTCTGGCCAACATTTTCCCTCTTTGAATGATGTAGCTAGCCTAAAACCTTCTTCTTATTAACCAAGGGAGTCTTCCATAGAATAATTCTGACAATGGGACCATGAGAGATTTTCTCTCTGAACAAGCATAGAATTAACAGTAAGAGTTATCTTCCAAGCTATCTGACTTCAAGCCAGTCATGGGAAATGGAGAAGCCTGCCCATATCTGGGCAGATGAACACAAAGTAGAGGAAGAAATCTGGCCAGTGACAGCCATATAACCTGCCGGAAGAATGCTGAAGAATGGTGAATGGTCTCTAGGATATTCTAAACTGTGAAGAGTTGGAACTTGTGGAGTCAGTGCTTAAGAATTCCCTCTACTCTACAAGGTACAGGGTACATATCCATTTCCCTTCCACCCAAGGCTATATGGGACTTTCCCCCTCTGCTCAAGGTCGTTCAAGAACTTGACCTTTGCCCAACTGAGCTTCAGAATTTTCCACTCTCACAAGAGGATCTCAGGGCTTCCTCTATTCCTAAGGGGTCTTGCTACTTCCCACTAAGTTAGAAGATAATCACACTTCTTAGAGCAAATTCTACCTTAGACCATACTTACTTTCCCAAGGGGGTCTTAATCATTCATTTCTGAGAAGAGGCCCTCATACTTCTTAGTAAGCTGGCCTCAGATACTTATTTCCTTCTCACTAAAAGGACCTCAAACCAAGAGGAACTTACACCACTCCCTCTGCACAAGAAAAGAGAGGTGGGGTCTGTGACCTAACCACTTTGACTAAGAGAACTTCAGACTTTCCTCTTTTGCCCAAGGAGGTCTGGAGCGTGCCACTCTGATAAGGGGCCCCTGTGAACTAAAGCCCCTCTTTTCAAGGGGGCTTTAGTGTAGCCCTCTGATGACGGAGGCTTTACTGAAGCTTGTGATGAACTCATACCTGTTCCCTTCTAATGAAGGTGGCTGCAGAGCGCCCCTGCCTCAGCAAATACTCTTGAGACCCATGGGACCTCAGAATATTCTTGGTTTAGATTACAAAGCTGAAAAAACTTGGCCATCTGTCTTCAAAGTGGTTACTAGAAATGAAATGTTCCCATTTTCCATCTATAGATCTATACAGCTAAACATAATTCTTGAGGAAACATCAAAGGTTGGGATGACCACTCTTCCTGTTGGAAGTGTTGTTTGCTTTGTCTTCTGGAGATTCCATGAAATGTAAAGGTATTTGGAACTGGGAATTGCTGGAGGCTAATGTGGTAGCGCTGGGTCCTTTCTCTACTGAGCAAGGTAACCTGGGACCTTCACATGCCCAAGGAACTGTATCTTCCTAATCTGCAAGTCAGCTGGGGACTTTGCTTCTGTCCAAGGAAATTCAGATTGACACCCTTTTCTAAGTTCTCAGAACTTCTCTCTTTGACAAGGTTAGATCCAATCCAACTCTTTTTAAGAGACACACATTCCCCATTTGATAAAGGGGCCACCAGAACTACTCTTGAGTCAGTTAGCCTCATTCCTTCCCGTCTTAATGTGAACTCAGACACTCCCTCTCCCAATGGGGTATAAAAGCTACTTTCTTTGACCAAGAGGAACTTCCCCTTATGTCCGTGGTGACATAAGACATGTCCCTCTGATTCAGATTTTGCCTATTACTCCATGGGGCCTCATAATACATGGGGCCCTAAGACCTACCCTTTATCTTAAAGGGTCTCTAATCTTCCCCTTAGGACCTAAATAGTTAAGCTGCACAAGGTATCCTATTCACCTTTAGCCGAATAGGATCCAAGACCCTTCTGTTTTTGTTTTTCCTGAGACAGGGTTTTTTTTTTGTGTAGCCTTGGTTGTCCTGGACTCATTTGTAGACCAGGAGGGCCTCAAACTCACAGCGATCCTACTGCCTCCATCTCCCTGTGTTGGGATTAAAGGTGTGTGCCACCACGCCGGGCTCTTTCTGCTGTGTTATTCTGAGACTTCCCATCAAAGCAACAGACCTTTCCCTTATGCTCAAAGGGGCTTCACACCTACCCATCTGATCCAGGAGTGTCTCATGTCTCAGATCTTCACCCTTGCTCAAGTGAGCTCCAGAGCTACCCCTTTAATCATGGGGGCCTTGGAGCTTCCTGCCTTCTATAATGGTCTCACAATGGGAGGCTGTGTGGCCTAGGTGGCAAGTGGGGCTTAAGGGTTTAAGCTTGTGCCACTTACTGATCTATGGATACATAAAACATGCCACCTTATGCTCTTGCCACTACAGATGGGGCCAAGACAACTACAACCTCTCTACCATGATGGACTGTGCCTTCTCAAACCAAGAGCCAAAAATAAGCCTTCCCTCTCTAAAGTCTTGTTAGGTATCTTGTCACAGAAACAAGTGATCCACATTGTTCTCTCCTTCATTTGTCAGCAGACGTTAGAGATACCAAGATGAAACAAAAAAGAAAAACACAGTCACTATGTTCTCTAATATCAAAATAGAGCAATTTATTCAAGACACTGAATATGATCTGTTGATTCTCTTGAAACAAATGAGCTACAACACACAAGGTGATTCTTTTTTTCTTCTTGAAGAGCGTGAGGGGTGAGTGGGAGTTGGGGATAGAGGACAGAAGGGGAGGGGAGTTTTGATGGTGCTTAACAGAATGTGGAAAATGTTGAAAGAGGACCATGTCTGGCTGTACGTCTGACACAGACAATAAAAACTGCACAAGCCAGAATTCAAAACTTCAGTGAGTTGCAGAACAGACATTTATGCATTTGACAAGAAACAAAAAGGAAAGGAAGAACAAAGGTTTCAAAAGGGAAAAGCAACAAGGAACAAAGCAGATCCTTACATGTGACAAAGTGCACTTCACTTGGCTCCATGATCTATTTCTTAGTCAGACAGAACAAAAAGTCAAGTCCTATGGTGTTGAATAGGGTCAGAGAGTTGAACCTTGTAATGTCCATCTGGCCCTTCGGTCCTCTAAAGGCAGCATCCTGGATGTGCTGGGAATGGTATGTAGTTACTTCAAACTCAAGGAAAAAATACCTGGAAAGGCTGCTGTGTGACTACACTGCTTTCAAAGTTGAATTTGGTCACAAGACTAACCATTCCCCACAATGTATTAGGAGTTATAAACAATGTTAGGTAACGGCATTACACATGGGCCACCCCTTGACCACAAACGTGATGCACCTGTTCTATGACAGCAGGGCAAATGATGGCGTCCAAACGCTGGCCACTTCAGAAACAGCTGCTTACTGAGCTGTTTTATGGGGATGGACTTGAGGGGTGCGGGCTGCATTCTTCTGCTTGGTCCTGGTGTGGCCAGCGCTAAGTTCATATACACGTTTAGCTGCAAGACCAGGGGAGAGAATGGTCTTTAGGTTTCTCCTGCATGGATTGAACCTTTTGTCCTAGTCTCACAGCCATTGACTCCAAAATAATAAGTCTTATGTGGCTTAGATTCATCTAGAGGGTGTAGCCTGGACACCCAGAGATTGTCTGATGAACCCCATATGTGTTATCTACCCATCACCACCATCTAGCAACGTAGAACTCGTCAAATAGAAGTCATAATGTACAATAGACTGACTTTTAACAGCTAATCTGTTGTAGAGATGAAGAGAATTTTACTTGGGGAACAAAGACAGGATTTATCTGGACTTCCAAAATTATATTCTAAAGCTAAAGCAGTCTCAGGGCAGGAAGCTTCACATCCACTTACGCAGAGACAGCTGCTCTGATGAAATTCTCCACAGAACTTGAGCTTTCTTTGCTAAGTGTTTAGGCGCCAGAGTCCAAACTCACCACACAAAGCCGAATCCGATTCATGCAGTTGGTCCTAACCTTTGCTGTGTAGGGAGCACCTAACCTCCCCTGCTGGCTGATTCTTGGCTCCAAACGTAGATACTTTCCTCTAAGTAACACTTGCTTCAGCTGCAGACTGGACCCTGCATACCACCACTTGCAGCCCCCACTGACTTGGCCCAGCCCCCTTCTAGTCTGTCCCCCATTACTAAACTAAAAAAAAAAAAACCAAAACAAAATAACAAAACAAAACAAAACAAAATAAAACAAACCAAAACCAAACCAAAACAAAACAAAGAAAACCCCAACTTGGTGTCAAGTTATGACAAGAAGCAAACAAAGGCCACCTGATTCAATGATGGCAAACTTTACCAGGCACACAATGCCTTATTTTGTTGTTGTTTTTAAATAGTTAAAAAAACAAAAACCCAAAAAAACCCCTCTTATTTCTTTCTCATTCTTTCAAAGCTTTGTCCTAATCTTCTGTAAGAGAAATTGAAAAGTCGGCAGAAATGATTAGTAACATTCTACCTGGGTCATAATTTATTTTTAGCATCGAAAGTCTCCCTTGAGATTCATTGTCTTCATGAGACTGAGTGACACTGAGGCCTTTGGGTTGGTTTTGCAAGATTTACCAAGCATACTCTTGATAAAGTGTCCATCTGTAGCTACACTGTTGTGAGAAAGATGTAGCTGGCAAGTGCCATGAACCACACTTGGTCAGGGTGGTTTTTTCACTGTGTTACTACTGGCTGCTGAAGTAAATGTGCACCAAAGAGCTCAGATTTCTGCTTGGTGCCAAACCAGTGGGCTCTTCCCCACCAGCTGCCAAAACAATCCCCTTGTTCTTCCATAGGACGCTTCCCAATCCACGGTTTTCCTAACTGCCTTGTGTGAAGCTGAAGGGAAAGGGGTAATTAGACACCTCAGACTCTGCCAGTATCTTCTTAGTCTCTTAAATATGAATTTCACAAAACTCTCTATGTCTGATGGCCATTTTAGGATTTTAAAGTCATTTTTAACATAAAAATATTTTTTTTCAAAAAATACTCCAGGTTCTTTCTCTTATAAGTCTTTTTTTTTTCTGTAAAAAGTCCCCCTCCCTGCCTTCTTACATAAAGCACTTTACTATGCTCTGAAAGTGCCTTTGGGACCTAATGTGAAGCAACTATGAGAAAGGGACAGAGTAAGCAACAGGGAGGGGTGGGACGAGAGGAAAGGAGAGTGCTGTCCATTAAAGATCCACTGTGCGCATGTGGCCATATCTACGCAGGATTTCATTAGAAGTGAGAGCACAGCAGAGCGAGGACATCAGAGGAAGGGTCAGGGAACAACACGGGAGGACGGAAGGACTAAGCCAAAAACAGTTTTCATCTGAGGTGGGAGAGCCCAGACCACAGAATTTTAGCAGATAGAAAAACCACCAAAGAAGGTTCTAGAAAATACAGCGTTGGGATTACAAAGTCACACATTTCATTGGTACAAACTGGTCTTTTGGAGAGCAACTGTAGTATCCAAATTGATGGGAGGGAAACACCATAAGGGGCAGGTTTTTCCTCCCTGTTGGTTTATCACAGCATTTTTCTTTTTTTTTTTTCTTTAACCTTTTCTTTTTTTGGCACAGCTTTATGTTCTTCCTTCCCTGTTCAGTCATTAGAGCCTGTTTTGGATGGAAACCAAACCATGCACCATGTAGCTGATGGCTTCATCCTTCCCCAGCTGAGCATTCTAGGTGGAAACCATATTCCTGTGATACAACCATGTGTATGACTTTGTATGTGTTTGTGTTTTAAACTTCTGGATGGAGATTAGGGGGTGGGGGAAGAATCCTGTGGCCAGGGACAGGTGATTTCCAAGTAGACTCGAACAAGTCATATTCACACAGTTTGGAGCCCATCATAGGAAGGATGCTGCAATCCCACACATTCACTGCTGGTCCATTAGAATGGTTTCGTTTCTACATTTTGTGTTTACTTTCGGAGATCTAAGACACAGACCTGGAAGGAAAGATAAAGTTTTTGTTACTCTGAGAGGCAATATCAGGTGCCTTCAAACAAATGCTTGCATGGTACAGCCTAGCCACCAACTTCATGCTTGTAAAATTTTAATGGAACAAAGTCAAGAGAATAAAAAAACAAACCAACTCTAGAAACAGGATAGTTTCTGAACATCATAACAACCAAACTCTAGCAAAGAGCAGGGAAAAACCAGGCCAAGAACCATTCCAGGAACTCATAGAGTAACTGGGTCATCAGCAGGAGTCACAGATTGAATGCCTATATTGTGGAGCAGATAAAGGATCTCAGCCCACACCAATGACTCAGTCCATTAGCCAGAAAGAAACCTCAAGTTAAGAGGCAAATTAAACATGGCATATGCTAGTGAACCACAACGAGATCTACAGAAACCAGGCCTGTATCAGGCCTGTCTGATGAAAACTATGTCTTGTCATGGCACTGTTTGGCTAGAACATGAACAAGTTTCCTACTTTACATACTAATGCTAGTTGTGGCCAGATATTTCTTGGCTGAACAGCATCCCTGGACTTCACCAGACAAATGTCAATGGCACCCTGCACCAAAGTAGTCACAACCTAATAAGACTCTAGATTCTCTCTTATGTCCTGGGGTACATGTTTGCAGAGTCACTGCAGCTAAGATCAATCAAATTCATTGATATTCTGCAGCAAAGACAGGCTATTCCAACCCAAACAGAAACCTCCTTCATAACATACATAAACACACATGTAATGTGGCAAGCATCTACTATAGGAGAAACCTCAGCAGGACAGGGAAGCCACTATGCCTTTGGAGGAACACAGTGTTGGATTAGGGATCAGCTGCTCTGCACCCCCCCTTCACTCCCAGCAGACCAGAGGCACCCACTTACAGAGCCATCAGATGCACTGGCTCCCACTTTGTCTCCTCGAGCATTCCAGCACACCTCAAATATGCCGCCTGTGCCTCGGTAGCTGTGAACGAGACTTCCACTCTGAAAAGCAAAGCATCTGTCATGAGAACTGGGAGGAGGCCCCAAAGGGACAGGAATAAAAGAGGGGTACTCTTTCTCCATAAAGCTCTACTTGATTGAGAAGCTTTCACACACACTGAAGTTAAAGGAATTTCCATAAACACCAATATACTGCCACCCACAGAACTGCCACAACATTTCAGTTAAAGCCATGGCTATCCCCAACAATGCCTTATGGCACTAGGAAGTAAAAGACAGCGGGTTTCCATGTGATGATGCATACCTGCCAGATAGGGACTTTTGACTTATGACCTCCTCTTTGACCTTTTTCTTTCTTTCCACCCTCGAGTGCTAGATTTGAAATCTGGGTTATCAGGATGTGTTAGGCAGGAGCTGTACCACTAAGTCACATTCCCTGCTTTCCCCAGTGGCTCTGCTAAGATGTTCTTAAGCCTCCGTGATGGTGGGGTATGAGCACACCTTACTAAGCCATCCTCTCTTGTCTTCTTCCTAGGACATATATCAGCCTCCTGGGCTGAGGTCTTTCCACCTGCTCTAGCCCCTACCTAGTCCCTGTTCTGATTATTATCAAGTACCATCTCATTCTCTTGGCTCC
Organism: Pachyuromys duprasi; assembly: GCA_028658305.1. NCBI lineage: Eukaryota > Metazoa > Chordata > Mammalia > Rodentia > Muridae > Pachyuromys > Pachyuromys duprasi. The sequence goes on from CM053742.1 coordinate 1,935,804, forward strand.
TCAGAACACTTTAGTGAGCATAAGGACTCCTCCCACTAGCAACTAGACAATTACATGCATTAACATGTCATGAACTCCCATCAATTTTGGATATGTAGTTTGTATGAATGAATTTATAATGTGGCATTTGTTAGTGGTTGGTCTGACATGCATCATGTGATGTAGGAAGACTTGGTTTCTCAAGACTTGAATAAACCTTCAGTGAGTGTCACTGTGATAGCTTGTTTGTCAACTTGAATCTGGGGTCAACTAAAACCCAATCATTTGGAACACACATTTTCTTGATTGGGTCATTTGAAGTGGGAAGACGCAACCTAAATCTGGGCCATACTTTCTGGTGGCAGCCCACATAAAAAGACACAGAAAAAGGAAGTTTTGCTGTTGTCCTGCTTACCCTCAGTCTCACTGAGAAGTTCATCTATCCTGCTGTTAAGGCATTACTTGGCTGGTAGTAGTTCAGTGTACACCTTCAGGATCCTAATGTAGACTGAAGACCATCTGAGACATCCAGCCTTGTGGACTGAACAACTACCAGATTCTTGGCCTTTTCTTTGTGATCATATAACCAATGATGGACTAGTCAGACCATGGCCTGTAAGCCACTCTAACAAATCCCCTTTTGATACAGATTTATTCTATCAGTTGTAGTCCTCTGGAGAACCTTGACTAGCAAAGTCAGTAACCCCAGAGGCCACCAACTACTCATTAGTTCTTACCCACAGCAATAAAGTGTCCTCACCATATACATATTTACTTGTTATAAAATATATATTTATCATTATCAGACTATAGTAAGTATTAGCAAAACATAAGAAACATGTACTCATATAAATATTTTCATTTACATGAAAATATAGTATACCTTGTGTCTATAGAAAACAGCAAGCTAACAGTACTAGATACACTTATAACAAGAGGATTAAAACAGGCTCTAAGGTTTCTCAAATAACTCCTTTCAATATGGACCCAATAACCTTAGACCTTTATAGCACCCACCCTACTATAATAAGTCAATTATCAGTGACACAGGTCTGTAATCCCAGCTACTCTAAAAGCTGGAGATTGATTCTAAGTTTGAAGCCAACCTGGGCTATACAGAGAGTTCTAGGGCCCTAGATTCAGTTCCTAAGTGTGTGTGTGTGTGTGTGTGTGTGTGTGTGTGTGTTGGGGGGGGCGCGGGGAGAAAACCAAAAAGTCTAACCACTACTCCTACAATATTCACACTGTATTGTACTGGGTATTGTGAGTTACCTAGTAAAAGTATATGTGCGTCAATTCTACACACATCTTACAGACATGAATTGGGCTCCACAGATTATGGTATCCACAGGGGGAGGGGTTTGCAGTCTATTCCCTCAAGGACATTAAGAGGCACCTGTATTTTCATCTGGTTGGCCCCTTCAAATTGTGCTTATCATTAGCAAAATCTATTCTCTCTGTATGAGTGAGTCTTCCCACACATATTTCTACTTGTTGTTCTGTATTGCTTCGTGATAACACAAACCACGCTGGCTTCAACTCCTGTATGTGAGGTTTCTATCAGCATACCCAGAAACATGTTGCCAACATTTGGAGTATGTTCCTGAAAAGCCTGTGATCTCAGTGGACTCCTGGAACATGGCTTATTCACTGCCTCCCTTGTCACAAGGGGGCATAAACTTAAGATTTTAAATACTTCTAAATGTCAACCAATCAAAACCGAGTAAGAGGTGAATTACATGAATGCGAAGCACTGAATCTTTTTTGGGGTCAAACAAATTGACTCCTTACTTATTTTCAACTTATCTCAATTAGAATGATGACCAAGGGCTGAGATGTAGCTCGGGGCAGAATGTTTGCTTGCCATCCCCCAAAAGAAACAAAGAACTGCCCAGTACATCACTTCCTCCTGTTCTACCACACTAGTTCTCATCCATTTCTACTCTTGATATTCAGAATTCACTCATCTTTATAAGGCCAGAGGTACCCACAGGGCAATATTGACTCCAACCCCTTTCCTTTTCAGTCCCTGCTGAAATGACAATCCAATATCCATAAAATCCCAAGTGAAACAAATATAAAACATTTTCAAATGTGAAAGTTCCAAGCCTCATATTTCTTTGTGCTGAGATGCACCACAGGGGACAAGGGGAAGATCAAGTTGGTTGTCCCATTGTCTCTTTAGTATAAAGTTCTATAAACAGCCACTTATTAGACCTTCCTACAAAGGGCAGCATTTCTAAGGTGACAGAACTAGGCCATGCTTTTTCTTCAGCATGATGTAGGTCTTATCAACAGAAGACAGTAGATACTATAAGGGAGAATTCTCATGAGATAACAAGCTAGAGAGTTCTGCCTTGAGATCAAAAAGAATCCAGAGGACATACTCCAGGCTTTATAGGTGGGGAAGGCCTCATATCATTGAGGTACACACAGCAGATCACATAGAATGTACAATCTCCATGGGGAGGCCCTACTTACTCTCTAACTGAGATAACTCATTCCCCAGTACTCCTGACGGCCAAAGAACTGAGAACATGCCTTTCAGGAAGGATTCAGCCAGGAAGTCAAGACATTACCTGAGTATTCCAGATATGGACACATTTGTCAAAGGATCCACTGGCCAAATATTTCCCATCAGGGCTGAAAGCTACACTATAGACAGGCTCCTGATGCTTGGTCAGTGTGTGGATGCAAACGCCACGCTCCACATCCCACAGTCGAACCGTAGAATCAAATGAAGCACTAGGAAGAGAACAGAGAAAACAACCACAGAAAAAGGTTGGTTATTCAAAATCTCTATGATGTATCTAGTTTCCATATCTCTGATCACGAAACGCTTTTGTGGACTATTTAACCAACTTTTCTAAAATACCATCATTGTTTATAATACATCTATTTGAAGTCCACCCATCCATGACTGAAAAAAAAATTGAGTGAAGATATACTTACACACAAGAAGTTCTAAACCCACTTGTTCATGTATAATCACATTGGCAAGGGATACAAATTTAATTATTTTCAGATCTAAAAAAAAAAACCCCAGTACATATCAAAGGGCTGTCATCACCTAGCTTTCTGTATCTCAACAGAGTCTCACAAGCTTCAGTGTGACTTTTGTTCTTGTGAATTATAAAATAATGTATGTTGGTTCCTGATGTGTACCAAGTGCTACCAGGAAGCATCTCCCTATATATTAAAAAGTAACTGATATGCGGAACATTGCATCATTGTAATGCAATTGGTTTTTTACAAAGTTTAAAAAAAAAAGAAAATTAAGGCTTTGCAGTTCTCCACGTTCAGGCACTCAGGCAGTGTTTGGGTTATTCCTGAGTATGGTTTAGGTTTGTTTTCATTTGGATTTTTGGTGGTGGTATGTATGTTAGGCAAGTGATCTACCACTGAGGTATACCTGAACCACTTACCATCTGTTCTTGGAGATAGCCTTTGATTGAACACTTTCCACTAAGCTGGTTTTCACTGGCAGGAAAGGCTGCCTGCCCTCCTGAGGATTAGGTGCTTCCTTCCTTAGAAGAGACTTACCTACCTGTCACTTCCTCCACAATTGGAACAGCATAGACCAACCTTCCCACTGATCCTTGGAAACCAAATATTCCTTTTGGGTCTGGTATTGTCCAGACTAAATAGCCACAGTGCATAAATATAAACTCTAAAGATCTATACCATGGCTCCCAGGTCATTCTGACTCATAATTGCCTTAGATCATCTGTCTAAACATTCTCATTAAACTACAAAGAGTAGGGTTGGGGTATACTTGATGAGCACTTGCCCAAGATGTCCAAGGCCACAAGTTCCATCCCTGTACCAATAGCCCAAAGTGACTTGGTTTGGATGATACCTCTGGCCTCTTGGCTTTAGGGCTTGGGTGACTGGCAGTTTCAATATTAAAAGATTTGGGTCATCTTTGCCTGAGTCAGGGAAACATTTACCTCTAGTTAATCTCAGTATCAGAGCCTTAAAAGCAAACTGTGAGCTTGAAGTTAAGATCTGTTTTCCTTGCTGTCTTAAAAACTTTCACTTGACTAAGCCAACCCTCCATAACTTCAGGTTCATGTTTTATCCAACTGTACATAAGAAACTACTGAGAGAGAAGGGGAAAAAAAAACCCTGCATCTTGGGCAAGCCTATAATTCTAGCACTTCAGAGGAAGTAGAAAGTTTATCTTTTAGCTAGTCTAGTTTACATAGCAACTTCTAGGTCAGCCAGGACTATATAATGAGACCCTGTCACAAGCAAAACAAAACAAACTTGCTACTTACTGGCAAACAAAATTGTATTGGACAGGTGCAGACCTCTTGGTTTGTCATATCCCTATAGCATTCTCATTGAATGGCTATTACAGACCATTTAGAGCGCAGGGGAAGGTATCAAAGGTTGTAGGCAAACGAAATTAAGCACTCCTGCATTTTCATACCCAGACAAGGTTCGGGAAACATCTCCATGGATACTGAGGGAGGATATACTTCTATTTCTTTGCCCTGCTTCACAGGGAACTCACACTTTGTTCAATTTGGAAGATCATCAGCACTGCTGACTCTAGGTCTGAGTCTCTCCAGTCGAGTTACTCACTAGGCAGCAGCGAACGAAGCTGCGCTCAGGAAGGAGACAGAGCTGTGAGGTTGCCCTGCCTTACCTTGCTAACATGATGTTGGAGTTCGGGTTGCTGGTGGCTGGTCCTGTGGGACTCCACTTGATGGTATATATCTCTTTGCTGTGAGCTTGGAGGTCATGGACACATGCATCCTGCTTCATACTCCAGATCTGAAAGAGGCATTGGTCACAGTGTGAGCTAATACTGTGCCCCGAATTAAGAATGGCTTAGCGCCATTTATTCTGTTGCACCTAAGGGAGCACTCCTTAGGTGGCAGATCTGGGAGAGGCTCACAAGCCAGCAAGGAGTCAATGGAGCATATTAACAAGTGACTGTGAGGAAGTGCAAAAGCACAGAGTTAAGCTAAGTCTACAAGTATGCTGCTGGTGGACAGGCCAAAAGGTCTCTCAGCAGAAACCGTGCCCCAAAATGTCAAAGTTCCATGGAAGAATAAAACAGTCTAGAAATCAGGAAAGTCATGGAGAAAAGATAGTATGAAAGTAATGTTCCAGAGGATGATGGTGGGGTTGTGTGCCAGGATAGGGACTTGTCTAAGATTAAACACTTCATCCCTTTAGGCACCAACATTACCTTTAATGTCATGTCATCAGAGCAGGAGGCTAGCAACATTCCAGAAGGATCCCATTTGATAGCATTGACCTCATTCTGCAAGACAGCACAGAATTTCAGAATCAGAACCTTTAAGTAAGTAAGGCTGGCATCTACTAAGTGGCGGTACTGTAGTAAGCACTGCAGAATAGAGGGCCTTTGGAGAGTTCACAGGATATCAAAAACCACAGCACCAGAACCCATACACAGTTACACCCTCTTCATTTTGCTTTTCATTTATAAAAAACCAAAAACCAAAACCAACCAAACAAAACACTGCAATATATCACAAGGGACCAGCCATACACTCATCCATACTCCTTTAGGAAAATTTTTTCTTATTTAGGAAGCCAAATGAAGAATTTGCACACAATAAGCAGAGTTAATTAAATCAGTTATTATTTATTGCTGCTTGAGAAAGGGTCTCACTATGTAGCACAGGCAAGCCAAAAGCACTCTATGTATCCCAGGATGGCTTAGAACTATTCTGCCAGCTTCCTGAGTACTAGAAGTACAAGTATATGCCATCAAGCAGAGCTAAAACTAGATATTTCTATTTTATTTTTTGGTTTTTTGAGACAGGGTTTCTCTGTGTAACCTTGGCTGTCCTAAACTCACTTTGTAGACCCGCTGGCCTCGAACTCAAGAGATCCAACCGCCTTTGTCTCCCTGAGTACTGGGATTACAGGCATGCACCCATGGACTTTGATCATCATTTTCCTATGTGCTTTCAACACAACAGTTTTTCTTCACTGTTGAAATACTTGCTGGATGTGAGGTAAGGTAGAGAAGGGCTTAGACAGAACAAAGGCAGAGACAGAGAGAAGGAAAAGCCATCTGAAGGCACACACAAGCAATTCATATGTGCAGAGGAATAATATTCAGAACTATAATTAGGAAAAGGAACCAAGAAATAAAATCCTGTGTTGTGAAGCAGTTTCCTGAAATTAAAAGCTTCCATTCTGAAGGGAAACTTCTTAAGACAGGATGTATTCAGGGAGTTGTAAGTGAGGTGAAATACTACAAGGAAGCTCATTAAGACAGGAAGTGAACAACTCAAAAAAACCTTCAGGAAGTCCCCCAAACTGACCAGATTCACTAGCTCCCCAACTCTCATCATAGGAGTATGTGTATAAGCAGAAAAGACTGCTGAATCACTCTTAGAAAAAACAGTTTCCTAGAAGCTTATGCCAGATGAACTGTCTAGAAGAAACAGAGACAAGACAAGCTGCCTGATCAACTGAGCCACACAGAAAATGGCCTGTGGCTGTGCAGGTAGTTCCAGGTTCTCAGCTCTCATGAGCTGTCACCCATTCTGCGGTGGGCTTTGGTGATACATCTGTCTTTGAGTCACTTCTACTTCTATAAGTAACTTCTCACCCAAATTCTTGTAAGTAACCCCAATAAAACTCATTGGGATCATCATCTGGATTCTGGGGGCCATACAACAAGGAAAATGCCAGGTTTTCTTGGTTTTTGAGTACCAGAGACCCAAAGACTGAAGGAGAAAGGCTTCTGTTTCAGATGGGAGAAGGGGATGTATTTATATAAAGGACCACTTGCAAGGACAGCATGAAGAGCAAGAGGCAGAGGGAAAGATGGAAAATTTTATTGTCTAGGAGCTTCCTCAGAGTGCTCTTGGGAATACTACTGTCATTAACTGACTCCTCTGTCAAGCTAGCTCTCTTGGCCTAAAAATCAACTTTACATACCGGACTATTTTTAAAATAATTTCATACCTCTAAATGCTATGGTTGATCGCCTTTGTGAGCATACCAAGTTTTGAAGGATGTGAAACTGGAAGAAGCTGGGAATACAGGGAGCAAAGTTCTCTGTGATCAGAGGATAAGAAGGGTGTGATTACAGAGCAACATAGTGGGTGTATATGTCAATGCGTGTTTATCTGTGACCCCAAGTGTAAATGAAGCAGTACGCATGTCTCCAACTGCAACTGTAGAAAAACTCACAGGCAGACCTCTCCATGACCTGCCTGTTCCCAGCTGACCCATCTGCAATTCCCTATGGAGGCAAAAATTCCTTCCTGGGAGCAGAGCTTTCTCTCTTGCCATCTTTCCGCATCTCAAGTCAAACATCCAGGGAAACAACCAGAACCAGCACACAGGTCTCAAGAAGCAGCAGGTTCAGATCCATGTAGGTAGACCACTTCCCAGAGCAATGAGCATCACTGAGAACCATTTACAGAGTCAGGAGGTATAAGAAAGGTAAAGTCTAAGCAGGAACAAAAAAGAAAATCAAACTGAAAATGTGTGTCCCTAGTAAAAGCTGGGAAATAAGACTGGGGTTAGAGAAACAGGTTCAGGACATAACAAAAAGAGGGTTAGTTGATAGCTACTCTGAGGTAGTCCAAGGACCACTGACAACATGGCTGGGTTAATATCACCACTCACAGCAGTCACAGATTCTCAGCAGCAAAGATGAGTTTCCCCTACACAGTTAAATTTTGATGCTGGCACTGAAAAGATGGTTCCCACACCACAATCCCACACCCCCCAACCCTGAGCATCAGAACTGAAACTTACAGTATGTCCTTGGAAGGTTTTGACTGGGCGATCACAGCCAAGCCGGCATACATGAATGCACATGTCTGTGCTGCATGAGGCAAAGGTAGTGTTGTTCTGCCAGTCCACATCAAGGGCAGGTGCTGCAAGGTAGGAGGAAAGAGAGGACAGTTGCCTGATTAACTGAATATGGAGCTCAGCGATGCAGATAAAAGCAACTCCAGGAGTCGTGCCTATTGACCATGAATAACATCTCCAGTATGAATTGGCTCTACTGATAACATAAAAACCATCCTTGAAAGACCTTAAAGACCCTGTCCTTCCAACTTGCAAGCATAAAATGCCTTTGGAGACCCCCAAAGGCATTTTCTGCATCTCTATGAAAAAAAAAAATGTCCTCAGGGACAGGCCCCATTATGTGTAAAAGGGAAGTACCAGGTTTTGTTTTTGTTGTTCTTGTTTTGTGTTGTTTTTGCTTGTTTTTGTTTATCTGGCTAGGCTACTTTCTTATTGCCAATACTTTGTTTCACAGTAGTCCCAAGTCCCAAAGTCTTGATATATCTTTGTTCTTCTACAATATCACACAAGTTTAAATAAGTAAGAAATTCCTGGGGCTACCTCTGCATAACCCCAACAGCAAACCTACCTGAATGAAAAGGAAACTGTTGTTTGGCTTCTCCTGTGTGGGCATCCCAAATTATGGTTGTCTGTGTTTTGCAAACGGAGGGGAAAAGTTAGTTATTATTATTCTCAAAGAACTATCTAGAAGGATGTCTTATACCATAAAAGGCAATCTGTCCCCTTTCCTCCTAAGAAATTAATTTAACATTTTATTTTATGCCTATATGTAGCTAAACTGTTATCACTTATACATGCAACAGTGTAAAACATTTATACAACAGTTGTCACTTCTACAGTTCTGACCTAAGGCTTTCATGTACACTGTGCATTTCACACTCAGTAATGTGGATGCTACATTAATGAGCGCAACCTGATAAACAGCAGCCTTCACCAATATATGTGGGTAATCTACCAATATTTATGGAAATTATCCCTCAGCTCCCAAACACAGAAAACCATTAAGTAACAGATAAGAAGGCATCTCTATGAATCCTTTGAACCTTGTTCCAAAGGAAATGCTATAGAAATGAACATTTCCAACAATACCCTGTCACTTCATGAACCGGGAGAACAGGTGGAACAGCCCTAAAATCCAAAATCCAAAGTGTGGATTGAGAAAAATCAAACTCTAGGTCAGCTCCATGAGTTTCTGTGAAACTTTTATTGGGTCTCAGAGAATTCTGGCATCTACAGTTGGAAGCAGTGGTTAAGAGGTGAGGAAAGGTGGAGGCATGGGAGTGAAAAAAAGAGCCTATTACTAAAAATTGCTCAGTGGATGAAAGCCAACAGAGAAATATCTACAACAGTATAATGTTTCCTGTATTAATAAAACTCCATTTGGAGTGCTTTTCTCTTTCCATCACTGGACCAAGAGCACATTCTGCACAAAGGTCTACAGAGGTAAATGTATTATGAGGTGATAGAGTGTTCAAAGTCAGCAGTAATATCAAACCTGAGATGCAAGCAACCTAAGTGAGTAACTTTGCTAAAGCCAACAAACTAAAAACAAATCCACATTCACAGATAAAAAGGTGTGTATTTAAAGTTGATACTCACCTTGTCTACACCAGCACTCAAAATATAATTCCCCTTTTTGTTCCACTTCAAGGCAAAGATGGGGCCTTTATGTTGACCTAAGGTGCTGGCTAGGTTACCTGAGACAGGAAAACACAGGCATGGTGACTTCACAGTCACAAACTGTTCACTCCAGGATCACATACAAAGTTCATTTTACTCAGCATGAGGGATGCTGAACTTACCATCTTCTGTCCATATTCTTGCAAAGCCATCATAGGAACCTGTTGCCAGTAGTGTCCCATCGCTCTGGGGGAAAGAAAACAACAATACACATTATTATCTGGGTGCTTTCCTGGGTCTCCTTCCCACATGGGCCTGTATGACAGAACCAGCCCTCTCACAGAGGCAACACAAGTTCATGGTGATGGGGACAACTTCCCACTCCCAGGCTGCTGTCAGCCCACTGGGACCTGATCATGAGTCCCTGGTACCAGTATCCCAAGGTGGAAGATAAGACAACAGAAGTGTCTATTTTTCTGTGTTTGCAATCACTTCATCTGAACATGTGGATGGCAAAAGCTGCTTACATTCCAGTCCAATGATGTGACGTCTTTATTACTGGGAACGTCATGTCCCCCTTCACGTATACAGTGCCTCAGCACAAGCTGTGTGGAGCCCCCGTTGCTGTTCTCATTAAGGTTCCATATCCTTGCAGTGGAGTCTCCAGATCTGCAGAACCAATATAGAGCATTTGACTCTGGTTCAATAGGAAAAATGTGACTGATGTACGGCTAGCTCTCATATCATTAGCATATGCCTTGCTTTTCCACCCCTCTTGCTCAGTTTCCTTCCTCACCCACCTCCTTCTGCTTGTTGACTTGAAATGTGTCTGCCTTTCTTCCCACCAAACAGAGAAATGGCTGAGACCACTCACTGGCTTTCCCACAGTACAGGATGCACAAAACAGCTTGTTCCTTATTCTTCACACATTGGGAAGATATGACAAACAAGTGCACTTTTCTCAAGGCAGTACTCCAGGGAAGAGTGAGCTTCCTCACATCCTGCAGATCCAGGTGCATTTCTCACCCAAATTCTTACCCAGAAGCAAGTAGATCACTAACAGGATTCCAGGCACAAATGAACACTTCCGACTCATGGCCTCGAAGGACTGTGGCTTTACTTGATGGAATTTCAACATCTCCATCTATTTCCATTGGTTTTGAATGATTATCTGCCAAACAAACACGAAATTATACATGACTCACCAAACCCATTAAAAAATGCATCCTTAGGCACTACTGTTTTAAAAGTACTTTGTTTTTATGTGTCAAAGGTACACTACATCTGATGACCGCAAATGTGAGTGGGCATTTCTGCAGTCTGGTGTACATTTTGTATTTCTGATTTGACAGTGCTATGCTGTATATTTGTTCCCCAAGTGTTTCTGTGCTAGAAGCTTGCTGTCCACATGTGGATACAATAGCAGGCGATGGGACCTTTATGAAGTTGTGCCTAGTGTAAAGCCACTGCTAGTCATCTGTAGTCTCCCATGATGCCCCTCTACCATCTCATGATGATCCTCTACCATAAGTTTCCACCAAGGTCATGGCCATGTGCCATGTGTATGCACCACTTATGAGCGGAAGTAAACCTTTTCTCCTAAACTAGTTGCCTCAGGTATGTCATTACAAGAACAGAAAGCTAACTCATACTGCCACCCTCCCTCAAGAGACTCACACAAGAAAGCTCCAAGCCCTGGGTCGACAAAGAAAACCAACTCCTTAATGCTGTCCTCTGTCTACAGCCTGATCAGCCATTGATGCAACAGAAAGGAGAAGCTACCTTGCAGTAGCAAACCGCGAAGGCTAAGTTCGGCACCCCAGGTGTACCAGGCCCAAGACACTGTGGAAATCATAAACCTCAGTAGGTGGCAGCAGGGCTTAAACCTTTAGGAAGCACAATGAACAACCGCCAGAGCTGTGGGTGCATGCAGAACAAACTCTCTCTATGTGTGTGAGGTGCCAGAGTACATTAATGCACATGTTCAATTCTGCTCTCTCCAGGTGCAGGGCTGATGTGGATATCACTTTACCTGTGCTGACTCTAGAAATAAATGCTCTTGGACAATTACCTAGAAGTGGCTAAACTGCTGGGGGTTTACAAAGAACAAGCAATGTAATGGCCCATGTCTGGGCCTACTGCTCTTGAAATTACCTTGGCTTGCTGATTTATATAGCACAATTTATCTTAAGACCCTGAGCATGGGACACGGGTGAGGTGCTGAGACCGAAGAGCACTGCAAATGACACATTTTTATGTTGGGTAACATATTTATGGAAGCTCGTCTTGTGATGTGGACATAGCCACAGGTGCAAAATTTCCTGAAACCAAGGGATGTGAGTGAAATCATAGAAGATGGAGATCTTGTGGACAGATAGGAAACAAAGCCCAGAAAGCAATTTAACAGAATGGCAGCAGGCAGCACTTTAAGCATCCCTTCAACTTTACCCGGATTAGTAAGGAAAACCAAAATCATGTCTTTTAAAGTCCAGAAACTCTTTACTTACTTATTGCATGGGCTCCATTCTCTTCCCCATTCACGGTGGCTTCTCCATTCTTTGGTGGGTTTTGCTGAGCAGCAGCTGCTGGTGTTGTAGCTGCTGTGGTTGTGGCTGTGGCTGCAGCCGCCGCCGCAGCTGCTGCATTGGCTTGCTGCTGGGCAAGCTTCTCCCGAAAGGCTTGCTGTCTTGTTTGGACCACATCGGGCATCACAGCATCAATTAACGATAGGGACTCAATTGGACGCCCATCAAATACCGTGCCATCCTAGGAAAGAAAGGGATGTGTTACCCATCAGCTGCCATTGACCAGAAGCTGGCATGGACAAGGTGCAAGAAATTTTGTGGTGGGACAGAGTTAGATGGCAAAGAGGGATAGGTAAGTGGATGAGGAGGAGGACTGTTCATGGGGATCATCCTTAGTGGAGATACAATACATGCCTAGCTAAATTTGGGCATTAAGGGAATCTGAACAGGTTTACTTTTATCCTATGACAAAATGTGCTACCATCAATGTAGTGGTTATTCAACCAGTAGAGTAGAATTGCCTCCTTAAAGGGCAAGTCTCAATGTTGTCAACACTGGGAACATGGGTTTATACTGTTATCTAGTGGGGAGGCAGGTCATGCTGCTTATCATCCCTAGGTGATCTGGAAATCCCTCCTCTGCCATGACTGATGGCAACCATGAACCACAAAGGTATAGTGCTGAGACTCAAAGAAATTAGGACTGGATGCTACCACCAGATTGGGCATTTCTGCAATGACCACTATTAGCGATGAAGAAAGAATGAGCCCAATGTAAAGACAATGGCACCATTCAGAATACAACTCCTGGTACTCGGGTCTAACTAAGAGTGCTCCATGACCCCCTAGGCTCAGTGTAGAGATGGAATTATCATCATAATACAACTAGGCAACATGGTCACTAGATTCTAAAATGAATTAAAAAAAAACTAAACTTTGTCTGGTTTCCATCTACCACGAACACATTTCCACACATCCTTAAAAACACAGGAAGTTCTTTCCTTAGGAAACACTCCAAATATTTTAATCATGAATCTCCACATGCCTCCAGGCTGCCTGCTGGATGAAAAACCATGTTCCCATATGCTCTGAACTTCAATTATCTCAGAAATGGAAAGGCACAAGTTTCAGCTGAATACTAGCTAAACAACACACTGCCCCAGGTGGGTTTTTAAAAATTATAATACAATGTGGAAAATAATACAACATAGCACATACAGTTTCACCCATGAGCCTCTTGGCCATGGATTCTGGCCCTGAATGGCTGAGGTTGACAAGTCTTGAGCCTTCCATGTCATTTTCTTCTTCCATAGAGACTCACAGCAAACAGATGACTGTGTCATAAAAACATATTCATGTGGCTGGGGAGATGTCTCAGCAGGTAAGAGCACTAACTGCTCTTTTAGATGAGATGAGTTCAATTCCCAGCACACACAAGCATCTGTAAGTCCAATTTGGGGCAACTTCATGCCCTTTCTGGCTGTCATAGGTACCAGAAACTCAATGGTGCACAGACACGCCTATAGGCAACCCATACATACACACAAAATAACAATTAACCAATGAATTAAAATAGAGGTCACTGTCAACATAATAATAAAAAAAGAAACAGTGAACATATTTAAAACCTATTGTCTGAGTTCTTTTTTTTTTCAGTGCCTGGAAACATGTGACAAAGATTATCTACCCCTGGACAAACAAAAGCCTCTTGGAAGATAAGAAATTTCTAATGGTGGGATCCCATTCAGGGAAGGAGAAGGGTGGCATGTGAAGTACCTATAAAATAAATCAGTAAGGAAACGTATTATTTTCTAAGTTAACAAAACAAAGCAAAGTATGAACAGAGGTATCCTACATGCATAACTAAATCTGCTCCTAGAAGCCATAGACTATTAAAACAATAGTAGTGCTAAGAAAGAATTGCCACTCAGCTGTGAACTCTACATGCTTTATACTACCAATTTGCCAGGGAAGAGGTGTCCACTGATACAACAGTGGCCTGGATGTTATGAGGGTAATGAACTGCTTTCTGATTGGATTTGAGAACTGCTCCCCAAGTGGGAATTCATATATGATATTGTAAACTTGGCCAAAACCCTGGAGTTTGGGAAGATATTGCTATGGTTTTGCTAAATGCACATGATGTGCTTATCAAATACTAAATATCTGTGTTTAAGTTCATAGATTATTGCTGCTATTAGCTTTGGTCAGGGAAGCTTCTTTCCCCCAGTAGGTGGTATTCACAACAGACAATTATAACTGGTAAAAATGCAGAAAACAAATGAACACTGAATGCAAAGCTATAAATTGGACAACTATATCACTTGCTCTAAGGTTCAGTCAGGAAATATGGAGGAAGTAGGGGAATAGAGAGAGAACATAAGTCAGAAAAATGGGAAGAGTGTTGTGAATTGCTGTCCAAATTTCCCTCTGGTTATGGCCCTTGACAGTTTCACAGAAAATAAAGATTCTCCATGAGCATTCAGTAGGGTCCCTCTTATTGGCCAATCTGCCCAGGGAAATCAGAAAGAGAGCTTGTCTGCTCATGCAAAACCCTGGTCCAGTGTAGATAAAAGTCTGTTAGAATGAGTTGTTTGTTTTTTTCAGCCAACATTTTGAGATTCTGCAAACCCACACAAGGGGGCACCAAAAGCTAGCTGATGGTGCAGTGTCCTGTTTGTAGGCTCCACTTTTCCCCAGGTACCTTAGAACGTATGCCAGACCTGTGTACTGGAATCATATCATACACACATTCTCCAAGATATGCTAAGGGAAGCCGGAACTCTGCCATATTCTGAGAAATGAACATACCTCGTTGATGCTGATCTCTGCCTCCACATACTGCAGTCCCTTCTGAAGAATGGAGATCAGGGCAGCCGGTGGCACTAGTGTCCCATTGATGTTGGACTGGCTTATGTGGCTTTCGATCCCAAACGTGAAGGCAGAGTGGGAAAAACCTGCAGGAAGAGCGAAGCAGAGGTGAGAGCCAAGCAGGGAGGGAAGTGTGGGCTGGAAATGTGAATATAGAGCTGTGAGTGACAAGGGGTGTGGGAAAGGCTGTAGAACAGAAGCTCAGCTTCTGAATTAGAGTTGAGCAGGCAGGGAGAAAAATCAGGAGACACAGAAAAGCCAGGAGCACTGGAGCCAATATGTGATTAGAAACAGCTTTGACGGCAAAGCCAGCCTTTTACCTGGGAGGTGGGAAATGGAACTCAGATCCACATACTTGCACAGAAAGCACTTTACTCATCAGACCACCTACCCAGGCCTTAAATGAATTTGACTGGCATTTTCAACATAAGAGGATTTAACAGGAGTTAACTATATCTTACACTGAGGAATACACTCATTTAGCTGTGACATGTCCCCCAAAGGCCCATATGCTTAAAGGCTTGAGTGACAAGCCAGTGGCACAATTGAGTGGTGATATAGAGCCTTTAAGAAGTGGGGCCTAATACGAAAGGGGTGGTTAGTAAGACCTGGAAAGGACAGGACCTCCACAAGGACCAAATATATTTGGGCTCAGGAGTCTTTTCTGAGACTGATTCTCCAACCAAGGACTATGCATGGGTATAACCTAGAACCCCTGCTCAGACATAGGTAATGGCAGCTCAGTGTCCAAGTGGGTTTCCTAGTAAACGGAACAGAGACTGTCTCCGACATGAACTCAGTGGCTGGTTCTTTGACCTCCCCACTGTCCGTGGGAGGAACAGTCTTGCAAGGCCACAGAAGAGGACACTGCAGCCAGTCCTGAAGAGACCTGATAAGCTAGGGCTAGATGGAAGGGGAGGAGGTCCTACCCTATCAGTGGACTTGGAAAGGGGCAGGGAGGAGATGAGGGAGGGATTGGGAGAGAATGAAGGAGGGGGCTACAGCTAGGATATAAAGTAAATAAAATAATTAATATAAATAAAAATTTAACTACAAGAAGAAGAACAAGAACAAGAAGAAGTAGCAGTAGTAGTAGTGGGGCCTAAGGCAGAAGCAGTGGCACAAACCTGTAATCCCAGTACTTCAGGAGGCAAAGGCAGGCAGATCTCTGAGTTCCAGGGCAGCCTGGTCTACAAGGTGAGTCCAAGGACATTCAAGGCTACACAGAGAAACCCTGTCTTGAAAAACCAAAACAAACAAACAAAAAAACCCACAAAAACAACAACAAAAGAAGTGGGGCCTAATAGGAAGAAGTCAGATCATCAAGGGTGTGACCTCTAAGGGGATATCGGGGACTCTCTACTCCTTTCCATCATTCTCTCTTTACTTCCTGGATGCCATGAGGCGGGCTACTTTGCCATACCACATACTCCCACCATGTTCTCTCACACCACAGACCCAAAAACCATGGGACCAAAACAACCATGGACTAAGGCAGAAAAAACATTTCCTTCTTTAATTTGATTTGCTTGCTCATAGTGAAAGAAAACAACTCCGGAAAGTAGGGACACATTATAGCTCAGAGAGTGACCATTTGAAAATTGATTTATGGCAGTCATAACTTATTAAAATAAGTGTACTGAGACCCTAGACCAATATGACATTTTTTTTTTTTGGTAAAAGGAAATGTGGAGACATTTGGACATCAGGACTAAGGTGATGAAGTTTTAAGCCATGGTATGTCAAAGGTTGCCAATAGGCCACCAAAGCCAGGAGGCACATGGGATTGACTCCCCACATAGCCCTCAGAAGGAGACATCTGCCAACAGTGTCAACAGAGACTTCAATTCTCCACCAGGGAAATGAACATAGGGGGTTCTCTACTGAACTGAAGAAGCTTGTTGCTCGAGTTATATCAGTTGGTACCAAAATGGGTTTCACTAGTCATTTTGTAGGCCTTAAATATCTTCAAGTTGTGAGAATAAAAAAGTGTTTTGTTTGAAAATTAAAATCACATTAGACCATTTCAAAGTAGCATTCTGTTCTACCGGAGGCTCTCTAAGCATAACAGCTGCTACCCATAAGGCTTATTTTGCCAATAAAAGACATGTGTCTAGCCTCTTAACTTAATATACCTTGAAGCAACATTTTGACGCCTTGAACTCAGATCTATCTGTCTCTTTCTCCAAAGTGCTAGCATTAAAGTCGTGTGTCAAGACACCTGGCTCAATGACTCTTGTTTTCCTGTCATGAGACGAAAGATCATGTACAACCCCACTCTAACGCAGGATGAAGCGTCCTCCCAAACCACTTGTCGGTCCCTATAACACTCTTACAAAGAGAGTCCTTAGGTCTTTTTGATGATCCAATAGTTTGGCTTGCACCGGCGGTCAACTGTTCTGCCCAAGGCATACTTAAAACCAACTTCCTACAGAAAAGCAAGCTGGTTACCTGATTCCTGGAGGTAGCGATATACCAGAAAGTTCACCTCGTCGCTGGTAATGCTCATCTTAGCCTCACCTCGCGGTGATGAGGTCTTCGTCTCTATCAAGTGGCAGCCACCCTCTGTCAGAAAGACATCAGAAACACTGCTTTTAATATATTGTGTGTATTTGCCTTCTGAGTATGTATGCAGTGTGTGTGTGTGTGTGTGTGTGCGTGTGGTGTAGGTGTTAGGGATAGATTCAGGGCCTGTGTATGTTAGGCCAAGTGTTCCACTACTGAGCTGTAACCCCTTGAGATAATTTAAGTAATGTTCATGCTTTCATATATATGATGGAAATTAATATCTGATATACACTGTATTTTGTAATTAGGTGATTATATAAAAATTTCACTGTAGCTCAGGCCCTAGCATACCTATGGCCCTGATTGATTTCCACCAAAGCACACATAATGAATCTATATAAGTTATATACAGAGAACAATACTAAACACTGAATTTTTTATTATATATTACAACATCATATACATACTATAGTATGACCAATTGCCATTATACTGTATTATACAAAACAGATGTAGTTGCACATACACAAATATATAAATACATATATGTGATAGTTGGTTAAATTGTCAACTTGACACAATCTAGAGTGGCCTGGGAAGAAGAGTCTCAATGAATGACCATGTAGACATGGCTATGGCCATGTCTGTGAAGGAGTATCTTTTTTTCCAAACATAATACTATTATTGACTCTGGGGATTTCATATCATGCACCCCTATCACCTTCACTTCCTAGTTCTTTCCTGTCCTCCCCACCATCCTTGTTACCTCTCCCAAGAAAAAAACGAAAAAACAAAACAAGTGCAATTTGTGCCATCTCTAGATTCACTGGGGCATGGTCAAATTCTCACTGGCCTGCTTCTTAAATGGGGCTGAGTCTTCCTGCTGGAAGTCATTTCCTATGAAGGGCGACACACAGGCTATCACAGTTTCTAAGAGTTCTCCCAGATGGTTTCCTGTCTAGGTTGTTACTATTTTTAGAGGGGTAGGGTGAA
Organism: Pachyuromys duprasi; assembly: GCA_028658305.1. NCBI lineage: Eukaryota > Metazoa > Chordata > Mammalia > Rodentia > Muridae > Pachyuromys > Pachyuromys duprasi. The sequence continues at coordinate 1,954,117 of CM053742.1, forward strand.
GGTAATGGTTCTCACAGCAGTCTTGCATATCCCTCTTTCTCATCTGTGTGTCTGCAGTCATAAATATCTCTGCAAAGTAACTTATTTGCTCTTTATGGACCCTGGGAGCATGGATTATGGGCTTCCACATGCTTTCTGGTCCCAAGCTGCAGTAGAGCCATGGACATAATAAGGCCTTCCGATATAGCTGGGATGATGAACATCAGCATGGCTTCCAGTCACAGTATGAACCACAGATCTTCCCCCAGAATTCAGTAGGAACACAGACACAAATATCAACACAGACCCAGAAGGAATGTCTTCATAGTTTTAATTGATAAGAGAAAGCCCAGCGCACTGTGAGTAGAACCTAGGTGGGGCTGGGCCCTGTGTGTATGAATAAAGAAAAAGCAAGCTGAGCACATGCACCCATTCAGATTCTCTCTCATCTTGCCTGTGAACCAGCTTTTAAAGTTCCTGTCTTCACTTTTCCCCAATGATGGACTGTATCATGAAATTACAGATAAGTCAAATAAACCCTTTCTCTCTTAAACTGGTTTTGTCAAGGTTACTTCTCACAGAAACAGAAATGCAACCAGGAGTGTGTGTATGTGTATGTGTATTGCACATACCCCAGGTAAAATGGTTTCCAAAAGAGAAAAGCTGACATAAATTTTAGGGTCAAGATAGACTGTGATGTGCACTATTCCAAAAAAGCCAGATTTAGGGTCAATGAGAATACAATCAGCCAAGTTCAGTGAAACCACAGTGCATTATAATTCAGAATGTGCATGGAAATGATAGCCCGCACATGTGGAACCCTGAAGAGATGTGGGCAGATGTGGCTGGACCAGCACCTCCTCACACAGAAGACCCCTGAGCAGACAGGTAGTGATGCCAAGCCTTCCCTGGAAGAATGAAAGTGTGGTCCTGGGAAAATAATGCAGCATAGTGTCTTCTCCTGAGGAACTTTAAATGGGTCTTGACCATATACCTAAAGGTCATTCTACCTACAGAGTATAAGGAGCTCCCAAAGATGGTGCAGGTGTGGGCCATGTAGCTATATATGTCATTTCTGTGTCGGGGTTCCAGGTGAACAGGTTCAGGAAACATGGGAGACAGGAAAAAAAAATCTCATGAAAACAGACTGCTGTACCACTCTGTTAAGACGAATGAAATAACAAGAAGAAGATATGTTGCATGCATGAAAATACATTGCATGTCAAAAAACTAATAAAAATATTTTTAAAAATGCTTATCTTTTTCGGTGATAGTAATGTATTTGTGGAAATACTGTCACAAAAATTTGACCAGCGATTTCTACTTGGAGCCTTAGGGGGAAGAAACAGTGACTCATAAGCAGCTATAAATTCACAATGTAAGCTAACAGAAATATAGTGTTAAGAAATTAGAAAATGTACTAGGCATGGTAGTACACGCCTTTAATCCCAGCAGTCAGGGAGGCAGAGGCAAGAGGATCTCTGTGAGTTTGAGGCCAGCCTGCTCTACAAAGTGAGCCCAGGACAGCCAAGGCTACAGAGAAAAACCTTGTCTAAAAAAAAAAGGTGTATAGGAAAACACCGGGGCCTGAGCAGACCTGCAGACTTGGTGAGGCCAAGCGCTGTCATAATGATGACAATCTCAGCTACAGTGACAGGCTTATAGTCTCAGGGTTTCTCTACATCCTACAGAGCTGCAAACACCTGATTTTCTTGGCAACAATTTGTTATGTCAAGGAGTTACATTGGGTTATTAGAGTGGCAGAAAAAACCAGTATGAAAAATGTGTCTTCCCAAAACAAGTAAACTATACTTTTTAGTATTATTCTCCAGGCTAGCTATGCATTCATAGAACGTGGTAAGTGGGAGATTCTGAAATAGATTCAGAAGAATGATCATCTTAAAAACATAGGAAATGGGCGGTGGGTGGAGAGACAGTCCAGTGGCTTAGAGTACACACTACTTGTGCTAGCACCCATTCCAGGCAGTTCATAACTTCCTCAAACTCCAACTCCGGAAGATCCCAATCTCTTTTCCCATTAAAAAAAAAAAGGTGTTTAAAAACTTACTGGTTTTTTTTTCAGGTATATGAGTGTTTTGCCTGCATATAGGTATATTTACCAGGTGTGTGCAGCAGTTTCAAAGACCAGAAGAGGGTATCATATCCTCTGGAACTAGAGTTACAGACTTGTGAGTTGCCATTTGGATGTTGGGAATAAAATCTAGGTTCTCAGTAATAGCAACAAGTGTTCTTTTTTTTTTTTAAAGACACTTAAAAAGTAACTTTACTGAAATATAATTCATATACCATGCAATTCGGCAATTTAAAGTACATAACTTAGCAATTAACAAGTGTTCTTTTTAAATTCTTTTTTATTAATCACAGTTTATTCACTTTGCATCCCAGCTATAGCCCCCTTCCAATCTCACCTTCCCTCCCCCTTCCCAAGTCCACCAATAGGGGGGTCCCCCTCCCCTTACCTCTGACCCTAGCTTATCAGGTCTCATCAGGACTGGCTTCATTGTCTTCCTCTTGTGGCCTGGTAAGGCTGCTCCCCATTAGGGGTAGATGATCAAAGAGCCAGACACTGAGTTCATGTCATGTCATGTTCCTATTACTAGGGAACCCACTTGGAGACTGAGCTGCCGTGGTTACATCTGTGCAGGGGTTCTAGGTTATCTCCATGCATGGTCCTTGGTTGGAGTATACGTCTCAGAAAAGACCCCTGTATTCAGATTTTTTTGATTCTGTTGCTCTCCTTGAGGAGCCCCTGTCCCCTCCAAGTCTTTCTTCTATTTACCCCTTCTTTCATAAGATTCCCTGCACTCTGCCCTGTTTGGCTATGAGTCTCAGCATCTGCTTTGATACACTGCTGGGTAGAGTCTTTCGGAAGCCCTCTGTAGTGGGCTCCTGTCCTGTTTCCTGTTTTTGCCCTCTTCCGATGTCCACCCTGTTTTCCTTTCTGAGTGAGGACTGAACTCATTGGCACAGGAGACGCCTTCCTGAACAGAACACCAACAGCACAGGCTCTAAGATCAACAATCAATAAATGGGACCTCATGAAACCGAAGAGCTTCTGTAAAGCGAGGGACACTGTAGTCAGAAGAATATGACTGCCTACAGACTGGGAAAGGATCTTCACCAATCCTATATCTGACAGAGGGTTAATATCCAGAATATATAAAGAACTCAAGAAGTTAAAAAGCAAGAAATGCTCTCAACTGCTGGTCTCTCTCTATTCCCCATATCCTCTTTTTGTTCTTTTTACTAAAACAAAATGTATAGAATATATTGCCTGCATGTATGTCAGTGTCCATAGAAGCCAGAAGGGGGCATCTGATTACTTGTGAATCAAGTTACAGACAGTTAAGGGCTGCTGCATGTGGGTTGAGAATTACACCCAGGTCCCCTGAAAGAGCAGCCAGAACTTTTAACTGCTGAGCCATCTACAGCCTCATGTCCTGTTTTTATAACCCAGAATCCAGTTAGTGCTGCCCATATATGCATGGGTATGGGGCCATCTACTGGAGCATGGACAACCAACCGTTATAGAGATCTCATTCTTCCTCCTCTAGTAGCCATCAACTGTCAGTAGCTCCTCCCTCTCCCATCCATGCTGGAATGGTAACTGACTTAATGTTTCAAAAGCAACAACTATTGTGAATTTGTGAGTTCAAAGGTCACGTCATACCCAGAAGATACTATTTTGTAGCAGTCCCCCAATCACTGGACTTGACCATCTTTGCATTTCTCCTTTTACAATATTTTCTGAGCCTTAGGGATACAGGGTGTAGACAATCCACTTATATTAGCCAGTATTATTATCTAATAACTCTGAAAATGTTGCTAAAATTAGCCAAAGGGGCCATGTGAATGAACAAGAAAAACACCACAGTCATCACATAGACTCGGGCTCTGTTTCCTAGTAATAGTTCACACCAGTGATTGTCACTCAGGAAAGACTAGGTTGACAAAGCCCATTAAAGAAAGCAGCAGTTCAGAGTGGCCATTTTGTCTCTGGCCACTTAAAAATGGAAAACCAGCTCTCCTTTAACACTTGACCAGTTAGTAAGGCAACACACTAAACAGCTAAATTTTCTGCAACCCTCCTAGTTACAAACAAAGCAAAACACTTGTTAAGTTCATAGATATGTCCAGCCAAGTTGGGATTGTAAGGAAAGGAAATAATAAAAGTAACTTAATTCCACCTGGATTTGAAGCCACAACTAAATCAATTCCCTCTCCCTTTTTCCCTGCCCCGCAAAACAAAAGAAAAAAGAAAATCACATAAGGTGTCACTGAAGCTCCTGCACTAGAGATAAGTATCAACAGAAATGTCAATTTAGATTAGAGATTTCAAGAAATTAAGAGAACATAATGTTTTTGTTTGACTTCTTTTCAAGACTTCAAGGTTGCAGAAGTTCCTTTCCTTCACAAGACAGGTCAAGACTTAGTATTCACAGATGGTTAAGTGATTTATTTATTATCAGTTTTCAGGTGTGCTTACAGTATTCAATAGCATTTATTCCTGAGAAACAAGAAGGTTGTTCAAAATCAACAAGATCTAAATTGCTATGTAGTACCATTAAAATGGAAACCTAAGACTTCCCTGGCTCAGAGAGATGGTGCTGCTGTAAGACACAGAGAACAAACTCATTACTTGCCACAAGAGGGCAATTTTGTTCTGCAGTGGAGAAGATGGTGCATGGTGCTCACATTTTAGTGTGGGTAATACATCTGACACGTCATTTTATGGCAAAAATTCTCCTTTCAGTTTGTCCCATGATTCAGAGAACTTTTACAGTCATAACAAGCTGCCTGTATTTCTCAGGGAGGTAAGAAACTGTCTCACTTCTGCTATTAGCCTGTTGTTTTTATGATGGAAGAATCTGATGTACAAATGAATTATCTACAGAGACTCAGGACTCAGGGTCCTATTTCCATGAAGACCAAAGACAAGCAACCAGAGATTAGAAAATGGTCTCAAAGTACCCCTTCCAGCAAGGGCACAGAATCCACACCATTGCATGCATCTATGAATACCAAATAATGTTTGTCAGTGCCAGTTTTCTCTGCTGTATTAGTCCCAGCAGCTCTTAACGCCCTGGCTTCTTCCTAACATCTTTAGTCTCTAAGTTAAGTTCATTTTCATTTCATAGTTGGTACTACTTTAAGACAAATCTCTTTTCATTAATAAGTAATCAGCCTTGGAAATTTCCTCATGGCAGTCAACAACAGACTAACACAATGACCCATGAGCTCCTCTCTCTCTCTCTTTCCTGCTCTACTGTAGATGCTCCTTTGATTAACAATGGGTGAAGGGAAAGATATATATATATATATATATATATATATATATAAAAATAAAACCAAAAAGGTGGCCAAGGTGCATTTTATAGTTTGATCCCAACTGTGGAAAATATGCAAATGAGGAAAGGCTGGAAAGAACACACAGTGGAATAAGATACAGTCATTAAGACAATATTTAGGAGAAAGTGCCTGTGATAATATTGTGTAGAAAAAGAAGATGTGGTTTGGGGAGATGGCTCAGTGGGGAAAGTGCCCACTATGCAAACATGAGGACCTTGGATCAGACCCCCAGACCCATGTAAAAGTGTAGAGCAATAGAGCAGCCGACATGGACCTCTGGCCTCTACATGAGCCTGCCAGCATGGGCTGGCGCAAACCCAGACAAGGGTGCACAGCCCATCCTCCATGCGTAAATCAGTCAATTAACAGGAAAAAAAGAGGAGTGGATGGCACTACATTCTGTGTGTTTACACCCTCGTTTTCATTCAAAATGTGCTCAATAGGGATAGACTTATTTTGAACTTAAATCTGTGTGTGCTTCTTGCATTTTCCATTTTCTGTTATAAACATGAACTGTTTTATATTTATTAAAATATAATTAAAATTTGGCAATGACTAAGTACAGGGTTGGGAAAGGAGAGAAAGAGAGTCTTCTGTTAAAAACGAACTCTGCTTTTCACATTAAGATTATTTCCACCAAAAGGCTTGTATTGTGCCTGGCTGCCTTCCTGGGCTAATTAAAATTTTCGCTCCCAATATTTTCCACTGGACCCCATGTGCATACCCATGAAAGATACTAATGTTTCACAAAAGGCATGCAGGAGGCAGGCCCAGAAGGAAACATTCTCAGACATATTACCCTAGGAAGAGCAAGCATCTGCTATGGAAGTCCACTTCACACTAGTGAAGGATGTGCACAAGCCAAGCAGCAAGATTTTCTTAAATCTCTTTTAAGCACTGATTCCTGTCCTCCAAGAATGGCAAATAAGATGCTTTGGATGATAACAGCGGATAGGCCTAAGCTTGTCTGGTAACCAGGCTCAGCTGCAACTGTTGAGACTTGACTCCAATGACCTACATCCTCTACCTTAGCCTTACTTCCTAAAGTGCCTACAACATCTCAAAACATATCATCAGGAGACCAACTGTTCAAGCACATGAACTGGTTGAAGACATTCACATCATAACATCTGAAGGGACTCTTTTTTTTTTTTTTTATCTGCACACACAGGCACTAAGTTTTGTGATTAGGTGTTTTGCAGTTTAAATTCCACAGTCAAAAGACTGATAACATTTTTGTGGTTTTGTTTTATTGCTTGTTTGTTTCTTGAGACAGGGTCTTGTTTATATACACTAGGCTGGCCTTAAACCAACAATTTTTCTACCTCAGCTTCCTGGGTCCTGGGGTTAAAGAAGTACATCACTATAGCTAGCTAAAGACCAATATTACCTTGTGTGGTATATGTTTGTGTGGAGTATGTGTATAGGCACACATGTGTGTGCACATTTGGAAGCCAGATGTAGAGAACGGTTACCAGTCTCTATTGTTCTCTGCTTTAATTTTTGGCACAGTCTATCTCACTGAACCTGAAAGGTGCCAACTGGGGTACACTGGTTGGTCAGTGCGCCTCCGGAATCTACCAGTCCCTCCCTGCCCCAGCACAAGGCTTACAAGTAAGCACACAAGACCATCACAAGAGCAGGAGACAGAGGGGGAGAAGGGAGGGGTTATTCTGTGATCTCAGTATGTCTTGCCTCTTAAATGTCTACTGCCATACTGCTCCCAGCATCTGAATCTTTGGGGGGGGCACACTCAAACCAGTCTATTCAGTATTCAGTGCACCCAATTTTGGGGGGTATTAGGAGTCCAATCAGGTCCTTATGCTTACATGACAGGCACTTTAACAACTGAGCCATCTTCCTAACCCTAAGATTGATAATATCTGAAATGTAAAGTAAAAAGGAAATAGCAGCAGTGAGCAGAATCCATCAATCTCAGTACTGATACTAGAAGACAGAGCATTCTTAGTTGTAAGGTATTCATATCAATGGTCTTGAGTAGCATGTCTTTGAGAGTGCAGATTTTAATCTTCAATTCAAAACAGCTACAAAAGGTGAGAAACCATTGTGCCCCACCAGCTTGAAGCTAGCAACTCCACAGCCCATCACCACACTTTTATACACAGGATGTTTGGCATTCAACAAGTTCCAATGACTTCAATGTAGATTCCCTGGCCCATAAAACACAAACCATTGAGAGATGCTTGCCTGCCACTATGGACTGAATACAATGGTTTGAGTGTACCCCCAAGTACTTAGATGCTGAGAGCGGTATGGTAGCACACATTTAAAAAGCAAGGCTTCTTGAGTTCACAGATTGGTCCCTTCCCCCTCTATCTCCTTCATGAATTTCTACCAGCATGATGTGATGACCACAAAGACAATACAGCTACAGGCACCCACACATGAGGCAGACAGATATACACTGTTTGGACTTTCAGATTCCAAAACTGTGAGCTAAACAAACTTCTAATATTTTAGTAAGTAGCCAGCCACACACATTTCCTTTCAGTAACAAAAAACAGACCAATACAACGACCTCCTAATATCTCTGAGTCTTTCCTAGACTAAAGCAGGTTTTTCCATTTCTACAACAGAAAACAATTGCTTATACTAGAACAAGAACCACGGCATTTTAGGAAGTTTTAGATTTACTTTTCTGTTTATCAGTGATGGGTATCTTTTGTCTGCTCTGGAAAATGATGTCCTGATAGCAAGTAATCAGGACATGGTCTGCTTCTCTGGTGTGTTTATTTTGGGGTAGAGTTTCTGGGCCATATAATAGTTTCAGATATGGAATAGTGAAGAACAATTTATTGTTTTTAAAGCAGCTACTGTTTCTATAAATATCTGGGGATCTTCAAATTTTTAAATCTTATTATTTTATGTGTATGGGTATTTTGCCTGCACGTGTGTCTATAAGCCACATGTGTGCCTGGTGCTCACAAGAAAAGAACGTCAGATTCTCTGGAACCGGAGTTGAAGATGGCTGTGAGCTGCTATGTGGGTGCTGAGACTCAAGCCTGAATCTTCCAGAAGAGGTTTATCCTCTAAAACTTGTATAGCAAGAATCTCAAAAGTGTGTGTGTGTGTGTGTGTGTGCGGTGCACATGTAAATCTGCGTATAAAAACACGAGGTCAGAGATCAACTTCATGTGGAGTTACAAACACAACTGCCTAACATGGATTTACATGGGTTCTGAGATCTGAACTCAGGTCCTTATGCTTGGATAAGTATTTTACCAAGTGGGCCATCTCACTGGGCTCTAAGTGTCCCAGTTTGTGTTTTAAAATTTGGAAAGCTCTGTGGGATTTTAGAAGTGGATCAGTTATAAAAGAGACATTAAAAGTACAGCCGAATATAAAAAATATGGAAATAAAACAAAACTCTAAAATCAAAAGCAACCATTATTTATTTCCTTGCTGGCTTATTTATTATTTCATTACAGTGCTCTGGATGAAACCTGGGGCTAAATGCATGATAAGCATATGCCTTACATCTGAGCTGCACCCCTAACTCCAAGATAAGAACTTAAATTCACATTATTAGCTCTATTTTGGATGCGCATTTCAAATGATCAGTTTTCAAACACACCACTGTCTGTTGTCTGGTAAATACTGGCCTGTGACTAGATTTCTGAAGGGTAATCTGCATGACTTCCTACAAATTTTTAAAGTCAGCCAGCAAGTCAATCTGCAGACAGACAGAAATCATATTCATAAATTAATGAAGCAGAGAATTCACATGTGGGATCCAAATAAAAGTTATACTCCTGTTCCTCATTCTAATAAAAGTTGCAGCTTACTTGTAGCTCATGATATTGATAAGAAAGATTGATTTTTGAATGTGTTGTGTTCTCATAGTAACACTTGGAGAAGTTTATTTTAGCTCAGCCAAGATTCAAAACTATTAAAGGGTCACAAAAGGTGAGAAATAAGCATGGAAGCTCTAGTATGTTACTGATGTTCCTTCCATCCTTCCTTCCCTCTTCAATTTCAACAGTAATACCTGCAACTCCTTTATTAAGATATACTTTGGAAACAAGTTCCGAGCTTTGCAGAAGGCAGGCCTACTTCTCAAATAAACTGCAGGCACAAGGTGAAGAGAGCCTATGGAAGGAGGCTGCTTACCGTCACAGTGAGTGCATGTGTAGACTTCTGGATCAGTGGGCTACCCAGCATCTGATCACAGACCTTGAGAAATGCCCACAAAGACCAGGACCACCCTGCAAAGAAACAGAAAGATTTGCAAACAAATGTCATAAAAAAAAAAAATCCCTGAAGGCATACCCACATCTCACTCCTCCTGTTCCCTTAGGGATCCTTCTCATACTGAGGCAAATTTTACACATTTTATTCATTCATCATTTTTGTCTTCACCTTTTAGATGAAGATACAGGTTCTGGATGCAAAGAATAGAAAATGGAACAGGGATTAAAATAGCTGGCCAGGCTATTTTATGCATGTATTTATTATGCACGTAGCAATTCTGACTTGATAAAATCACTACTATCACAGATTCTGCTGCTGCTATTACTTAACATTAATGTCCTAGGAGACACCTTACTTTTTAGGACAGTGCTTTATGCAACTTACAATGTATGCGTGCACACCGTCATATAAAGACAATGCAGTGAAGTTCAGGTTCACCTCAGATACTCATGTTTAATATTTACAGTACATCTATCACGCTTGTTAGTATGACAGCAAAGTGTATCACGTCTTTGGCTCCTTTAAAAAGTAAAGGTATTATCAAGTAATGTCAGTTCTCTCCTAATGTGTGTGTCACTGGGATAAAACTGAGGCTAGCCAACAAGCCGGCTGACGGGTACCTTTATCCTCTCAACTATCTTGCAGGACCCTGAAGTGATTTTGAAGAATCTAGGCTCCTAGCTCATGAAACCATCATCCTTTACATCATATCAAAAAATTGCTTGAAGGGGCTGCAAAGAAGTTTCAGTGGTTAAGAGCACTAGCTGCTCCTGAAAAGGCCTGGGTCCAGTTCCCAGCACCAAGATGGTGAGGTGCTCATGACTGTAACTACTGTTCCAGGAGATTTGATACTCTCTGGCAGCTATGGGCATGAAGCATGTGCTGGCGTGCACCCACACCCATATATGCAGAAACTCACATATACACATAAATGGTATTTTTGTCTGTTACTTCTTAGTAACTAGGAATACAAATCATCTAACCAGCAGTTGCCTGACAGGACGTACTCTATCCTTGCAAAATTTCTTTAATTGTGAATGAATAGTTTCCTTCCTATAGTTTAAATTATCAAAAACCACCAGAAAAATGCAAGAACCAAGCAAATTGAACTCCTGTCTCTCAAGTTCTTTATGATCTTGAGCAACAGATAAAAGGTACAGGTTTACTGTAACTCAAAGCCAGCAGTGAAGTTGTAACATAAGGTGCTGCTTATTACCATCATAAACTGTTTTCAGGAAATTCAAGCAAATCATTCCTACAGAGTCATGTTTATAGTTCCGCTGTTTAAAAGAAGAAAATGAAAGCATTTGACAGGCAAGTTCACAGGCCTACAAGTTTCCCTCATTCATAGTAAAAAGAAAGGAAGGAGGAAATCATAAGGATTTTAGAAATAAAAACAAGGCTCATACAAAATTTACCTACAAAAAAATCTCTGAATGGAAATTAAAAGGTACTAAATCAGAAAAAAAACAGGCACAAAGGAATATGCTAATAAAACAAAACCAAATTTTGTTATGAAAAAAGAAAGACAGACAGACAGAAAGGAAGAAAGAAAGAAAGAAAGAAAGAAAGAAAGAAAGAAAGAAAGAAAGAAAGAAAGAAAGAAAGAAAGAAAGAAAATCCCCTGGGAAAGAGGGGCCAGAGAGATGGCTCCACTGTTGGGAATGAGCTGCATACTGCATGCTAACAGGACTGAGGTCTGGTCCCAGCGCCCACTCGACAGCTCCAATGAGCTATTCATAACTCTCTTTCTTGAGAACACTGGTACTTGATACCTATACTATATACATTCAGGCAAACACTCATATACATCAAGCAAAATTCATCTTTAAAGGAAAAAGTATGATGGAAAAAGGACAAAACTCTTCAGAGAAAGCTGAAGGGGAAGCAAATGTCTGCTCAGGGTAAGCTGTAAATTATGGGGTTGGGGGAGGATAAGTCTTATGATGAAATAGCTAAATGCTAAAAAGTATCAAAATATAAGCAGCTGTTACCACAATAAGCTCCAAATTGCCTGTAAATTAAAAGATTAAACTCCATCATATTCAATAAGCAATTAATATACTAACAGTTCTTATTACAAGCTGTTCAGAAAAAAACTTTAGAACTAAATCCCTATTTTTCTTGATCCAAAACAGATGGTAACTCACAAATCAGAGTTTCAAAACTGAAGACTATCTTTTATATATGTTGTGAAACTCTATGAGCCTAATTGACTTTATCATCTGTTTGTGATCAACACACACATACACACACATACATATACACATAGACAAACACAAAGGGGAATTTATGACTTTGCTTAGTAAAATTCTTTTGGTTATACATCCTACCAAAATAATTAGTTGATTGCTGAAAATGATAAATTAAAATGAGAATCCAATCTTTCTAATAGCTACTGTAGACTGATTTCCCCACGATTAGTAGCTACAACAAAACCATCATCCATAGTTCCTATTCTCAGGCTAGGGAGATGGCTCAGTGAGTAAAATGCTTGCTTTGTAAGCATGAGGACCTGAATCCAGATCCCCAGAAACCTGGGCATGGTGGTGAACATCTGTAACCCCAGTGCTGCTGGGTAAGGACAAGATCATTGGAGCTCACTGGCCAAACAGTACAGCCAATCACTGAACTCTAGACTCAGTATGTTTGCCTTGCTCATGGCTTTTTATTAGGATAATAGAAAAATAACTAAGAGACTCACTCTGTTTAGCTGATGCCTTAAGTTCAACACAGAATTCTTGGGGTATAAATTATCTTGCCCCTCATTTCCTTCTGTCATGCTATCCAAAGCATGAATTTTTATGTATCCTGCTCATAGGAAGAATGCCATCCCACGTTGATTCTTGCTTTCTAGACTGCACACACAGTATGTACAATAAATGTAATGTGAAGGGAGGGGGAAAGAAAGGGGGAGAGTAGGTGGACCATTTATGGTCACAGAGCACTGCAGTAGCTGATAACACACATTAACACAGCAATTACACAATCTCCCTGCCACATTTGTTTTCTTCCTGTCTGTCTTCATTGCAAAATACCAGAAGGAAGTAAAATATTTTCACAAGGATACTAGAGTTCAGAATGATTTCTTTGGAATTCTTCCTGTGTGGGTTGAAATCCAGGAACTTGCACATGCTAAACAAGTTCTCTACCACTAAGCAACATCCCTACTAAGTTCTACTTTTCTTTTGAGACAGCACCTCATTAAATTAATGATGCAGACTTGCCTTGAAAATGAGACCCTTCTGCTTCAGCCTTCTCAATGCTGGGCTACAGGATTTAAAGTAGGTATTACTTCTAACAACCCTGATGTAACATCTCAGTACACTAATGTCCCATTTGAGTGCCCATGAGTCAGCATTCACCTACTTTTCTATGCTCTAACTCTTCATCTAATTACTGTTGAGAAGACACACAGATGTAGCCCAATGTCCAAATTCAAAAATACCCTCTGTTAAGGTCCATTCTAAAGTCAAACAGGTAAATTTCTCCATTCTCACTTTGCTCTAGACCTTGTTCATCACTTTACAGTGTTTCAGAACAGCTGTACACAGCTGAAAAAATACTTTAAAGAATTTTAATTTTAATTTAGTTTAGTCTTTTTGTTTTGTTTTGAGTCAGGGATCTCACATATGGTACAGGCTGGCCTTGAAATTACAATCGCCCTGTCTCAAGCTCTAGATACTGGGGCTACAGGCAAACACTAGGACTACAGGGGCCTTTTGATAAGCACTGGGATCAGACGCGAACTCTGGAATCACAAGCAAATGAATGGGCTAGGACTAAACATGAGTGCAGAGGTTGTGGGCTAATGCTGGGATTAAGAGTGAGCTCTGGGACTACAGGGGTCATAGGCTACTGCTGGGATTTCAGATGATGGTACTGAATGCACAGCAAGTTCTGGGATAAAGGGCATGCACCAAAACACTAAGTCCATCAAAAGCCCAAGCATAATTTTTTTTAGCACTTGCACTTGTGTACATGTGTGCATGCATGCACATACATATGCCATGTGCGTTCTCCACAAGTTGACATTGCGTGACTTTCTTGATTACTCTGCACCTTATTTACTGAGGCAGTCCCTTACTGAACTAAGAGCTCATCTGTTGAGCTAATCTAACTAGATAACTTGCTCCAGAGATCCCCTTGCCTCCTATGCAAGGCTTATAGTTAGACTTTTAAGTAGGTTCTCAGGCCCCAAAGCCTGGTTCTCATGCTTTTACAGTAAGTGGTTCATCCACTGAGTCATGTTTGATCACACAGAACTTTTAATATGCCTCTAAGAAATAATATAGATAAGCAGTAAGTGACATCTAAAAGTGTGTTCCGCAAAGGCAGTCATTTTTAGAAGATTGCCTCTTAGCATGTAAGGAGGGTGTCAGTAATTTAAAGAGTTCTCTTTAAAAATTATGTCAAATTTAAAAAATATTTTCCTCACAGGAGGAAACAGTTATCCAAGACTCATTTACCACAATACAACACGAACATCCCAATTCAAACTCCATATCACTAAATATACTCCAGAATCCTTAAGACTGTTTTTTGATTTTAGCTGAAGTAAAATAAAACTCACCTAACATAGAATTAATCACTTTGAAAATGTGCAGTTTGGTGGTATTTACTACCACAACATCTTAGGGAACTACCACCCACAAAACACTTTCTTCATACTAAAGGAAAACTTTTCATTCATTCACAATTAATTCCACTCCTCTTCTTGAGAGTATCAGTACTGCTGGTTGGATTTGCCCACTCAGCACAGTTCATAAATACGTATCACACAGTGACCATCTGTGTCTGGCTCCTCTCAGTGACTGTATTTCCAAAACTCTTCCTTCCTCAGCAAGGATCCAACTTTATTCCTTTTGATGGTCAAGCACCATGTTGTTAGTGTTGAGTGATTTCCCATTTAGGGGCAATCAGGCAATGTTAGGAGAGAACCGGTGAAGGTGAGCACCAGGACAGTAAGAAAGACCCTTAATTTTTGAAACAGAACAAAAGCACACATGCATACACACTTTTAACGTCCACAGTTTTTCCAAGGTGCCAGGGTGGGGGACCAATACATAATTCCCAATAGGGTCTGCAAGCCTGAAATTTTTTGACAGTATTTGGCTGAAGCAAAAGTATGCCAAGATGCTAATGACTTAAAAATAAGTATAATAATAGTGCCAAGAAGTAGGGCAGGTCTCCATGAACCCTTATCCACTGGGAATTAAAATCAGGTCACCACCCTCAATATTCTTTTTACTCTTAAAAATATGATAATGGGCACAAGAAGGTGAAAATGACAGTATCTGAATTGTTTCCTCAGATTACCTTTTGTTTTGTTTTTGAAATTTGGATTACTCTTCCTTCAGACCATAGCTTCTTAAACTGTAGCTATGAACACATATGGTGTCATGTAACCAAATGGAGGGCTACCAAAAACAACTGGCAATAGTTTGGGTTTCTGAATGCACAACCAAGAATCAATTCAAAGTCAAACTTGTAGGAATATAAGGAACTCCCAGTGGGGCTTGCCCAAGCTGCTTGGGTGTAACCTCACTACAGCCTTGGTTCTTGGTTGAACGAACAATGCATGAACTGCCCATATCATCAGTACATGCTCAGATTTTAGACTGCTATCTGTTATGAACTGCAGTGCTTTTCCCAGGTACACATCTTCTGCTCTTACAGGAACAGCATGGTTTAATTTTGAAAAGCAAAGAGTTTGTATTTTCCTTCACCATTATCCGGCATGCCAGTAATCAAGCTAGTGTATCTTACGGATGTCTGATCTTAAAAGTTGGTTGAGTTTCTTCTTTCTCCCTCATTTTCATGTGCATTGTATGTATGTGTATATACACATTTGACTGTGTGCGTGGAGCAGCAACAATCATCCTTCATTTCCCCTAGACTGGACTAACTGAAGCAGGGTCTCAAATCAAATCACTGATGTGGCCTGTCTTGCTAACCAGCTTGCTCTGGGAAATCCCAGGATGGAATTATTACAGGTAGGCATCCAAAATCAAGTCTTCACACTTGCCCGGCAAGTGCTTTGAACACTGAGCTATCTCCCAAGATCTGACATCAATTTAATAATAATAATAATACATTGGCTTAGGAATAAGACAGAATTTCCAAACATTTCTGAATTGCCCTTAAATATTTTGTGCTATGTATTTATACAAATTGACATTCTTGGCACTGCAGATAATAAATTCAGATTATTGATCAACTGTGAAAACCACTGAAGATACTCTACATCCTACCATATCATGATATAATTCTTTATGTAAAAACAAGCACATCCATCTCATTAGCATGCAAATCTGCTTTCATGTAAATGACAAACTTGTACCAAAAAACTGTTTTGGAATTTTTTTTATGATTTATCATCAGTAAATGTCTTATATTTCCTAAATAAGCAAAATTCTGTGTAAAATACTTGGGCAAAGAAGATGTTTCACAAGTAGAAAAACAACAAAAGAAGCCTTGATTTCAGCAGTGTTTTTTCATTATTGTACATAATTGTCCCATATTTATATGGATTTCTGAAGACACAATATTAAAGGGCTCCATCCTCCCCTCCCCCCCCGCTCCGAGACAGGGTTTCTCTTCATAGTCTTGGCTGGTCTGGACTCACTTTGTAGACCAAGCTGGCGTTGAACTCAGAGATACACCTGTCTGCCTCCCTGAGTGCTGGGATTAAAGGTGTGTGCAACCATACCAGGAAGATCCCTTCTTTAAAAAAAATTGTATTTTTAAATTTATACCTTCACTTTACATCCCGACTGTAGGCCCCTTCCTCCTTCCACTTCTCCTGAGAAAAGGGGAGCCCCCTAACCCACCCCAGCACATCAAGTCATATTAGGACTTAGCTCATGGTTATCCACTGCGGCTGGACAAGGCAGCCCCATTAGGGGGAAGTGACAGAGAGCAGTCCATGTCAATGACTGCACCCTAAAATTAGATTTATAACATATTTATGGAGCTGCCTTTCTTAACAGAAACTCTAATTTTGTACACAAATTCTGAGGTCCTAAACTTAATGTACTTAAAAAACTGAGCCTATACAGCATAAATGTAATAAATAGCTATAAATTTAAGCCAGGGAATGTTGAAGAAAATTTAATTTAAAATCAGTATAGGTAAAATTATTTTTAAAAAAAAACTTCTATGCCTACAAGCTGAAGCGAAGGCTGAGTGTACTAGGAGGCAGGGGTAACATTTTAGTCATGTTATCTGCAGATGGCATTCTTAACTTATGACATCAATTTTCCCTTAACATGTGAAAGGAACTCTATAGAATATGACAGGGTTTGAGCAATGTTTGATATATATTTCAGATATAGGGAAAATGGGGACTGGAGGGATGGCTCAGCAGTTAAGAGCACTGGCTGTTCTTCCAGAGGACTTAGGTTCAATTCATAGAACCTATATGGTGGTTCACAACCATGAGTAACTCCAGTTCCTAGCATGCCTGTCATGCTCAAAATACATGTAAAGGAGAAGCAAAAATACCCAAACAAATAAAGATTTTTGAAAAAAAAATTAAGCTTTCTGGAGTTAACAGGTACTCAACCAACTGCTGCTAATAGCACTTGCCACAAATGTTCAATGTTCTACATATTACCTACAAAAGAACAAGTACTTTCTTGGTGGCCCAAGTCTACATGGTATAAAAAGTCAATGCCAAGTTTAAAACATATGAAAACATAAATGCAGAATTTCCCAGCATTCTCTTCAAATTTGGGTTAGTATTCACAAAAAGAAAATAATTTCACAGATTTTAGTATGATTATCCTATATTATATGTCTAATATCCACTTATAAGTGAGTATATACCATGTGTGGCTTTCTGCTTCTGGGATACCTCACTCAGGCAAATTTCATGATTTCCTTGTTTTTAATTGCAGAGTACTATTCCATTGTGTAAATATACCACAATTTCTGTATCCAATCCTCAACTAAGGGATATCTGGGTTGTTTCCAGATTCTAGTTATTATGAATAAAGCTGCTATGAACATAGTTGAACAAATGTCCATGTTGTATACTTGAGTATAATTTGGATATATGCCTAGGAGTGGCATAGCTAGATCTTGAGGTAGCACTATTCCCAATTGTCTAAGAAAGTGCCAGATTGATTTCCAAAGCGGTTGAACAAGTTTACATTCCCACTAGCAATGGGGGAGGGTTCCCCTTTCTCCACATGCTATCCAGTGTGTGTTCTCACTCGAGTTTTTGATCTTAGCCTTTCTGATGGGTGTACAACTAAAAATCTAAGCAAGAAGGAGGACCCTGGGTAAGATGCTCAATCCTCAAGAAAGGCAAATGGGATAGACCTTGGAAAACGGAGAAAAGAGGGAACAGGACAGGAGCATACCACTGAGGGCCTCTGAAAGACTCTACCCAGCAGGGTATTGAAACAGATGCTAAGATTCATAGCTAAACTTTGGGCAGAGTACAGGGAATCTTATGAAAGAAGAGGGAGATAGAAATACCTGGAGGGGACAGGAGCTCCTCAAGGAGAGCAACAGAACCAAAAAAATCTGGGCACAGGGGTCTTTTCTGGGACTGATACTCCAACCAAAGACCATGCATGGAGATAACCTAGAACCCTTGCACAGATGTAGGCCACGGCAGCTCAGTCTCCAATAGGGTTCCCTAGTAAGGGGAAAAGGGGCTCTCTGTGACATGAACTCTGTGGCTGGCTCTTTAAACACCTCCCCCTTAGTTGGGGAGGGGGCAGCCTTACCAGGCCACAGAAGTAGACAATGCAGCCAGTCCTGATGAGTCCTGATAGGCTAGGGTCAGATGGAACAGGAGGAGAACCTCCCCTATCATTGGACTGGGGAAGGGGCATGGGAGGAGAAGAGGGAGGGAGGGCAAGATTTGGAGGGAAAGAGGGAGGGGTCCTACAGCTGGGATGCAAAGTGAATAAAGTGTAATAAATAAAAAAAAATTTTTAAAAAGAAACTAGTTAAATACAGGAGTAAATAGTGACTAACATATATACAAATGAAATATGTGGCAATAGTTATGGACAAGAGATACATATTGTGAAGTTCTAACACGATACACAATGTATCACCAGATAGAGAGGATTGTCAAAGTTACAACTATAAACACTAGAACTACACAGCAAGAGAGAAAGAAAGATAGAGCACGCTAATCAAAGGAAAGGATTGTAAAAATACCTAATTCTTAAGAGTATGGAGAAATAAAGCAGGGAAGTGGTAAAGAAATGCATACAATGTAGTACAAATACAAAATGAATGCTAGTACTACATGGTGTATTGAAATAATAGAACTGGGTGATAACAAGCCAGGTCCCATTTATGTTGCCTATAGCAAACATAGTGTGTATGTATGTATATGTATTCTACTAGTGCATATATTATATATGATACTGATTTATGTTATGCTTATTCTGGAGCCATCTGGGAGAGAAGCCTCCAGGCACACCTCTGAGGGATTATTTGTCCTCTGAGCATGCCTGTAATAAGTTATGTTGAGCAGGTTATCTGAAGTAGGGAAGGCCCATTATGAAAGTGAGTGGCATCATTTCCTGGGCTGTGGTCTTAGATTGTATAAAAATGGAGAATGCTAACTGATCGCTCAGCTTCCTGACTGTAGATGAAAAGTAACCAATGGATCCAAGTTCCTGTGGCTTTAATTTCCCTATCATGATGGACTTTGAACTTTTTGAGTCAGAAAATGCCTTTGCCCATTCAAGTTGCTTTCAAAAAAAATTATTGTATGTTTGTGAATGTTTTGTGCCTTACATGTATGTCTGTGCACCACATGCATGCCTGAAACCCTCAGAGGTCAGAAGAGGATATCAAATCCCTTAAATATGGAGTTACAGTTATGAGTCATTATGTAGGTGCTGGGACCTGAACTTGGGTCCCATGGAAGAGAAGCAGTGCTCTTAACTGCAGAGCCATCTCTACAGAACCTCCCTCAAGTTGTGTTTTTTTTCAGAGCTTTTTTTCTTTTTCTTTTTCTTTTTTTACCACAGGAATGGTAGTTGTAATCTCAGCACTCTTACAATGAGACAGGAGGACCCCTGGGATCTTATAGGCCAGGTAGCCTAGAGAATGAAGCAATAAATAAGAGATCCTGTCTTAAACAAGATGGAAGATGAAGACCCACATCTAATGTTATCTACCCACAACCATATATACATCCTGACATGCACATACCTGTTCTCTCACATACATGCATGTACACACACAAATAATAAAGACAAAGACAACATAAAAGAGAAAATGTAAACTGATTATTGTGGTGCATACCTGTAATCCCAAGACCTGTGAGAGTGAGACAGGAGGATCAAGAGCTTGGGAACAGTCTTGGCTACATGGCAATATTGTCTCTCTTTTAAAAAAAAAAATGATGGCCTGATTTTGTGGCTCACAGCTATAATCCAAGCATTTAGGAAGCATAAGTAGGCAGATCTCTATGGTTGGTAAATGAATGTTACATCATTCGAGGACAATACTCTACTGCAAGAAGACTGAACAATGACTCAGCCTCCAGGCCTCTCAAGTAGCACAGTGGCACCATACTAGACATTTAAGAGGTTCATTTTCCTCATTTTCAAGGGAGTAATTCAGGCATCCATAGACTCTGCTGGTGAGGATAATGGCAGGAGATGAAAAGGCTGGAGAGCAGAACACACATAAAACTGCCATGTTCTCTACCACGTACTTCTATTGTGAGTGATGTTCTCATTTTTCTTAATCAAAGATGATGATGCTCTGTATCTTTCCAGTTATGCACCTCAGTTAGGCTTAATAAAGTCATTGGTTCATATTATAGACATCTAGCAACAAAAAAGCAGACAGAGAGCCCATAACATAGTCAATGTAGGAAAAAAAAAATACATCTTATTAGGCTACTGCTCTCATCAACTTTTGTCACAGTGACAAAATACCTAACCTAATCAACTTATAAAGAAGGTTTATCTAGCTCACGGTTGCTGTTTTTGGACCTGTTGTGGGGTAGCATTCATTAGAGTAAAAGGAGTTCACCTCATAAAATATAGGGACAGAAAAGGGCTGAGGTCCTAATCCTTCCAAGTGCACACCACCAGTGACTCAACTTCTTCAAAGTAAAGCCCACTTCTTATAGGTTTCACAACCCCTTCAGTAGCATCATGAGCTGGAAAACATTTAATACAAGATCCAGGGGGGACATTTCAGCCTCAAAGTATGACAGCTACTGCATTTACTATAATCCGCCATGGTTTATCTTAAGTGTCAACTTGATTGCACTGAGCCACCTGGAAGATTAATGAGACACACCTCTGGATGTGTCTCTGAGGATATTTCCAGACAAGAGTTTAATCATGAGGGCTCTGATGGTTTGATCCTTTCTTGACATGGTGACATTAATAGGAAGTGGTAGGAGTTGAAGCTGGAGCATAGTTGGAGTAAAAAGGTAACAGACTGCATCTTACCCTGGCCCTTTCCTGCTGTGACAGGAACTGCTTTTCTATGCCACATGCTTCCCTTACCATAAGGTTCTGCCCAAGCACATGGGCACAAGAGATGCGGATAGAACTCTCTGAAACCATAACCAAAGTAAACCTTCCTTCTTGTAAATCAATCCCGTTGGTTATTTTGCCATAGTCTAATTTATGAAATGAATTTAACCTACATGTACAACACAGTGGGAGAAGTTGCAGGAAGACAGATCAGGGGCCAGAATATTGCTACATATAAGATCAAAGAGCAAGTGTCATAGATGTTGTGATTATACTATCAAGGCAAGTGTTGCACTCTTTAGGAGCAGAGAAGCAGCCAGTAAGAAGCAAATGGACAGGTGAGGATGTATCCCAAGACATCTTTACCTACAAAGACAAACTGTGGCTGAGTGGTCCTACAGGCAATAGTTTCCTGACCTCCATCTAGAAGTGATATCACCATGACTTGGTAAATCAGTGTACTGCAAACACATGGAAAGCCAAAAGAGATAATCTATCACCATCACCAGGGTGAACTCAGGCATTGCATATTCTGTCTGGCAAGTTTATTACTCCATGTAATGGAGAGTGCACATCACTCTAGGGCAACATAGGTCTGCTTTCTGTCACTGAGAAACATATCAGTGGAGCAGGGAGGAACACAAGGTGGGCAAGGGTCCCAGATTTTGGCCCTGGGATCTGCGCCTTAGAAATACCAAACCTTGTGTTTTGATGAGGCTTTGGGGACATGGGCACAAACAGCCTTGCAGAAAGCTTCCAGCTATTCTGAAGACAAATATTTTCCAGTTCCTAACATAAACACTCAGATATTCTTGCAAGAACTAATCCTTCCGTGCCCTTTCTTACTGTCTGGTGTTGCTAACTGGAATTGACTCTATGTGGAAAACACTAAACTAGTGGTGGTGGGGGGGGGCAGGATTCTTCTGCCTTCCCTAGCAAAAAAAACATGCAGTATGACTCTCTCAGACATGCCAGTAACATGGTTCTTGGTCCTACTTTGCATATTGCCTTTGTTGTGAATGAAGAACAGAGATACCAGTGTATTCCCAGAGGTGGCAGATAAAAGTGCGAGACCACTGGGAAAACAAACCCTTCACATAAATCAAGAAAGCTGTCACTTAAATAAAAGCCATGATCATCATGATGAAGCAGCTCGCATAAATCATGAGGTGCCAGGTATTAGGAATGCTGTATATGAATGCTGTATATTAACAATATAGGCCATGTGAGACAATGGATCCAAGCTACCTAGGGTAAAGATAATTGCCACACCAACCTGAGAACCTGAGTTCAGTTTGCAGGAACTAGTTTGGAAGAAGAATACTGACTCCTGTGAAATATTTTTTGACTTCTATTTCCATACTATGACACATTCACACCCATACTCATACATCAGGCACTTGTGTTTACTCTTACACACTCCAATCAGTGTCTCTCTCTCTCTTCCCTCCTCCTTCCTAACAATAATATGTAAAATTTTTCATTAAAAAGACAAAGTCTAAAAGAGTAAGGCCAAATATAACATCTTTCAAAAGATAGGTTTTGCTCTTATCTAAGAGACTCAAAGAAGCTCAAAAGGGGTTAAAATCTTTCATATATCTGTACATTTAAGGTCTTCCTCAGTAGCGGAGCAGTGTTCTCATATCCTATCATCACTGCTGGTCCTTTTAGGAGTACTAGTCTGACTGAAGCCAACACAAGCACAACGAACTTTATTTGAATGGATCAACAATGTGCCAAGTACCATGTGCTACAAAGATACTCAGAAACAGAGACATATCTGACATTAAGACTTTCAGAAAAATCTGACAACCAGAATCATACCCAGAGAAGCCTGAACCTAAGTCACTGACATAACAAACTCTCTCAAGAGGAGCTCATTTCCAAGGGGAAGCTGTCATAAGATGAGCAGGAAAATTCCTCATGAAAGCTGGTTGTCTTGTAGGAAGTAATCAAGTTTGCTGTGCTGATGAATGGGCACAGGGCTTTCAATTTCTACTACATGAAGTCATATGCTGCAATGCAGATAAAGAGACACAGGCAGGCTATTATTAGACAACAGACACAATAAGGACACAATGAAGACAACTGCACATACATCACCAGAATGTTATGTCATTTTCTTTCATGTGAATCTGTGTGGTATATACTTGTATGCATGTTCACCATGAAATGTAGGCACACATGCATGTGGCAGTTAAAAGTTGATACCAAGAATCTTCCTAAATCTCTCCCTACTGAACACAGAACCTTTCAATTCAGCTAGTTTAGCTAGCTAGCTAGCTAGCTATTTTGTTTCTAGGACCCCCCACCCCCCACCCCCAAACTCCAAGCACTAGAACTACAGGGAAGCTGCAACACCATAAAAAAAAAAAAAACTTTTAAAGTATACATAAACTGGCCACATAGGGGATGAAGGTGTCCTCTGTTTAACATAATTATAATGATTGTTTAAAAGGAGCAAGTGGACTTTAGCAAGGCAAAAAGAACCAAACTTAAAAAAAAAAAGCTAGCGAATTTTGCTTCTGGAAGAGAACATTAAAATCTTTAGTAACTCTTAAGTTGAATTTGTATGTGTCTTCCCGATCTTACTACATGAATGGCACTCTGAACAGTTCCTCCAGGCTGGTTTCCCAGATGATTTTATCTGCCCACCTTTCTCTCTCTCTCTCTTTTTTACTACTCTCTTTCCCAAGCAACAGACTCTTTCATACAAATATAATTTCCAAATATAGTTTCAGAAAAGAGAAAACACACATGGCCCCATTTCCTACAAAAAAATAATTCCAAATGTGCTGGTTATTTTTGTAACTTTATTTTCCTTTGAGCCTGTCAAATTTTGTCTCAGGTTCCAAGATGGTGATTTAAATAAAACAACATGCTAAATGTAAGCCTCATAGGTACAGGTATGACGGTTGGGGTTGATGCTCCTGACAACAAATAAAACACAAATTGTGGTACTAAAGTGAGAAAAGCAGTGGCCATAAAGATCCGAATTTGGATCAAAAGGAACTACATAAAGCCAGCAGCAGCATATGTCTATAATGCTAGCAGACAAACTACCAGAGATGTGGGAAAAGGAGACGGAAGATCACAGGCCAACTAGCCTGGAATATGTTGTAGCCAATGAGAATGTCTTAAAAAAAAAAAAAAAAGGACCAACCTTAGGCCGTCCCCTGACCTGAGATGCATACCATGGCAGGCACATACCTATACACAAATATACACATATTACAGATGCTACACTCATAAAAATTGTAAATCTAAAAAAATTTAAAACATAACACATTTTGAAGACATCATTCACAGAAGGAACATGTTAAAACCACCTTAGAATTACCAGAATGACATTTATACTATTTTATAGGGTTATTATGAATTAATTACAAAAAAAAGACAGTGCCTGCCAAATTGAGCAAGAACAAAGGAACAGAATTTTGAAGACAAATGGGCACTTTGAGACATACCTTCAATTCAGTGGGAATGCATAGCTGCTTAACAGTATTGTGAGGAAGCTAAAGGGGATACATATGAAATGAGCAAAACTCAAGACTTAAGTTTTTTTTTCTTAAAACAAAACAAAGCAACAAAACAAAAAACTCAAACCCACCTATCCTCCCAAGGTCTTCAACAAATATAATTGATTCTTGCTGATGCGTGCAGTAATCAGACATGTATCTGAGTGTCTACCTTGTGTTAGCTACTTAACTCTCTCTGCCCCATGTATCTTTTATTTCGGTTCTAAGACGAGGTCTTGCTATGCAGATCTGGCTGGCCTCAAACTGGTTATGCAGTCTGAATTGACCTGGAACTATGAATTTGCCTGCCTTAGCCTCCTGAGCACTGGGATTGCAGGCCTGCTGCAACCACATCTGGCTCAAATTTATTCTTGGAGGATAGAACAAAACCAGCCTGAGGCTATGTTGCCTCTGCTATCACCCTTCTATTCTGCTATTACATCAAATAGTCACATTCAATATAAAAATCAATGTGCAAAGGCAAGTTCCACTAAGACTTCAGCCATGAACAAAAAACTCTTGAGTTTCAGAGAAATTCTGTACCCTGATATATAGGCCACAGTGGGTTAAGTATATATGGTTACATTAGATAGCTACTTAAAAAACGAACCTTTAATCTTAGTCAGAAAATGACAGAAACACACATCCATATTTAACTCTATAGTGTTAATAACAGCCAAGATAAGAAACTGACCTAGGTGTATGTCTAAGAGTCTCTACTGCTGTGATAAAACACCATGACCAAAGCAACTTGGGGATGGAACGGTTTATTTCTATTTACAACTCCCAGCTTCAGTCTGTCACTGAGCCAAGTGGTCAGAAACTCAAAGCAGGAACCTGAAGACAGAAACTGAAACAGAAGACACAGAGGAATGCTGCTTAGCCCAGTGTTTTCTTATATAACCCAGGACCACCTGCCCTGTGGTTACACAGCATACAGTGGACTGGATCAACCCACATCAATCATTAATCAAGAAAATGTCCTCACATTCTTGCCTACAAAGAAAACCTTATGGATACACTTTCTCAATTAGGATTCTTTCTTCCCAAATATGTCTAGGTTTGTGCCAGGCTGACAAAAAAACAGTCAGGACAATATCTATCAACTGTATAGTAAAAAAAATTTAAAAATGTAGTGTGTGTGTTCTGTTAAAAATAAGCCAGTCTCAGACAGATAAATATTTGCATGTGTTGTCACATATGTAGAATCAAGTGGGGGGATAAGACAGGGAAGCAATATTGTACAATCACTAACTTTAAACTATCATGCAGCAGTTACCTTCAGAATTTAGTGTACCTTTAATGTATGTCATGGACATGAGAATTAATAAATATGTTAGGCCCAGGTTAAACATGATGCAACTTCAAGGTGTTACTATTTTAGAGGTATAAAAACCCAATTCCATATAAGGTCCTTTCAGCTGTAGACTTTTGAGAGTGGGGCCTCTAGAGTGATGCTTCTGGGTTTCCCTTTTTAACCTAGGAATGTGGTAACCTAGGTATGTGGAAGCTGGTAACATTGTAAATCTATAGTGAGACCATGGATACAATGTGACTCTCTCCACATCAAACCTTGGTATTCTAACCCTAAGTGCTGAGAAGCTCACAGCTTGGTAGCATGTATCTACCCATCTGAAAGTGCTGTTTTTAGACAGATCTTCACAAACTCTTTCTACCCTAGCTCAACAGTACCTGTTTTATACAGAAAGCAGTCTTTTATATCATTTTATGGTGAGTGTGAGGAAGCTAATCATTCAGGACTTACTATAGTGTTAGAGTTTTTTTTTTCCTCTTTCTTTCTAAATTGGCCCCCACCTCCACTTGACTTTTCAACCAGAGTATTAACTAGCTTCCAGGATCTACAGCTCCAAGCTAGGCACAATCTACATGATCTGTAAACACAGCGAGACAACACTAAGGACCTAAATTGGACTTCTGTTATAGTCTCACCCCTTTTAGTAGTTTAATAGGTACATCTTAGAGTCTTCCATTTTATGTGTACTTAGAACCTTTCCTTCAAATGCTGTAAATGAACACCACAAAATAAAACACCAAAACCTAAAAAAAGAACAACATACTAAGCTGTAGCGGTTAAAATTATTTGCCAAGCTCTGTTAAAAATTAATTCTGAAAGATTTAGCAAAAATTAAAGAGTTATATGCTTTTTAATGATTTTAACAGAAATAGAATTTTATCACTTCCCCCTTCCTCCCTCTAGCTCCTAATTACTATCCCTCAACCCCCTTCCATGACCACTCCCACTCGCATAAGTCACATGCACACACACACACACACACACACACACACACACACACACTCACTCACTCACACAAATTCGCTTTATTAAATCCAGTGCCAAATGGTCAGGCCTGAAAACATACATGCAAGGAATATATACACTGAGCAGGTTATATTTAGAATGACATTTGCTAATCTTTTTAGTTAACAGAGAGACCCTAAAGAATGTTCTTTTCTCCAACTGAGCAAAGACAAATGACATTCTACACATTTCTTAAATTACACAGGTCCAAAGCTCTAGCACTCTCAGGCATACCAAAATAGCACTATAAATTATGTTCAGTGAGAACTGGAAGTACATCTCAGTAGTATAGTGCTCACATCCTGTGCTTGAGACCCTGGGTTGCATTCTTGTTCCATCAATGTTTTAACACTTACTCTCTATGCTTCTTTGGTGAACTCTGTCACAATAAAATACATGCATCACACTGATTTTTTTTTTTAAATCGGGTTTCTGTTCTTAGCATCTTGACAAGCCAAATTCCATGTGTGGAATCTGCTTTATCTAGTAGGATTCAAGGTGTTTGCCTGGTTCATTTCACCCTTTATCTGCCTAATGAAGTCATTTGGGTTGTTCAATCTGTTAGGCTGAAAGATGAAATGAGGACTTCACCAAAGAACATAATGACTATCAGGAAGTCAAGCAAAGAATTAGCCACAGAGGTATAAGACAACAATATGTGTGATGGTTAATAGTGACTGTCAATTTGACAAGATCTAGAATCTCCTAGGAGACAAGCCTCTGGACCAAAGTAGGGGGATTATCTAGATTATGCTAGCCTCTAGACATGTCTGTGAACGGCTATTCAGATTAAGTGTATACAGGTGGAAGACTCACCCTTAATCTCAGTGGCATCTTTACATGGGCTGGAGTAGGAAATCAAATAAAAAGGAGAAAATGAGCTGAGCCCTAGCTGTCATATATTTGTTTCCTGAGTCTGGATGTAATGTAGCCAGCTGCCTCATACCCCTGTCCTGAATCTATGCCATCCCTACTATATTTTCACTAGCTCTATAGGCTAAAATAAAGCCTTTCTCCCTGTATCTCCTATAAAAATTTACTTTTGGAAGCCAGGCATGATCACGAACAGATGTAACATAGTATCCAGAAGGCTGAGGCAGGAGGCTCTTGAGTTGTGGGCTGCCTGGGCTGCATAGTGAGGCCTCATCTCAACATCAAAAGTATCTAAAATATTTATTAAGGCCGTTTACGTTTCTTTTTCTTACTACTCAAGCTCCAAGACTAACAAAGGTGTCTTTGTTTTTCACACTTACCAAATCTCAGCTTGGATGTAAAAATTTCATTGAAAATAAATGACTGGAAGCTCATAAAATGCACACTTGAAAAAAGAAACTTTTCAGTCATGAAATTGTTCTCTAATTGGTTCACACACAAATTTTCAAATTACATGTCTATGGCATTTTTCTTCCTGAACCACTTCCAAATCCATTAATAACCACAAACTTGTCCTAGTTTAACACTAACGCCTGCCTAAAAATAGAACAACTTTCCACTTGAAAAGTATTTTCCATTTTATGAGTTGGTTTGCCTAGTTTCAAAAAGGAGACTGAGAGTTTCAAGCCTGACCAGATCATCACTGTAACTGTCTGCAAACAACCAAAATGACATGCAAAACTTGAATGTTTGCATGGGTTATACAAAAGACAGGAGCATCTATAGAAATTACATTACTCTGAATAAAACAGGTAAATTTTACTTTCACGTATAAGAATTTTTACCTACATGTATGTGCACCATGTGTGTGCAGTGCCTGCAGAAACCAGAAGATGGTGTCATATTCCCTGGAACAGGCGTTACAGTGTGTGAGCTGCCATATAAGTTCTAGGAATGGAACCCAGATCCTCTGAAAGAGCAACCACTGATCTTAAAGTGATCACTCCAGCCTTACTGAGTAATTCTTTTTAAGATTTACTTGTATTGGGGGGAGGGGAGGCTGAAGAGATGGCTCAGAGGTTAAGAGTGATGGCTGGTCTTTCAGAAGTCCTGAGTTCAAGTCTCAACAACCACATGGTGGCTCATGTGGATCTGGTGCCCTCTTCTAATGTACAGGCAGAACACTGTTTACATAATTTAAAAAAATTTTAAAAACGAAAAAAAAAGCTTTATTTTTTTTGTATATAGTGCTTTACCTGTATGTATATGTCCATCTTCAGTACGGATTTTACCTAGGGCCAGATAGTAGAATATAAATTTCACAGTTTCTTTGTACCTTTTCATTTGTGGCTGATTTCCAATTCCTCCTGAGTGAAGAAAACAGTGTGTTCATGAAGACTTCAGGCTCTGAAACATGTTAGTGGTAGCTGGGAATGATGAAGAGGCACCTGAAATCTCTGTGTGTAGTCTAAGTGTGTATGCATGCCCCCAAATGTACAGGGAGGGCAGAGGAGGACACTAAGTGTGCTACTCTATCACTTTTGGCTTAATCCCCTTGATACAGTCTCTCACTGAAGCTGGAGCTAGGCCTGCAGCCAACAATCCCCTGTGATCCTCTTATCTCTGCCCCCACAGTTCGAGTGTTACAGGTATTCTTAACCACTGAGCCATCTCTCCCCAGCCTCCAAAGGTGAATGTTTTCAAAGCTACATAATCCCTGTTTTAGTTCTCTGCTCTCAGCATCTTTCTCCCTCCTTGACCAGTTTGGAACACATTAATAATCTCACAGTGTTCTGGCAACAGAAAAGTCATCCTCAAGGAAAAATAAAAAGACAGTTTTCTCTGAAGTTATTTTTTTTTAAATATTTTATTTATTTATTATGTATACAATGTTCTGTCTGCATGTACACCTGCATGTCAGAAGAAGACACCAGATCTTATTGTGGATGGCTGTAAGCCACCATGTGGTTGCTGGGAATTGAACTCGGGACCTTTGGAAGGGCAGCCAGTGCTCTTAACCTCTGAGCCAATTCTCCAGCCCCTGAAGTTATTTTTAATATACTAAATTATTGTAAGTTCCCTTAGAAACTAGATCAAGCTGCAGGTAGAAGCTGTGGGTGTCATAATAAAATGTTATGAGCAAGTAGTTCCTTCACTGAGCTGACAGCCACCTGGCACTTTTGAGCTCTTTGATCCTTACATATTTTAGCTGTTGCTATAGTAGGCAGCAAGCTGAGCTATAAACTTACACTAAGGAAGGACCCCATCTGTGTGAGGTTCCCTTGCCTGAACATAATAATATTGACATCAATACTCATGCAATACATTTTACAACCTTTCTAACAAGTGCCAGAGAAGGGGATGGTGACATTAGTGAGGTTCGCCTTCAGCTGCACTAGTCAAATCATAAATCTTGTTGGGTGACTCTCATGAAAATGTTCAACTTTGGACTACTCTTGGTTATTGTAGTGATTCTTATCTTATTAAATCCTCTTTCAGATAGGACATCCTGTTGCTGATGTCAGCTGTTCTTTCCAGACTTAATCAAGCCTCGCTCCTTAAAAACACAGGAGAACCTAGGGAGA
Source organism: Pachyuromys duprasi (assembly GCA_028658305.1). Lineage (NCBI taxonomy): Eukaryota > Metazoa > Chordata > Mammalia > Rodentia > Muridae > Pachyuromys > Pachyuromys duprasi. The sequence continues at coordinate 1,984,451 of CM053742.1, forward strand.
CAGCTCAGTGGATAAAGGACTTGTGCAAGTCTGGAGACAGGAGTTCAGTTTTCTGGCACTCATATAGATGCTGGATACATGGGACGGCCTTTCTCTAATTCTGGAGTTGGTGGGTGGGGTGAGAAGGTGAGGGGTGATCTCCAAGGCAAGGTGACTAGCAAAAATTGCCATAATGGCAAGCCATGGATACAGCTGACGGAATGCCTCAATGAATAGTGTAGAGAGCAATTAAGGAAGACTACTGACCCCCCACCAATACACTCACTTGTGCATGTGCACCTGTTTGTGAGGGGTCCTATACATGTACACTGGTAGGGGGTGCACCTAAAGGAAGTAAACTTAATGGTATTTTTGGCTATAATGCATTGCTTGGCCTTTCTTTGGCTTACATATTTCTGATTTTGTTTTTATGGGGTTTCTATGTGTGTAGATATGTGTGTCTGCATCTATATGGTTCTTGTGTTTTTTTTTTCTTTGACTCCTTTTTCTGTTTGCTTTGTGTCATCCTTTTTTGCTTGTTTTGATTTTATCTTATCTATTATTGTTATTAGTCTGTTTTATAATGAGAAAATGGGGAGGGTATAGATTTGGGTGAGTGAGGAAGTGGGGGAGGATCTGGGAGGAGTAGGGAGGCTTATATATATATATATTATATAACCAGACTATATTGATGAAATAAAATTTTCAGTTAAAACAAAATGAACAAATGCTTTAAATGCTAGTAGTGTTGAACGACTGCATTTAGTTCACATTGACAAGTCAAACTGCTCAGAAGGCCCTTGTGCCAGAGAGGGAAGTTATTTAAAACTGAAACAACTCATCATGGATCTGTACAGCAAGCATGTAGTTCACTTCATGAGGTGAAAACTACAAAGCACAAGAAGAGATTTGTTAATTGGATGGTAGTGGTGCACACCTTTGATCCTAGCACTTGCAAACAAAGGCAGGCAGATCTTTGTGGGTTCATGGCTTGCCTAGTCTACAGAGTGAGTTCCAAGACAGACACCTTGTCTCAAAAAATAAAGCAACGGCTGGTGAGATGGCTCACAATCCATCCATAATGGAAGCTGTTTCCCTCTTCTGGTATGCACAAAAACAGAGAATAAATTTAAAAAAAATCTTTAAAAAAATCAGAAAAGGAAGAAGAGATTTGCTTTTAGATTCATTTGATCATGAGTTGTTTGTTCCTGGATGAAAATGGCAGTTGTCACATGAACCCTATGCAGCAAAGCTCAATGTCACTATTCACCCACCAGGTGTCACATTCTGAAAGAAGGATGTGAGTTAGTGTAGCATCCCTCTCCCTGACCAATATCTATTCACACTGCATGAAGTGGCACCATGCAAATTCCTATCGATAAGAAATGAAATCACAAGCCACATCTCCATGGATTAGCTCAAACTATATTGAACCTGGCAGGAAAATGATTCACTCGAAGCCTGGCTTATCCAGTCAGCATACTTTTGAGCAAAAATATGTGAGCATCATCAAGAAGTTAAATCTGTTAAACTGTAAAACACAGACAATCTACTCCAAAATTACCAGAGGAATCCGACAGTAATTTCTCAGTCATCATTCGCCTTGCCTTTCTTCTGTTTCACTTCAAGGTTTGAGATGCTTTCTTGGGAAGAAATAAAGAAACACAAGCTTAAAGCAAACTCTTCTGTGGAAAAGGCAAGGATAGTAAGTATGCTCTTAGAGAGTGTGATGTCACAAAGCAGTAAAAGGACACCAGTTAGTTGAAGCACCTGTGAAGTGATGGCATACAAACATGAGGACCTGAATTTAGACCCCCCCAAACTCCGGTGAAAGCTGTGCACAGTAACACAAGCATTTGTAATCTCAGCCCCTACCGGGAGATGGGAGGTAGATATAGGAAAATCAAAAGATGCTGCTAGCCTGGAATATGAAATTGCAAATAAGAGACCGTCTCTCAAACAAGGTAGAGAAAACCAACATCCAGGGTTGCCTCCTAATGGTCACTATGTGCACAATTACATGCACACCCCCCCCCACATACAGAGAGAGACAGAGAGAGAGACAGAGAAGGAAGGCAGGGAGGGAAGGAGGGAGGAAGGGAAGAGAGGTTTGAATAATGATTTCAGAGAAATACAGAAGACAAGTACTCCCTATGGACAAGCCACAACAGTGCTTATAAGAAAGTAGGTAGCTTGCCACATCAAATACAGTTACCTTGTATGTAACTCAAAACATGTAAGCACATATATATTCTTGGGAAAAATGGAACTCTGAGTAATGACGAGCAAAAGCAAACTGCAAGCTTGTCAAATCTTACCTAAATTTTAAAACAATATTTTATTCCCTAATAACCCAGAATCTGCAATTTATACAACTGTCAATCTAAAAACAATGTATTTATTTTCTGTGTGTATTGCTAAGTATTGTTTGTGGGTATATGCACATGTGTGCAGGTGTGCATAGAGACCAGTAATCAATGTTGTGTTCCTGTATAGCTCTCCACCTTATTTTTAAAGATAAGCTCTGTGATTAAACTAGAAGGTCACTGATTGGACCTATCTCACCCCTGTTAGAGTTACAGAGTGTACAGAAGTGCCTGACTTTTACATGGTCCTCAGGAATCTTAACTCATGTCCTTGTATGGAAGGTACTTTAGCAACCAAGCTACCCACTCTTGTCCTTAAGAGTGAGGACTAGATATTCAAGCTAGGAGGAGATGGGGGCTCCAAGCAAATCAATTGCCATGAACAAGTATGGTATGTGTGGTATGTAGCACAGAGGTTTCAGGAAAGAAGTGTCCTAATTAACTCTACAGGTGCTGTGTCTAATCTTAGCACACTAAGTTGTTAACATGTTCCCTTTAGCCTTTGTTTAATATGCAGCCTTAATACTTTGAGCCAGCGTGTGGCTCAAGTCCAGATACAACATACCAATAAATGTCAGGTAGGGTGCCTTCAAGATAAAACTCTTAACATTGCAGTCCTTAAAAACATCTGACAAAAATCCCATACAGTGTATAGCTCGAGAGAATCCCAAAGTTTGCAAGTAGAGGGAAAGAAATGCAAAAGGTCCAGCATTCCACTCCTTTAAGAATGAAAGAAATGCACGGGGAAAATGCAAACACAGGATGCCACGCATACCTTGGCCTGGTTAACTGCAAGCATGTAAGCAGTTTCATCTGACTGCAACCCTTTTCTACTCCATTCCTCCAACCTCTCTGCCTCCCCGTGGTACCAGTCCCTTGACCTTTGAAGAGAGCAAGCTGATAATCTGTCTCAAGAGCCCTGCACTTCTATTTCCAAAAATCTCCCCTAAAGCAAAAGCTGGAAGCAATCTAAAAGGCAAGCATGTGTGCTAAATAAATCATAGAATGTGTGCTTGACAGGAGAGATGTAAACACATATTTTCAGTCCACGTGCCACTTTCTCCAAGCGTAATGGGGTGATACTGTGGTATTCTAAATGAGAATACCCATAGGCTCATACATTTGAATGTGTGCTACACAACTGGTGGGACTATTTGGGAAGGACTAGGAAGTATGGAAAGTGTACCACTTGAAGTGAGTGTTTGAGGATCCAAATGCCCATGACACTCCCAGTTAGCTGTTTCTCAGACTCCAGTTTGCGTATTAGGTGCTGCCCCAGTGCCACAGCGACCTGCCTGTTCCCATGCTCCCTGCTGCAATGATCAGACTCTAGCCCTCTGGAACCATGAGCCCACAAATAAAAAATGCTTTCTTTGGAAAATGCCTGTGTCATGGTGTCTCTTCATAGCAACAGAAAAAATAATTAAGATCGATACATACTTGAAAGGTAGAAAAATAAAAAGTTCCATGGCCATAAACACCATAGAAAGAGAATTTTAAAGGATGAGTGTATTCAGTCTTTGAATGCTTAGTTTTATTTTCCAAACTGCTGTCTATCTACCTACTTACCTACCTACCTACCTGGCTACAGAAGCAAAGCGTCCTTTGTCCCCATAAGTATATAAACAATTTATTAACAGCAAAGGTCCAGAAACTCATTTCTTTTTGGATATACCCACATTACAGGCCCTGGGGCCAGTGGTCTTAGTGTGCTGACCTTGGACACCAAGGACCCAAAAGTGGCGCAGATGCCTGTGGGCTCTAATGATGTTCAGTCGCTCCTCAACCTCACACAGCCTGTTGTGTAGACCATTGCCTAGAACCTGGCTGTATTTCCTGTCCTACACAGCCTTCTGTCTGTTCAAGAAACAGGATGGGATCTTGTACAGTCAAGGGTTCTGCATGATGGCAATCACCTGCTTTACCTCGTCCTCTGTGAGCTCTCCAGCCCCCTTGATGCTCTTCTACAGAAGGTCTACACACCACCCCTGTTACTGCGACCATGTCTCTCGTGATCCCAGAGACAGCAGGACATTTTGGAAGTACTCAACATCAACGGGCAGTGGGAAAATAGCCTTTTCAATTACTGCCAGTAAAGTTCTGAGGCAGATAGATGCTCATGCCTTGTTGAGGAAACCAGCAAAGCATTTTTTTCCCTTAAGTTTTTAATTTATTGCAACTTACTTTCTATCCCAGTTGTAGTCCCTTCCCTCGTCCCTTTCAAATCCCACCCTCCTTCCCTCTTTTTCTCTCGTGCCCCTCCCCAAGTCCACTGATAGGGGAGGTCTTCCTCCCCTTCCATCTGAACCTAGCCTATCAGGTCTCACCAAGACTGGCTCCATTATCTTCTTCTATGGCCTGGTAAGGCTAATCCCCCAACCCTCGGATAGGTAATCAATGAGCCAGACACCGAGTTCATGTCAGAGAGAGTCTCTGTTCCCCTTACTAGAGAACCCATTTGGACACTGAGCAGCCATGGGCTACATCTGTGCAGGGGTTATAGGTTATCTCCATGCATGGTCCTGGGTTGGAGTAGCAGTCTCAGAAAAGGCCTCTGGGCCCAGATGTTTTGGTACTTTTGCTCTCCTTGTGGAGTTCCAGGTCTTATCTCCCTCTTCTTTCATAAGATTCGCTGCACTCTGCCCAAAGTTTGGCTATGAGTCTCAACATCTGCTTTGATACCCTGCGGGGTAGTCTTTCAGAGGCCCTCTGTGGTAGGATCCTGTCTGTTTTCTCCATCTTCCAATGTTTATCCCATTTGCCTTTCTGAATTAGGATTGGTCATCTTACCCAGGGTTCTCCTTCTTGATTAGTTTCTTCAGGTGTAATGATTTTAGTATGATTATCCCATATTATATGTCTAATATCCACTTTTAATTGAGTATATATCATGTGTGTCTTCATGCTCTTGGGAAACCTCACTCAGGATGATCTTTTGTAGTTCTCACCATTTGCCTGCAAATTTTAAGATTTCCTTGTTTTTAATTGCTGGCTAGTATTCCGTTGTGTAAATGTACCACAATTTCTGTATCCATTCCTCAATAACACCTGGGTTGTTTTCGGATTCTGACTGTTACAAGTAAAGCTGCTACAAACATGGTTGAGCAAATGTCCTTGTTGTGTACTTGAGCGTCTTTTGGATATATGCCTAGGAGTGGTATAGCTGGATCTTGAGGTAGTACTATTCCTAATTTTTTGAGACTGTATCAGATTGAAGTGGTTGTATAAGTTAACCTTCCCAACAGCAACGGAGGAGGGTCCCCCTTTGTCCACATCCTCCCCAGCATGTACTGTCACTTGAGTTTTTTATTTTAATCATGCTTATGGGTGTAAGATGAAATCTCAGGGTCGTTTTGATTTGCATCTCCCTGATGACTAAGGACGCTGAACGTTTTTTTAAGTGTTTCTCTACCATTCAATATTCCTCTGTTTAGCTCTGTACCCCATTTTTAATTGGGTTACTTGATTTGTTGCTGTTTAACTTCTTGAGTTCTTTATATATTCTGGGTGTTAGCCTTTATATATTCTGGGTTTTAGTCAGATATACGGTTGGTGAAAATCCTTTCCCAGTCTGTAGGCTGTCGTTTTGTTCTGACGACAGTGTCCTTTGCTTTACAGAAGCTTGTCGGTTTCATGAGGTCTCATTTATTGATTGTTGATCTTAGAGCCTGTGCTGTTGGTGTTCTCTTCAGGAATTTGTCTCCTGTGCCACTGAGTTCTAGGCTCTTCCCCACTTTTTCTTCTAACAGATTTAGTGTGTCTGGTTTTATGTTGAGGTCTTTGATCCACTTGAACTTTAGTTTTGTGCAGGGTGATAAGAATGATTCTATTTGCATTTTCTACATGTAGACATGAAGTTAGAACATCACCATTCTTTGAAGATAGTGCTTTTTTCCATTGTATGGTTTTGGCATCTTTATCAAAAATCAAGTATCTGTAGGTGTGTGGGTTTATTTCTGGGTCTTCTATTTGATTCCATTGATCCACCTAGTAAAGCACCTTAAAAGAGCCTAGTACCCAAAGAGTAAATTCATTACTGATACTTTTTCTTGACTTTCTTGAAATGAGTTATTTGTCCCTATTTCTAGGGATGTTGGGAGACAATTTTCTATACAAGTAAAGGTTCTAGAAGACTTTCACTCCCATCTCTCTGCAACTAGCTCCCTCAGAGTCATCTTTTTTGTACTTTTGTATGCTAAAGTCTATAAACACAACATTAAATATTTATGGTTGGTATTTGCTGCTTCTAAAAAAATGCTCAGGAGAAAGATATGAGGCTTCAGCTTATTTTTTTTACTAAATTAATGGGGCTCTTCTTCTGCAGAGGGTCTGCCAACTACACACAACATCCAGGCTAGGCTCTTCCATCGCAACAGCCACAGAAACCCTAGAATTTTACCCGAATTGGCTCAATGGGACTGAATAGAAACATGCAATTGCTGACAATCTCCAAACTTGCTTCTGCCAACTGAAATTACTTTATGGTGCATTTATGAAAAGTAATGAAATATATAAATCCACGAGTTACCAGAACACACAGTATTTTTTTTTTTTTTAGTGAAGCACATTTGAATTTTTCCTATGGACTTAAAGCATATGTTCAAGCTAAAATGCAGAGACAGGTACATCTCTGGGGCTCACTGGCCAGTCATTTTAGCCTATTGGTAGAGTCCCAGGTCAGTGAGAAAGACCCTGTCACACAATAAAAGGTGAGTAGTGCCTGGGGAACAACACCTGATGTTGATCTCTAGCTTCTAGCAAAAGCTCACATGTTCATGTGCAGCTATAAATACTCATTTATGTATTCTCCTTCTCTCTTTCCCTTCCCCCTCTCTCTCCCTCACTAAAACAAAATTTTCAAAGAAGTGTCTCAATGCCTCCTATGGAGATTAGTGAACAGATACATTTTCATGTAAAATATAAGAAAAAAAAATGCCAGGAAGTGAAATTTATCACAGCTACCCAGTGTAGACTTTAAATGAACAATGTACAGAAAGGGGAACCATTAACTTCATAGTGCAGACATTTAACTCCCACAACATCAGCAAAAAAGCAAAGGTGAACATCAACAGCACACTATGTGGACTATGTATCACCTCTAATGGGGAGGGCTGTGGAGTACTTCACTTCCAGGATACACCCAGAATACAGTATTCCATTCTAATCACCTGAATAACATCAGGCCAACCCCAACTGAAGAAAACATAAGAACAAGCCTCCTCAAAACTGTCAAGGTCAACACATACAAGGCAGAATTTAAAAACTACCAGAGATGTGCAGAATAAAAGACAGGAGGATTCAGGCAACATGGTTTCCCAGATGGGATCCTTAAAGTGAAAAAGAATTATTTGTGGAAAAATGAACAAGGTCTGAAAACGTCTGAAATATAGTTAACAATTTAAAAGATAGTTAAAGGGAACATCTATGTGCAGCACTTATTTGTTGCAACTACTAGTTTGATGAACTGAGCATCTCTGTGTATCAGTCCTCCAAGTATGTAAACTCTTAAGAAGCCACCGTAGCTTTGCCACCTGTGATCCACAGGGTAGCTCAACGCCCTGCACAAGTACATCATATGAGGGCACAATGAGTACTGAACATTTTGTTTTATACCTTGAAGCTTTCAACACATGTTATCACTCTTTGCAACCCTGGAGCAAACCAAACAATTCTACCAGCTCGTCTTTACAGATATCCCCATCTTGATCATTCCAGATGCCATTCTCTTCAATGTTCCACTTTGGATTTTGTTGTTCCCAGATGACTCCCCACAACAAGAAATTTTAGCTACAATCTCAAATTGTTAAAAACAGGGTATTAGAAAATTCCTCAAGGGAAAGTTAGAAGCAAAGAGGAGGATGGCATCAAAGATATGACTCTAAAGGACAAGCTGGTCTTCAGATAAAAACACTGATATCATGATGCTTCAGAACCAAGCAAAACTGAATATAAGGTCAGGGATACCAGGTATAGCAGCAGAACCTGGAAGTGAACCAACTGGTAGCTTTTTACTCACAGATCTAGAGTGATGCATGACTGCTATATAAAATGCAAGAAACTGACCCAGGATATAGTATACTCTAGCATCCTGGCCTTAACTCTTCATGGTAGGAGCCACTGCCCTTTATGAACCACTAGAATGAAGGATAAATCTTGTGAGTTCAATATAAGGTCCTTTTCTATCTCAAAAATCAAAACTAAAGACAAAAGATCCTGAGGTATGTTGATTACCTCTGTCAACTTGACAAAAACCTAGAAGTATTCTAGTGAGGGATTGTCCACATTGGGTTAGTCTGTGAATATGTCTGTGGGTGACTGTCTTAATGAAGTTAATTGACAGGAACAGCCCAGCCTACTCTGGGTGGTACCAGTCCGTAGCAGGGTATTCTGAACTTCATAAAGGTGAGAGAGGTGGCCCAAAAGAGTGAGCATGTATGCATTCATCTCTCTCTGCCTTTGACTGTGTGTGTGATTCAACTAATTGTTTTAAGTTCCTGTTACTACGGCTTCGTATCTATGATGGACTGACTGTACCCCATAATTGTACACTAAAATAAACCGTTTCTCTGCACGTGGCTTTTTTGTTAGAATATTTTTATCACAGCAACAGAAGTGAAACTAGAACAGCCCCCATGAAACTAGAACAACCCCACCTCAAAATGTTCAAAGTCATTGCAATTTTCCACAATTTACAAAATTAATCCTATTTTGTGGAAATGCGAATCATTTGTGGTATGTTTAAATAGCTGCTAAAACCCTATCTGTCTGTCCTTATCACTTTCCTCTGCCAATGTAGTCCCATTTCTAGCACTTTACTAGATGACTGGAACATAAAGGTATCCAGTGAGTTCTGTTGAAAGAATTAATGAATTAACAAAATGATTCCACTGCTAAAGACCCAAATGTAATTCAGACATTCTCACCATTTATTTTCCTAATTTATGATGTGTATGGGAACATATTTTATTAATTAGATTGCTCTAAAGGAACATAACTGATAGAAAAAAATACATGGAATTTATTAGACTAGCTCACAAAATGAGTGAGGTCTGGGTAATCTAACAATGCCTCACACTGGAGACTGGAAATCTACTAGAAGTTGTTCAGACCACAGGGCTGAATGTCTCAGGAACTCCAATCTAGTACTAAAGACCTAGAGGATTCCTAAAGAGCTGCCGGTCCCCAGCCTATGCTGGAAAGCCGAGGAAGTTGGTTCTAAACTGGTGAAAGAATGCTTCAGCAAACAAGATGGATGAAGTTGCCAGCCAGAATGGGGACAAGCAGGCAAAAGAAGAACGTTTCTTTCTTCTATGTCCTTTTTTAAAGTGGGCTGCCACCAGAAAGTGTCACCTATATAGGGTGGGTCTTCCTGCTTCAAACAATCAGATCCAGCAGGCATTGTTTTAGGTGAATCAAGATGCAGTCATGTTGACAGCCAAGATTAGCCATCACAGTGTTCTGTGTGTGAATGTGAATGAAGTTGCAAAGAGTTCAGAGAACAGCCTTTGGTGTCTGTTAGTCTTCACCTTTCACCTTATTTGAAGCAATCTCTTATTGTTCAAAGCAGCTACATACACCAGGCAGGCTCTCTGTGAATCTCTGGGCATTCTTTCTCTGCATCCCATCTTGCTAAAAATGCTGAGATTACAGATTCTCTCTATAGCATGCAACTTTTATATATGGGTTCTGAGAATCCAAACTCAGGCTCTTACACATGTGTTCAAGCCCTTTAACCCATCAGGCCATCTCCTAGACAAACTGTCACCTCTTAAATCATGTCCAAAAAGGATGGGATGTAGCTTAATAAAAATTGTTCAATATGAATATGTATGAAGCACAAAATAATGACAATAACAACAACAAAAATAAGGGCTAGAGGTGGCCTGGGTGTTTATAGTACTTGCTACCCTTGCAGGAGCCTATGGGTCAGTTCCCAGCACCCACATGGAAGCTCACAACCAACAGCAGTTCCAAGGAATAAGGCTCCCTCTTCTGGCTTCCACGGGCTTTGCATGTATGTGGTACACTTGCATAAAGGCAAAACACCCACACAGGTAAAATAAAATAAAAAAAATAATCAAATCTTTAAAAATAAACCTCAAACAAAAAGCACAGTGAACTATAACCAAGAGTATTATAAATGGAATGAATAGCTGATGAAAATTTCACTGTCCTGGACAGCTGGGTGGATGGAGAAGACTGCCCAGATTATTTATTATCCTGCCATCCAACATACACCTACTATATATATCACACACATATATCCCATCAGTTATTTAGCCATTCCAATAATCATGTGGACCATCGTGGTATATAACAAGTTTTATTTTATAATGGCCCCAAAACACAGGGATATTGATGGCAACAGCTCAGGCCAAAAGAAACATAAACTGCTTCCTCGATATGCCAAGATGAAACTTTGTCACAGATATGCATATAGAGGGAAAACAGGATATATGTAGGATAAAGAACTATCCATTGTTTTAGAAACCCACTGGGGGATCCTAGGAAGTGTGTGAAACATAGAAAAGGAGAGCAAGTGAACTTTCCAGCATTTTTCAATAATGCTTACGCATTCAAAGGAGTTGTTCTCTAACCACGATGCTAATTTATGGGCATTAAGAAAATAAAGAGGGCTATGATATATAGTGTCTAGGTGTCCTATAAGCCTCCACTTCTTGGCATTCTTAGGATCCAAGGTAATAAGGTAGAGAGTGATAAAGGAGGGCACCCAATGTTCTACTCTGGCCTCTGCACAAGCACATCCATAGGCGTACACACTGCATACATATCACATATCACCATATTTACCACACGCATTTATAAAAAAGATAAAGGCTATGTGTGGAATGAGTATAGTATATATAGTATAGTCAGCTCCACTTGGCTGGTCTGGGCTGCACCAGGACTCCTGGGTCTCCAGATACATATGAGAGCATCGGTTACCTGTGGAGGCTCAAGGTCATGTTACACAACCATCAAAAGTTAACTCATACACTGGTTGAAACTTGTGCTTATTTGTACACAAGAAAACAAGACAAAAAAACCCAGTTACATCCTTTCTTTGCCAATCAGCATTACATTATTCTGTGTGTTTGCCTTCAAATAAGCATGAAAACAGCAAGGAACAAAAACATCAAGCCAGCACTATGGGCCACAAGTTCCTTTGCTGTTGGTGTCATCTGAGTAAATACTGGGCTATTTACTTACTTTCCAGATGCAGAACCTTAGAAACCAGAAACCCAAAGTATGCATATATTATTTTCAAATCTTTAGGAAGTAACTTGTTTCTCACTAGGAAGAATTTCCACTTGTAAATGTTATAAAAGATGTGCTTTATTAAGAACATAACAAAGGCACTGCTCAACATGAACTTAACATGAAGTCAACTTTAAAACCATCTAGTTCATTTACTAAATTATTCTATTGTTTGCTTAAGACAGGATCTCTACGTAGCCTTAACTCCAGGTCTTCCAGTTTCAGCCTCTTATCACAAGGTCACACCAACAGCAAACTCCTGATATGAAACTTTAAGGAAGCTCTTCCCCTGCCCTATATCACAGAATAGACTTCCCGGAAAGGAAACCCATTTTTGTGGGTTTCAAGACTCAGACTCATGCTGTATTATGAAGTAGAATGGAGACTTCACTCCAAACCACACTTCTGAGCTGTTTGGTCATGCTTTCCAGCATCATGGAACCAAAGACCACAAACATGCCACAATGCCTTGGACTCCCCCAGTATCTTCTTTGAGGTTTCTAATTATAATGCAGAATGCAAGGTGCATCCCCCATCCTTAACACTGATACTAAAAGCTGATTCTCTACAGATTGTCAGTCTGTTGCCAAGTGTTGAGCTTAGTGGCTGGTGATACACCACCAAGGTAAATAAAGTCTTGTTCACATTTGAAACCAGCACCACTAAGAGGAAACTCCAAGGTCAAGTCCTCCCCTGCTGTGCATTATGACTTCCAAATACAAAGCACTTCTCAGTGGGTCATCTGTTTGTATAACACACTTCCCTGAGAATAGATAAGAGTGTAGAAAGATGTTGAGCTTAGCACCTGAGACTCAAAGGATCAGTTGGAGAAAGCTGCTCAGTACTCTGTAGATGGGCCTTTAGAGTCTGGGCACCAAAAGCTCCAGGGCAAAAAAGTGCTTCTTCTCTTCCTCAGTACCCATTGCTAGATGAGGACCACAGCTTTGTTCAAAAATTACCAGCCTCAGAGAGTACTCCTATGCTGCCCCCACAAGCACCTGAAAGGTTGACAAAACTCTGGATGTGACCAGAGTACTTCAGGGGTACAGGTGAATGGGCAACTCAGCCCATACCTGTACCAAAGCATTCCTTGTGTTAAGCCATCTGAACCAAAATCCACCTGGTGTGTACAACCATGGAAGACTTCTGAGAAAAGCCCCAGAGGGTGACAACAACACAAAACAACTCATGCCTTGCTTTCAAAACCTGCCCTTCATCCAGTAAGATACCATCCAGAATACTGGTGACTTGGGTGCTAAGAGGTCCACAAACTCAATTCTAGCTTCCGTGTTTGTCTTTGAACCTTGCTGCTTCGGTGTAGAAACAGCCTTTCAGAGGGCATTGTAACCGGCAGGAAAACTTGTTCTATGTATATGCTCACTTTACAAAGACAAAGAATGTGACCTGCATGGATTCCACTGGCTGCTCTGTAAATGTCTAAGGGTAACATGGAAATCTTCAACAAAGGTGAGGTGGGAAGGGGTGGTGTGTGACCACTATTATGGGCTGGACTGGGTCCCCAAAAATGACATGTTGAAGTTCTAATCTGCAGACACACAGAACATGATCTGACTTCATCTTTTAAAAAAAAAACATTGTTGGGATAGTTCAGTGTTGCCAGACCCAGGTTGAGTTCAGAGCACCCACATGGCAGCTCACAACCATTTACTACTCCAGTTCCATCTCCTTCTGACCTTCACAGGTACTAGGCAAACCCATGGTATACATACATATAGACATACAGACAGAAAGGCAGCCAGGCAAAACACTCATACACATAAAACACTGTAAATGTAACTGAATTCTGCTGGGTATGTTGGTGTATGCTTGTAAAAATTCCAGCAGTAAAGAGGTAGATATGAAGATTAGGACACATTCGAGGACACCCTCAAAACAACATAGTCATTGAAAAGATGAGGTTAGACTGCAGATGGGGAAGCCTTCAATCTAGTGTGTATCCTCTTAAGATGGTCACAGAAAGGCAGGTTCTCAGGAAGAAGATCATCTTCCCCTATGGACCCAATGGCCTCCAGAAAAGGGAGACAATGTATGTTCTAACATATTCTAGTCTGGGCTACATTATGAGAGCAACTGAGGGGATTTAAAATAACCACAGACACAGTGTGTTTCAAGGCCACTCTTACACTGAACCTGCAGGTAGGAAACAGACCCTGTGATGGTCTTGATCTTGGACTTGGACCTATGGTTACTATTGCATGAGCTCATCCATGGTCTATTGTGTGAGCCTCTAGAGCTACCACCCATGTGCTGGCAGGAACTGGAGAGGGAATAAGTCAAGATAACAAATCATGAACTAAGTAGTTTAGTGATTTCAATACTCATAAATATCTATGTTCAGTCCTACCATCCACAGCTGTATACATGTCTTTGTATTCAGTTTATTATCAGTATTCATTTAAAATTATTGTTTTTTAAAAAGGTATCGAGAGGGTTAATGATCAACAAAAGAGAAACTCTGATGAGGGCTAGGATGCTTGCCATACGGGCCTGAAGATGTCAGTTCAGACCCACATAAATGCCATAAAGTCATGGATGCTCACACCTGCAGTCCCAGCACTTAGGAGGATGGAGGTGTGAGGTTTCCAGGGCAACCAGGCTAGCTGGACTAGCCAAACTGGGGAGCTCTTGGTTCAAGTGAGAGACCCTGTCTTCATGAAAGACATGGAGAGTAACCAAGGAAGGACACCTCTACCAACCTCTGATCTCCATATTCACAAACACACATACAAAATTCTGAGGACTTGGGGATGTAGCTTGGTGGCAAAGTGCTTGCCTAGCATGTGCAAAGCTGTGCATTTGAAGCCCACAAGTACAAAAATAAAGTACTTAAAAAGTCGAAGTGCCTTCTCCTAAAGGAGAAAGACTCGTAGAGAAGAGTGGTGAAGAACGTACATCCCTAAATAAAATGTAGGCACCTGCTTTTTTATGCCCACCTTTTAGGATGTCTGAAAGGTGAATAAATCTTATCAGGTGCATCCTCAGAGAGCTGTGTCCTGTGGCTTCTTATTTACAGAAACAGCTCTAAGAATGCAAGGACACAAAAACTAAGACAGACATTCAGTACTGAATCAAGAACTGGGCCTGAGTTTGTTAAGTAGAGTTTCTGGGCTTTGTTGCTTCTGGGTTCTCCAAGAAGAAACAATTATATGAATATGCATAACACTTATGACTGAAACATTCCTGGCATTTATGGCTTTTTCTTAAATGTCCCCCAAATGCCATGTGTCAAAGGCCTGGCCTTCAGCCTGTGGTGCTAACGGGGGCTAATAAAACCCTTAGAGGCATGCCCAAAGGGATAATGGGACCTCAGCCTCTTCCTGATTCTCCATTTCTTGGCTGCCATTAGGTTCATAGTTTTGTTCTATCCCATGATCCTTTGTCTAAAGCGACTATGTCAAGAAACTGAAGAACTCTGAAATTAGAAGCCAAAATAATCCTTTCTTCCTTAAAATGATTTTGGATTATTTTTTATAGTGAAGGAAGTCAAACACAACATACATCTCCTATGAACTGAAATGTAATGAACTTGTACATGGGGGGAAAAAACAGAAAAAAATTTAGTCAACTCTATCCCAATTTTCAGTATTCACTAAGTGAGAAAATAAAACATACATCTTCAATTTACTGGAAAGACTTCTGTTCAAAATATGTATATAGAGACCATCACAAGAACCCAAAACCAATCAGAATGCATAGTTGTGGAGCTCCATCCCAACTGATATAACTGCAATACAACTCCCACAACTAAGACTCAGGCAACATTGTAGAAGGCAGCAGAAAGATTGTAAGAACAAAAGGATCAGGGAGTTTGCTGTGAGACTGTGTCTCCTATAAATATCAAAAGCTAAGGCCATACAGTTTCAGCAACATGGCTGCCTAAATATGACCAAAACAGAGACAACACCAACAGACACGGTAATGTGGAAGGGGGATAGCCCACAAGGCCTCAGTCCGAGACCAAAAACTATAGACAACTGAGAGCAAGAAAGATAGTGTTCCCCAGGGCAGAGCAACTGATTGTTATCTATACCAAATGGTATGCTCTGGAAACATACATATAAGTAACATTATATAGACTGAGGTTATACTTATGTATTATGTATATATGAATATAAATATATACATATATATTTATAAAGAAAGACGACAAAACCATGAATTTGACAGACAATGCAGCAGGGACTGGGGCAACTGAAAGGAAAGGAAGGGAAATAATAATGTGATAATCTCAAAAACAAAAAAAATGTATTTGTGTATATCATACATATGTATGTGTGTGTGCTGAAGGCATAACTCAGCTGTACAGTAAATGCACCAAGAACCAAGGTCTACCCCATAGGGCACCAGCAAGAGATAGAACAAAAGTAACCCATGTGAGTTCATGTGAAAGAGAAAGGAGAAATCAAAGGCATTCAAAGGCAGGTGAGCCTTTCCCCTGAATACCAGTCAATGCTATTGCTTTGAACTCACATATTTCAACTCTTAACCTCCCTGACACAGATTTCTACACTAGGATCATCTCAGGATCCAAAGAAAGGCTTCCACTGAATAAACAAATGGCTAGAAATTATTCAGGTTGATCAAGCAACCAGAAATAGTGGGAAACTATGATGAAATTCAGATTTCGAGGTGCAGAAACAATGTAAAAAATAAAAACAAATGAACAAACAATGTAAAAAAAAAAAAAGAAAGATATACAAAGACACGACCAGGATTTGAATCATATGATCATGCATTTTATGCTTCTCTGCCTTGAGGTCCACTAAATCCATTAACACATTAACAAGAAAACACAGATATTCCAGATATCTCTATATTTTAACAGAGGTAGCATAGTCACTGCTCTTATAATCATCTGTCTCCAAAGAACACCACTTGCATTTAATCGCAAAGTAAGAAAAAGTAAATAATCCTGTAATTATGCCTTTGACCTACCAATAAATTAGTTGATATTTGTGTAACACACAGATACTAGAGGTGGGGCTTTAATCTTTAGTCTCATTCACTGAGCTGACTTCTTCCCCACATGGATCTTGTACATTCTCACCTGAATGAAAGAGAAAGAAAAGGGAACAGAACTCTGGAGATAGGAGCCTCCAGAAATATAAATAGGTTTGGGAAGTTTACTAGGGAAGATGACTTTGCCTCAGGTCCTGTAGTGATACTTTCTCCTAAATCATACTCAAGAAGAGTGGACAAGGGGAAATCAACAACTTGCTTCCAAGCAAGGATTCCGAAAAAGCAGGGCAGCTGGAGCAATGGTTGCATGTAAATCTGATCCCCCAAAGCAGCAAAAAGTGATAGCTACGCAATGACTACGGTAGTGCTGGATATCGTATAGTTAATGTGATGCAGCTACAATTTTATGCTGCATCTCCATAATGTTTTTGATTTCTCTTGATTGAAAATAACACCATAGATAAGTCTTTCTGGATGCAAACTTTTTGGATACATTTAAATTAGAAATAATCTCCAAGTCATACAAAGAAACAAGCAAACAAAGCAAAAGTGTCTGGACAAGGAAAACTTTACTCTTAATCAAGAGGATGTACTACTCACAAAGTAGAAGAATAAGCACCCTGAGGCAGGAAGTAAACTTGGTTTTGGTCTAACGCTGGTGATATCTGACTTCAGACTTTCAAAACTGGTTAGTTTTAAAAGAATGCTCACAAAATAAATGAAGAAAAACTGGAAGGGGTCAGCCACTTCAGTCAATTATGTTCCTAGAATTGTGTTAAAGAAAGTTTTGCCAAGTTTTGTGGGGGTGCAAATATTTGCACAGAGGAGTTACAACATAGGGAAGAAAAAAAGATTAAAATTGTCTTAAAAGTTGTATAGGGACCCAGGTGCAGTGGTGCACGCCTGCAATTCCAGCATTTGGGAAGTCAGAGGCAGGCAGATCTTTGTGAGTTCAAGGCCAGACTGGTCTACAAAGCAAGTCCAGGACATTCAAGGATACACAGAGAAACCTGTCTCAAAAACCAAACCAAAACAAAACAAAAGTGGTATAGTGTTTGATATAAGAAGACTAATGTTAATGATCCTTATGGTATTATACTACTGTCCCAGTTGCTTTCTAATGCTTTTATAAAGTCTAACATGTCTTATAAGTCTTATATTCGATTATATGTCCTGATCACAGTCCATCAGTGAGAGAAGGCAGGGCAGGAACTCTTAGCAGGAACCTGGAGGCAGAACTGAAGTAGAGACCATAGAGTGCCACCAGTTATTGGCTTGCTCCCTATGACTTGCTCAGATTCCTTCGTTGTACAATCCAGGACCACTTACTTGCCCAAGGGCGGCACTGCACAGACTATGCCCTCTCACATCAATCAATCAATCAACCAGCCAGTCAGGTAGTCAGGCAATCAAGAAAATGCCTCGTAGACTTGCCTGCAAGCCAATCTGATGGAAGTAATTCCTCAGTTGGAGGCAATTCCTCAGTTGAGATTCCCTCTTCCCAGATATGTCCAAGCTTGTGTCACCTTGACAAAAAGAACAAGTTCAAGTATTATCTTTATATTTAGTACTATCACAAACACTCTACTACTGGGCTATCCCTCAGCCTTTACATTCTAACTTTATATAATAGATTTCTGTATATCTTACGACCATAAATGATAAAATAGACTGCTGTCTAATATAGTTCAGACACACTTAATTTCTCTCATACTGTACAGTGTGTGAGATGTCTCAGAAATAAAATTCTGTATACACGCAGACTCCATACTGTCCCCTACCATGTCATTTAAGGTTCAGCAGTAAATAAATGTGGAAGGTGCCTAGAGCTGAAGAGCCTTATCATCCTTTTGCAGTCATGAAATAAAAACCCAAGCCCAGGACTGAGGAGATGGTAAATAGTTCAACTGCTAGCGTATTTGGAGAGCAAGCATGAGTTCCAGGCCCAGAAGCTATGTTAACAAGCCGGTAAATTTTCAAAGAATTACAATCCCAGAACTGGGTAAGCTGAGACAGGTGGATCCCTTGGGTTCACTGGCAGGTCAGCATGACTAGTCAGCTCAGTTGCAAGCCAATGTGAAGTCTTGTCTTCAAAAAACATGGGAAGAATCTTAGAAATGCTTCCTGAGGTTAATCTCTAGCCTTCACACATATGAGTACACCTATGAACCCACGACACATGAACAAACACATGTGCAAATGCACACAAACAAACAAGGGTAACTGGAGCCCAAAGGGTATCGCCCCCCTCAGAAGATCCAGCTTTCAGACCACTGCACCTTTTAAATACCTCTATGAGGTACCCACATGGCCACAAGAACCCCTTCCTGGAGATGTGAAGACAGGATTAGCTGTGAAGTACACAGGGGTGGCAGACTGAGTATCACTTCCCATTCCCCCACAGCCCCTCCATTCTGCCTCTTTGTGGATTTACTTGCTCAGCCAGAGGCTTAGATTTCACTCATCTTTCTCCATACAACAGTACTCCCTGGAGCACATGCAGAATGCAGTGCATGTCCTGGCCTGTCTTGTTCTATCCTAAGCCTTTTACCCTGTGTAAGATCCCAAGTTTTTTTTGAAGGCTTCACTACAAAACTGCTGCCTTCCTTTAGATCCTCCCTCATTCCTTCTGGCTCCTTAAACAATGGGTTGGTACACTGATTAATTCAGTAGGGTTGTGTTGAGAGATGTGTTGGTGCTTTGGCTGACTGCTCCCACTCAAGCCATTAAAAAAACCATATTTCATTCATCATTTTCTCTTCTGGGTCCCATAAAGTACCTATAGTATTTGACCTGGATTTGCTGCATTGACAAACTCAGGAACGATTACCATAGGATTCCATGGCACACAACACTTAGTAATGGCTATTTTGTTTTACCAGTTTGTAAGGAAGTATTTCTAATGAGACCAGTTTGGTGACAAAGGTGTTTTCTGATATGACCTAAGGTGAGTGGTATGCATGTTTTTGTTGCAAAGGAAAAACACTATTCATGATGGAACTCATTCCAATCCAGGAAGCCCTATGCCATGGTCATGCTCTCTCCAAACCCAACTAAATTCCTGTTGAATCCTCAACTCCACAGCAATACACTACTAAGAGGTTTGGGCTTTGGGAAGCCACAAGCGTCGAGCTTTATGGGTGCAGTTGGTGTGCTTTAAGAGACCCCAGAAAGCTGTGTTAAACCTCACTTGTAAAACACAGAGGAGAAGGAGCCATCAATGAACTAGGAAGCAGCTATCACCAAACACCAAACTTGCTATGCTGCGATGTTGGACTTCCACCCTGCAAAGAAATAATCATCTCTTTAAGCTACCCTGTCTGGAATTTTATGATAACAGTCCAAACACACTAGGACATCCTGCTATAATGTTTGGTAGGCTAGGTGAATTAAATGCATTTGTGCCTTTATAATATTTCAACACTCAATGGATTTATTGAATCTGAGCCCCGTTGGAAATTGCCCTGAATTAAACAGGGCTTACACTTCAGTAAGCTATCAGAAATTCTACCCTCAAGGACAAGATGTACTAAAAGCTAAACGACAGAGGTACTCCTGCAGTCCACCCTTGGCTTGAAGACACTTCCTGTACATTTCATAGATTCCAATCATTCCTTCCTTTGAGAAGCCATTCCGTCCATGTCTTTATCTCTCAACATATAGACTATTTTTTGGTTTGTGAGACGCTGGGTATGTGGCAGCATGGGAGGAGGGATAAAAGATTTCAAAAGCATTCAAGACTGCTCTAAGATAATGTCTTTGGGAGGAAAAAAAATCTTTGCAGAATTTCACTAGGATATTCATAGGACTACAATTCCAGCCTCACACTCTAAATTCAAAAGAAGAGTAGAGGTAGTATCCAGCAATTGAGTGCTTGCCTAACATGTGTTGACATCTGAGCTTTATCCACATCACTGCTAAAAAAGAAAAGGAAATATACAGGCAAAAATATCCCCTTCTTAAGTAGTAAGTGTTTCAAAGCCCAGGACTGCTCATAAAATCTTTGCTGTATACCTCATCTTCCATCTAGTGTGTCCATGTGCCTGCGGACACTAGAGAGCAACTTTAGACACCCTTCCTCAGGCATCATCCACTTTCACTGGCCTGAAGCTGTTCATATAGACTAAGCTGGATGGATGGCTAATGATCCACAGGGGTCTATCTCTGCCTCCCCAAGGCTGGGATCATACAAGGCTTTTGCACCTAGGCTCGGAGGACAGATCTCAGGTTCTTATTCCTGTAATTCCCCAATCCTGTTTCCTATATTTCTAAAAACTATATGTGAACATGCTTAAAGCATTTGTGTATGTTGTTTGTTTAAGATTGTGTTTCACTACAACCCAGGTTAGCCTAGATTTCTCTATCTTCTTGCCTCCACCTCCTGTGTTGGGATTACAGTATACACCTCACACCTGTGCTTTGTAAACCCGTCTTCTTTGCTATCATTGTTAACTTTTATAGCTAACATGTCTAACCTCAAGTCTTCCACCTACTTAGGTCTCAGTTCTCTTCCTTCCTCATTAATCTCATTTATGGTTTTCCTTTATGAATATTTAAGAACCAATATAAAAAACTGATCATTTCAGCCCAATTATTTCTAGCTTGATACTCCAGACCCTGCTATCATTACAAAGAGTTGGGGAAGGGAATCCTCAGGTCTTCAGGCTTGGCCTTAGCCACAGAATCAGTTTGAGCCAACCTATCTGAAACACAGCAAAGCTAAACTAACAAAACTTGTCTTTGTTTTCTGACTGTTTGATTCCTAACCTCCACTGAGTCTTCTATCGAAAGGATTTGTCTGTATCAGGTATTTTGCCACAGTGGTGGCATTTAAAGTGAATAAGCAGAGAGCTTTGGAATTTGATTTCTGTCCCTACCGAAAGCCAGGTCAACCAGCAATGTAGCTTAACTTACCTGAACTCAAGAGAAAGGAAGTAACAGCTGATTTTAGAGTTCAGAGAGGTGGTTCTAAACTGGAGGCAATTATCCCCCTCCCCACCCCCCAGGGAGCATTATGTAATGTCTGGAAAGATTTTTGTCATCTGAAAGAAGGCATAGTGCTTATGAAATATTCTGGGGGTGAGGTTATCATTCTGTACGAGGAATTCCCCAGTATGTTGCAGGACATTTTAGAACACTGCTGATCTTCTCCCATTAAGAACTCTTCTTTATATCATGACCGCATGTCTCTAGACACTACCAAAAGACCCCTCAGGAGCAAAGCATCCCCCAGGAAATCAGACCAGCTTACAGGTTTTATAGAATGGTCAATCCAGTTGATCTCTCATTTTGTAGGGAGTTAGGAAGGTTGAACTAGGTGTTAACTATAACTCCTTATTTTGCCTAGTAGACTTGAGTAACTGATAAAAGGAGCTATAGATGAACTTTTAATTCAATATTTTCTGAGACTTAGCAGCTTGCAGCATAGTGAGTAGTAAAAGAGACTCTGTCTCAAACAAGGTAGAAGGTAAGGATCCACAGGCAGAATGCCCTCTTGTACCTTAATTTGTAGTAGGGTATTATTTGAAATGAATCACAGCATGAAACTCAGTTTTATTCCACCCATTCAGATTTGTTCAATATTGTTGACAAAATGTCAGCAGTGGGTACCAGAATGGTCACTCTGCTATGTTTCTCAGTGGTTTAGCTCCTGACAAACCAATTCAGGGTATGGATCCACTTAAAGAGAAAGACGAATTAGATTTAAAGCTATGCTGGTTTGCATGGGATGTGAATCATTAACCACTAATAAGCGTCACATCAGGGTTCATTTTCATCTCCTGTCTTTCCAGAGCACCATCTCCCATATGAAGTATCTATACTGAAAAACCTAAACAAGACTAGCATTTGGGCAAAGATGTATTCACATGTAGAACACAATCATTTGTCTCCTCCTGTCCACTGGGCTGTCTCCAAATATACCACATAGCACACTGATTTAATTAGACTGCAAAGGAAAATATCTTTCCTACTTGAGTCTCTAGACTCTTCCACACTTCCTATGTGTCCTTGGGAAAGCCAATACATAAGCATGTTTGGGGCCATCTTCTTAATCAGTCACACAGGATTAGAAATTACAAAAAGCCCAGCTGGCAGAGGCCACCTTACAGCCTCTGAGATGGCACTGCCAACTGTAACCCTGTCCTCCTTGGAAAGATCAAAGGTCCTGTCCCCATGTTGCCAGCAGAACTTGCTCTGCCAGATGAGTTCTAAATCATCTTTTCTACAAAAGGAAAGAACAGTGTGGGAGTACAAGAGAGAGAGAGAGAAACCATCTTAGGACAGGGTCACTTGAAGGAACGAATCTGCCTGCTTTCTTTCACACGGCTCGAAAAGCCTGAGATGCAGGCCTTCAGAGAGAGAGAGAGAGAGAGAGAGAGGGAGAGGGAGAGGGAGAAGGAGAGGGAGAGGGAGAGGGAGAGGGAGAGAGAGAGAGAGAGAGAGAGAGCTCATATGCGTGTTTTGAACTGTAAATTTTTAAATTTGTTTTTGGAGACAGGCTTTTTCTGTGTAGCTTTGGCTGTCTTGGAGTCACTTTGTAGACCAGGCTGGCCTTGAACACAGGATTAAGTGCATATGCCACCATACCCAGCTTTGACTGTAACTTTTAGAAAGTTTTCAGACTCTGGGATGAAATGGAAGTTTTTTTTCTAGAGTTTTAAGTTAGAACTCCTGAAATCTGTCTTAAAGGGCTTTCTTAACCTCCCTATCTATGGGGTCTCTGAATACTGATATAGTCAACTACAGATAGAAAATATTACAGGAAAAAAATCTCTGCTAGACGTGTGTATTCTCAAATATTCCCATAAACACCACAGTTAACAACGCTCTGCACAGCACTTTTCAGTTCAGTTAGAATTGTAAAGCATCTCTCTAAGGAGGAATTAAACTATACAGGCAGATGTACATAGTTATATGAAGATACAACATCAATTCACATACAGATTTAATGGTTGTGATATCCATGGGGGTGGGCCCTATATCCAGTAGGCACCACAGAAGAAGATAAATGGCAACTGTGAAATTTGGAAGGCTGAGTTTGTGGAAGGATAAACCAGCTTACAAATAATCAATGACAGAAAAATAAAATAGGGTCCATGAGTTTGACTAGCAAGTAAGAGCAACAAGAGAAGAAATGGGAGAGGAGAAAAGATTGGGTAAGGGAGGAGAAAACCAGTTTTGAACAGGAAATAAACCAGGAGTGGGGCTGGGGGAGACCAGAAGGGAAAGAGAAGGAAGTGGGTAAAAGGAGAAGAGAGGAGAGAAAACACACTAGGGCAGTACCACACTTTGATTTAAAGAGAAATATATTTTACATCTAAACGAAGAAAGGTTAAAAGATGATTTAAAACAATCATTCACTTGTCAGTAGTCCCCTATCTTCTGGCTGTAGAGATGGGTTGGGGCTCATAGAAAATAAATGAAGATTCTTGTGAACAAAACAGATACCTGGGGTCAAAACTGATATCAGTTCTGGATAGGGAAATCTGTTCTGGGTCCATTCCAGCAGTTGCATGCTGGGACATGATCTTAACTATCATTTTCCTCCCCATAATCACTCTACCAACATACAAATGTTTATTAGTCAAAAAGTAGATGGACATGCCAGGTAAACATGAATAGACAAAAATGTGATCTCTGCATGTAACAGAAGAAAAGCAATGTGTAATAAAGAAGAATAAAGCCTAGACACTGACTGCAACATGGATCCCCCCAAAAACACATCACTGAAAAAAGTCTGTTATAAAAGGACAGAACTTCAGGACTCTGCTTATATATGGTCCCTGGAATAGAGAAACACAGGGGCAAAAGAAGAATAAGAGCTAGCAGGAGTAGGGCAATAAGGTGGGGCATGACTGCCATTGCTTGGGTTGGGGGGTGTCTTTTCAGAGAATGAACCTAATGTAAGTATGGGTGCACTTTTTAAACACTGTGCTGTGTGTTAAGTGGATGGACTGTACGGTTCAAGTGAGTTACATTTCTCAGTTAACATAATTTTCTTGATGTCTGTGTGTCGTACAGCCTTCTGCTTCCAAAGCAGGTACTTCACTCACTTCTTGGCCTAGGCTTAACAAATACACAATGTCTATTGTCCGCTCCATGCTCACCAGAACAGGACAGGGCCTTTGGTCCTCCCAAGATGATATTCCAACATATAAACTTTTAAGAAACATGGAGCTACTACAGAATACTGCAGGACATTATTGTTTATATGAACACTTTTGGCATTTGGTGGAACACCCATGTTCTTGAATTCTATCTTATGCACAAGAAGGTGTTCAAGAAGCACTTTGAGACTCTATCAACAGATGCCTATAGCATCTTTAAGATGTGACAACCACAAGAATGTGTAGACCTTGCCAAGTTTATGTTGAAGGACACATGTCCTTCATAAGTGCTACATTTCTAAGAAGCGTCATAGTGTATAGGCCAAAGTCCTAACGTTCTGACCTATCTGAAACCAAGTGCAAACTCACTTCCTCTTTATTTTTATTTATCTACCCATCCATCCATTCATTCACTCACTCATTTTTAAATAAATTTACTTGAAAAGACCATAATTTGTGTCATTCAAAGAGTACACATCCCCCCACCCCGAAACTTAGTATTTCTTATCTCATAATGTTTGTCTGAAAAGCTATTCTTTTTATTAAAAATAGATTCTTTTCATATAGTATATTCTGATTATAGTTTCCCTTCCTCTACTCCTCCCAGTCCACCTCCTCCCTCTGGATACAGTCCCTTTTTTTCTCTCATTAGAAAAGTACAGACTTCTAAGAGATAACAACCAAGCATGACAGAATATAGTAAGATGAAGCAAAAAACTATTACATCAAAGTCCAACATGGCAACCCAACATGAAGAAAAGAGTCTTAAGAGAAGGTAGAAGAGTCAAAGATCAACTCATTCCCAGTCAGGAGTCCTACAAAAATACTATGCAAATAGCTATAATGTGCATGCAGAAAAACTGGTGCAGACTCCTCTAGGCCCTGTGCTTGCTGCTTCAGCCTCTGTAAGTCCATATGAACCTTGCTTAGTGTATTTAGAGGTCCTTGTTCTTCTCATGTCCTCTATTCCCCCTGCTCTTACAATCTCCACAGGATTTCCTGAGCCCTATCACTCACTCTTCCCCCCGCCCCCCAAAAAAGACAGGGTTTCTCTATGTAGCCTTGGTTGTCCTAGACTCGATTTGTAGACCAAGCTTGCCTTGAACTCACAGAGATCTGCCTGCCTCTGCCTCCCTGAGTACTGGGATTACAGGTGTGTGCCACTGCACCCAGCTACTCACTCATTTTTTTAAGATAGTGTCCCTGGTAACCCTGACTGGCCTGACTCATATTTGAGGCTGGCATTGAATTCCTGATCCTCTGCCTCCACCTCCTCAAGAGCTGGAACTAAGATATGTGGCAACAAGCCCAGGCTTCTGTTCCTTCTTTATTCCAGAAACACAATAAATCATCCACATACAGACCATAAGAAGAGAATGTACAGATAGGCAAGGAAATTGGATTCACTTAGATGAACTTTGGAGAAGGTAAAAATGAAATTACTTATGAACAAGTACAGCAAATGAAAGTGGTTTTTAAAGATTTAGCTCAGTTATGGGCAATTTTTAGACACCTGGATGTTGCAACTGTTCTTCACAGTTCTTAATCTCTTTCTCAATAGTGGTAACAGCTATAACAACATGAAAACTCACAGTGGCTTAGAGTAGAAAGGTAATGAACTAAAAAGATGGCTCAGTGGTTAACAGATGGCTACTGCAATGGGCCAACATTCAGTTCCCAGAACCCACATCTGGTGGCTCACAACTTCCTTTATCTCCAGCTGCAGAGGATCTGATGCCCTCTTCTGCCCTCCATAGCCAGCAGAACACACATGCACATAACCACACACACAGTCACTGGCAACACACATATATAACATAATTGTTTTTAAGGATAGGGTTGAGGGGAGCAAGAAGGACATGAGTGTGGTGTATGCACACGTGTGGAGCTATGTGTACATAAAGACCAGAGGAAGACGGCAGGTGTCGTGTGCTATCATTCTCCACCTTACTCCCTTGAGACAGGATTTCTCAGTGAACTTAAGAGTTAGGATGGCAGCCAGGAAAACCCATAATCCTCCTGTCTCTAACTTTCTCTGCACCAAGGTACAGGTACACACAGCATGCCTAGCTGTTTAGATGGGTACTAGAATCAGAACTCCACTTTCATGCTTGTGCAGCAACCAAACATTCTCATCTATCTCCCCAAAAACCTAAAGGCCGTTTTTACAATTTTAAATTAAATTTTATTTATTTATTTTGTTGGGGAGGAGAAAGTGTGCATGTGAGGAGGAAAGGACTATTTTCAGGGGTAGGTTCTCTCCTTCCACCATATGGGTCCCAGAACTCAGGTCCTCAGGCTTGGCAATAGGCACCTTTACACAATGACTCATCTCTCTGGGCCCTAGACAGGACTCCTAGCACACATCAAAACTACAAACATGGGTAGGAAGATTCTAGCTCAACTGGCAAATTCTTGTCTTGTAAATATGAGGACCTGCGTCTTGTCCCCAGCATCCACGCAGATGCCTACTTGGAAAGGCTCAGGACAGTTGAGAGACCCTGTCTCAAAAGGAGGTGATTGATATTTCCTGACCATGTTTGTCCTCTTGCCTCAAAATGCACATGAGTACCTGCACACACATGAACATGCACACAAATGTGTACACACATCCCAACCAAAAAAAAAAAGAAAAAAAAAAGCATGAAACTTCTTAAAACATTCCCTAATGGTATGTATTTTCTTCAAGTATTCTCTCTCTAGTCCTTTTTTTTTTTTTTTTTTAATCAAGGTGGCTGAAGTACATACCAAATCCAGTACAAAAGAGGTACTTCTGTGCCAGCAGCATGATCAAATGAGAAGACTAGTATGGGGAAAACACCTTGCTATTAAACAGCAGGTAATCCATTACCATGCACTCCGGCTCTTTGTTGCCATACATTTCCGGGGAAAACAAACAGTTTCCTCAGCATTGATACATGAAGGCTTGTGACACAGAACTCCCCAACAGAGATGTTGGCCATAAGCATTGTCATCTGCATCTCGGTTATCATTTTCTGATCATTTCCTACTGAGGATTCTTAAGGAGAAAACAGAGCAGGATTTGGAATCCCTCCTTGCATACAGAAACAATCTGCAGCACCAACAAACGGATTCTATAATCGGGAGAGTTATCCCCTAAGGATAGTAATCCTAGAAACCTTGTCCTTGGGTAGTTGAAAGTCTTCATCATGTCAGATTTCAGATTCACCCTTGTGTGATGCCTCTGGGAGGATTCTTATAGTGATACTCAACAGACATACTGTGAGTAGATCCATGTGCACTTGTTAGCTCAAGTCCCCTGATGGAGGCTCAGATAAAATGTCCAGTCAGTTTTGAGGACAGGAATGTATCCCCAGGGTCATTGCCAGGCTTATTGTTGCTCACTTGCAGAGACCACCAAATTAGGGAAACTGAGAAAGGTGGATGATATGTGTTTGTCAGGAGAGTCACCCCACTGGCCACAGTCACTGAGGGGGAACTCTATCACTCATTCACTCACCGGTTGCCAAGGCTGCTGTTTTTGGCATTTTGTACCACATAGCCCTAAAGGATAGGAATTCTCCAGTTACAGATGAGGAAACTGAGGCTGTGGTAAAAGACAAAACATCTAGAAAAGCAGTACCATGACTTGAACTAGTTCTTAAAAGACAAGGCATGTGAAGTACCTACTAAATGCTAACTATCTGCAGGGACAAGAGACATCCATTAGCCTCAGACAGTACTTCCGGAAGTAAGCCCTGAGTGGGGTTTGCTAATGACTGAGAGACCTGAATTTGGAGAGTGACATTTAATCAAATTGTGGCTTGCTATTCCCCTCAACTTTTTATTAAAAACAGTTCAAATTCTTGATTTTGAAAAAAAGGAAAAGAATAAACTGCCTATACCTTTAAGCAGCACATAATGGCACTAGTTTTGGTTCAAGGAACTGTGCATTCAATAATGCCCACATCTCCTGGGATCTTGTGGTTTTCCAGAAAGCTTATTTTTCAAATGATTTCAATTTAAATTCTCACATAACCATCTTACTACCTGGCTGACATATTTGTCATATGTCACCGCAGTTTCAGCCAAACAGTACACACATGAGCTTCATTTCTAAGCATCGCAGTTTCTTCTAGAATGACAATTATTATCAGCGTTGTGTGTCTGGCAAGCCCTCCTGCCTTCATCACGGGGAGAAACACTACAATAACATGCAGTATGTCAAAGAACTGGAGGGCTCAGTCTGACAAGGCCAGCAGCATTCTCCCTGCCAAGGCCTGTGCTGTCTTCTGCCACAGCAGTCCCACTTGTACTCATGCACAGGGAGTTGCTTGTTTTATTACCGTGCCTAGTTCTATTTGGCATTAAGAGGGCAGTGTTTTAGCCCTCTGTGGATCTGTGATCCCTACTGTCTGTTCCAGCTTGGCACAGTTAGGAATGTCAATCCCAACACTCAGGTGTATATGCATTACTGATGACCACACCTACAATTTGTATCTCTCCTGAGGCCAAAGCTTCCTCCAGGGTGTTTGACTAGCAGGAAACAAGGATTACCAATAGGAATTTAAAAAAATTGTATCTTAGCATTTAACAAGTAAGTCAAAGTACTTGTGATGACCCAATTAATTGCCTAGTCAGGTATTGCCCAGACTGGTATACAAAATTAACTTTCCAGTTGCTTTCCAAGTGAAGTGTGTTAAAAGAAACTGAGAAGGACATACATGTGCAGCTCAGCCAACCCTCCTTAGTTGGCCACTGTGATGCTCTAACACCAGTCTTGGGATCTCTAAATTCAAAAGCAAATTGCAGAGGCAGGCAGGGCTTAAGGGACTTGTTCTATCCTTGCCTCTAATGTTTACTGGTAGTTTTTTAAAACCTGATTTTGTGTAACATACATACATGTGTATATGCGTAGCCATATGTGGCAGGTACATGTGCACTTCCGTACTGATGAATTTGCAGGGCAGAGACTGACATTAGGAGTCTTCTTCAAAGGCGCTCTTCCTTAGTCATTGAAGCAGTGTCTCTCAACTAAACCCAGAGCTCTAAAATGCAGTCTAGTTTAGTTCACCAGTTTGCTTTGAGTATGCTATTTCTTCCATCTGAGAGCTAAAATCACAGGTGGGCTGCTTTTATGTCCACTGAGTATTCTGCAGATCCAAATACTAGTTCTCACATTTGGATAAGTGCTTTATCCACTGACCCATGTCCCCAGTCTTCTTTGTTTTTGCTTGGAGGCAGGTTTTCATGTAGCTTATGCTGTTCCACAACTTGCCATGTGGCCAAAGATGACATCCTGCCTCCCAAGTGATGAGCTAGGATTCTAAGTGTGGACCACCACACCCATTTTTATGAGGTAACAAGGACTGAAATCAAGGTTTTGTGAATACTAGGTAAGCATTCTACAAACACCTCCCCCCCCCAACACACACATTCTTTAACAGGCAATTATTCAACATTGAATCTATGGCTTATCAGAACAGCAAAGGAGAGATAGCCTGGGAAGCTACAAAGCAGTAAAACTCCCAGCTTCCTATCTGAGCCTTAGAATTACCGGCCTACCCTGTGCATGGTGCCAGAGTTCCAAACTCATTCAGAGTCCCTTGACTCCTTGCTTATAAAACAGGGATTTTGCTTGTCTCTATCTTGTCATAGGGCTTCTGCCTACCTGTCCAGTATGAAGCAGCTTTTCTAAGCAGCAATGTAAGCTGGTATAACCCCACCTTCTGTGTGCACTGTATGCCAATAGCACTAGGAATATTCTCCAAGATCCATGTGCTAAAAAAGTCTTGCTCCCTAGGGTGGCACTACAAGGAGGCAGCAGAATCTTTAAAACACAAATGTGCACGGGAGGAACTAAGGTCACTGAGGGGTATGTCTGTGAAAGAGATAAGAAGGCCATGGCCCCTCTTCTTCCACTGTGCTTCCCTGCCACCACAGCCATCGTGCTACTCAATACTGAAAACCTGAACTGGATCCCTAGAGCTCACAGTGAAGGGAGAAAATCAATTCCAAAAGTTGTCCTGTGGCTTCTACGTGTAGGTCATAGCATATATGTGCTAACTATCACACATTTACACAATAATATTTTTTAAATCTTATGGCCTAATTTTCTACAAAATGACCACTAGTATTGGATAACCTTATAATGTTAAGAACCATAACTTTAAAAATAAGGAGGAAGTCAAAAAGAAGTTATTTGACACTCTAAATTTATATAATTTATATGCAATTAATTAAAGGTATGAGCCTGGTAAATACTGAGACGGGTCTGATGACTTTAAGGGAAAGGAAGAGGGCTGGTGCTTCCACTCACTCCTTTAGGCTTGCTATCTGAGCCTGCAGAAATAAATCCCTTGATCTTATGCAATTTGGTCTTCTCTGAGGAATGTCACCCCAGTTTGCTCTCCTGGAGTATGCAGTACTTTAAAAAGCCCTAAGCCAAAATTCCAGGCACAGAGAGAGACAAAGATTCATCAGTGACACAGACCATACTCTTATACAGTTAACTGTCACCCAGACCTCCTTGTTGCATTCTGTGTAAGTGCCTTCTAAACCCAGGCTGTTACCTTCCAGAGATGAAAACAGCTCCCCTGTGCTACGTTTCATAAAGAATGAGGGTAGAAGGGAGATCTGTAACATGTTTATCTCAAAATTAATTGCAATTATCTCAAAATTCTTGCATATTTCAGTATAATGTTCTGATTTGGGGGTCCACAAAAACTCTATCATTCTCTATCTTGTCTTTTGACAGGATGTCTCACTAAACCTGGAGCTCACCAGTTCAGCTAGACCAGCTAGCCAGCCAGTGGGATTTGGTCCAGTGCTGCCTGGAACACTTCACTGTAGAGAAGGTTAGCAATGTTAGTAGAGTTGGTGTTCAGCTGGTTTTCTGCTATCCACACTGCAAGAGGTGGAAGATACACCGTTTCCAAGGCTTTCTCTACATTCTCGGTCCAAAAGTGTCCCCTCGGTTTCTTTTTGGGGGGTACAAGACTGCCACACACAGCATGTTTTCCCTTTCCAACATCAAACCTTTCTGAGCAAAGTTCTTCTGTCCATGAATCCATTAAATACATTAAATTGTCCTCATTGGAATCACAAGAAAATATGATTTCCAGACCCTCATAAATACATGAACTGAGCTGTCACACTGGAAATAACACTTTAGAGCAATGTACCCCACTACCTGTTGCCTGATTTCTAGAAAGTTGTAAGGCCCACACATCATTTCATAAGATGCTCCAGAAGGAAACACAATCTATTTTCTCTTCTGGGCCTCCTGGTCCCTCACCTACAAGCTGTGGGAAGGGGCATTGGGGAAAAAAAAAATCTTCTTCAACACTCAGAGAATAAACACAACTGAAAAATTGCTTCTGTCATGAGGATTCCCAGGTCATTCTTGGGCTATGGAATACAGGAAATTGCTCATACACAGATTTCTGATTCTTACAGAATATGAAGGCATTGCATTAGATCTTCTTTACTCAAAGAAAAACCAATTCAATTCCATATTACCAGCATGGAGAAGACATTATCAGACAAAGAATGCATTCCATGTGGTGATCTATTCTATGGCCCACTAAGTCAGAACAGGACTCAACAGAGACAGCCAATGAGTTTATATATGAGGAATGGTATATGTCAAAGGGTAACCTCAGATGTCCTTCTAAGACCTGGTTATCCGCCTTGTTTTGTAACACGGGCTTTCGCACAAGAGAGATCACCCAAGTAGGTCAGGCTGGCTGCCCAGCAAGCCACAGGTTCACCTGTTTCTACCTCTCTACTGCTAAAACAAGGATGCACTACATACCTGTTTTGTTTTGTTTTGTTTTAATATGTATTTTGTAGATAGAACTCAGGTCCGCATGTTTACACACCAAGCACCTTATTTACCAACTGTGCCATCTCTTCAACCCTCACAGAATTTCTTTATTCATAATTCACCAACTAACCTCAACTACAAAGCCATAAATCCATCTGTTCCCTGCTTATCTGAATTTTATACAAGAGTAATACACTCCCCCAAGTCACTGACAAAGATAAAGTATCCACAGAGTGAAAAGCATCAAATATTCATGTAAACAAACCTTCAAAAAGACTCAGTCAAAAAGTGATGTGTTCAGCTAAAACCTGTTATTTTTGAGACATATTTACATATATAACATATATACTACATATCTACATATATAACATAAACATTGGTCATATAGAGGAGAAAATGTCTATTTAAAGTAGATATAAAGAAGTATAAACATCAGTAAACAGCAGCTCTCCATTGCTGTCAAATATGTTGCCTTTAACTCACATGTTCGTAAACAAAACCATGATAGCAGCCCATGGTACAATTTATATTTTCAAAGAGTATAAATTAAATTCTTAGCCATATTTAAATCCAGTTAAAGATATAAAATAAAATAAATATTTATGCATCCCAGTAGATAACCCAGAAAATCCTACGAGAATATATGATTTACAAATGAAGATTTCCTTTTAGGTTTTCAAAGGAGGAAATGGACAGAAGAGCTATAGTTTAGTTAGCTCACAACAACAGAAAGAAGGTCTGTACTTTAAAATGACAGCATAGCACTCAGAGATAACATAAAGTACTTTATCTCCACAATATATTACAGATAATGCTACTCACTTTTTTAAAGTGTATGTGTGGTGTGCATGGAGGCTTGCATGTATGTGGCACATGTGTCTGCCAATATTTGTGCACATGTATGTGAGTGTCTGTGTGTGCATGTGCAATGGGTGGGTATCAGGTGTCTTGGTTTACTCTCCACTTTATTGATAAGACAGTCTCTCACTAAAACTTAAGCTTGCCAATTTGGATACTGTGTTAAACTAGCTTGACCTGGAAATCCCATCTGTCTCTCAAACCCTGTGGTTACAGGTGGGCTGGAATATACTAGCTGTTTTAACGGGGGTGCTGAATATCCAAACTCTACTCCCTCCTGTTTGCACAGGAAGTACTTTATACCCTGAGCTACCTCCCCAGTTCTTGCAGCTCACTTTCATTATTTCGATGAGCTGCACACTTGCTGCCTATGC
Source organism: Pachyuromys duprasi (assembly GCA_028658305.1). NCBI lineage: Eukaryota > Metazoa > Chordata > Mammalia > Rodentia > Muridae > Pachyuromys > Pachyuromys duprasi. Next base: position 2,018,163 of record CM053742.1, read on the forward strand.
ATTCTCCATCCTCAACCACTTTTCATCTGTGAGTCAGATGAAACCACCAAGTAATACGCCAAGATCCCTGCCCTGTATCTACAAAGCAGGTATTTTATGTTTGCATTCGTGTATTTGTGTCTGTGTGCATGCGCACACACAGAGATAGGCATATGAAGGTCAAAGGTAGACAGATGTTGGGTATCTTCCTCAACAACACTTCGTATTTTTCAATACAGGTTCTCTCAATAAACCTGGATCTCACAGCTAGGTAGACTGGCTGGCTCATAAGCCCTAATAATCCTGTTTCCCTGTCCCCAGTCAGAGAGAAGAGACATCCTATGCTGAGCAAATAAAACAGGAAATGAAGATCAGGAGATGCCCTACAGTTCCACACCAAAATAGCAGAAAAGCCTGTCTCAATTATTCTATGTAAATAAAGTAACACCCTTGGCTAGTATACATAGTCTTTCTGCAATTACAAATATTGATAACAGGCTGGAACCAAGTCAGATGCACTCTGCTCTAAGAAGTACATACCACATTTCAGACTAACCAAGAACCCTTTTATATGAAGATGAAATCTCATCACTGTGATTGCAGGAGCCATCCAGAAGTTTATCTAAATAGAGCCAAAGTTTACAGCTCTGCATGGGAGTAGCCTTATATGCAGTGGAAAAAGGAAAGCCTGGTTGAGATCAGAGTGAAGGAAGACAGGCAAAGAACTATTACTCAGTCCTGAACAGAGAGAGGGTCCTGGCAAACAGCTTAGAATGGAAGAGTAGAAGATGGCATCATGCTTGCAATATATTGACTAAAAGAACCATTGTAGATGCTTCTGCTGCCTTTATTCTTCTATTGCTCTTTCCTTTGGAGAATGGAAAGCACAGAAAGGTAGAATTTGTCCCAAAATAGTAGAAGAGAACTTTGGAAAGAGAATTATGAAAGCTTTTGAGAAAAGCGGTCTAGGATCTTCCGTGAAAGTACACGCCCCGCCTCCTGGTCAGGAGGCGCCATTCCTGTCGCCATGTGCAGCCACAACAGATGCACCTTTCAAGAAATTCTTTGCACAAATAACCTGATTTAAAATGGGCAATAGGTCTTAACAGACCTTTGGGAGGATAGAAAAATGGCCAAACATAGGAAAAGACTTTCTGAACAGGACAGTGTTAGCATAGGCACTAAGATCAACAATAAATGGGACCATATGAAACTGAGAAGCTTCTGCAAGGCAAAGGACACTGTCATTCAAAGAAACTGGAAGCCTACAGAATGGGGAAAGGTTTCTCCCAAATCCACATCTGATAGAGGGCTAATACGCAAAATATACAAAAAACTAAAGAGAAAGTACATCAAGAAAATAACTACCCCAATTGACAAATATGGAGAACAGGTCTGAACAGACAGTTCTCCATAGAGGAATCTCACAAGGCTGAGAAACACTTAAAGTAATGTTCAACATATTTAGCTGTCAGGAAAATGTAAATGAAAACTACTTTGAGACTTCCTCTTATACCTGTCAGAATGGATAAGCTCAACAACACAAGTGGCAGTTCACACTGATGAGAATGTGGGGCACAGGGGGCACTCCTCTATTGCTGATGGGAGTGCAAATTTGTACAGACACCACAGAAATCAATACAGTGCTTCCTCAGACAGTTGGGAATCGATCCACCTCAAGATCCAACTATAACACTCTTGAGCGCGTACCCAAAGATTCCTTTATTCTACCACAGAGAAAATTGCTCAACTATGTTCACTGCTGCTCTATTCATAACAGCCCGACACTAGAAACGACCTAGATGACCCTCAACAGCAACAACAACAGAAAAGAAAGAAAGAAAGAAAGAAAGAAAGAAAGAAAGAAAGAAAGAAAGAAAGAAAGAAAGAAAGAAAGAAAGAAAGAAAGAAAGAAAGAAAGGAAGGAAGGAAGGAAGGAAGGAAGGAAGGAAGGAAGGAAGGAAGGAAGGAAGGAAAAATGTGGTACATTTATCTGATGAAATATTTACCTGGCCATTTAAAAAAAATTACAGGGAAGTGATTGGAACTAGAAAAAAATCTTGAGTTAACCAAGACCCTAAAACACAAATATGGCGTATGTTTGCTTATACGCGGATGTTGGGCCTCAAGTCTTAGATAAGCAGGCTACAATCTGTATATCCACAGTGGTTAGGTATAGAGTAAGGGAGTAGAAGGGTGGGATAGATAGATCTCCCTAGGAAAGGGAAATAGATTAGATAGCTATGAGTGGATGGGGTTAGGGTGTAGAATGGGACTGTCAAATGGAAGGGAAGGGAAGAGGAGGTAAGGGAAGGAATATGGGCAGGCACAGCCAAAACGGCCTTTTGAGGGGTCATATGGAAACCTAACATAGTAGAAGTATCTTAAAATATATATGTATAAGAAAGAAATCTAAACGGAATCACCAAATGGCAGGGGAAGACAAAGCCCCAACTAGAAAACATCTCAACACCAAATACCAGTGACAGGAATACTTAACATTTAATTGAGTTTGCCTGAGCTCATGGGTACCCCAAACAATGCAGGTGATTACCAAGGCTATTGGTTGCTGTCCACAGAATGATGGGAAGGCCCTCCTGCTGGTGGCAACACTTACATACTTCACTGAACATTAAGAAGTCAAGGGGGCTAAGGCTGGGATACAAAGTATATAACCTGTGATTAATATAAAAATAAATAAATTACAAAAAAATAAAATAAAAAAAGAAGCCAAGGTAGTGCCTATATGGAGCTTTAACCCCTACTAACTAGTATTCATGGTTTTTGAAGACATTCTGCATACTACCACAGAAAAAAGGCAAATATCAACCCAACTACAAACCCTTCAATCTACAAGATACACTGATGCAACGGTAATACAAAGTTTGTGGGAGTAACTAACCAATAACTTACTGGATTTAAGAACCAGTTCATGAGATGGAACCCATATCTAACACTGCTTGGGTGGCCAAGAATCTGAAACTAGATAGCCTAGGAACCTATAGTAAAACCAAATGCTACTGTTTTGCCAAAGGAATGTAGCAATAAAATGACTCCTAGTGACATTTTGCTATATTCACAGATCAATATCAGTGTTCAGCCACTATCAAAGACATTTCCTCCTGCAGTAGATGGGAACAAATACAGAAACTCACAGCTAGAAATTGTGCAGAGACCTTGGAACACCCAGCCTAAATGGGATGTCTCCATCAAATCCTTCCCCTCAAGGTTCAGGGAGCTATGCACAAGAGGCAGAAAAATTGTAAGACCCAGAGGGGATAGAAGACACCAAAGAAACAGTGACTTGCAGGCACACAACAGGCATGACACACATACAAACAATGTAGAGACAGCAGCATGCACAGAGCCTTCATGGGTCTGTACCAGATGGGGTCCTAAGGCTGAGAGGAAAAGTGGAAACAAACCCCCATCGCTAATCGAGATGCTATCTCCAACTGATAACCACTTGCAAAGCAACAGCTAGTTTCATCCAGCTGAGTCTCACTGAGTAAATAAACCATACTCAAAGGCAGGCCCTATGAAGCACAGTAGGTGAGCAACACAAAGCAAACTCAATGCCATTTCAGGTTCCTTGTATCATAATGCTTTGACTGAGCATTTTCATTTTTCCTCTTAGAGGTCTTTTGAGTATATATTTTGCTTTTCTGGTGTTTTATGGGATTTTGAACCAATGTGTATGTCTCTCTTTGGGTATTTCTTGTGCTTTTGCTTTGGCTCTTTTTCTTCACCTAGTTTGTTTGCTTTTATAGTATTCCAGTTTGTTATTATTTTAGCTTATTTTATTTTTAGATGCCTATATTTAAAGAAAGACAGAAAGAATATGAATTTGGGTGGGGGGATCTCAAAGAACTGGGGAGGTAAAACCATAATCAGAATACATTTATGAAAAAAGATTTAATAAAAATAACAAAGGTAATACAAAAAAGAAAAAAAAAAAGATGACTAGATACAGAGTGACTATCTCTAATCACCAGAAAAACACAAATGAAACCATAGTGAGGTAATGAGGAACTAGGAGAGCAGGGGATCTCAGGGAGAGACTCAAAAACCAAAGTAGAGAACAACTGAGGAAAATACCTGGTGCTGAATTCTGGACTCCATATACACATACACACCTATACACTCATGTACCAACAAATACACACAACCAAATTAGAAACAGAACTATCATAAGATGCAACTGTAATACTATTAGATATATACTAAGACAAACTGAACGCAGTATGCCAAAGAGACAGCTAACATGCATGTTTACTGTAGCCAAGAAATATGAACAACATAAGTGGCCATCTCATGGAATGATTTCTACCCATTTCCCTAGACCTTTCATAGCTTTACATCCTGGTGGGCTTCTAGGAAAACAATTCAGATCAAATGTATTCATAAACTTGGGGCTCTGATCGGTTAGGATTTGGTGACATTCTAAGAAAAATAATAATCTCCCTGCTCTCTTCTTTCTCTTTTGATCTCCACACAAAATGCAAAAAGGAAAAGGTTATGATATGAGAGAACAACAGAAATACAGCCACCTAGATGAGAAAAGAAATGGCTAGCCAGAAACTGGATTTTCCTTGTACGCTGATCTTGGTCTTTCAGCCAACAGAAATATGAGAAAATAGATTCCTATTACTTTGTTACAGAAACCTGAATGAACTAACACAGTATGGTAATTATTTTTCCAATGTACAGTTATACTGAAAGCATGTACATTAGAGGCAGTAAGGGCATGTCTTATTTATAAGACAAATAAGGAGGCTTAGAGAATAAATAGTTTGTTGGTAAAGCGCTGGCCAACACATGTTCAGGACCCTGAGTGTGACAGCCATCATCACATGAAGAGAAGGTTTCAAAAATGATTGTGTGGTAAATGAATGAGTAGATGATGGAATAGCATTTGTGTTTACTAAGAAATGAAATATTGATACTAAACCACAATGTAGTCCTTGAAAGTTAAGTCTACAGAGTGGAACCCACAGCTAGGCAAATGCACGCACAGATGGTAGGTCTACGGTACACAGAAACTAGAGAAGGTGGGACTAAAGAATGACTACTAGCAGATACGAGTTTCTTTATGGATAAATATTGTAAATATTAATGCCGGGGAAATGATGCTTTGAATATAATAGTGAAAAATAATAAATTATGTGTATTAAATGGCTGAAATGTCTATCTCAGTAAAGCTGCTACCAAGAACCAAAACATGTCAGGTGCAAAATGTTTAGCAAAGCGTACACACCCAGATACACTGCAGCCTACACCACACTCTGCTCACCACTGTGACTACTTGCTCCAAATGAATTCAACCCTACCTCCCATATCTCTGTATTCTCTACAACAGGACGAAAGTGACAGGTCACAAAGGCAGCCATGCTAGCAATGAGAGAATGCTCCTAAAACGTGCCCACAATGGATGCTCTTAATCATGCCCCACTGTAAAATGAATGACAAAGGACAGCCAGCATGTCAGCCTCCAAAGGTCCTATTCTATGAGAGGCTACCTAGTTCTGTCCTGATAAACCACCCAGATCAATACAGATTAAAAGTAGCCATTCACCTGCCATGCTACCTCAGAATGGGGCCAAAAGTTATTCATAGAAAAATCTGGATGGCATACACAGGCTTTCAAGGCTGTAATTCACTTGCACGCTAATTTCAGGCGAAGCATATAAGACAGAGGAAACCTGGGCTATAGAAAAGTGTCAAATTTTTTTTCAGAAGCCAGAGTTCGCTGGTGAAATAAGAACTTTATATATATATATATATATATATATATATATATGTATGTATGTATGTATGTATGTATGTATGTATGTATGTATGTATGTAGCAGAAGACGTCAGAAGCTATGTTCCACTAAAAAGCACACATTGTAGTCACTGTCCATGTTTGTTTTCTAAAACTGATACAGGACTGAAAGTGCAGCTTGATAGCCTGGCATGCACAAGACCGTCAATCCTTGCTGCAAGATAGATAGAGAGAGATAGACAGACAGACAGATGGTGTGAATCTCCAACTTCCTAAAGATAAACGAAAAAAGAAATTTATGGGTTTTGGGGTTCAGGTCACTGGTGACGTCCTTGGCTAGCATGCACAAGGTCCAGGGTTCCAGGCCCAGCACACGTAAGAAAAAAATGTAAAAGCAGTTTGTCATGAACTTCTGCCACTATTTCTCATCATTCTTTCCTTATCTTTCTTCGCCTTTTGCTAGTAAAAATCTGCCAATTGCAACAAATGTTGGTAAATTATCATTTCCAGTGCAGAAATCCAACACTGACTTGCTTATTTATTTACTTATTTATTTATCTATTTATTTATTTCCTCAGGAAATATGGGGAAGCTGACATGTTAATTCACTGCATAATGAGAAATCTGTTTTATCATTTCACTTACTCAGAAGCAAATGCAGGCAAATCTTATTTTTTCAGACTTCTCTTCTATCTTCAATTACCTGTTAATATACAATACCCAAAGTAAGGTAAAAATGGCAACCAATACATGATAAAGTACATATTGTCAAACTAGGCAGATCGGTGATTTAGTTAATTCTAGTCAGTCAATTCCGCATGTAGATGCTTCAGGCAACAAGAGACCACATACAAAATAGTGTACCCATATGTTTTGATCACTTGCAGTATAACAACTAGGTGACTTCCTGAGCATTCACTCTATGGGCTCCCACCCAGCAAAAATGCATCTACGGATGCATTCCTTTTACCCTCTGAAGTGCTCTGTAACTATACCACAACAGCATTGTGTAGTTTTACCATTATAAACCATGTAAGGTGGCAGGCAGCCATCACTGATGAACTAACCACTTATACCTCTATATAATGCACAGAGACGGTTCACACAGCAGCCCAGAAATGGCATATTTCAGTTACAGAAATCCTCCCAGAAACCATCTCAATGCTAACACAATCTCCTCTGTCATCCAAAAGCACACTAAGTGAAAATATAGACCTTTCTCTTAAGTCAAGGTGAGATACAAGATAATTTTAAGTGGAGCACAACTGAAATCCCAGGACTCAGGGAGGAAAAACAAAAAAATCTTAAGTTCAAGACTACCCTGGGTTACATAGTCTAGACAGTCACTCTGTGACAACTGAAGCTATCCCCCAGATACAGTAAGCACCCCTAAAGGACATAAACAGCTCTCTTTAAAATGTCTATTCTAAGAATTTGTGGTGGGGAAAACATAAGAAGGAAAAGTTGGCCCTCACTGGGTGCAGGTTAGAGAGGAGAAATGTCAGAATGTGTGATGTCCCTAGTTGGTGGTGACAAACAGCTCTGTGAACAAATTCAAACTCACATATGTGCTTATATACACAAAGAACCAAAGTCAACTGATTCCCAGAGAGCTCAGACCTATACCAGCATAGATAATACATCAAACATACTCCAATGCTGGCCGATCTTACAATCCCTACATTAGTTTCCAGTGCAGGTAGGAGCAGAGGGCTAAGAAGGCATTCCTAACTCGAGTGTGTCCACCATGCAGGATCCCTGCTGCTGGGCTGTGTCTACTGAACTGGGAGTTCCCTGTGGCATCTCAGAAAACAGCAGCAACACTCTTATCCTCTGTTTTTTTTTTGCATGTAGGACAATTCTGTCTTCATGTCTATGCATCCTCATCCCAGGGGAAATCTATAGGGGGTTCATGGTCAAGGTGACAAGGACAAAGACAAAGGGAAACTGAGGGTTCAAAATCTTTGGTGTGTTGCCTCCCTCTCACCCCAGGCAGGGTGACAGAGCCATTTAGATAAAAGCAATGGTTAAAAACACAACTACGTACCCAGACAGTGTAGGCAGACAGAATTCATGGCCAGCAGTTTTGAAACATCTGTAGCCGGTGAGCAGGACAGCCCAAAGATACCTGCTCATGTATTTAAATACTTGGTCCACAGCTGGTAGCCCTGTGTGGAAAAGCTATGAGACTTTTAAGAAATGAGTCTGGGGTAGCAGAGATAAGCCACTGAGGGCAGACCTCATGTTCAAACTGCCACTGCCACACCAGAGTCTTATTTATTTTATGTGTATGAGTGTTTCCCTGCATACATACACACACACAAGTGCAGTGACCACGGAGGCCAGAAGAGGACAGCAGATGCCCTGAAACTAGTTACAGTTGTGAACTGGATGCTGAGAATCAAACCCAGATCCTCTGGAAGAGCAGCCAGTACTCTTAAACCAGTGGGCAACCTCTCTAGCCCTTATCCCCAACCTTTAAATGGGCTATTCCCAAACAGGAATGACTACACCCTCCTACTGAGATAAGAGAAGGTCTACACACATCTTAGGCTATAACGAGGATGAGAATATTCTTGGGGTGAAATAGTAGAGATCAGGGCTGCTGTCCTACGATCATATATAGTAGTCATTCCTTATTTGAGGTGCTGGTTTCTATCATTTTACTTTTGGTTTCAGATGCATGTCGTCTAAAAATATTAGGTGTAAAATTACACAACTAAACAACTCCTTTTTTATAATAGTACACAATTCTGATTTGTATGAATTCTTGTGCTGTCTCATCCAAAATGAGATCCATTCCTTGACTCAGCTACGTTGTATATACACTAACTCTATTGGTCATTTAGAAGACATCTTCGTTATCATATGGCTTGTCATAGCACTACAATGTTTATGCATTCAAATATTTCTTATTTTATTTAATATTAATTCATGGTAATCTTACTCATCCACCTCATTTCACTTCATCACCGAGACATCACAAAAACAAGTGGGTACCACATTAATGATATAGTGAGGTTGAAAGTCACGTTCATATAGTTCTTATCATGTTATGTAGGCACAAGAGAAAGAAAATGTAATACAAGTTTTGGTATCAGGAATCTACTTGGAGACCTTAAGCCACATGCAACATGGGTGAGGGGAAACTATTTTTAGTTCTACAGGAGTGGTACATTCCACTGTGGACAGTTTGAGGGGCTGAGAGGAAACAAATATGTAGGTGTTATCTGTGGAAGGTAGGGAGAAAAATGAACACATGCAATGATTTCAGATGATCATCAAACTGACAAATAGGTTTCATTCATAGCTTTGTGATCTGCATTCACCATTTTGTGAATGCCAGACCCTCTAGACCCACCCTTCATTCTTGGTCTGGGGTATTAAACAGGTCTCCTACCTTGTTTCCCATTTCCTAGTCTCATGGTCTTAGAGAGAACCTACTTAACCTCCAGAGATCAGCAGCACATTCAACACCTCTGTCCCTCACACCCATGCCTGAACCCTGTAAGTTCTTATGCAGAAACTAGGCCTGTCTTGCCAGTTATTCCTTGGAGAACATGCACTTCTTGTTCCTTGATAAAAATTGAAAAGTAAGAACCTTCAAAGAGCCTTATCTCTTGAGTTGTGATCTCTGGGTGTGAAGCAGACAGTTTCTGTGATTTTCTCTGTAGGAATTAAGAGCATGGATGCCAGGCCACACAAGCTGAGGCAGAACCAGCTGGCTTAGCATCCTAGGGTCCGGCATTCTCAGGGCCTTCTGTTCCTTTCCTATATAGAGTAAATGACTTCCTGAAAGATGAGAGCGATATTAGAAGACAGCCTTTACCACATACACTAAAGATCCTACAGAAACCTTCCTAGCATACACAGAATGTCATATATCTAAATTTTTGGGGGGATTGAACTCCATAGTGTGCAAAAAAAAATTTAGTCCTGTCAATCAGCACTGGGCTACCCAGGCAAAGACCAGGCAGAATTGGGTACCTCTCATCATCCACCTTCCCCTTAAAATAAAATGAGGAACACCTATGTTACTAATATGCTAGGAGAGATAAAGATATATGGAAAATGTGTGGTTCTTCTGTTCCTAGCTCATCAAACTTATGAGTTGGCTAAAGTTGTGGTGCATACCTGTCACATCATCACTCAAGAGGTAGGAGAATCAATAGTTTGAGGGCAGCCTGGAATGCAGAGTAACGCAGAGTGTGTGCCAAAATAAACAAACAAATAAAGAAGCAATAGAGTGATTGAAAGGAATTATCTTTAGCTATCACTGAAAAAATAAAGATTTTTTTTTGAGCCAGGCGGTGGTGGCACATGCCTTTAATTCCAGCATTCAGAAAGCAGAGACAAGCAGATTTCTTGAGTTAGCGGCCAGCTTGGTCTACAGAGGAAGTTCCAGGATAGCCAAGGGCACACAGAGAAACCCTGACAAATAAACAAACAAACGATAAATAGATGCTGAAGAATAGATGAAAATTATTCTTTCTGCACTAATTCCTTGTATTTGTCTCATGAAAGACACTGAAGAACTTCTAGCTTTGCCTTTAGGATGTTGAGCATTCTCTCTCTCTCTCTCTCTCTCTCTCTCTCTCTCTCTCTCTCTCTCTCTCTCTCTGTGTGTGTGTGTGTGTGTGTGTGTGTGTGTGTGTGTAGAGAGAGAATCCATAGTCTATATCTGGTGTCTTGTCCATTGTTCTCCATGGTTGTTCTTCTTGTTGGAGACAGTCTCTCAGTGTGCTTTCAGCTCACCCATTCCTGACCAGCAAGTCCTCAGCCATCTATGTCTCTGACAGCCACCTATGGAGTTACAGATGCTATCACACCCAGCTTTTACGTAGGTACTGGAGATCGGAACTTCTGTCCTCATGCTTGCGACTTGACCCACTAACCCAGCCAGTTCCTGTGTACATTGTTTTAGCTCTAATAACTAACATTCATTTTCTGCTTTTTCTGTAAACCTCATGAGATCTATTTAAGGCCCATATTTCAATGGAGTTTAGAGAAATATCACTCTTTAACAGGTAGGGGACAGAAAATAATCTGTGTATAACCTGATGCCCAATAGTTTATTTATTCATTTGCTTGTTTGTTTGTTGAGACAGGGTTTCTCTGTGTAGCCCTGGCTGTCCCGGTCTTACTCTGTAAACCAGGCTGGCCTCGAACTACAGAGATCTACCTGCCTTCCTACCCAAGTGCTAGGATTACGGGTAAGAATTTATTTTTTAAGTTATTTTTAAATTTTTGTATATATGTATACCACAGAGGTCAGAAAATAACATCCGATTCCGTGGAGTCAGAGTTACAGGCACTTGTAACTGAAATGGTGTTGGGAACAGAATTCAGGTCCTCTGCAAGAGCAGTACATCCTCTTTACTGCTGAACTATCTCTCCAGCCTCTAAGACTTTTTTAAATTGCAGCAAAATTCAATGATTTGGGTGCTTTGTTAATCACTTGAAATCTTTCTTGTATAAGTCATTTTTGAAGAACTTTATCTTTCATGTTCAGATGTGAATGACCTCCAAAGCTTTGCCTAGGGTCTGGCAGAAACTGTGTGATCCAGTATCCATCACACTAAATTTAGAAATACACTGTGTCCCCGAGGCACTTCCACAGGAAGCAAGATTAAAATAGGATACATGCCGATACCACACCAGAATTCAAAAGCTACTGCCAGCTACTAACCTCCAAGAAACCACAATAGTCTTAGTCAGTGAAATCCTTATCTTTCTCCACCCAGGAAAAGAGGAAAAAAAGAAATAATAGTGGCTCTCACAAGCTCATACAAAAATCACAAAAAGAAATACTAAGATGGACCAGAAAAACTAGAAAGCAATAACAGCAGGGAAACAGAGCGAAAGCCAACATGAAGGCACTACTACACAAGGTTTGCCAATGAACACAACTTTGTATCAGGAGGACAGGGACCACAGATCTAATTCTTGGTTTCTCAGGAATCTACCAAAAGAAGACAATGAGGAGCTTGTTCAGCAGTAAAGACAGACTATCAGATACCCAGCTTCTAGACTAATGCATGTATAGAATTTCTTCCTTGGGTCCCCCCCAAAAAAAACATTCTGAAGGAAGAACAGGCTCAGTAAACAAAAAAGGGACAGTTCTTTTAATAACTCTCAATCCTGGCTAACTAACAACACACATGCGTGTACACACACACACACACACACAGAAAAGCCGAACAAATAAAATCTGGGTGGCTACAGCACAGATCCTTGCACCCTGGTTCACTTAGAACATACACTGTAGAAGCACTCACAGGCCCAAATGAGCTGCCTGTTTGTCCCTGGGATTTGAAGAAGCACCTTTCTGTATCTTTCAAGCACATTTTGGTGGCAATAAGTATGCTGGTTCCTCCCTCTCTCTCTCTCTCTCTCTCTCTGTGTGTGTGTGTGTGTGTGTGTGTGTGTGTGTGTGTGTGTGTGTGTGTGTGTGTGTGAGATAGGGACAGCTCGAACACAGGTGTGTGTGTGTGTGTGTGTGTGTGTGTGTGTGTGTGTGTGTGTGAGATAGGGACAGCTCGAACACAGTCCTCCTACTCCCACAAACTATGCAGCCGAGTTTCCCACATTTGGGGAAATCACGGGAAAACACCTTCATGATCATGGAATCTCCTCTGCCAGGTAAGCATCCATAATACTATTTTTAACAGTTGCTTAGTAACCTATCATGTAGCTAGATCGGGGTCTTATGCTATGGCCCTAAAGCCTTCAACTTGCTATTAAAAGTAATACTCCATAAAAGCAAGAACCATTCTTAAAATTTTTATTTATCTATTTTTAAAATTTGCTTACTGCAATACTAGAAATTGAACCCCAGGTCCTGTGTGTGCTAGGCAAGTGTTCTACCACTGAACTACATCCCCAGCTAAGAGCCTTTCTTTGTATATTCCTTTGAACTACATTCTCACTTTGTAGCTGTAGGTACCCTGGGACTCTTTAAGCAGCCAGGAGCAATCTTGAATTCCTTTATCCCCTGTCTTCAATTACTGAGTTCCAGAATTATAGGAATGCGCTGCCATATCTTTATGCAGCGCTAGGAAGCAAACTTAGTGTTTTGTACATGCTAGGGAAGTATTCCACCAACTGAGCTAAACATCCACTGCTGATTTGTTCCAATTCCTTTCCTTTTGAGATAGGTTCTCCTTATGTATCCCTAATTGGCCCAAAACTTGCTATGTAGATCAATACTGTCCTACCACTCCCAGCATTCTTCCTGTCTCTACCTCTAAATACTCAAATTCAGGCATGAGACACCATGCCTGGCCTCGAAAAATGATTTTTTTTTCAGTATCAAAATATTGTGTGGACCACCTATACAGTAAACCCCAAAGCTTGGCTTTCACAATCTAATCATGCTTCAGAAAAACATTCCTAAATAATAAGACTATGCTACACAATGACAGCATATTCTGTGGTGATGTTTAAATAATCTATATTCCCGTTTATTATACAAAGGTCTGAGGATTATTTTCAAAATGGTCACATTTACAAGACAATGAACTCAAGATTGTTAACAATATCTGGTAGGTGCATTAACAAGTTTCCAGATTTCTTGAGAAATAATTTTGAAACATCTAGCATTAAGACATTTATATGAATTTGGGTTAGAAGTTTTGTAAGGAAACACCGTAACAAGCAAATTATGACTAGCATTTTAGTCTAGCATTATGGTAATTACAAGATATTTGAGAATCAGAGGCATCAAACTTGAATTTTAGTAGCTCCGGTTATTCAAGAGCACATTGTCTGAATAAGCTCTTCTCTGTGCCTGCTCCTCCCCTCATCTGTGTGACTAATGAACCTTCTCTTCTGAAATAAAGAACCCAGTTACGTATGTGCCTTTGAACAAAGGAACAGAAAGGTGATGTCACGTCTATCTTGATAGCAAATGCCCTCTACTGTTTTCCTGGGTAGATTCCATTGGTATCTTTCTGTCTGTGTGGTTTGTTTGTTTTAAAGGTTTTATTTAGTACAATGAATGTTTTGCCTCTTTGTATGTATATATATGCCACATGCATGCCTGGTAACCATGGAGGTCACAGAAAAGTGTCAAATGTCTTGAAACTGAAGTTATGAATGGTATGAACCTGAGTCCTTTGGACCAGCAAGAAACATTCTTAAACTATCTCTCTATACCCAGTAGGGTTTGTTTGGTTGCCCCTAGTATCTAGCTCAAGTACTGCACATAAGGAATAGTCATCTCAAATTTTAGCAAGCAAGTTTAGTTTAAAAACGCATGTACTCAGTATTCTGCAAGTTGGAAAGGTAGTGACTCTAAGAACTGAACACCATCTTTCTTACTCTGAAAGCTTAGGCTCTGTGGCACAAATACAAATCAGCTTACTAAAGAAACAATATTTTATCATACTAGTGACTGATCAAAATATTGCAGTTGGAAGGCACTAGAAAGATATCACAAAAGCCTTGCAATTTCAATAACCAAGATGATGAAAATTATACCTGGACCAAACAGGAAAAGTCAAATACTGAGCATGTCTCTGTACAGACAGTAGGACTTCTAATATGACAACAGAAATGGAAAAAATAAAAATAAAAGGCCCCAGATTAGAACCAAGTGAATCACCAAAGGAGCTTTCTACATCTGTTGTGTTAAAACAATAACCTCAATAAACTCTACAGATGCAACACTGAGCCTCGACCTGCCTACTTCCCAGAACCATCTGGCATTGCTGTTTGAGAACCGCCTCCATTGCCTTATGTAATAGCATTCAAAGGCAGAGCCCTGGAACCTTGCACGTGGACTTCCCATTCTAAGCAGCCCCGGACTGCACTGGTATTTGGCCCAGTCAACATGAATGAAACAGTTCAGTACAGGAACAACGCAACTTCATATTGCTTTAGGGTTACTTCTTCATCTCCCATGTTTCTAAAATGTAGGTGAGGTTCTTGGCACTCTTTTCACAACCACAATATCCTTGTCTTAATCCTAACTATATGATGGTAACACTAAATCTTTATTTGAAGATCCTATTTCCTCCATGGGTTTTGCGATAGTTTGAATAAGAATGCCCCCCACCCCCAATAGGCTCATGTATTTGAATGCTTAGTCATCAGGGAGTGGAACTACTTGAGAAGCAGTATGTATGGGCTGGTTGGAGGAAGTATGTCAATTGGGGTGGGCTTGGAGGTTTCAAAAGCCTAGGCCACTCCCAGTGTCTCTCTCTTCCTGCTTTCTATCTGTCTATCTGGATGTAGTACTCTTGGGTACTTCTACAGCACCATGTCTGCCTGCATGGCACCAAGCTTCCTGCTAATAGAGTAACTGTTAGTATTTAGGCAGCTTGCTTCTGGGTTGCCTAGCAGCCTATGATGTCATCATGTGTCACCTTGCCAAGTAGCCACACCTGGCAGGCGTGGTTAAGTTTCTCCCTAAAAGGCTCAACCTGCCCCTTTGTCTCTCTCTTGGCCACTCATCTCTTGACCCCTTTCTCTATCGGGGTGCCCCCTCCATTCTCCCTATCATGTCTCACTCTCCTTCTCTCTCTTCATCCCCATCTAATAAACCTCTTTCATATAAATTCTGCTGTGCACATCATCATTTCGTTGGGTCCTAACACTAACCTTCTGGAACTGTAAGCAAGCCTCAATTAAATACTTTCTTTATTGAGGGGTGGGGTTCAAGACAGGGTTTCTCTGTGTAGCCTTGGCTGTCCTAGACTCACTTTGTTGACCAAGCTGGCCTCGAACTCATAGAGAGCCACCTGCCTCTGCCTCTCAGAGTGCTGGGATTACAGGCGTGCATCACTGCCCACTTACTTTCTTTTTATAAGAGGTGACATGGCCATGGTTTCTCTTCACAGTAAAACAAAAATGACCAAGGCAAACTTCATTTGTATCTCCACTTGGGTCCCTGTCTGGCATCCAGAAGTCATTACTTCAGAGGTAGACTTACTCTGACTTTAAGCTCTCTTCAGTATTCTGACTTAACCAACTGGTGACCCTTTCTTCCAAGCTCTAAACATTGCCACTGTCATATTGGACTCTCTTCCTTTCTCTCTCCCCAGCACTTTCCTCAACAAATCTTAAGTCCTATGACTATACCCACATAGCACCCTTAATGTCTCCACACACACTGTCACTTCCATGAGTGGTTCTCTAGTCTCTGCATAGTGACAAGGAACTGGTATCAACATGATCATTTCTCCTGCAAATATAAAAACTCTTGCTATAGCAGAGGTCTGACCTTACTTAGTTCATCACTCAAAAAACATGCCATGAGTTAAATCACTGTCATAGAAAAACAAACAAACCATTCTCCTTCCATCAGCTTCCTGGACATGTGCTTCCTATGCCACCAAGAGAGGTGGAGATCAGGACCAGAAACACTCCAAAAAGTTATATACAATACATCAGATTCCATTTGTAGCAGGTAAAATAATTTCCTTCCCACCAGAGTTTCCCGCACTTCAATCTCCTCAAGCTGGAATTGTGGCTGATTACTGACAAGGAGGAATAAAAGTTGCAGATAGAAGTTAGGTTGTCAAAGAGCTCACAGAATATAGAGAAAGAGATATCACCCTGGGTTATATGAGAGGATATTTGCTAACTAGCTACATATGAGCCTTCCTCCCACTCTTCTAAAGCAAGTCACATCAAACAAATAGATTTTACCCTCAAGAGTGGTCTCAAAGGAGTGCTTTAAAAGAGGAAGGGGACAAAAGAAGCAATGCCTATGATCCTTTGTGAGAAAAATGCAAGCAATTTTCACTGGCTTTCAGAGAGAAAGGGGCTGTGGACTCAGGAATGTGGTAGACTCTAAATATTGACCGGGGTTCCCCTGAGCCTCCAATAATAATAATAATAATAACAACAACAACAACATGATATTCCTCTTAGTAAAATGAGCTGACTTCAGATTTCTGACCTCCAAACTGTAAGACAATAAGCCTTTGCTATTTTACTCATCTAAGTTACAACAGCCAGTGGAAACTAATACACCTCTTCCCTCTTGCTTCTGAGTGTCCATTGCACGCCATTTTACAGTACTTAGTACTATACTTAGCATGCTGTGTTAAAAAGCTCTGTACTTCACAATGACTATGAAGCGCCAGTTTTATGTATCAGGCAGTTTATACCTGCAGTCCTTTGTTGTACTTCAAACAATTAGCCCTAAAACTCATCACTGTGGTTTGAGAGAATAAATGACACCTGTCACTCTGGCAAGATGAGGGCAAGTGAGCACCTCATGCAGTCCTGCACTCTGCTGGCCCTAATCACTTCACTCTACTTCCATTTTGTTCTTACTTTCCTGAAAATTTTGTTCCCATTCCGTCAGGGATGTGCATGGTATCTTATTTTGAGCTTCACTCCATGCCACCTTGCTCCGTGCATTAAAAAAAAGTTTCCATTCTGAAAAACTCTGGGTCATTCAGTTGGCCTCATGCTTTGTCTGAACCTTTGAAATCTAAGGAAGTCTTGTACTCTGACCTTTAGAAGTATAAAGAGTTGGGGCTGGCAAGATGGCTCAGTTGGTAAAAATACTTGTCACATAAGCATGAGGCTTGAGTTCAGATCTTGACACTCATATAAAAAGCTGCAGTGAGGATAGTCATATACTGTGGCTTAGCATTCAACCACCTGAGCAAAATGAGTAAGCTCCAGAGCTGGTGAGACAAAATAAACAAAATGCTGTGTGTTTTTAACCATGAATAAACCAAATACAGTATACCAATGGGGTGTCATTAAACCTACAGTGAGCCATCTACTATCCATTCAAGTCACAATGTCAATAAACCTCGATGCACTACAGCAACTGAGCCTGGTGGTGCAGGCCTACCGTCCCACATTCCGTGTCTGGACTCCAGAGTCAGTTCAATGGTAGAGTACCTGCTTAGCATGAGCAAGGCTTTGGGTTCAATCCCCAGTGCTAAAGAAATGGAGGAAGGGGGGTGGGGAGAAGGGGAGAGCAACAAGAATGGATGCAGTCGGAATGAGAGACAATTCCACAAAATCAAAGAGGTCAAGCATAAAAGAATGGATGAATTCTACAACCTACTCATGTAAAACACGAGAACAGCACTCCCTCTCTCTGCCTTGAGCTAGTAACTGGATATGAGGTTTCAGCCACTGCTCCAGTGACACGCTACACCTGCTCACATTATAGCAGATAAAGACCCTACTCTAGACCATGTAGAATACTTCCATATAATGGTTATCCTGGTGACAATATTTTCTCGAGCTGATTTAGTAAATTCTTCATACAATAGCAGTTTTCTAACATGAAAAAAAAATCCGTATTTTTTCTGTGAATCATAATTTTAGGGTGATATGGACAAAAATAAGGACAGACTAGAAGAATTCAAATAAAAATTGATCTCGTAGGGTGAGAATTTTGTAGAATTGAGAAAAAATAGCAGGACACTCCAGACATAACATATGAAGGAGGAAGAAATGAACTATAGATAAAAATACCAGAAACATATCCATTTACTCTTCCTACTTATAACTAAAATATGGCATCCTAATATTAGTTCTGCCACTGGGGAGTATATTTTCCTGTATATCCTGAAAGATCAATGTATGGAATCCTGAAATGTTCAAGCAGGCAGCCCAACTTTAGGTCCATGCATATACTGGAGTACCAGTTTGTAGTCCAAATACAGGACTCCCCCCTCAACAAAAACCAATAAAAATTTAAAAAGAAAAAGGAAAACGTATGGTATATATTTTGATAGAAATGCAATTATAGTGGCCTTGTCTTCAAAATCATGAGATGCAGAAAGAGCAACTGAGTGACTGCAGCAGAAGAGCTGCTGCCAGCCATGCTCATCATTTCTTGAGGAACACCAACACATGTAATTTTTAGGATTCTGTACAACTTTCTTTTAAACTGGCATTACTGCCTAATGATGTTATCTAGGCACCATTGAAAAACGGAGGGAGGAGGAATCCCTGCTCTGTAAATAAAGCTGATTAAATGCCTGTGTAAAAAATTTTACTGTGACACTACACAAATCCATATACCCAAATAGATTAGTGGCTGCCAGGGAGGACTGGGGTACAATGGCTTCACAAAGATATCGATATTTTTCCAATTACATAAAAAAAAAGTCACTGGATCATACAATTAAAAAGGTGAATTTTGCAGTGTGTTATAGCTCAATAAAGCTCAGTTTTAGACCGACATGGAGTGCAAGCCTTTAATCCCCACACTGGGGAGGCTAAGGCAGGTGGACTGCCATGACTTTCAAGTGAGACTGGGATACACAGTGAGACCCTGTATTAAAAACAAACAAACAAACAAAAGCAAAAATAAAACAAAGGGTGAGATGGTGCAACACTTGCAATGAGTTCAATACCTGGAGCCCACAAGGTAGGAGAGAATTGACTTCCAAAAACTGCTCTCTGATAGCAACATTCATACCAAGGTGTTTACACACATATAGACAACTATAATAAAAAAATAATAAAAATAATAATAATAGTTAAACTTTTAAACCAATAACAAAGCAGTTTTTCTTTTGAAACCAGAATTATGAATGCACAAAAGCTGCATACACAGTACATTCTTCCTCCATAGTCAAATCTCAAGACTACCAATTTCTCAAAACATGAAAATCCTTTATCCGATCTGGGATGTAAAGTGATTTCACATACATGAACTCCCTCTCCCATCAAATGCATAAAAGCATAATTGAGTTTAGTAAGAAACACACAGAATGGCTTTCTTATTCAAATTACATCCAAACAATAAATGCTACTGAATGTAGTCATATTTGTACACAGCACAAGCTTTCAGCTGAGCTGTGAAGAAAACTGAAATGCATGCAATCCATCTTGTTAATCACAACAAAACCCAGCTGATGAAACCATATAATGTCTGCTTACTAGAAGCTAAGAATTGTAAGACCCAAACCCCTAACTTTTGAAGTAGATTTTCAACTCCACGTAAGTATGTTAAGAAAACCAAATTTCAGGGCTTGCATGCTGAACCTCCTGAACCTCCCTCTACTAAATGGACCATCTATACATCTTAAGATCCTTAACTTCTACCTGTAAAGGCTGTTTAGCCATGTTAAAGCACAAACTCACTGATTGTGGGAGTGGGAAAGGGACACCTTTTAGGCTCATGATTTTACTACCACGTCATGCCAGTTGAGAAATACAACTGCAGAAATAGCAACTGTAGGCAAGAACATTGCTCCCTGTGTTATGTGTGTGTGTACACATATGCATGCAATGCATATGTACGCATGCTCATGGAACACAGACACTGAAGTTCAGAGTCTTCCTATGACTCTCTACTGTATTTTTTGAGACCATGCCCCTTGATGAACCAAGAGCTCACTGACTGCCTAGAACAGATGTCCAATGAGTCCCAGATCCTCCTGTCAAATCTTTGGTGTTGTGGTTTTTGTATGTGGACACTTTTTATACAGGTGCTAGGAATTCCAATTCAGGTCCTGCTTGCACAGAAAGCATTTTACTCACTGAGCAAGAGCCAATGCCTCCCTTTGTACTTTCTGAACAGTTGTCTTTACTTTCAGTGAATCCACAAATCTCCACTTGCTTTTGGATTTGTATTGACAGTCCATGTTCTCCACCTTAGAATTTACAATGGAAGCAAAAAAAGAACAACAAAAAGACAGACATGGATTCTAGCCCAAGCAATTCCCATCTGGCCCTGAAATCACAAGGTAATAAAAAGCTATCTAAATTATCATACTGTCTCCCTTATTCTTCACCCACATTATGATCTCCCAAATCACATACAATAAGTAGAATGTACGACATCAGACATGAGCCTGCACGCCACACAGCTTCTACTTGAATGAAACAAAACACCTGCTTGACCTCAGCTGGAGTCCAATCTCCTCTTCCTTCAAAATACCAAAGCAATACCAAAGCAATACCATTTTAGGACAGTACCTGCCTCACCTGTTCCCTCCTTCATACCTGCTCCACAGAGGACCTGCCTGAGCTCAGCTCAGTGTCCCTGGAACATGCACCACCTGTCCCTTGCACTGAACTATCACCAGAATCCTCATCCATTTCTCCAACCTGATTGGAGGTTCTTCAGGAAGAACCTGCACCCCAGAGTGGGCTGAGCACCTGCTGTTACAGGTGCACAGGAAGTTTGTACTGTGACTATATTTCCCACCTCTGAAACTTCATTTGTGAAGAAAAACCTCTTTGTAAACACTTGGCAGCGAAAACATGTCTAACAATGGTTCTGGACCCAACAAAATTCTACCTTCGTGCTTACAGTGGACACTGTGCCTAAAGGGCAGCCTCTTCATCTTTACCTATCTCTACTTCCATAAGAGAAAACAGCTGGGGAAACCTTACCAAGTTGACTAAAGAAACATCTCATTAGAATTGCAAAGTTGAGTCTGGTGGTGACATTGTATCAGGTAAGTCATTCTGGAGGCAGGAAGAAAAGACTAATACAGGACACTATAGATTTGCAACAGCATCCTGGGCTACCATCTAGCAGAGACCAGAAGTATCCCTCCCCCAACTTCTGTGACACCTGAAAAAAAATTACTGACAAAAACCCCCTGAAGGAATCAACTAGCCTCTGTTAAGAACAGCTGCCTGGGCCCCAGCAGATAGCTCACTGTGAAAACTGCTTCTGCTTGCCACACAAGCCCAGAGGATGTGAGCTCAAATTCCCAACACCCATAAAAAACAAGTGTAGTGAGTGGTATGTTCTATCTGTCCTGGTGCTGGGAAGGTAGAGACAGATGAATCCCCTATCAGCCAGGCTAGCTAAATTGGTTCTGTAAGGTTCAGTAAGGGATCCTGTCTTTAAAAAAGGTAGAGAGCAAATGAGGAAGACAACTGACATTTCCCTATAGCTCCGTTGAGCACATAACAAGGCACACATACAAGAATCAGCACCCTAACCTGTCAAAAGTTTAAATATAAAAACAATCCAAGCTTGTTTTGTTTCTCATCTTGTTTTTTTTAAGGCAGAGTCTTGTTATACAGCCCTGACAGACCAAGAACTTGTTATGCAGCCCTGTCTGGCATCAAGCTCGAAGTGATCCTTCTGCCTTGGCTCTTGAATGCTGGGATTACAGAAGTGAACCACCACACCCAGCCAGCCTGCACTTAACTGGAGACCAATCTATCTTCAACACTAGTTTAATCTATCTTTCTGGAATCTTTTAAATCACACCATAATTCCCTTCTTTGTGGGGAAATCTCAAAACATGCACTAAAAGGGAAATGCCATAGTGGGTAAATTGAGCCCACCATATAAGCATTGGAGTGAGGACCTCAGCTCAGTCCCCCTCCCCCCGGCCCCAATCCACATAAAACACCAGATTCAGTGGCACAAAATTTTAACCTAAGCAAAGTGTGACAGTGAAGACAGGTAGACTCTTGAAGCTCAGCAGCCAGCTAGCGTAACTCAATCAATGAGCATCTAGTTCAGTGAGAACTCTCATCCTCAAAATAAAAGTATAGAGGTTGGAGAGACAGCTTGGCAGCTTATAGCCTGTACTGCTCTCCTGAAAGACCTGAGCTGGGTTCCCAACACCAGCTCACAACCATCTCTAACTCCAGCTCTAAGGGACCCAACATCTTCTTCTGGCTTCCAGTGACACATACACACAGAGGCATGTAATAAATCTTTTTTTAAAACCCATTTAAAAAAACTAAAACTAAAATACAATAAAGGTAGAGATCAGTAGAAGAAAGACACCCAACGTCTGGCCTCTACACCCACATGAAAACATGCACAAACATACACCAACAAATACACATCTAACCCACACACATACACACAATACAATATACATACACACCAGAAAGTAAAAGCGATATACTCTCCCATTGCATCTGTGTGACTGACCTACATTCCATGAAAATGACCTAAATGTAAAATCTGTGCAGCTCATTTTTCCATTTAAAAAAAGTTCCTATGTTATAAAGAGGATTCAGAGGACTCCAACAGAAATCTCTCCCCCTCCCTCTCTCATTAGCTTTGCTCAGAAGCCTGCAGCCAGGGGGAACTCGGGAGACCATCTTACACGTCAACGAGCATCATCTTTCTCATGGCTGGCAGAGATTTCTGCAGGTTATACAAATATCACTTTTGAATGGTTGTTTATTTTCTTTCCACTTGTGGACCAAAAATTAAATGGACGGCTGGAAACAGTCTACATCAAAGCTCTTTTATCCTTTTAACCATGCCTTCAATGGAGACTTTCATCCAACTCCTATCCCTATGTCCTACCCCCACGTACAAAGCAGAGCCAGACTGCAGAATCACAGGCTATTTCTGGGATCCCAAGCCCGTAGCTCCTTTTAACACAACCAAGCTCACAAGTGAAGGGGCTTTTAGAAATCAAGCCAATTCTCCAGGGTGGGCTCAGAGTTAGTGAGCTGTCATACAAGTGTTAGGCCCTGAATCTTCAGAACAGTTTGATCTGTGGCACCATCCTCCCACACCCTCCCCAGTCTTCCCTCTGGGGCTAAAGACTGACTATCATGAAAGCAGTCCCTCATGTCATGAAATAAAGTTCATGTTTTGTGTGCATGCAAGCACAAGTGAAGGGCTTAAGGCTAGTATCAGATGCCTTATTCAGTTGCTCCCCACCTTAGATTTTGAAAGTCTCCAACTGAACCTGGAGCTCATTCCAGGGATCCTGTCTCTGTTCTTACCCACTAGCTCTGTTGTTGTAACATGTGCTACCATTCCCAGGTTTTCACATAGTTGCTGGGGATTTGAACTCAATTCCTTA
This sequence comes from Pachyuromys duprasi, assembly GCA_028658305.1. NCBI lineage: Eukaryota > Metazoa > Chordata > Mammalia > Rodentia > Muridae > Pachyuromys > Pachyuromys duprasi. Next base: position 2,041,643 of record CM053742.1, read on the forward strand.
TATTCCTAATAAACATTTTACCAACTGAGCTATTTACCAACCCAATCAACCTCTTTTAACTCCATCGCCCATCATCAACTACTTAACAGTGTCAAAATGTTCACAGCTTGAAAGTCTCTTAAAATAAATAGTATGCAAAGTTGGTTCCAGAAGGTGCAGGCTAAAGATCACTGCCCTGAAGACTGACACAGGCCCTACTGTATGGCAGCAGGCCCACAGTCCTAACTCTAGAACCTAAATACACAGGACGGGGTCTGGGCAACAATGAATAAAGAAACCACTGCAGAGAGATGCTAAAAGGAAGGAGAACCTTTCAGAACTGCATTTGGCAGTGACCATCAGCAGGAAGCCACACAGGTAAACAATATCCACCTCCAGAGCCTCCTCCCTGAAAGAGCCAAGAAACAACATCAACAGCAGTGAGGAAACCAGCAGCTCTCAGCTTCTAAGTGCCATGGCAAAAGGATCTGCTCTTAGTCCAGGGCCCGGGAATTTGCACACAATGCACATACATTCAGACAAAACATTCATGTACATAAAAAGAAAATAAAGTGCTATCTTCTACTATAAGCAAAATGGATAGGAGAATTAGAAACACCCATTTTTGTTTTGTTTTGTCTTTAACTAACAGCATATGGGTTGAGGAGTTGCCCAACCAAATGTTTTTCACTTTGCAGGCTCTCTTAATCATTCTACTTTACCTGTCTGTGTTTATCATGAGGCCAGCCGCCACCAACATGCAAGTGAGTAAGACTGGTGGTATTCTGTTAATGAAGATCCACAGTTCCCCAAAATGTGCCTTTCTCAATGTGTTCAATAATACATTGATGATTCTCTGGAACAGTGGTATATGTTCTTAACTACTGAATGAGAAATACATGAAAAAGAAGCAGGAATTACACTTCAGACTGGTCACCACCTTCCAAAGGGAGCCACACGGTAGATGCACCTTCAAGACTCTAGATGGGAACTCTCTCTCACACACACAATAATAATAACAACAATAGTAATTAATTTTCTTTTTAAAAAAATCAAGGAGGTGCTGAAAAGGTGGCTCAGTAGTTAAGAGCTCTTAGTGCTCTTCCAGAGGACCAGACTTCAATTCCCAGTGCCCAAGTCACGTGGCTCACCACCTGTCACTCTAGTTCAGGAGATCTGATATCCTCTTCTAGTCTCTGAAGGCACACCCAGACTCACACACAGGCTATGTATACATACATATAAATAAAAACAAATTAAGGGATTGGGGGGAATGATCAGTGGAAAGATCACTTGCTGCATAAACGTGAGTTTAAATACTCAGCACCCACGCAAAAAGCATGGCACAATTCTATGCCCTATAGTTCCAGAGCTGTAAAGAGAGGACTCAGGAAGATTACAAGAGCTTGCTGACAGCCAATCTGGTTCCAAGTTCAGTGAAAGAATCTGTCTTAGACCGTAAGCTAGCCCACATTCTCTTCTGGCCTGTACGTGCTCACTCACATACACGTGAACATACACTGCCACTCACCTACAAAATTAAAAGTAATTGAGGAAAAAGGCATTCATTTTACTTCCTGTAATGTGTACTTACATAGTTACTTGTATTGCACATAAGCAACACACCACTTTGCAAGAACTACGCTTCCTGCTTCCATTAACTGGGTGCCCTACGATGTCCCACATACAGTATATGCAAGCTAATGGAAAAAGAAAAAAACAATAAAACAAGAAAGATGAGTGTAAGGCTGAAAACTGAGCCATTAAAAAAAAATAACGATACCCAGCATCCCTTTTGCCTTGAAAAGTGAGACCCTTAGACAGCTGATACATGGCTCATACTTAAGTAGGCATGGCACCAGGACTGCTGACCAGTTGATTTCCTTTTCCTAGCCTCACGAGTAGTCATTTAGACACATAGCATGAAGACTAACAAAATCAAGTCCATAGATATAAGGAAGGCAACGGGGACACATGATCATCCTGAATCCCCAGGCACCAGCTTTTGTCCCACATTGTCATTCAGCACGTCCACAACTATGAAGCAAACAGGATGTCTCTGAGATGTATGTGCACACCATGACAGTCATAACTGCTGTTTGTCACAGCAATAGTCTAGGAAACTTCGAAAACTACAAAGAAGTTAGGTGTGGGGAAAAGGAACAGGGAGGTGAGATGAAGGAAATGTTACTGAACAGAGAGGGTTGGGGACAATTAGCCAGTTTTTGTCCTATCCAGGTCATCCTCGCTACCAAGAGAAGGGACTGCATTCTTGTTGAACTAAGCTGAAAGAAGGATACATTTTCACACCCTTTAAAAGATAATACCAGAGCGAGTCACAAACAATAGAAGATGTCAAACAACTCACAATAATATTCCCTGGTTCTTGTCACTAATTTGGAGGCTTTTCCAAAGGTCTGGAGGATTAGGGCCAGGGACTCCTGCTACCTTCTTCTTCTCTAACCCAAGCTGCACTGTCCAGGTACACAGTAACTGAGCTTGTTCTGGTCAGTAGCTGTTTCTCAATATACCACAGCTTCTGAGAGTGCCCACTGATCAAGTCCTTGAAATATTCAGCTATCCTAACACACACACACACACACACACACACACACACAGAGAGAGAGAGAGAGAGAGAGAGAGAGAGAGAGAGAGAGAGAGAGAGAGAGAGAG
>CM053742.1:2050201-2196259 GCA_028658305.1 Pachyuromys duprasi
GGGAATGAGGGAGGGGGCTACGCCTGGGATGCAAAGTACCTAACCTGTGATTGATATAAAAATAAATAAATTTAAAAAAAAGAAAGTGGATGACCCTGATTTATTAGCTACTTGTCCTGTTGCTATGACAAAATAACCCGACAAAAAGGAAACATGAAGGAGAAAGGGTTTATTTATCAATCATCAGCACTGGAGGGAACAAGGAGGAGGGAAGGAGGATGTAGAGAAGTGGAGAGAAGGGGACAGGAAACAAGGTAAAAAGAGGAAGGAGAAAGAAGAGGACAGAAAGGGTGTAAGAGGGAGAAATGGAAAGAGAAGAGGAGCAAGAATGTAGAGGAAGAGAAGGAGCAGATGGGGGAGAAGGAGGAATTGAAAGAAAAGCTGAGGTGGAGTAGGAGACAGTGGTAGGGACTAAGATGATCGATGCTATATTACATGAAAATTTGTATTTGCCCCTTAAAATTCATTCATTCTATTTATTTATTCACTTCTTTGTGTATAACTGCATGAATGTGCGTACTCGCATGTAATGTGTGATGACAACCTGCAGGAGCCTGTTCTGTCCCTCTACCATATGGGTCCTGGGATTGAACTCAAGTCATTAGTCTTGCAAGCTGGCACCTTTACCCACCGAACCATCTCAGCCATCATGCCAGGTATTTTGTCATAGTTTTTAAAGCTAACTAAAATAACAAATTCTTCTATATTAACAATCCCAAGGGCTAGAGAGATGGCTCAGTGGTTAAGCGCACTGTCTGCTCTTGCAAAAAACCTCAGTTCAATTCCTGGTAAACTCACATGGTGGTTTACAACCATCTATAATGGGATCTGTTGCCCTCTTCTGGCATGCATGTGACCTACAGATAGAACACCCCTATATGTAAAATAAATAAATAAATCCCCAAGAACATTTCTGTCGCTAACATAACCTGACACAAGACCACAATGCACTGAAGGACAGAGATCATCTTTGACTACCCACCATGACTACTTTGCACACAATGAGCTCAATCAACATGAGCTACCCAGAGGAAAGTTCCAAATGCTTCAATGAAAGATGTCCCATAACACTGCAAGGAATCAGTGGAGTGACCTAGTACACTGCTTCAAGAGTGGGTTGGAAAAAAAAAAGAAAGAAAGATTGGCGACATACTACCTTAAAACCTTTCAAGGATTACTCAAAATGTGGTTAGTAGGCTTTGGGAAATACACATTAACTCTTTAATGTCTTGTCCTGCCACTAGAAGGAAAAGGAAAGCCATGGCTCCTATAAAAATTCAGGCAGCTGCCTGACCTACAGCCACTTTCCTCCTTGCCTGGCAGCTTTCTCACAGTGAGAAAGAATAGTATCATGGACCCTACTCCAATCACAATTACCTCTGTTCTGACCTTAAAGATAAGCTCACAGGCCCGTGCTTAAAAATGGCAGTCATTAACTGTGTAACGAAAAGGGGCACCACCAGCAAGACACCAATACCACACAAAGTGCAGAGTGAATGCTTAGCCAAACAAGAATTACTCAACCCTCAACATACATCCAGTGGCTGTATGTAATAACCTGTTATGACTAATACAGTGGCTCATAAAGTGTTTTAAAAAACATGAAGGCTACAGCTTCAGGTTGTCACAGGGTAAAGACTGTCTGTTATAACACCACTACAGGGAGCCATAGTACATTAATGACAATGTACTATGTCTTTAGAAATAGAATCCATGTACTCAAGCCAAAGTTTGTTATTATTGGCTGATGGATTTGAAATCACTCTACTGTAAAACAAACAAACAAAAACTCATTGTATGACCTTGACTCATCACAGACTCATTCAGTTTCCTCAGTGCCTTTTACCCATACTCTATCACTCATGTCTTAAACATGACTGGAAATGCATTATTTTGAATACTAGGGAAATAGCTTAGTCAAAATGCTTCTCATGCAAATATAAAAACCAGGGCTCAATCCCTAGAGCCGATAGGTGGTGGTGGGTCTCGTTTAAAAAGTAAAATATGCTGGTTTCAGTTTGTTATCGCCAGTCAAGAGACAGAGCCTTGAAATAAGCTGCCCAGGTAGCCTAGCCTAATGGATGAGCTGCTGTTACACACACACACACACACACACACACACACACACACTGGGGGGAGGAGAGTTCATCACTGTCATGCACAAATATTATTCCAAAGGAAAAAAAAAGTATATATACTTCTCTAAATACTAGGTATGTAACTTAGTGGTAAGAATGTTTTGTCCCACACCCACAGGTGTCATAGTTTGTTTACTGTTGCTGTGATAAGCACCATGACCAAAACTTGGGGAGGAAAGGGTTTGTTTCAGTCCACAGTATATCACCCATCCTGAGAATTCAGGGCAGGAATTCAAACAGAGCAAGGAACTGGAGGCAGGAACTGATGCAGAGGCCATAGGAGTGCTATTTACTGGTTTGCTCAACCTGTATTATTATAGAATACAGGACCTTTTTGCCCAAGAGTGGACCCACCCACAATGGTCTGGGCCCTCCTCTGTAAAATCACTAATGAAGAAAATTCCTAAATGCCAATATGATGGGAGCATTTTCTTAACACAGGTTCCCTTTTCCTAGATGACCCTAGCTTGAGTGAAGTTGAAAAAGAGAAAAAGAGCGAAAGAGAGCAATCAGGACAAGGCTGCCAGTTCAATCCACAGATATACATGACAGATGCACAAACACATACACACACAAACACTTTAAATTAAATTTATAAATTTCATTATAAAAAACTCGCACTGCTGCATCCAAGAAACACACCTCTGCAACTTAAACATTATCTCAGATTAAAGGGCTGGAAAAAGGTTTTTCAAGTGAACGAACCCAGAAAAGAGGGGCACTTTTTTATCATCAAAGGAAAATCCACCAGGAGGACATCACAATCTTGAATATCTATTCCCCAAATACAAGTGCACCTGCATTTGTAAATGAAACCTTATTAAAGCTTAAATCACACATCGATCCCAACACCTTAACAGTGGGAGACTTCAACACTCCACTCTCACCAAGGGACAGATCATCTAGATGGAAGCTAAATAGGGAGATAATGACACTTGCAGAGGTCCTAAATCAAATGGACTTAATAGATGTCTACAGAACTTTCCACCGAAACTCAAAAGAGCATACCTTCTTTTCAGCACCTCACAGAACCTTCTCAAAATCTGACCATATACTCTGGCACAAAGTAAACCTCAACAGACACAAGAAGATAGAACTAATCCTTTGTATCCTGTCAGACCACCATGGACTAAAGCTAGACCTCAACAACAACAGAAATAACAAAAAACCTACATACACATGGAAACTAAACAACTCTCTACTCAATCACAGCTTGGTCAAGGAAGAAAAAAGAAATCCTAAAATTCAATGAAAATGAAGGCACATCTTACCCAAACTTATGGGACATAATGAAAGCAGTGCTAAGAGGAAAGTTCATAGCACTAAGTGCCTTCAAAAAGAAGTTTGAGACATCTCATACCAGAAATTTAATGGCACACCTAAAAGCCTTAAGGGGGGGGGGGGAGAAGCAGACACACCCAAGAGGCATAGAAGGCTGGTGAAAAAAAAAATCAAACTCTGAGGCGAAATAAATTAATTAGAAACAAATAAAACACTTAAAAGAATCAATGAGACCAAGAACTGTTTCTCTTAGAAAATCAACAAGGTAAATAAACCATTAGCCAATCTAACTAAAAGGCAGAGAAAAAACTATCCAAATCAGGAAAATCAGAAATGAAAAGGGGGACATAATAACAGATACTGAGGAAATCTAATCATTAGGTCTTACTTATATGTCACAAAATTTGAAAATCTAAGTGAAATGGACAATTTTCTTGATAGAGCCCACTTACCACAATTAAATTAAGATAAGGCAAATAGATGAAATAGTCCTATATTCCCCAAGGAAATAGAAGCAGTCACCAACAGGTTCTCTCCCCCAAAAAGCCAGGGCCAGACAGTTTCACCGCAGAATTCTACCAGACCTTTGAAGAAGAGCTAACTTTAATTCTCTTCAAACTATTTCACAAAATAGAAATAGAGTGAACATTACCAAATTCATTCTATGAAGTCACAGTCACCTTGATACCTAAACCCCACAAAGACCCAACAAAAAGAGAACTTCAGACCTATCTGTCTTATGAACATTGATGGAAAAATACTCAATAAAATACTTGCAAACCAAATCCAAGAACACATAAAACATATCATTCACCATGACCAAATAGGCTTCATCCCAGGCATGCAGAGGTGGTTCAATATATGGAAATCCATCAACGTAATCCCCCATATAAACAAACTGAAGGAGAAAAAAGCACATGATCATTTCCTTAGTTGTTGATAAAGCCTTTGACAAAATCTAACACCCATTCATGTTTAAAGTTTGGAGAGATCAGCGATACAAGGCACATACCTAAGCACAGTAAAGACAGCATACAGCAAGCCCATAGCCAACATCAAACTAAATGGAGAGAAACTTAAATCAATCCCACTGAAATCAGGGACAAGGCAAGGCTGCCCACTCTCTCCATATCTCTTCAACATAGTCTTGACGTCCTTGCTAGAGCGATAAGACAACTAAAGGAGATCACGCGGGTACAAATCAGAATGGAAGAAGTCAAAGTATCACTATTTGCAGAAGATATGATAGTTCACGTGAGTGCCCCAAACATTCTCCCAGATAACTCCTTCAGCTGATAAACACTTCAGCAAAGTGTCTGGATACAAAATTAACTCAAAAAAAAAATCATTAGCCTTCCTGTGTAAGAAACACAAAAGGGCTGATAAAGAATTAGGGAAACAAAACCCTTCACAATAGCCACTAATAACATAAAGTGCCTTGGTGTGACTCTAACCAAGCAAGTGAAAGACCTGTTTAAAAAAAAAAAAAAAACTTCAGGTCTCTGATTAGAGAAATTGAAGAAGATATCAGAAGATAGAAAGATCTCCCATGCTCATGGATTGTTAGAATTAGCATAGTGAAAATGGCCATCCTGCCTAAAGCAATTTGCAGATTCAGTGCAATTCCCATCAAAATACCAACACAATTCTTTACAGACCTTGAAAGAACAATTCTCAATTTCATATGGAAAAACAAAAAAACAACCAAAATAACCAAAACAATCCTGTCCCAACAACAGAATGCTGGAGAGGATGTGGAGAAAGGGGAACCCTCCTCCATTGCTGGTGGGAATGTAAACTCCTATAACCACTCTGGAAATCAATCTGGCGCTTTCTCAGACAATTAGGAATAGTGATTCCTCAAGACCCAGCTGTAGCACTCCCAGGAATATATCCAAAAGATGCTCAAGTACACAACAAGGACATTTGCTCAACCATGCTCATAGTAGCTTTATTCTTAGTAGCCAGAATCTGGAAACAACACAGATGTCCCTCAAATGACGAATGAATACAGAAATTGTGGTACATTTACACAATGGAATACTACTCAGCATCTAAAAACAAGGAAATCATGAAATCTGTAGGCAAATGGTAGGAACTAGAAAAGATCATCCTGTGTGAGGTATCCTAGAAGAAGAACGACAGACATTGTATATTCTCACCTATAAGTGGATATTAGACATAATATAGGATAATCATACTAAAATCTGTACACCTAAAGAAGCTAAGCAAGAAGGAGGACCCTGGGTAAGATGCTCAATCCTCATTCAGAAAGGCAAATTGGATCGACATTGGAAGAGGGAGAAAAAAAAGGAACAAGACAGGAGCCTACCATAAAGGGCTTCTAAAAGACTCTACCCAGCAGGGTATTAGAGCAGATGTTGAGACTCATAGCCAAACTTTGGGCAGAGTACAGGGAATCTTATGAAAGAAGGGGGAGATGAAAGACCTGGAGAGTACAGGAGCTCTACAAGGAGAGCAACAGAACCAAAAACTCTGGGCAAAGGAGTCTTTTCTGAAACTGATATTCCAACCAAGGACGATTCATGGAGATAACCTAGAACTCCTGCAAAGATGTAGCCCATGGCAACTCAGTCTCCAAGTGGGTTCTCTAGTAAGAGGAACAGGGGATATCTCTGACATGAACTCAGTGGCTGTCTCTGTGATCACCTTCCACTGAGTGGGGAGCTGCCTTACCAGGCCACAGAAGAAGACAATGCAACCAGTCCTGATGAGAACTGACCTGATAGGCTAGGATCAGAGGTAAGGGGAGGAGGACCTCACCTATCAGTGGACTGGGGGGAGAGGCATGGAAGGAGATGAGGGAGGGAGGACAGGACTGGGAGGGGACTAGGGAAGAGGCTACAGCTGGCATGCAACTGAATAAACTGTAATTTATAAAAAATAAATTTAAAATAATAAGAAGAACTTGCAAATAAATAAAAACACCACTTACCAAAATGAAGCAGACCAAAAGTCTATACAACTAAACAATTAGGAAAATCCTTCAGAACAGAAATTGTGAAGCTTCACTTTAAATTTTACATTTTCAGTACCAAACGTATTTCATGCACTTATCTACCACCAAAACTAAAAAAATCCACAACAGAATTAGAACTAGAAGAAACAATTAGCTTTAAAATGTTTTAAAGCACTTGTTTGTCTCCATTGACTTCACAGTTATAAGAGAATGAATCTTGAAATGTCTAGCTTTAAAAACTGAGATGAACTTTCAGGATTGCCAAGGTAGGCAAAGAGAATAGATGCTGTCTTTTACTATTAATTTCAACAAGAAATCAAAGCCAAGTTTTATCATCTAAAAAGAGAGGACACAGTTATTCTCACAAAACCAAATATATTCCTTAGAGTTTCTCATCACCTCTTTAGATTGGCTCCCAGGGTGTCCATACATCCATAGATCCAGAGAATGATCCAAGAGAACTTCTTGAAGTTTCTGCATGTAACTATGAACATCCTGTTCTTAAATAAATGTAATCCTTACTATTCCTGTTTTTATCGGGTAAGCCAACAGCTAGCTTTGCTCACCAGAAATGACTAAAAAAAAAATTAGAAGGTAAATAAATAAAATTTAAATCTGAACAAAATTTGGAGAACTATCCTGAATGTTTTAACTTTGTTCCATGTTAAAGATTTCAAGGGCTGGAATTGGAGAGATCACTCAGTGGGTAAACTGCTCATCACACAAGCATGCAGACCTGAGTTCCAATTCACTGCACCTACATAAAACCAAGCACTTTAACGGCAGCAATCAAAAGTGGAGCCAGTCTAGCCAAAATAGAGAGCTCTAGGTTCAGTAAAAGGCCTTCTATGTAGAAAAAGAACAATAGATGACACCATACAGAGACCTCTGACCACTACATGGACACAACACACACAACATACACACACACACACACACGATGGAGGAAAAGCAAGTATACCTTTAAACTCAAAGGCTGAAGGGACTTTTTAAAACATCATTTTAAAAAAAAGTCAGTATTTCAGAGGAAAAGAATAGAGGAACCATGCAGTATTTTTTTTTCTTAAAAGAATACAATTTTTTAAGAAAGCCATTGATCACATAGGGCCATAATGTGGTCTGTTAATTAAAAAATAAGTGTTGAGACATATTTAATCTTAAACCATCATTTACCCAGACAATTTCAATGACCAAGTTTACTTTTGTTTTTTAACTGTACTGGCAAAATTTGAGGATATTATTTACTTTTTAGTGATTTATGGCATGCAGGTGAGTGGAATGCCAAAAACCGAGAATAACATTGTCAAACTGGAAGCCAACGTTCCTGGACTCTGCTCCCTCACCCCCAAGGTCATGGAAACACAGAAGGTATCATAGTAATTGAGCCAAGGATGGAGAGGGCTGGGGATGAAGCTCAGTGGTTAGATCATTTAACAAATATGCAGAGGCCTGGGTTTAATCCCCATCATAGCATAAACCAAGCATACTGTCCCATATCTGCCTTTGGGAGGTGGAGATAGGCAGATGAGAAGTTTAAAGTCATTCCTCAGCTACACAACAAGTTTGAGGTCATTCTGGGCTATAGGAAATCAGTTAATAGAGAATGCTATAGCATGCAGCTGAGGTTGATACAGTAGATACTGCCGTGTGAGGCTGACAACAGTGTGGTGGATGCCATACAATAGATCTGGCTGACATTAGTGTAGATGCTATGGCTTGCAGCCTAGGTTAATGTAGTTACTACTGTTGTATGGAGGTCAGGTTTGTGAAGTTAGTACTATGAAGCTGTCTCTTGATGAGTCAGAACATGTTAACAGATAAAATCCAGCCTCAGGTGATGATGGAGATACAAGATGGATCTCCCTAGCGATCTTGTATCTTCATCACAGCCTAGCATCTCCCAAATCCCCAACTCCTCTGTGTCTCCTTTTTTTGATCCTGGCAGCCTACTCCAAGAGTTTTCAACACAATGACCAACATCCCCCAACTCATGTTGAACCTTCACAGAAAGCCAAACCATAGAACCAAGCAAATGAGGAGACAATCTTGAGTTTCCATTTTCACCTGATGTCCATCAGAGCCATCTCCCCTTATTAAGAAAACACTGGTGCCATATAGTATATCTTTTACCTCTACACAAGTTCCTCATATACGAAAAGAAAGGACACAACTCCTGAGATTTCCTTCCACAAGCACAATTCCAGGGAAGCCACATAGAACTTAAAACAAGATAGAACCCTAAGCCATAATAAACTCCTCCTTCTTTACACTGGTCAGAGTATTTTATCACAGGAAAAGAAGTTACTAATACACATGGAACAACGAGAATCTTCTGGAACTATGAAAGGTTGGAAGAGTTGCAGAATGACATCTGAGAATCATGGCATCCATAAGTAAAGTTTTCTTGGAGCATAGCTGCATGTTTGCTGAAGCACTATCAGTGGCTACTTTTGTCACACACTCCAGAGACCACGTGGCCTGAAAAACAGAAAATATCTACTATCTGCTCTTTGACACAAAATGTTTGCTGACACCTGACAAAAACAAATCAAATTACTCCCCAAAACTCCTGTAAAATGCATACTGAAGGTCAGTAGCTAATATGGCCTAGAGAGCAGTGAATGGCATGGAAAGTCACTCTATAAGTAAGACCACGATGAAATGTTAACAGTGACTTTTGTCTAAGGAAATCTGTTCAACAAATGTCTCTTGCCCTCTGCCCATACAATCCCTCTCCAACCAATCAAAATTGGCTTGGAATATATTGCAATAGTAGCACATTTGCTTGTACGCATGCTCAAGGCCCTGAGTGTCATCCCAGGCATCACAATAAATCAAACACCTGGTGTTATCTGAGTATAAACAAATGCAGGTTAGCAAACAGCAAGGTCTGTTTTCTCTATCAGTAAGATCAATGTCTCCATTTGTTCCTTCACTCCTAGCCCACCTGCACCTACAAGTGGGGTCTTTTTAGACCCTGAGAAGGGATTGGTTCCCATCACAAATCCTCTAACATGTTATTTCCCTTTGAATAACTCCAAGGAATGTTTGTAAGCTGCTTTTCTTGTATCTACCGTCTCAATTCAACTCATGTACCAACTCTAGTAAGCAACTTTCTACCATGCAAGGTGGCTGACTCCTTTATCCAAACTGCACAAAAGCAAAGGTGTTTCATATCTTGCAGTATCTGTACATTTACAATGAGAAATCTTAAGAATAGGTTGCAAGTCTAAATGCAAAATTCATTTGTTTCATGTGTGTGTACTTTATATATACAACCTGAACATAATTTTATAGTGTACCTGTGCATTTAACAGTACATGATCATATGAGTTCAGGTGTCAAAGTCTCTATTTAGAAAAGCATGTCAGCACTTAGAAAGTTCCAAATATGGGAGGTTAAGGGTGTAGTTCAGTTGGTAGACTGCTTACCTAGCATACCAAAACCCCTGGGTTCAAATTCCAAATTCAAACACCATAACATTGGGTGATGGCTCAGCAAGAAAAGGTGTTGTCACCAAACCTGACCACCTGCGTTCAATGCCTGAGTCCACATGGGTAGGAGGAAAATACAGACTCCTACAAGTTGTTCTTTGACTGTGGTATAGCCAAGTCTATGCCTGGTGATGGCATAGTTCAAGACCTGTCCTGTCTACAACATCCAAACCAGTGAGGGCATTCCTCTTATCTCAACCTAAATCAGCCCCACAGTAAGTTAACACAAGGTCAAAGCTGTGCTTCTTCTCTGCTACACTCCCTACATCTTTTCTGCTACTCTTGCTACATTCCCCAAGAGAAAGCACACAGACTCTATCACACTCTGTCCATCTCTTGCTCATATACACATACACACTCTCTCTTTCATGCTCTCTAATGATCATCTTATGTTCTCATAAGTACGTGCATTGTTTCTTTCATAATTAGAGACTCATAATCTACCACTCTCTCTCCAACTTTTCATATAGACACATTTATTTTCTCCCTCCATCTACCTTCCTCTCCTCCCCTCTCCTCTCCATTCTTCATTTTGAACCACAGATCCACTGCACCTATTAGTCTTATTTCTGAGAGGAATCACTACTAGAAGCAAAAGCATACCAAAACACTTGAATATTACTGCATATTTCAGCATCTTCCCTCCAAGGCAAAAAGTATCAGGGATTATAGCACAAAAGTCTCCTTGGGAAAAATAATTTTCTCTGTACAAACACATAAGAAAACATACAGGGCACACAATGTGTTTGTTCTTCATATTGTACACTTAGAAAACAATTTAAATGCTAGCCAGGCTGGTATTGTTTTACATGCCACCTCTCCTTATATAGCACAGCACATTTGTATGATAGCTAAAGTGGGTTGTTTCCCTCTGATCACAGACAAATCTTGCACAGCATAGAACCAAAGCACATCCTGAGAGACTGCAGTTTCTTCCACTTAAATCTACATAATTTCTTTCTAAAAAGCACACCTCTACAATTCTATCTCAGAAACCCATCTCTAAGCCATGTGAGTATTCCAGTGAGGGCTAATAACTTCCTCTCACAGCATCAGGGAGTGCCAAGCACTCTCCCACAGCATTTGCCACAAGAGAAATTTTCCTTTTCCATCCTCTTCCAGATAAATTTGCCCCCAATTCCCAGACATGCCAGAGTCCAGATTCCAAAAAAAGGGTATGCATTTGATTTAGACATGGAATATAATGCTTCCAATATTTGAAATCAAACGGTAAATTCATCACTGACCTATGTAGGAGGCTAGATTCAAGACAAAAAAAAACTTGATCTTGTAGCTTATGATGAGCAAGAGTAACAAATTCTTCCACTCTAGCAGATATAACCTTTCTAGAATATTCCAACAATTTCCAACAGCTAATTTCCTTTCCCTGCTGCCTAGCTCCAAGACATTCTGCCCCAAGCAATCACAGGCCTCCACAGGACACAAAAGGATAGCACTTCCCTCCACTGGTACTGCCCAGAACTCTTAGGTTAAGATTTAACTTTAAACAGCCCACAGAGAATTGAGACAATGATACATAGAATTCTCCTTCCTGCTCTGCTCTTCCACTACACCAACACACACACACACACACACACACACTTCAGACTGTCTTAAACTTTCTTTCTCAATAGATACTTTAGGCATCCAGTTCACCACAAATCCTCAAAATTGAAAATAGCCTTCATGACTGTTGTAACCCAGTGGTGTTTGTGTCTACATGTCTGTTTCTTCTTCTCTCTCTTGTATGGGAGAGCAATGCATATATACCTCCTCTATCATCTTTATTTTCCTTTTACCTGCAGTATCAGACAATACTAATCAAATGAGTTCAGCACGCAGTGCTAATCAAGCAAGTGAATGAATAATTAGTGGGGGTGGAATGAGCCATGTTCAGTGATAGTTCTTCAAGCTATAGATAATATAAAAAAGAAAAAAGTTTCAGGAGTGTTCAAGAAATACCAATCTTTGGATTTAGGAGGAATGCAGACAGTGGGGTGAAAGGTGGAAGCTGCTTCACTTTCACTAAGTCTTCAGGAGATTTCATGATACAGGTCATAAACCCTGCTGGGATTAGCAACTCTCAAGATTCATCAAGAGATGGCACAGGCATTCCACAACACTCAACACTGCTTTGAAATGGTAGCATCTAATGTGGCCTGCCAGATCATCTTGTCTGAACTGTTTCATAAGCTGAGGATATGGCACAGTATGGTGTTTGCCATGCAATCATGAAGACCACATTCAAATCCCCAGAACTCACCGAAAACGCCAGGCACAGTAGTGCATGTCTGTGATGCCAGAACTCCCAAGGAGGAAGGTGGGAGGCAAACAAGAAAAGCTCACAGGTCAGCTAAAAGTGGAAGGAAAGTCTTGACACCCAAGGTTATCCTGACTGCCACATGCTATGTTATGTGCACACATATCACACACATAGCTTGTGGTGAGTAAACAGAATAAGAACATAGATAGATAGATAGATAGATAGATAGATAGATAGATAGATAGATAGATAGATAGATAGATAGATAGATAGACAGACAGACAGACAGACAGACAGACAGACAGACAGACAGACAGACAGACAGACAGACAGATAGATAGATAGATAGATAGATAGATAAGTAGCGCATGATGAAAAAGCAGAATCCCAGAGGCAACCTGTGTAGTCAGTTTCACTGCAGCATGTTCACAGAAGCCAAAGGCTGGAAACAAACCAAATCAACAGATGGATGGCTAAACACTATGTAGTATATAGATACAGATATAGAAAACTATTCATCTTCAAAAGGAAAGGCATTCAGACACATGCCACAATGTGGATGAAACTTGACATTATGCTAAAGGAAACAAAATTAGTCCCTCATGCCCACCTAAAACTGTATAACTGCGAAACTCCACTTATATATGAAGTTAACAGAGAAATGAAATCCAGAGACAGAAAATAGAATGGTGGATACAGGGCACATGGAGAAGGTAGGGTAGGGTCAGGTGGGGCATTGCTTAGCAGGGACAATGTTTCAGATCTACAAGATTAAAAACATGCTGCCAAATCTCTGGACAATATAAATGAATGCCCTTACCAGAAAGAAGTGCTATAGTTCAAAAGTAACTGACAAAGTAAATTCTATGACATACCTGTGACCCATGGAAAAGAAGGAAGAAGGAAAGAGTAACTACTCAGTAAATAATTGCTTAATAATATTGTTATGACCACGTCTTCCTTGTGGTTGCTATTTTAAGTGTAGTTATAAATGATTGAGACCAAGGGAGCTTTGCTGTCTGGTAAACAGAACTCAAAACAAAAGGTTCAAGGAAGCTTGACATCAGAGGAAAGACAACCTAAGAATCTGGAGCACACAGACTCTTGACAGGCAGCTAGCACATATGGCCTTGACACAGGCACGTACTGAAGCTCTTATCCCCAAGGCTGCAGAGCCAGCAATGCCTGTTTTGGAAACATTCTTTTTCAACAAAATGATTAGGGATGCTCGGTGTGAGGACAGAACCCAAGGGGCAAACCCCTGCCTCATCCCTGCCATAGGCAAACAAGGGACAGATGAAGAGAGGTGGAGAAACTGAGAATCCAGGACTATTGAGTTC
This sequence comes from Pachyuromys duprasi, assembly GCA_028658305.1. Classification (NCBI taxonomy): domain Eukaryota; kingdom Metazoa; phylum Chordata; class Mammalia; order Rodentia; family Muridae; genus Pachyuromys; species Pachyuromys duprasi. Next base: position 2,063,698 of record CM053742.1, read on the forward strand.
AAGAGAGACCTCGGCAGAGTTTCTTCCAAGAAGGGGATGGCCTTCTCAGTTGTAGCCTAAACATCCCAACTCAACCATACTGCTACCCACACTAAAAAACGTCCTCCAGAACCTGGGGAGGTAGGAGAGGGCCTGAGTTTGATCCCTCAAATTCAGGTTTAAAAAAATAACACTCAAGCATGATGGCATGCTCTTATAATTCCAGGGCTGAGGAGACAGAGTCAAGGAGCTCCCTGGAGCTCCCTGGCAAGCCAATCAGACTGCCAGAAAGCATAGCCTACTTGACAAGCTCCAAAGGCTTGGGAAAAAAGTCAGTGTGTTCAAAGTGTTTTGCCTTGGAAGCATGAAGGCCTGTGTTTTATCCCCAAATGTGTTTCTGTTTTTTATTTTAAAGGTGGGTATGATAGGTCTGATATGTAATTCCAGAGCTAAAAAGGTAAATAAAGGAGGATTCCTGTGGCTTGATGGCCAGCCAATTGAGCCTGATTAGTAAGCCCCAAGACAATGAGAAACTATGCCTCAATAAAAGAAGGGAAACAAATGAGGAATACCTAAGGTATGTTTCTCAAACATGTGCATACATGCATACATATTAATAATAATAATAACAACAAATCCTTCCTGGTAAGGATTTTCTTTCTTTCCCTACCTTCAAGGTCAGACCTGTCTCCAAGGAGGTATGCACCCATCATCTCCCCAATTCATCCACATTCCTTGTCTCTCACCTTCAGCCTGCTGCACACACAACACTCTTACCTCAAAGGGTGTCACGGTTTTTCAAAAACTGTCCATGTGTTCTGTCTGCCAATCCCTATCTCTACAGGTGATACCTTTATGCCATTTGAAGCCCACCTGCCTTTTAGCACTTGCTCCCAGCTTCACCCATTGCCCAAGTCATCTCATGGGCACTACTGTGAAAATGATTTCAAATTTTTCCAGCACATCTTATCTTATACCTCCTAAGATTCGTGAAATCGCTTCTGCTTGGTTCACCAAGACTAGAGCCTCAAGCAGGTGACGATTAGTTATACTGACTACGAAGCTGGAGTCTCTCAGCAAATAGGTCTTACATAGGCATATACCAGTTCCTGGCTACATAAAAGAAGCTGTGGAGCCAGGACTATTTAGGGAAGTCAGTAATGGAACCCAGAGGCAGACCAAATAATTCTGCAGTAAAGGCAGTCTGGACTGCAGGCATGGGCTCCAGCTCCGCCCCTTCCCTCAGCCCCAGGAGATTCAGTGAAGAATGCCAAATTTCTGTAAGCTCTGCTCCAACCAAGAACTAACGCAGGGCCCTTCGGATTGCTCAGTGGAAAGGACACTTGCCAGCATGACTCAGGACCCTACTTCCATCCCTGGGAGGAAGTGTACATGGTACAAGGAAACAACTGCTGCAGGTTGTCCCCTGACCTTCACATACATGCCAACATCTCTGCAGCTGCATATAGACACAAAATCAAGTTATGGTTTTATTATTATTATTATTTTAAAGAGAAAGAACTATCCTAGGCCAAGGAGACTGGAGGAGGGCCTTGAGCCCATGCCCTGAACAAGATTGTTTCTATCTTATCAGAGTAGAACAAGAAAATCAGAGATTTCTAACTATTTATCCAGGCAAATTTCAAGAATGGCATGAAAAATCACCTAGAAATCCTTATTAACTGTGTAGTCTATACAATCTTCTTTCTCCCAATCCATTTTCTACTGCCCAGAAAAGGTGTGTGTGTATGTGTGTGTGTGTGCATGCGTGCATGTGTTCCTCAATCTTTAATGCTTTGAAGAACAACACAGCCCTTGGGAAGTAAAAGCAAGAAGATCATAAATTCAAGGTCATCATCGGTTACATGAACACCCCCTCAAAAGAACAAGAACAACACAAACACCTAAACAAGTTAAATCCACTGTGTTGGACTGAACAGACATGGCTTCCACAAACCCATGCATTTGAATGCTTGCCATAGGGAGAGGCACTATTAAGTATGGCCTTGTTAGAGTAGGTGGTCTTGTTGGACAAAGCATATCACTGTTGGAGTAGGCTTTGAGGTCTCCTATGCTCAAGCTATGCACAGTATGATACACAATCTCCTGCTGCCTTCAGGTCAAGATGTGTAACTCTCAGCTCCTCCAGCACCGTGCCTGTCTGCATGTTGCCGTGCTTCCCACCATGCTGATAATGGAGGAAACCTCTGAAACTATAACCAGCCCCAATTAAATGGTTTCCCTTATAAGAGTTAGTGTGGTCATGGTGTCTCTTCACAGCCTTAGAAACCCTAAGACAGCTATCTACTAAATTCACAGCTAATGGATGAAAACACATGCTAGAAGACTTGAGAAAAGAAACTGAAACAAGAGCCACCAGCAAACAGCCTAACACATCACATGCTTTCCTCAGGAATGACTTTTCTCTCCCAAAACAAAAGCATGATCCACTTCCACATTATAAAAATAGGGTCTGAGCAGCATGGTGACTCAGAACTTAGAGCCAAGCCTTTATTACCTGAATTTGATCCCAGAACTCATAGTAGGAGAGAAGGAATTCAAGATACTCTATGAACACCTGCCTGACAACATGCAGAAACTGAATGCTTTTAAAGTGTGTGTCTGTGTGTGTGTTTATGTGTGTGCACGCACAAGCATGCAGGTACATATGCACATGTGCACCCAGGACAGTCTTGGGAATCATTTTTCCTTGGGTGGCATCCATCTTTTTAAAGATTGGACCTCTCCCCAGGATCTAGGCTTACTAGGCAGGATAGGCAAGCCCCAGAGAATCTCTGGTTTCTTTGTTCATTTGTTTACAAAGGTTCTGGTGGTGGAACTCAAGTCTTCATTCTTGCACAGCAAGCACTTTACGAACTGAACTATCTCCCACAGCCCAGACAATAAAACTCCATGCAGTCATGTTGGCTTGTCACAATCCTCACAACACTCTTTGCAACAAGAAGACAGCCACACACAAGATATTAGTACACAGCACAGCCATTTTCCTGGGAAACTATGCACAACGATGACTTCGGAATTTCACAACATCACTTTCAATAGTCACATGGTTTCCAGCACACTATACACTGTGCTCATCATTTAAAAGTACGAAAGTCTTTCTGGTTCACTATCTGTACAAAAATAGATGACAATTTGGCCTCTGCCTTAAAAAAAGAGCCTGTCTCCAACTGGACATATCTTGTGCATGTCTGTACTGACATGCATCTGCAGCCAGAGAACACCAGGTGTTCTCCTCCACAATCCCTGTTGAGACAGGGTCAACTCACAGAAGAAGGTACTTATTATAGAACCCCCTCCAGCCCCCAGCCAGCAATCTTCCCGTGTCAGCCATCCTCAGGAATGGGGTTTCAGGCCTGTGTGGTCACATCTGTCTTTTTATGTTGATGGGGCTCTAAACTCAGATCCTCACACTTGCTTAACCCACACATTCTTATTTCTGCAGGTTGTTCTTCCACATACTGGAGCCTCTACCCACCACTCCAATAGCCTTTGGGCTCTCCAAGGCACTATGGAATTCATATACTGCTTTATATAATCAGTTATAGCATGAAAACCTAGCATTTGAAAAAGCACCACACTATTCCCAAATCACAGGGGCTTAGAAGTCATAACAGTCCACCTGTGACTGTTGGTATCCCCACAGCTCAGAAGTGTGAGATCTGGTGTTGTCACTGCCCTCACCTCAATGTCTCCAACCATAAAACAGGAAGCATCTCTCACTGGTAGATTATTGTCCTATCAGCTCCAGTGTCACATCTAAGGGACTTCCATGCTAACAACAAAGGCCCAAGAAATGTCCCAGTTACAATTCTAATTATTTTTCTCCATTTTCTGTCCCCCTAAGGTGCAGTTTTGCTCTTCTGCCAGGAGAAGAGTGCTGCCCTTCCATAGCAAGCCTGACCTCCATGATAAAAAGGAGGTTCCACCAGAACTCTTCTTCAAGGTTCCACTTTCCTGGGCCTCTTGGCACCTATCCCACTTCACCAGCCTGCCTCACCATTATCCACTCAAGGATATACACGGTAAACTACACTTTGTTAAATTTTACATCTGGACTCTAATAATCATTTAGCAAGCTTCTTCTGTCCCTTGTAATTGGTTACTCCTTATAATCCATAACAAAGGCACTTTCATTGCAGCATGTGGGAATTTAACAGCAAAAGATATCTAGTTGTCTGGGTAGCATTTTCCAGGAAACTATCCCTACTAAACTCTCACCTAATAGCTGCCTCAGGAGAGATCAAGGTTATCCTTGGCAACACAACAGGCCAGCCTGTCTGCCCCTCCCTCACTCCACCCCACAAAAGAACATGTCAACCTTATTCCTGGGCCTTCCCCAAAACTAGACCACTAATAATCCACTTTCTCTCTCCACCCACAGAAAAAATTCTTGCTTATTTAAACCCAAAGCTACCACAGATGCACAAATGCCACTTCCCAACTTCCCACTCCTATCCTATCCTGTGTCTAACTTGCACAAGCTAGTAAATGAACCCAAATTTCATGGTTAGTATCTATTCTTCAACTGTTGGTCAGCACACATCTGATGTTCCAGGAAAGAGATGTCCAATGCTATCAGTGTCAGGAACTGTGCAGATGGTGGCTGAAATTAAGTACTGCCACCTCTGTCCTCACACAGTGAAGTTGCTGTTCATTCATTAGCCACTGCCAATCTCATTGCCAAGACTTATGCCCTGCAATAAAAGCATGAAGGTAACCTCATCTTGCCACACTGCATGTGGCCAGAACATGCATGTCTATTAGGAAAGCACAACTTTGCAAGGCACGTCTCTGCCACTAGGGAAACTGAGGCAGGAGAGCTTCTAGCCTGGACTACATAGTGGTGAGACACTGTCAAAAAGAAAAGTGACTAACCGAAACAATAATAATTTAAAAACTATATTGTTTTAGCTCTTGAACCTCATGAGGCAAGGATCACCTCATATCAAATGGAAGTGAAGGCTCATGATCCAAGTCATCATTTCCATTCACATTACACCAGATATCAAGCCAACTTGTTCTGCATCTTACCCTTTCTTGTGACATCTCAGTTAGGCCCTGAGTCATAAGTTCTAGAATCAGTGAGAAAACTATGACTCTCAATTATACTGGACCTTGTAAGATTACAAGTACCAAAATTATTCAAGAAGTTCCTGCCAGAGGTTGCAGCCATGGTAAAAGGAATTAAAGGGGGAGGGGGCTCTACAGAGAAACACGCCAGTCCAGTCAGAAAAGAGCTAGAGGTTGCTCATCTAGCATTCTGTGAGTCATCTGATATAAAGACTTTCCCTTCACCCTCACAGAAATCTAAAGACAGCATTAAAATTGCAGTAATACCAGATACCTGTCCCCAGAACACCATCAGAACAGTGAAGGCCAGTATCATCCTCCCATATTAACAACTAAAAACCTAGGCACTCACCCATCTCTAACCTGAAGCAACACAGAAATCAACATCAGTCTCCTCAAAGGTTAGCTTACTCTAGCATCAAGGAAGAATATGCTAGTATGTCTCTCACCTAATAGCCCCACTTGCCACTGTCAAAAGGATTCTCTATGCTACCTAAACAATCTTTTCTTGCTCTGGGGCCAATATCATTTCCCACATAGTCAGTACCCTGTAGCAGGTACACCAGTGCAGAGCTCTACAAGCATGATGCTGGGAAACTCTTCACAATCCATTCAGGACATGCACAATAATGTCCACTGTATCCTTTGGGAGTTCACAAGCTGCTCTTGGATACAAAACTGGTATTAGAAAGGTGCAAATTCCAACTCCCATGGGCCTGAATGCAAATTCTGTGTACCTCATCCATATGTTGGGCAGATTACAGACACCCCAGGAGATTGTGCAAGGTAAGCAAGCATTCTACAACAGAGACACATCCCCAGTCCTCATAAATCCTTTGAAAGGGAACCCCTCTGTTCCCACAGTTAGTATTTGTTACATGTTCATGATCACTATATACAAAATTAACTGTAGGTGCTCATGGTATTGAAAATAAATATAATTGTGTGAACAAAACAGTCATTTTAAGCAAGTTTCAAAACTGCATCATGGGGTAGGAGGAAGGGGTATAATTCAGTTGTCTAGAAAGAGACCAGGCTTTATAAAATCAGGCCTCATTCTTACTTGCTGAGAACACAAGTCACTTCCTTGGGATATCAGATCTGATGAACCCCATGACCTGTGAAAGGTTCTGTTTTGTTTTGTTTTCATGAACAAAATACAGGAAGCATTCTGTCTTATCAGTTTTGTGAGAAAAGGTCTCATGTAAGCCAGGTTGGCCTCTAACTCACTATGTATCCAATGAAGACTGTCATCATTCTAATCCTGTCATCCACCTCTCAAATCTGGGATTACAGTCATATGAACCCTGTGTCCAGTTTTCTGAAGTGCTAGGAATGCAATCCAGGGCTTCATGTATGCTAGGCAAGCACTCTGCAAACTGAGCTATATCCTCAACCCTAAAAGCATTATTTCCAAAGTGAATGTGCAGATTCAAGGTAGGAAGGACATGGCAGTTTCTAGGGCAGTGAAACTACTATTTGGTAAGGCACAAGTAGACACACTCCTCTATACATTCATCCAAATCCAGATAACACACACAGAGTGACTCTGTGAACTCTGGACTTCAGTCACCACACTATGTCAACACAGGTAACTTCACTTCCCAGTACACACTTCAAGACAGCTCATGACTCACAACAGTGTAACTCTAGCTCCACAGGATCTGCTTTTCTTCTTGGGCACTCACATGCATGTATATGCCTACAGAGACACAAATAAAAAATCAGAATCTTTTAAAGGGAAGGGGACCTAGAATTGGTAGCTCAAGCCGGTACTCAAGATAGCGAAGGCAAAGAATTGAGAGGAGAATTCAAGGCCAACTTGGTCTATATGACAAGACGCTGTCTCAAAACCAAACAGAGCTGAGGAAGATAGTTCGTTTAGTCACCTGTTTGCTGCACAAATAGAAGGAATGAATTTAGGTCACAGAGCCCACGTAGAAAGCCAGGCACGATGGACCACACCTGTAATTACAAGTCTGTAGAAGAAGAGACAGGAGATCCCTGAGGCATGCTAGTCAAGTCATCTAGCTGAATAGATCTATGGAAAGCAATCTCCACCTATGGCTTCCATAAGCACACATATATTGCATCCTTATGCTGCCATGTGCACACACAGGAACAAATGTATATACATACACACACCAAAAAAAAAAAAAAAAGAAAAAAGAAAACTACCTAAATAAGTCAATTCTTAACAATGGGCACCATCTCATTTTACAACCTACTCACCAATTTATTACCAGATATTATTTTTATTTGAGCTCGACTCCAACTAGGTCTGCAGCTAAAGATGACTCTGAACTCCTTGATCCTTCTGCGTCTCTCAAGTGCTGGCATCAGAAGTATGGGCCACCGTGTCTGGTATATGCAGTACTGGAGATGAATGTCATAGTTTTGTGTATGGTATATGCAGTACTTAGTTTTGTGCATTCTAGGCAAGCACTCCACCAGCTGAGCTACAGCCCCAGTCCCAGATGTACACTTTTAATGATATGGCTGCATTTATTGGACATGAACGTGGCTTCAAGATCAAATTTGGGCAGTTACTTAGTAGAAATGCTATTCAACACTCCCATTGCTTTGAGAGACGCTGTCCTGCTTGCTGTCTGTAATGCCTGAACATTTTTTATTTTAGTGGTACACTTTTAAAACAGATCTTGAGACTTCAACACTGAAGAAACCAGAAGAAAAAGCCTGGCAGTGATGGCATACAACTTTAGTCCCAGCACTCAGGACACAGAGACAGGCAGATTTTGTGAGAATGAAGCCAGCCTTGTCTACAGAGTGATTTCTGAAACAGCTAAGGCTACACAGAGAAACCCTCTTTTGGACTCCACCTCTCCCCCCCCAAAAAAGAAAATGACTGGCCTAGCCAGTTCATTCTCATGTTCTCATGAACTAAACTTAAACTACACACAGCAGCACCTAGCCATGAGAGCGATGTACTTAAAATCCTGACTCCTGTCTTATCTTAAAAAGGTTACTGTTGGAAGGCAATTTAGATGACTAAAAAGCAGGTTTTGTAGAGGAAAAAAAAATAGTAGTCATTTTATCTAGAGTAAACATCAGAATGAAGTAGTTGGTTTTTTAGAAGTATTTAGACCTTAAAGAAATCATTGTAGAAAACAATGATTGTTTTCTGCGATTTATACAGTTGTTTTTCTGAGGGGACTTTATAGCCTTTGCATGACTTTCTTTAGTCACAAGATGGCCCTGGCAAATTCAAAATGTCTTGCATTGCTGAGTATTGCAAACAGTGCACAACAAGAACTGCAATTGCAAAGGTAAAGTGCTCCTTCAAAAACACATAGATTGGATCTGGGTTTTGGTATGAGGAAATTGCTTCACTAAAAAAAAAAAAAATCAATAAACTATGCTTCTGCAAAGGGATTCAGTGTTCAGTCCATCAGAAGCTGGACCTCTCTGTTGCTTGCAAGGCCATACTTCATCTTGGAGTGATCCTCTTTCTTTGGTCATTCAACATAATTTGATGGCCAACATGGGACTTGAAGAAAAGAGGCTTCTGGACACTCCCGGATTGGAGGTAAAGCATGCTTTGGGTTAACGGAGACTTAAGGATTTGGCAGGGACATGGGAAAATCCCCATCTCAGAAGTTGAAATATATACAGTTGCTAAAATGCTTGTTAAAATGAGAAGCACTAACTGCACATTTGCAAAATTTACAGATACAAACAAACAATCTCCAGAGACAAAGAATAAGGAAAAAGGTATGGAAGAAGGATTTTCCCAGTAGATGAAAGGGAAGTGTTTAATCAAGGAAAAAGTCCCTTCCTAGTGAAAAGGGGGAAAATGTTTAATCAAGAACCTCCTGGTGCCTCCTTATGAAGGTATTGAGGAACGGCTGCCTAAAGTCATAAAGACACTGCCTCAGGTGTTTCCAGTCACTATGCAGCAAATGCCTGTGCATAATCATTACCTTTATGGTTATGTTCAGATTATTTGGAAACCTACAGAAAAGACAGATCTGAAGAGATTTAATGAAGCAATGATGACATATGGAATGCATTCTGCCTATGTAAGGCAGATTTTAAATAATTGGGCTACTCAGAATGAAATTATTCCAAAAAAATGGAAAGAGTTAATGACACTGGAACTCAGAGCTGTGACTGCCTGTCACCCTTTCCTGCAGAGGGTCCTCAAGCACAACATGGCAACACCTGCATTCCAAGGAATGATGGGTGGGGCTCCACTGTTGCAGCCTATGCTAACTCAGCTGGCCCAGAATTTTTTTCGGTGTTGTCTGTATGCTTGATTTTTGTTTAAATGTTTTTTGCTTTTCCCTCATACCTGGAATAACTAAATACTAAAGGTCCCTTCATGGGAAATTTTTTTTATTTTCCCTAATAGTGGGAATAACTCTATATCAATGGTCCCTTCATGACAAAAAAATTAAAACAAGCCCAACTTCTGGTACAAAAACGATCACAAACAGGACAGAAAGTACAAAGCGAATGCTGTTTAAACTTCCAGAGGTATTAGTCATTCATTATATGGAAAAGTGCTCTCTTCTTGGTGTCATATTAATGCTTCAAATGAATGCTTAATTTTCATAGTAAATAAACTGAAACAACAAAATTTATGATTTTGAACTATACCATTGGGTAAGCTCTTATCTGTTTATCACTACTGATTGGCTCTGCTCTTTAAGTTGCTTTTCTGAAAACTCTTGGTTAAATTCTATAAAAATGTAACCTCTAAAACACAACAGCTTATTAGCTTATTAAATAATGTGGCTGCTAAAGCAGTAGCTCATAGAAATGATCTCTTACTGATAAAGAGCATACAAATTTTTTTCCACTCAGTAAAATGCAGATAAATTATTTGTTCCACACTGTTAATAATTGGCAGGGCACATTAACATATTACTCAGGATCTAAACTGAAAACCTCAGTTTTAAGAATTTATAAAAACACTCTTGAGTATTGCCTAAAGTTACATCTTAAAATTCTATAGAGATTGGTTTCAATGCTTTTATAGATGTCTCATGAAGAGGACAAAATGCGTGTTTACACACAAATTCCACATGCTCCACAAAAGAAGACTGTACCTATTCTGGGTTATTCAGCTCAAAAGTCTAAAATTGCTGTAATCATCAGCTTTTATTAGATGTTTCTCAGTCATTGAATATTTTAACTGACTGCTGTTTATTTAAATCTGGATGATAGTTTATTGTGTACAGAAAAAAGAATCAAGAGTTCTGTGGTCATAATGGATAGCTTTTGAAAGGCCAGTTTGCACATCCTCATCCAAAGTGGTTATCTTTAAGGAATTCTGAGGCCCAAAATTAACTGTCCTCATATACAAATTAGCACATAAAGGATAGAAATACACTGAGAATAGAAAATTGACCTAACTTGAGAACAGAAAACATGATACAGAAAGGTTGTGAATGTAAAAAGGATATAATGAAAGGAAACATTTGGAATGAGGTACTTGAGAATGCAGTTAACAGAAAGTTAGAATGGATAGCACATTAACAGAAATAAAAGAAGACCAAAAAAAAAAAAAAAAAAGAAAGAAAGAAAGAAAGCTTAATGTATTCCTTCAGCTCAGTTTCCTTGCTTTAAAAATAATAGTAGCTGGGCCCAGTGGCACACGCCTATAAGCCCAACACTTAGGGAGGCTAAGCCAGATGGATCTCTGTGAGATGGAGGCCAGCCTCGTCTACAAAGTGAGTCCAGAGAAACCCTGTCTCAAAAAACATAATAATAATAAATTTGATTTTATTAAAACTCACTGAACTGCTGGTACCTTCATCTCCAGAAAACAACTGCCCTAGGAGAAAAGGCAGGAACAGCTGTAGTTGTTATTGGTAAAAAGGCAGCACCTACAAAAATTCCTAGTCCTAACGAACCTTTTGTTTATTATTATTTTGGATTAGAATGGACTTTTGCAACATGATAAATTCCTAAGGTTATAAAGGTACGCTCAAGGTATAAAAATTAACTTAGAGATGTATGTCTAAAGCTGCAAAATCCTAATCATATAAAAGCTACTAGCTTGTAAACTGTTAAAGATAATTAAGACATACAAATTGTCAATCAACTTATAAATAATCAAGCTTTTTAATGTACTCAGAACTAAGTTAGTAGTTATGATAAGGACAAATTTAATTCATTTACAAAAACAAGCTTTGGCTTTCTATATATTTTTTTGAGGTTAAGCCTAAAAGAAGTAACTAAAAACAAAGTTTGTTTAAATTAAGATATATCTCCTGGGGGAAGGGGGGTTGTGTTTCGCTCATACCTGTGATTCCAGCACTTGGAGGCAGAAGCAGAGGCAGGCAGATCTCTGTAAGCTCAAGGCCACCCTGGTCTACAAAGCGAGTACAATAGAGCTAAGGTTTCACAGAGAACCTCTGTCTTGAAAAACCTAAAATCAGGTATATTTAATAGATGGTTATCAGGTCAAATATTCAAAGTTATATTTTTGTATAACATAACAAAAATAGACATCACAATATAAACAGGCTTAAACAACATTTAAAAGGAAAATAAGTAAATTCAAATAAAAAAGTTTTAAAATATTTCTTCTGGATAATACATTGGCCAAAATTACAAACATAATTACGTTTCTCAAATTTCCTTGGAGACCAAAAGAAATTAAACCAAAAATATAATCACTAGAAATTAAATTATTCTGAAGTTTTTGACCTAAAATTATTTTTGGTGCAACATCAAACTGTCTACAAATGTAATAAAAACTAAAGCCTTCTAAGAAGTTCTTCCTCCATGCTTTGACAATGTTCACAATTCTGTTTCATTCACAATATCACTTGACTAGGTACTTTCATGCTTGCATAAAAATCCAATTGGTTTCTACTTCAGGATTTTCTTATAATTTAGATTATCCTAAATTTAAAGATACTAAATCTTAGATTAAAAGGCTTAAATTTAGATCTTTAAAAGTTAGTGACCATTGTTAATTAAATGGATTTTGTTTGCTTTTTAGTTTTAAGATTTCCCCTGGTCTGATAAAAGATCAGACCCTGGGGTGGGTTGGGGGGGAGTCAAGAGAGGCTCATGAGAGCCTATCCTCTATTAAAGAATTGTTTTATATAGCATAAAACAAGTTATACAATATTCCAAACTTCTAATGCATTATTAGTAATAATTAGCATCAGCTTGACATCTAAAAATACAGATGTTTATGTGTTGGACATTCCCTGCTGGCAAGTATGTAAAGATCTGTGTTCAAGGTGTACCTCAAAGCAGGTACAAGCTAACTAGTCAGCTACAAATCACATCCCCGAGCATAGCATGGGGCCCTTGTGACTACAGAAAAATACCATTATGATGTTACTTGAATCTTAACTTTGCCAAATAGTCCGTTATACATTGATTATTGCACACAAGGTAATTTTAGAGTAAAACAAGTTTTTCGTACTAAAACCCAGATCATATCTATGTGTATTTTTTGAAGGAGCACCTTACCCTTGTAATTTTAGGCCTTATTATACACTGCTTGCAATACTCACTAATGCAAAATGTTTAAGGTTTGCCAGGACTATCCAGTGACTAAAGTCCGTTATTCATTATAACTCAAAAAAAAAAAATTCACAATGGTTCTGCTTATGCTAACAACTGATTTTTAAAAAATTTAATACTAATCATGTTACTAAAATTCCTTACTATCCAGAGTCAAGCTATTATAAAATACTATCAAATACTTAATTGACATTTTAATTAGAAAAGGATAAGAGGCTAAGCCCACTTAGATCTCCACATGCAATGCTACGTACGTTTAGTTGTTGATTTTAAAATTTCATTTTAAAAGATAATAGCTTTTCTGTTGCCCTACAGGAAACACAGCCTAAAGTAAATGCTAAATTTCAAAAAAGAGCAGGATGTTCTAACATAGAGGAGAGCTTATGCTTGTGCCTTTTTCAGAAGAAACAGAAAAGAAAAGAGAAGTCCCAGATGGCTCTTAACCTGATTGATCCAACAAGGACATCCAGAGACCGCTGGAGAAATGAAACATCTAAAGACATGACAAATCCATCAAAAGGAGATGTCCCAAGAGAAAGAGCAAGCTGATAACTTGGGGAGACATCAGGACCTTAGCTCATCAAGCTGAGCCTTTACAGAAATAAAAAAATAACTCAAAAATGATACTGTTATGTTTAATGACTGTATTGCATGCTAATTCTTATCAACAGAAAATCAAAATGTCTTTTGTCAAAGGGGATAAAGGACATACCTCTGATAGGAAACAGTATGATACTGCTTTTTTCATACTAAAGATTGTTTATGAAGGTTTATGTAAAATAAGCCTTATTACACTCATTTTGCTCACAGAAAAATATTAACAAAATTCAATAGATTTCTTTTCCTAGCAATTCTTACACTTGTTTTTGGCTATACTAACTTTACTGGCTCTAAAATGTATTCTGGCTTATCTACATAAGACTGTAAAAGAACACGATAAAAAAAAAAGATTGTATTTTCTGTGTGATTACCTAATCTTCAACATAATTAAAAATGGCTTAAACAAAAGAGGGAAATGTAAAGAAAAAAAATAGTAGAGTCATTGTATCTAGGGTAAATGTCAAAATGAAGTAGCTGCTTTTTAGCAGTACTTAGACCTTAAAGAATTCATTGTAAAAATCAGTGGTTGTTTTTCTGTAATTTATAGGGTGTTTTGTTTTGTTTTCCCTGAGGGAGCTTTAGGCTTTGCTTGACTTTAGTCACTGGATGCTCCTGGCAAACCTGAAACATTTTGCATTAGTGAGTATTGCAAGCAGTGCATAATAAGGCCTAAAATTACAAGGGTAAGGTGCTCCTTCAAAAAATACACATAGATATGATCTGGGTTTTAGTACAAAAACTTGTTTTACTCTAAAATTACCTTGTGTGCAATAATCAATAAATACACTTCTAAAAAGTAGTTCGGTGTTTACTCCAAGAGAGAATGGATCTTCCTGTTGCCTGCAAGACTCCTGGAGTTACCCTCTTTCTTTGGTCCTTCAACATAACTCCATTGTTTACCACAAAATTTCAACCTTCTATAAGGGAGAAAAGTTCCAGGCAGCCTGAGCTACAGAGAAACCATGTGTGTATGTGTCTGTTGGAGAGGGTAGAACCCCAAGTGAAGTAGAATGACTCTCGTCTCTATTCAAAATCTTACAAATGGTTCAGAGACCCCCTTTGCCCTAGAGCTCAACACTGTCATCCTTAATTTCTTTCATTCTAGTTCCAGGCCCTGATAGCACTTCAAATGACTTTAAACAGAAGTAGAGACTACAAGTCTGTCTACTTAGGCAGATAAGAGTTACACCACAAAGGTATTACACATTGCCAGAATTATTTTAAGTGTGCCAATGTTCCTTTTTCAAACAATTGTTGCCTGGGGTCATCTTGCCCATCGAGTACAATGTCTTTCTTGATAAGGGCTCAGAGGACCTAATGGCAGATATGAATTTAATGATGATTGTGACACTACACTGCACCCCCAACTTTGAACTGCCCATTAAAGGCTTATTATGTGTTTGATGTGGGAATCAGAGCCAAATGGCTAGTCATTCCAGATGAGTAAACATTTCACATCCCAACATCCACATTTCCCTTATCTCTAACAGGCCTGGTTAGCATACTACTTACCTTTGGGGTATTTTGAAGGTAGCATTCACTCCTTATCTAAATTCCACTTGTGTGACTTAACAGTTACCTATGCAAATCCATTGTTAAGTCCTTTATAATATCAATTCTACCACTTGAGCTTCTGCTTCATCAATGCTACAATGCACTAAAAAGGTGAGGAAGAGTAGAGACCCTCTACAAAAAGACTAAACTATATGCAGTTATAGTTTTGGTTTTTAATTTTTGTTGTTTAAAATTACTTCCAAGCCAGGTGTGGCGGTGCATGCCTGCAGAGGCAGGCAGATCTCTGTGAGTTTGAAGCCAGTCTGGCTTACATACTAATTTCCAGGACAGCCTGGGCTACACAGATACAAACAAAAATACAAACAAAAAAAATTAAAGTAAAAAAGTAAAGCTGGACAAAGTGGTGCACACTTGCAATCCCAGCACTCCAGAAGGCAGAGGCAGGCAGATCTCTGTGAATTAGAGGCCAGCCTGGTCTACAAAGGGACTCCAGACAGCCAAGGCTACACAGAGAAACCCTGTAAAAAAAAAGTAAATAATTAGTTCCAAACCAAGAGGAATGGTTCACAGTTTAATCCTAGCACTCCTGTAGTTGAAAGCTACAGGGAGGATCCAGGGTTTGAGACTAACCAGGGTGAGGTGAGTTCCAGGCCAGCCTGGCCTATAACATGCACTAAACAAACAAATGAATAAATATACAAGCAGAATGGTTAACTAAGTTTGGCTTCCTGATCAAAGTTTAATCAGAGTCAACTGAGGTCAAATCCAAAAACAAAGGCTTAGACACAATTCACTTGAATGAAGGTTTAGACATCACAGCAGCCTCCTCACATCCACCAAGAAAAAGAAACCTACCATCAAACTGTGCTTCCCTATTCCAGGAGACATCTTAAACTACCTTTTTACTCTTTACTCACAGACTTCTCAGCATAAGCACCTTATCTGAGTGACTATGTTATGTTACATGTTAGCCCTTTTATTCAGGTGAATTTGGTAACATGACCACCAGTGACAGCTACAAATGGAAAAAGCTAAAGCCAAAGAGGAAAAACAAAACAAAACAAAAAAACCTAGGAAATAAAGGCCAGAGGTCAGTCTCTCCCCTGTGCTGAGTGCTGGCTCTGTAACTGTCTTGTCTGCCAGGCCAGGGTCTCCCCAGAGACTTCTATGACTCAGCATCTCTCAGAGAAACTTTACTATTTGACCCCTTTGTTTAAGAGGTAGATTGACACAGAGGGAAAAGAAGAGGGCAGGAGGATACACTTTAGGCCAAGAAACAAAACTAGGTTATGAAAGAGTCTGTTAACTGCTTCTTCCTGTTTTACAAGTCTAAGACCAGATGTGGAGACAGTTCCAAGAAAGCAAAGAAAGACCCACAAGGACACAAAGTGAACCTTCATTTCTGTAATGTGGGTAATCACAATAGCCAAACACGGCTGAACACTCCAGAACACTCCAAAAGGACTGTTCTCGCCCACATTCTCAAAGGATGAAGACTCTGAGACAGAAAGTAACCCTTAAAAAAGAGGTACCAATGTGTTCTTTAATAAATACACAAAAGATGGTGTGATGACATGACTCAGCAGATAAAAGCACTTGCCACCAAGCCTGCTGATCTAAAGTTCCATATTCAGAGCCCACAAGGTGGAAGAGAGAATCAATTCCTGCAAGTAATCATCTGACCTCTAGATATGTGTCATGATGCACATGTGTAAGCAAACAGTCACACAAATAAAAAAAATGTATTTAGACTTTAAATTTCAAAAATGCAAAAAAGATTATCGATTTTTTCTATTACTGAACATATTTTTCATATAAACTCACTGTGATTATGAGTTTCCTTTCCTCAACTACTCCCCAAGCCTCCCTATCTTTCCTTTCAACCCAAACCACAACCTTCTGCCACCCTCACTAGAAAACAAACCGGCATCTAAATAATAATAAAATAATAACAAACAAATAAGAACATAACAAAAACAGAAGATAAAGAGCCAAAGAAAGCACACACACACACACACACACACACCCCACCCAGAAGCGCATCAATCAGGCAGAGTGGTACACTCCTATAACCCCAGGAATAAAATCGCAGACTACATTTTTTAACAATGCAATTTTTAAAACTGAACTTTCTTTTTACACGGAAGATGTAAAAATAAGAATGTGGCTAATTCTCCAAGAACTTTTTAAGATGGAAAAAAAAAATATCTCTCCATGTGTGACATACATCAACATGGCACAAGGTGATAAATTAAGGTTAGTAGTATCCTGGATAAAAGTAACCATATTCCTTTACTTCTATTTATGCTAGTGTCCAAACTTGATTTTTCTCTAACAGCATGCAAGTCAGCTTTTAATTATGTCACACCCATATGCCTTAGGTTCAATTCCCAGTTATGTAAGAAAAATATATATATACAAGGGGCTTGAGGATGTGGCTCAGTTAGTAGTTTTGCCCTGCACTCCACACCCAGAAACACATCAATCAGGCAGAGTGGTGCACTCCTATAACCCCAGGAAGAAAATCCTTTTTAAAAAATTTTGGTTTTGGAGAGAAAACAAAAAAAGATTAAGAATGTGGCTCAGTGATAGATTGCTTGCCTAGAGTTCAGTCCCTAGCTCCACAGAAAGTGAAAAGAGGGCAGGGAAGGGGCTGGCCACCAGCATACACAAGCAAATCTCTTTTTACCAAGTATAAGAAATTTCTGGATCGCCAGGCATGATGAAACATGCTTGTCATCTCAACACTCACGCAGCTGAAGCAGGAAGAAAATGCTGAGCTTAGGTCTGTCCTGGGCTACAGAGTTTGCAATGAGCAGAGTTCAACTGCCCAGAATCCACCAGGTGGAAGAAAAGACAACTGCAGGCTCTGGCTTCTGACTTCCAGACATAAGCCACTGCACTCATACACACACGAATAAGAAAAAGTACAACAAAAATTTTAATGTCATACCTAACAGTTTTAAGAAGCCTTTTCTAAAAAACAAAAACAAAAACAAAAAAAAAACAATACTGTTCTGCAACTGCTAACTTTTTACTCTGAAGGGACTGCCTTAATTTCACATTGATTTTTCTTTTTAAGATGTATTTTATTTTTAACTGTGGTGAAAGAGTGTGTATACATGAATGCAGGTTCCCTTAGGGGCCAGAAGAGGATGCAAGATTCCCTGCAGCTAAAATTATAGGTGGTTCTGAGCTACTCATTATGGGAACTAGGATTCTCTATAAGGGCGGCAAATGCTCTTAACCACTGGGTCATATTATCTCCAGCCCCTGATATCAATTGTCTTTGACAGAAAACATGTTGAAAATGAGCTAGACTGGTGACACAATGACAACTGAAACTGGTAGTCCTATGCTTAGAAAATACATACCACTCACCTTTTTCATTTTATTAATGAAGCCAAGCACCGCTGCTGCACCACACATACACACACACACACACACATTTACTTTTCTGTCCCCTCATCCTATCTTCTTGTCCTAATGGCCTAGGAGATGGGTGGCAAATTAACATGGTAAGAAGAACAGAAAGGCTAGAGTGATGGCTCAGCTGATAGAGTGCTTGCCTTGCACACACCCTCAACAACTACGTAAAACTGGACATGAAGATGCCCATTTATAATCCCAGCATTTGGAAAGTAGAAGCCAGAGAAACAGAAGTTCAAGATTATCCTTGAACTACACAGCGATTTGAGGACAGCCTGAGATACAGGAGACTCTCTGAGGGAAGGAGGGAGGAAGGGAGGGAGGGAGGGAGAGAGGGAGGGAACCAGCACTCCACAGGTCCTATCCTTCCACAGGGACCTAGTTCCATGGAGAAGGGAAGAGAGAAAAGGGAAAGGGAGGAAGGGGACTAACAGTGATATATAAGAGACTACTCCCTAGATACTTGAGAAACAGTACCTAACTAGAGTGGAACTTTCACTTATGTTGCAACTGATGCCATTAGCAACCAGCCAGTAATTGCTATGTACCAACTACTCTGTGGTGCATAACAAAACGTTGAAGGTGCAAGTGTTGCTATCAAGAACAAACCAGTACTCTCTGCTCTTGACTGTGAAAGTTATGTGAAAAGTTGCTTCTGAATCCTTGCTACTCTAGTTTTCTAGAAATGATGTACTGTAACTGAAATTGTGAACCAAATAAACCTAAGGAAAAAAAATACAGTCAGGGTTGGTGAGATGTCCAGCACCACTGCCCTTGCCCCCAAATCCTAAGTGCTTAAAAAACAGCGAGAGCCCCTTGAAAAGGGCAAGGGGGAACTAAAGCTCATAATGAAATCTCTTATTAAAATGTACATGTTTTCCACAGCAAATAGAAGCTTCATTTATTAATCTAAATAATAGGAAAAGAATTGCACAAGTTACAGAAACCTCACCCAGACCCTTGACTTTCAAATGGTGTCTGCATAGCTATCTGTGGGATTCCAGACAATTAATGTTTTTCCTTCAGTGCTGGGGACTGAAACCAGGGCTTCACACATGTGCTCTACCCTCAAACAGTGTACTTCCTAACCTGGCTCTTCAGACTCACCAATTCCTCTTTCCAGATGGGTCAATCTTGTAAGGTTTGACTCTTACCTACAAAGTGCATGAAATTGCCCCGTGTCCTGCTTCTCAACATTGAATCCTGGTGTTTGGGCAAAACACTTTCTTGTTTTGGGAACAGCCCTGGCTTCCTCCAGCTTGGTGACACGCAGGGCCCCACCCCATCCCCCTACCCTAGTTGTGATTATGCAAGTGTCTCAGCTGTAAATCAAGGTCCTAATATGGAACCAAGAAATTCCTTATGTAACCAGCTCTTAGGATTCTCAGCATCCACCAAGAGCTGATTTCCTGACTTAAGAGTAACCACTCTTGTACTTAGGTCATCTTCACCGTCTCCCACAAACACAGCAAAAGCTATCCTGGCTTGTCTGTCCATAATAGATGCCTATGCTTGCTCTATCTGCCATGTGATTCCACAGCTATTCCCAACTAAAATAACCCTCCCCAGGGAAGCTATGACTTAATAAAAGGGATGTTTTTGAGAGTGACAAACAGATATTTTAAATGTGCCCGCATGCTCGCTTATTTCTATATGATGAAGGAAGCACAAAGGCCTACCCTAGGATCCCTTTGCCCCAGTACAAGATACAACATTCAGTGCAGATCCTCATGAGACTTTCCTGACACTAGCCAACCCAACAGCAGCTACGGCTATGTCATTAACTACTAGGCAAGTAAGAGACACCAAAAGATGGAATGTTCTGATTAAGGTGGTGCTTTTTGTTGTATAATATTATCATAGCAAAAGGCTGACTAATACATTTTTAAACTATTTCTAGAGCATAAAATTCTGATCAGCAAGCCATTATTAGTGAAGTTTTCTAATCCTAACACCGTTTGTCTTCCTCTACCATTCTGTGGTACCACAGCCCAGGAGCTATGGATTTAGTCCCCTACAGTCACAAAAAGCATCCTCAAAGCCCTGGGGATGATACTTCTGTTGGCATGGTGGTAGTCTCATTTCTCAAACTTGGCTCAAGACTCACACTTAAAATCAGAGTCCACAGAAGCAGTTGTGGTTGAGACTCAGAGAAAGCCCCAAAAGCTCAAGGCAGCAAACAGAGTCCTTGGGGCTCTTGGGAAGAAAGCATGGTCCAGCTATACAAGTACAATCCCAAAACATGACCAAGAATCCCTCAAAGAGGAAAAGAAATCCTGACTAAGCATAGCTATAATAAAGGGAGAAAGGACAATGAACTGGACAGAATGGTCCTTTGATGTAGGCAGCCTCTAGAAGACTATTTCTTGATCTCTTGAGCCTCCAGAAAAGAAAGCAGCTTGCTACAATCTTCAGATTTCTGAACTTCAAAACTAGAAATAGAAGTCTGGAGGGATGGTTCAACAGTTAAGAGCACTTGCTATTCATTTGGATCAGGACTCAGTTCCCAACAGCTACATGGTGATTCACGATTACCTATAAGTCTAGTTCCATGGTATCAGGTGCTGTCTTTTGGACTTCTCCCCCCCCCCCCGCATACACACACACACAAACACTCATATACATAGAAAACAAATCATCTTTCAAAACTAAAATGAGGTGGGTGTTGCTCCATTGCTTGAGAAGCTAGTAAATTGATGGTCCTGTAACAAATTTTAAATTTAAGATTAACCAGAAAAACACCTCCAGACTTACTAACCATAATAAGTATAAATATCCCATGGACAACTGGATGAAATCAGCATTGAGTTCAGGAAAAGGAACTCATTGATCAAGTGACTGGTTAGTAAGCACAACCTTCCAGGTTCCTTCGCCAGTACTACAAAAATAAAAATAATCTTCATAGCCTCAAACCTAATCCTGGAACATAATAAATTTGTCCATACAAATACAATTGGTTCAGAAATGTAAACACTTCATGATTTTACTACTATGTCAGCAAAGGTTGTGGCTCTGGAATGTTCTACCTGCTTGGCACCCCCAGACACAAAATAAATGCCACACATACCTTTGGGAAAGTCAGGCTTCCTGAATCCTCACCGCAGAACAGACCGCTAACATTCTTAACACTCCACACAAAATGCACCACCACACAGACAGGTCAGCAGAAGCAGTTGATCCTCCTCCCCCAAATTGCTATGTGTGTGTTCTTATCCACATGTGCATGTTGGTGTGTGTGTGTGTAATGTTTGTGTAAAAGTAGAGGCTTTCCACCTCACTTCTCTTGACCCAGAACCTGTTAATGAACCAGTGAGCCCCAGGGATCCTCCTGTCCCCTAACTCCCTAGCACTGGGGTTACAGGTGTGTGCAGCCATGCCCAGACATGGATACTGGTGAGCTGAACTCAGATCCTCATGTTTAATGCACAGCAAGCACTTTACTTTAGCTAGCCTCTCAGTAGAAGAAATTGAGAGAAAGGTGGAAAGTAAATGAAGAAAATGGCAGTTCAGCGTCAACTGGCAGCTGGACCATTCTCCACACCTAATGTAATCATGGGGGATGTTGATTGTGACTTCTACCTCACTCCCAAGCCCCTCTGACCCAATCATCCTTCAACACAGGTAAATGATAAAAAATATTAACTGAAGGGCTGAGGAGAGGGCTCACTGTGTAAAGTAGTTGTCAATTAAGCCTGAGGACCTGAGTTCGGATCCCAGAACCCAAGTAAAAGCTGCTAAACAATGGTACACTCCTCTAATTATAGCTCTGAGTACATGTAGGCAGGAAGATGTTTAAGAGCTTGCCGGTCAGCAAGCCTGGTTCAATCAATGAGCTCCAGGTTCAATAAGAGAGCCTAACTTTAAAAAAAAAAAAAATAAGGTGAATGACAAGGAAGGCACTTAAAGAAACTTCTGACCTCCACACAGATGTAGACACACACAAACATGTACACATACACAAATAAAGTAACTGATGGATTTTTGGGTTGTTTTGTTTTTGTATTTTTATGACAGGGTCTTACTATGTAAGACTGCACTGTACTTACTACGAAAGGCTGTACTTGAATTCAATGTGTAGAACATTGTAGCCTTGAGATAAGCCTGCCTCTGCCTTCCAAGTGCTGGGATTAATGGCACAAACCACCATGCCTGGTTACAATTATTTTTTAAATTAAGAGCAAAAAGCCAGGCATTAAAGGGCACATGTAATAATGCATGACTAAATCTTAATGACATGCGAAGAGCAGGCAAATCCATAGAGACAGAAAGGAGATCTGTGGCTGCCAGGGGCTGGAGGGAAGAAAAGATGGAGGGGGGGGGTGATGTCATAGTGCCACAGGATCTTTCTGAAGATGATGAAAATGTTCTAGAATTAGAAATGCTGAGTACACTACTTTGTGAATACACTAGGAATACACATCTCAACTACACACTTTAAAGGATCGAGTTGTGTGCATTCTTGGGGAACCTATCACTGTAAAAGCATAGGAGACTGGAGGTGTACTTTATCAATACCATGCACACTTAACACAAGCAAGGTTCTAGGCTCATTCCCTAGAATCCACACCCTTTTCTACCCAGTCCATCCACCCTCACCCTCCTATCCCCTAGTCTTCTCAGTACCACAACCCACTACCGGGGGGGGGGCAGGGGGAGGGACGAAAAAAAGAAAAAATGCTAAAGCAGTAGCCAGGACCTGATGCTATGACAACCAGGTATTCCAGGAATTTTTTTTTTTAACACCAGCATCCCTCAGACACAGTTCTCTTACAGAGACTGTGGTGTTTTAGGTATTTCTTATGAAAGCAAGCATTCCCTAGTAGGAGGCAATAGGCTCAGAAGACTTCAGAAGTTAATGAAACTTACAGGCCCAATAAAACTCAGAAAGTTACGAGATTTGGTGAGATGGCCTATCAGGTAAAGGTGTTCCCCAGATTTCACCTGGTAGAAGAAGAGAACAGATTCCCAGAGGAGTTCTCTGACCTCCACTCGGGCACTGTGGCACATTCATGCATGGTGAGTATGTGTACATGCACAAACTAAATAAATGTTAATTAAAAAGAAGAAATTGTAAGCCCCGCAAGACCCCTCCCTGAGGTCGTATAAGCAATGATAAACAATTACTGCAGGAGAAAAATCCATGGGCAATAAGATCCAGAAAGGCAGCTTTTGTGAGTTGTCACCCAACTAGAGTGGGATTTTTCGTGCTATAACTACCTCTGCATAGCCCTTACTTTTTAAATTAACCCTAAGAAACTTGTTGGTTCACCAAGATAGACCTGGATAGACTCTTTTGATTGATCAGTAATACACTGCGTGGAGTGTATTACATGTTTATTCATGAAATCATTGCCAATAAGCCCTCCCTCCTACAGCATATTCTGAGCTGGTTATAGTAAGAAGAAGGTGCTCTGCTCAGCAGCAAGAGGAAAGATATGGGACTGAGGTTTTGAGCTGAGAGGCAGAGATCCACCTAGCATTCCCAGGTTGAATTCCCAGCACCCCTACAGTAAGAAAGAACCAGAAAATTGGTGATCACCCAGACTTTCTCTCTCAAACAAAAGCATATCTTTCCCCTACATAAAATTAATCAAAGTTACCAAATCCTGTGGCTGTGATCTAAACACTTTTATAATCTCTAGCTGCCCCCAGATGGTCGTGTATCACACTCCTCACAAGACACAGACCAATTTTGGGTTGACTGGCTGGGGACTGGCTCTTTGAGGACTGAGGCTACAGTTTGCAGACTATTACCCCACCCACCCCAATAGATTCTTCTTTGTCACCAAGAAATCAAATCCAGAAGCCATAGTAAACCACACATACAAAAATATGGAACTTAGTGCCTCAGCTACCAGCAATCTTACAGGGCAAGGAACAAAATTTCTAGGAGAGAAGAGGGTCACAAGAAAGAATGGAGTTCCTGCCATCTTTTATAAGGACTTTCTGGAAGGGAGGAGCCCTTCAACATGTGGGCTGTGAGGAAGACACCACCTATCCAAAGTCAGAAACCTGGGAGTGGGGCCTGACACTCTTGTATGCTAACAAGCCTTCTACCAGCCAGTTCAACAACCCTGCGTGTAAGGTCACACGTGTAAGGTCACACGTTTACCTCAGAGTCAGAGGCCATAGCTCAGTGGGAGAGGTATTGCCTAGCAGGCACAAAGATTTAGTTGGGCAGAGGGGTTGGGGGAACAATGGCTCTCTGAGGGCAGAACAGGTGTCCAGGGGTAAAAGTGTGATTGCCAAAAGGTACTAGGAAACTGGAGTAGGAAAAATACTTGGTATTTGGTTGTCATCAAAGTTTTACAGATATTTATGTGTGTGTACATATATATGTGTAAAAATTGATCAAATGTATGCTTCGGTCCTATTTTATTTTCATTATACCATAATAAAAACAAAAATAAAATAAGTAAAGCCAGATAGGCATAACACAATTCTATCCAGATTAAAAGCATGACGTTGCATATATGTGCACAGGACTGTGGAACTTGCTACAAAAAGAAAATCTACAATGTCATTCTACTCTGTAGAAGATTAGGTTTTCTAAAGAGTGCAGAGAAAGAGATTTACACAGCCTGGGCTCTTTTTAAAGCAACATTCATGCACTTACTACTCTCTTTAAAAAAAAAAAAAAAAAAAAAGGATTCCGAGCTGGGATTATAACCAAACTGGCAACATACTGAGTTCCAGGCTAGCCTAGACTACATAGCAAGACTGTATCAAAAATGTAGAAAAAGAGAGCTATCTCTGAAAGAGAGCCAAGAGTCACATAGAAATTGCAAAGGAACACACAGATCTGTGTAGGCCAGATTCCTGGGGCCAGAGCAGACAGAATTGGGAAAGGTTGCCACACAAACTGTATGTAGCAAGATCATCAGTTCTTCAGAAAGAGAAGCGTTGTCAGCCACGCACCTTCAGAATAAGAACCCACACAAATGAAAAACTGCAATTCCCAGAGGAAAACTCCACATCCCCAGTTCCTCTATCTGCATTGGCCATTCATTTTTTACTTATGAGTGAACACTTCCAAAGGGTGTAGACAATCATTCCCCCTCTAAAGTGAGCTCCTGCATCCTGCAAATACTTTCTTTATAAATATAATGCCTACTTGCTGTTGCTAGCCAGCAACAAAGGTTTGTTTCTCTTGTCTGAGCACAATCAGAAAGAATCTCTAGGTCTGGGGGCTTCTGTCTTTACGTAGGACCTAATTCTCCCCTTCCAAAATGTAGTTAAGGTGCTACAAGAGGGCTCTACTCATCAAGGTGCCTGCTATTTAACCTGGAGAGCCTGAGTTTGATCCCCAGGACACAGAAGCGGAAGAAGGGAACAGACTCCACAATATTTTCAAACACCTAGGGCTAGTGCTGTAGCTCAGTCAGTAGTAGAGTGCTGACTTAGTATGCATGAATCCCTGGATTCAAATCCCAGGGGTAGGTCATGCCTAAGATCTCAGCACTCTGCAGACAGAGGCATTAAAAGTACAAGTTTGAGGTCAGCCTGAACTACACAAAGATACTTCACCTGAAAAAAAAGGAAACTAAGGCAAGATGCCAGTCAGACTAGCCTTTCCTCCTAGTCCAGCAATCACTCTCCTGGGTAAATAGGGGAGGGTAGATAGACCAGTATTAAGTCCATTATTACAGTAAAGTCAGAAAGTTTAATCAACAAAGTGACACTAAAAAGGACGCTAGAATTCCACAAAATGAAAACCTATCCAGAGCTTGCCCGTAGCTGGGTTGTGGAGCCAACTGACAACTGAACATGAACTACAATGAGAATGTTCTACAGTCTTCTAACGGAGATTTACATAGCTCATTTAAGATGGTGACTTTCGTGGCATGTCATTTAAACCTCAACAATGCTGGTTACAAACAGCAACTTCAATTAAAAGGCAGTCTTTAGAATTCTATGTTGGGGGGAGTACTGGGAGAATATCACTCAGTGGGAGAGAACATGTACAAGGCTATGGCTTCCATCTCCAGTGCTGCAAAAGAAAAATAAATACATGAAAATGAGGTCTATGACAAAGGAAACATCCCTCAAGCTGCTATCTTCAACAACCAAAACTAAAGCAAACACTGAGGGCAAAGTGAAGCAAAACAAAGAGAGCTGCTGCCCACTCCACATTCAGAGCCAGCTATTTCAACTCTAGGAGATACACAAAACCAAACACTAGCTGCTCCTCAGGCCCCCTGGTGTGCTTGGGGAAATTCCACTCCCATGAACATCTGGGACACCAGAAACCCACCCACAGAAATACATTTGTTGTCCAAATATAGAACACTGAATGGAAAAGTAAATAGAACAGGAAATCAGAGAGCAAACCATGAACTGAAAAAAAAGAAAGGCATCACAGAAAAACAAGACTAAGGTAATGGCCTCCTGCTGTTCATTTACTATGACAGGCATAGAACATAAAGACCCCAAAATGGCAAATTAGGCAGGTGGTGGTGCACACCTACCAATTCCAGCTTCGCAGAACAGTGAGTCAGGAGGATCAAAGGCCTGAGGCTATATAGGGTGGCTCATACCTGTAATCCTAGCACTTGAGAGACCGAGGCAGGAAGACTAACGGTGAGTCTGAAGGCTAGACTGGGTTTGCAGTAACTTCCAACACACAATGAGTAAAATTGTCTGAAAAAGACAAAAAACTTGGCCTGGAGAGATGGCTTAGCACTTAAAAGCACTTGCTGCTCTTCCAGGGGACCCAGATTCAATTGTCAGTACCTACACAGTGGTGCAAAACCTTCCGTAATGGCAATTCAGGGATCCAATGCCCTCCTATGATCTCCTCAGGCAGAGGCACACATGGTACAGACAGACGTATGGGGAAAACACTCATACACATAATTTTTTAAAAATAAATTCTTTTTTTTTCAGTTTGAGGCCATCCTGGGTAATTTAGTAAGACTCTGTCTGAATGAAAAAAAATGCTTGCTGTTTTTTTGAGACAGGGTTTCTCTGTGTAGCCCTGGCCATACTGGAACTCACTTTGTAGACCAGGATGGCCGTAACTCAATGATCCACATACTGTTGCCTCCTGGGTATTAAAATTAAACGCATGCACATGCCTTTCAGCAACCATACCTGGCTGCTGAAAAAAATATATATTTTAAGGTAGGGAGCTAGAAGTTACCTGGCTATAGTTTAGTTATCTGAGTGCTTGTCTCATATGTACAAAACCTTAAATTTGTTCTCCAGCACCGTATAGGCTTGGCATGGTGGTGAACACCTATAATCCATATGTGGGAGGCAGAAGGAACAGAAAGTCAGAGTTATCTTCTGCTATAGTGTCTTAAATGGAGGTAGGAGATGGTTCAGCGGTAGATCACTTGCCTAGCTTGCACAGAGCCCTAGGTTCCATCAACTTAGCACCATAGGCAGCTGCCAAATTACCCCACGCCTTTGGTACTTAAAGAACTGGTAAAGGGGGGAGGAGAGGAAAGGAAAGGAAATAAAAGTCTCTTATTTGGACTAACTTTACAGAAAACGCATCTAGAATATTCAAAAGACATATCAAGAAGGCAGCTAACTGGGATATCAGGAATACAAGTCAGTGGTATTAGTGTTCACCTAGCATGCACAAGGTCCTGGGAAAGAAGGAAGAGGGAGGAGGAAGAAAAAGAATAGGAAAAGGAAAGAAAGGAAAATGGTGAGAAGGCAGCTAGGGCTAGGAGGCCCTGTACTGACACAGAAATGCTACTCTTACTCTATATTTGGTGTGAATACACTAATGTAATTAACTTGGGCTAGATAATTTTGCTAACTTCAGAACTTTATAATTATCAAGCTTCACAATTATTCCAACAAAATTAATTTAATTTTTATTTCCATAGAAAAATCATGACAGCTCATTTTAATAGGCCCATCTTCTAAGGAAAAAGATACTGCATTCCTTGAATGAATTCTGTTAATAGCCCTTCCACAGTGTAACCAGCCCAAGCACTTCTGTGTTCTCTCTGCCAGGTTCCTAGACTAAAGAGCATTCATGGTCCAGTGACTTTTCCCTTGCCTTGATCAGTCCCCTCAAACTCTTGGGATTAGTGGAGAAATACCTGCACCTAGTGAGCATATTGTTTCAGCACACAGAAAATACAAAGCAGTAGGTTTTAGAAGATAGATTCCCTTTAGGCCATCGTCTGAGACAGATTTCTGAAATATTGCAATCGTGAAATTGGCTGGCAAATTATCAAATAGATATTGAGTGCTATATCACTCAAGAAAAACATGAGGATGTTGGTTTCAAGATGAAGCAGTGTCACAGGATCCTGCTGACCTGCTTCCAACATTAAACCAAGATCTGCTTGGGCACCAGCAAGACCTCATCCAGAAGTTGGGTAGTAGATGGTACACAAGATTTTAAGCCAAAGACAATCTCTACCTGCTTTAACTTTCATTACAGAGGAATGTGTGATTATGTGTTTGTGTGTATGTGTGTGTTTCTTAACTATAATACACATCCTATCCTATTTATGTTAACTACATAATGCCAATTGTAGTCATGGAAAAAGTACAAGTAGGAGATCAAAATAACTGTTTGTTCATCATTTAGTCAACATAAAATATTGATCCTTAATAAATCTGGAGGGAAAAAGTGGTCATGCTAAAAAAATTAGTGTCTGGCTTCCTAATTAAAATTTTAACACCTAAGCCTGAGGAGATGGTGTGGTTTGTAGCTCACTGATTGTACAGACCTGGGAACTTGAGTTCCTTCCCAAGAACCCATATAAAAGCTAGCTGTAGTAGTCTGCAATCCCAGGGCTGGGTACATGGAAACAGGCAAAGCCCCAGAGCTCAATGGCCAGTCAGAAAATGGGCAAACTCCAAGTTCAGTAAGGGATTGTCTTAAAATAAAAAGTGAGGAAGAAACCAGATAGTGACCTCTGGCCTCCACACAGATGTGTAAACATGTAACTTGCATGCCTGTGTGCATATATATACACAAGCACATACCCCACACAGTTAGCAGGCCATCTGTGGTGGTTTGAATGAGACTGGACCCCACAGGCTCACATATTTGAATACTTGGTTCCCAGTTGGTAGAATTGTTTGGGAAGGATTAGGTGTGTGGCCTTGTTGGAGGTTTGTCATTGGGTCAGGATTTGAGATTTCAAAAGCCCACAACATTCCCAGTTAGCTTGGTCTGCTTCATGGCTCTTGTCTCAACATGTAAACTTTCATCTACAGTTTTAGCACCATGCCTGCCTGCTTGTTGCCATGCTCCTCAATATGGTGGTCATAGACTCTGACCCTCTGAAACTATTAAACCCCAAATTAAATGCTTTCCTTTGTATGGTGCTTTGGGCATGGTGTTTTGTCATGGCAGCAGAAAACTAAGACTATCCAACATAAGACCTAAGTTGACAAACAGCCAAGACAAGGAGTCTTCTAAAAAACACAGCGTCTGCCATAAGAACACAGGAAATAAAAGTATCACTTAGAGTAAAATGGCAGTGAGCATTGCAAGCAAGAATTTGCTTTTTTAAAAGCCTGACATAGCAGTGCACACCTAGCATCCCAGCACCTGGGAGGCTGACAAGGAAGATCAGAACTTCAAAAACATCTGTTACATAAAAATGTAAGACCAATCTGGGCAAAACAATAACCCCCTGCAAAACAACAAAACAAAACAAACAAAAAAAAAAACTACAAACACACTCACAAAATACTTCAGTTTTTTTTCCCCCAGAAAACAAACACAAAATGAGTTCTCTATTGCTCCTGGCTTATTTTTACATGACTGATCTAGGGGGAAGACTTTGAGAACTTTGTACGCTCAAGTGCACTGTGTTTGAAGCTAACAGCCTCCTGACCCCCACCTTCTGAGCCACTGTAGATGTTAAATGATGTTAAGAACCTGTCAGCAGTTCTGTACAAAAAATTACAAGTTTCTTTTTTTAAATATTTCTCTATTGTCCTATTTTATGTGTGCGAGTCTTTTGCCTATATGTGTGTATATGTGTGCACCATGTGTGTACCTGCTGCCCACAGAGGTCAGAAGAGGGTAGCAGATGCCCTGGGACTGCAATTATAGACAGTATATATGGGAGGATTTGAAGAGAGAAAAGGCAAGGGAGAAATACTGCAGTTATGTTATAATCTCAAAAAACAAAAACTAATAATAACTTGAAGGCAAAACTGAAGCAGATGCCATGGAGGGGTGCTACTTAACTGGCTTGCACAACTTGTCTTCTTATACGAGCCTGGACCTAAAGGTGGTCCTCCCACAGTGCACTGAGCCCTCCCACATCAATCATTAATAAAGAAAATACCCCAAAGACTTACCCACAAGCCAATCTGATGCAGATATTTCCTCAGTTGAGGTTCTCTCTTCTTAGATGACCCTGGCTTATGTCAAGTTAAAAAAGAAAAGTTGACCAGCATAGTCCCCAAACCTCTACCTCACTTCAGTCTGCCACCAGTTATACAGATGCAGACAGAAGCAGCAGCTAGTGTCTGTAACCAGATAAAAAGCATTGAGACACTCCCTAGCCTTTACCTTTCCACATTTCTTAGCCTACCTCTGTGGCACTGAAATTCCAGGCTGGCCAGTATTTCCACTCTTTCCTTCCTGATTTGCATACACATGAGACCGGGGATATCTGGGAGTTTTCCTAATCAACACTACAAATAAGACGGTGACCTGAAGATAGATCTAGTAATCTGTAACAACTGAAAAAAAAAAAAAAACCCGCAAGAAACAGAAAAAGTTTCATGTATTCCTGGGGCTGAGCGCTTGGGAGGCAGAGTTTCTATGGCAGCCTCTTCCCCTATACCTACAGGCCCAAATTTCAATCATTCTTCAAGGACCATCTATCTCTCCTCTCTTTCTTTTTCCCATGAGCATCTGAGATTGTTATTGTACCTGTCAGCAACTATGGTCATTTATTTCCTAACCTATCCTGCCCCCAAAACACTGATGTGCCAGCTGTATACATCTCAGCAATCCCATCACTCCAGAGGTTCAGGGAAGAGGCTCAAGAGTTGAAGGCAGGGCTGGAAAAAAAAGGCTCAGTGCTTAACACCACACATTGATCTTGCAGATGTCTTCCAATGGATGATAAATGCAAGGCCTATCTCCATCAGGATACTTGGGTTGCCCTGAGGGGGACTCTCTTCTATAGGTTAAAAAAAAAAAAAAAGAGTTGCTCAGAGGGAGGTCAAGCTCAAAATAAGTCATTGAGAGGGGCTTGACTCAAAACAGCTATCTATAGTGGACCCATACTTCAGGTCTCACCTTCATTTCCTGCTCAACATAAAGGTATTTCAAGTAAATCCTGGGGTTCCCTCCTTTGAAACCCAGCTTCCTGACCAAGATTTTTCCACCTCTGTAACCTACAGTGATCCCTCACCACTGTAGATTATCTACAGATTCTTGTCTGAGTGAGACAAGACTCTTGGTCCCCTCAGATTTCCTGATACTCTTTTTCTCTTTTAAAAAAGTAACAGTAAATAAAGAAGGCAAAAAAGTAACAGTTACACTACATTCAATAAATTGTTACTCTTTCACTACTAAATACATTTAAAAACTATGTCCAATGAGGAAGCAAGATTAAAATCTTTTTGTAAGCATTTATCCTTTCTTAATGTACAAAAGATAAACTTTTTTTTTCTTTTTCCATGACTATTTTTAGTGTGAAGGAAGGAACTGGCCTTTGGAGACAGAGACTGGAGGCAAGATTTTCCCCTCTGGTCTTGCCCTCTGTTACCCTTCCTTCCTTTCCATGTTTTCTCTGTGGCTTACATGAGTCTCACAAGCATGCTGAGAAGAAACATAACTCACAGAACAACAACAAAAAGAATAAATGGGTGTGAGAAGGTACAAAATGAAGTCCAAGTTGTAAAGGCCAACAAGGTGTCAAGTCAGCACAGGAGCTCTCAGTCTTCAAGGGGAAAATAGAAATGAATACCAGCCTCATGAGGCAGAGGCAGATGGATCTCTTGATAGTTCCACACCAGCCTAGTCTACAAACTGAGACCCTGTCCCCAAAAAACATGAAAACAAAACCAAAAACACCAACCACAGAGGAGCTTCTTCCTTGCCAGACAAGCTTCTGAAATAGTAGGTGGGACTTTGGGAAATAATGAAGTAGGAGGACATCAAGTTCAAAGCCAGCCTGAGCTACACAGTAAAAAAAACAAACAACAACAACAACAACAACAACAAAAAAACACCTGTCTTAAAATAAAACAAATAGAGAATGGGGATAGGCTTCTGTTTGTAAAGTTCTGGCCCTACAAGCACAAAGACCAGTTAGGACCCCCATCAACAACATGAAAAAGCCAGGAATAACACCAGTGTGTATCTGGAATCACAGCAAAGAAGGACTGGCGAGAGCTCTAAGTTCAGTGATAGGTCCTGTCTCCAGAAATGGTAGGAAAAGCATGATTGAGGAAGACATCTGATATAAACCTCTGACACATATGTGCCACGTGCACCTACATACACACACACACTCATGCCCATCTGCATGCCAAACTGCACACACATGAACACATGCATACACCACACACAAAACATAAATGAATTAATTAATTAAGCCAAGCATGGAATTTGTCATCCTAGCATTTGGGAGACAAAGGCAGACAAGCCTGGTCTACAGAGCCAGGCAGGAACTATGTAGTGAAACCATGGTTCAAAGAACAGAAAAGGGGAGGGGAAATGGAAGGTAGAAAGAGTGACAATGAATCCAAACAATAATAAAATTAAAATCAAAACATAAAAATAGTGCATGAGAGCCAGATGCAGTGGTGCACGCCTGTGATCCCAACATTCCAGGAGGCAGATGCAAGAGGATCTCTGTGAGTTCGAGGCTAGCCCGGTCTACAAAGGAAGTTCAGGACAGCCAAGGCTACACAGAGAAACCCAGTCTCTGGAAAAAAAAAATAGTACATGAGGACAGATGGAAAAAGCTGCTTCCAGTAAACACAGGTTGGGTTTCTCTCCTGCTTGTCCTCTCTTACAAATGATATCTCTAACGCATGCACGGAACTACGTAAAGAATATATCAAATGACTAATAAAAATATCTTGAGTCAAGAGCCAAATGTTCAGGAAACACTAAAAGCTATGTTTTCTTTTTTTTTTTTTTTTTTTTTTTTTTTTTTTTAAGGATTTGACTACCATGAGCACTACCTTGTGGAAGCACTTCTTCTGTGGATCTTTTAATTTGGAAGACATTGACCTCTTGAATTGAAACTCAGTATTTAGGATGTAAACTTCAAGAAAGGAAGGGAAGGAACCCAAGGTACCCAGAGCTTACAAAAGATTGTAGATACAGACCAGGTGTGGTAGCACAGGCCCATCATCCCAGCTACACAGGATATTCACCTACTCAAGGCTAGCTTAGGCAACAGTGGTGAGATCTTGTCTCAGAATAAATTAAAAATGGAGTTTGGGGGTGTAGTTCCATGGTTGAGTACACTTCACGTTTGATGATACACTAGATTCAATACTCACTCAGCAGTACACACAAATATACAAATATGAGGGGGCTGGAAAGGTAGCTGGGCCAGGAAAGACCTGCAGCACAAGCCTGAGGCCTGAGTTTAATCCCCAAAACCCACAAACTGGCCAGGCAGTGGTGGCACACACCTTTAAACCCAGCACTCAAGGAGGCAGAGGCAGGTAGATCCCTAAGTTCGAGCCAGCCTGGTCTACAGAGTGATTTCCAGGACAGCCAGTGCTATTCAGAGAAACTGTCTTGGAGTAAAAAAAAGAAAGAAAGAAAGAACGAAAGAAAGAAAGAAAAAACTGCTGTGCAGAGGTGAACATGAGGCTGCCAGCCTGACCAATGAAATTCCTTGTTCCAAAATACAAGGTGGGGGACAGGCATGCTGGTACATGACTTGAGTTTAATCCCAGCACTTGGGAGACAGAAGCAGCAGCTCTCTTGTGTTCAAGGCCAGCTTGGTCTACAAAAAAGTCCAAACCCATTAGGATTAAGAATTACATGGTGAGACTCTGTCTCAAAAAGAAAAGAGGGAGTGGGCTGGGTAGATGGCTCAGTGGGTAGAGCGCTTGCTGCACAAGCATGGGGAGCCATCCTTAACATTTATATAAAAATATAGGTATAGTGCTATACACCTATTATCCTAGAGCAATGAATTAGAGACAAGGAAGAGCCCTGGCACTCCCTGCTCACTGGAGTTAAGTGTGTACAAACTGGTGAGCTCCAGATTCAATTTAAAGAAAAGCAACCCTCTTTGAAATATAAATGAAGTTGAGTGTCAACCTCTGGCCTCATGCACACCTCTGCACACACATAAAAATTGAAATCAAGATGGACAATACCTGAGGAACAACATCAGGAATATTCCAATGAGATGAACAGGTATACACGTAAACACACACAGAGAGACACACACACAAACACGAGACTGTTTAAATAAGCCTGCCTGTGAATTATTTAAAAATCAAAAAGCACCCCCCACAAAAACTACACTCAAATTCCTGCTTTGCTTATGAAAACTTCACTAAGTACCAGAACAGCTCTGGGCAACCAAACCTTTGCACATTTAACTCTGTCCAGTAAGACATGTTATTGGTTGAATCTCATGTGCTGCTGAATCCGTAAAATGGACTCCAACAGACCAGAAATGTTTTCAGCTAAGTCTACGGACACACACATGTGGCTCCGCAGCAAAGCTATAAAAGAAAAGCCTTGCGCCATGGTCTGCCTTCCAAGATGATAAGAAAGAAACAATACTGATTGACAGATCCCTAACCAACATTTAATGGAGAACTGAGGCGAAGGAAAGGGGAATGGAATTTATAGATCTCTTGTCTCAAGTGGGGAAATCCACACTAAATAGACAAGAATGCAGAGGAAGACCAAATTTAACATGCCCATTGCTTCCCTATATATGAATACATTACTTGCCCTCTGTTAAGAGTCAGTTTCCTCGGCGGGAAAATGGAAACAGTGACTGTAATCAATAGCATAAAGGTCTATAACGACCTCACAGGGTAGGTAACTTGGTTTATCCAGTAAAGGGCTTGGTGCCAAGCTTGACAGCTAATACCCACATGATGGAAAGAGAGAGATGACTCCTACACGTTGTCCTGACTCCTATGTGTGGAGGCATGAACACACAAACACACACACACACACATACACAAATAAATGTAATTTAAAAAAAAATATTCTTCATTGCAAGGCAGTCCAGTAACAATGTGAAGTCAATTTATTTGCATAACAAAATGTACAGTTTTTTTTGTTTTTGATTTGTTTTGTCTGTTTGTAAAAGTAAAAGCAAGGGCTTCATGCATACTAGCTAAGACAAGCTCTCTGCAACCAAGTTGTGCCTACTCTTAACCTTCTTTTTCTCTACCTCTCCAATGCAATATGACATCCATAGCTGGGGATTGAACACAGGACCTCTTGTAGACAAAGATCCTAGAAACTGAGCTACATCCCTGGCCCCTCCTTTTGATTTTTGTATATGTATAATAGTAAGATGCTCAGAAAAATCCGAGGATTTCATGGTCCAGTCAACTGGTGGACTAGGTGGGCTCTTTCACAGTTCAGGCTAAGTGGGGATAAAGCATACTCTTCTCTCCAGTCATGACTTGGAATAGACACAGCAACTTGGAATGGACTAAGCAACCACTTTCTCAGCTATGGTGCCCAATAAACACACTCCCTAGAACCTAGCAAGGTAGATTCACCATGTGACCACGAAGATAAAAATATAGACTGATATGTAAAAGTGGTGTTCAAGGAGATGGCTCAATCAGTGAGGACCCGAGTTTAATCCCTAGTAACCCACGTAAAAATGTGGGAGCTGCAGCGTGTGTCTACAATTCCAACACCAAGAAGAATCCTTGCTCACCTAGTCTAGCCAAATTAGTGAGCTTCAGGTTCTATAAGAAAGAAACCTTGTCTGAAAATAATAACATGGATAAGCTACCAAACAAGGAAGGCACCACATACCAACCTCTGACCTCCACCTCCTTCATGCATACATATATGCAACCAGGAACACAAAGGCACAAACACATCTACACATACATGAGAACATAAAAAAATAGGCTTCAGGGCCTTTTACAATCCCAGTCCTGTACTACAATACTGGTATCCCTATACTGTCTACTGAAGCATACAAACTTAAAATGTAGAAATTAACATATAACACTTAAAATTCTCTGGACTGACCCAATTGTCTTGGTGACTTCCCTATTGCTTTGAAGAGACACCATGACGCTGGTAACGTATAGAAGGAAGAATTCATTGGGACTTATTTTTCAGAGGGTTAGTTAGTCCATGACCATCCATCATGGTAGTGAGCACGGCAGCAGGCATAGCACTGTAGCTTGTATCTGATCCACAGAGAGTGAGCTAACTGGGAATGGTGTGGGCCTTTGAAACCTCAAATCCACCTTCAGTGATCCACATTCCTAACTAGGCCACACTTCCTTCACCTTCCCAAAAACATTTCTACCAACTGAGAACCAAATATTGAAATATATGAGCCTATGGAGGCCATTCTCATTCAAACCACAACAATCTCACATCAAGGAAAATCGTCAGCTCCACAAAGATCCTGATAGCTCACTAGCAACCAGCTTTCCACGGTCAATATTCCCCAAAGGCTTTGCCTTAGTGTGACTCCCTGGGCCTAGCAGAGTACCCAGCATTTAGCCAACAGCAAAACTGAGGTGATTTTTAAATGAGTATTTATCCAATACCATAAAAAGGGGTAAAATAACCTTCCTTTTTCTTTTAGTAGTACTGACAAAGTGGACTTCTCTGAACTGAGTAAGGAGATAGCCTAGGGTAGATGGGAGCCTTACACCCCAAATTGCCCATGCCTATCTCTGTAGGTGTGGTGTGGTGTGGTGTGTGTGTGTGTGTGTGTGTGTGTGAGAGAGAGAGAGAGAGAGAGACAGAGAGAGAGAGATTAAAGGCTTGAAGAGCTTTAGGGGGCCATTTTAATAAGTGGATCAAGTGAACTTCAACTTTCATCGTTGTACTAATTACCCAGGTGGGTGGTTCCATGAAAATCTGCAGCACACTTGAACACGAAATCCCTTTAAAAACAAAAGCGCCATCTACACTCAACACTAGTTTATTTCTTTTATGTGTCTTCTAGAAATGACTAATGATAAATTTCATGGAGCCATCAAGACCTATTTGCTACCCTAAACAGACGCCCGGGGGACAAGGCAGTAACTCCCTCTTCCTTAGTCCTGTGTCCTCTTTCAACTTAAACCAGGGACTAGCTCAGAGCAAAACACAAGTCAGGTCAAGGCGCACACACCAAAACAGAACAGAAACAAACACTTGCACTAGCAGTGAAGCTTAGGTTTTGGTTGGGGGGAGGGGAGCTGTTTTAGGTTTTGCTCCACAACATTTGGTCGGAAAGAAAAAAGCTGACCCTAACTGCGGAATTTACAGTGCGTGGAGAGCTCTGAGAATGCCAGACACTGAAAAATAAAAATAAAAATATAATTTAAAAAAAAGCCCCAAGCTCCTGACTGCGCACTGGTCAGGCACGTGAAGCCCAGGCCCCAACTAGCACCAGCGGGCCTTCAGCCTCCTAAAGTTGTCACAAAACCCAAGGATCACCAACGTTCAAAGGCGCACCCCTCCCACAAAAACTCCAGCTCCCAGCATCCATTTCTGCGTAAGGGAAATTCCTCAGACGGGGACGTGGGTGAGTGAGGATCTGGAGAAAGACCCTCCCCAGCCCCAAAGCAACAGGTTTACACACTCCCTAGGCCGCACCAGGCGGTCCCTCACTCTCACCTAGCTGGGGGAGCCGCCCTCCATCCGTGTCAACCCACCCCCAAGCCTGATCCCCCAAGACCAGGCCTGGGAATAGGTGTGGGGAGGGGGCTCCCGGACTTCCTTGACAGTTTGTGCTTCAGAAACTGAGCACAGGCGGGCCAGCTACTCAACACCGCGCGCCGCCGCGCGTCCACCGGGTTCCGGGAGCGCCAGCCCGCGCCTCGAGGATGAATGAGGCTCCCCTCCCCCACAAGGGGATCCCGCGCGGGCCCCAAGTCCCAGGGTGACCCGGGTCAGCCCAGCCAGCCCCCTCTGGAGCTGAAGACAAAGAGATGCTGAGACTGAACAGCAGCGCTCCCCTAAACTTGCCTTTTCCCCCTCCCCAAAACAAAGGCGCACCCAGGCCTTTCCCGCCCCCCTCGCGCGCGCGGCCACTTTGGGGAGCGGCCGCCCCGGAGGTATTGTTCAACATGCAGGGAACGCGCCCGACCGAAGGGGGGTGGGGGAGAAACACGGGAACTTGCCCCTCCTGAAGCCTCAGGGCCAGACCTCCGCGGTCGGGGTCTCTGCTGAGCCCCTTGGCCAGAGAAGTTTGTGCCCCTGCCCGGCGTGCACTCACCTCACCGCGAGCCTTGCAACTTGTGGCCGCGCTCTCTGCCTACTGGCAGGTCCACCGTCACCCAGCCCGGGCCACGCAGAGGCCGACGAGGGCGAGGCGCCCCAGAGCAGCCTCGCGCCGCCCCCGGCCCGCCACTGAGTCCCCGAGAAGAGCGGGCGCTGGAAAGTTTCGGTGGCGAATGGCGGCCGGAGGGCGCTGCAGCGGCGGCGGGGCGGGGGCGCTGGCGGCTTGTCTCTCCCGAGCGTCGAGACTGGGGGGGCTGGGCTGAGAGCGGCGGCGGCGGGAGAGGGCGGGACGGCGGGAGGGACCGACACGGCCAGTGACCTCCGCTGGGAGCGGACGCGAGCGCGCCTACCCAGGCTGGGAGACGAGCCAAGGGGGTCGACCGCACGACGCCCACCCCAGACACCTGGAGGAGGCAAGCTACAGTTCTACCTTCCCCCACCACGTCCCCGCCGGCCCCTCCCCCCAGCTCCTTGGGGGGCCCGCGTCCCCACGCGGCAACCCCTCCCCCACTAAAAGGGCTAGGACGTCAGGCCCGCCCTCACCCAGACCAAGTCCAGACCCAGCCCCCCGGGGGCAGGGAAGAGACTTACAGCCAGGCACAGTTCTTCACCCTAAAGCCTCCCCGCCCCCACTCCACCCCGCCCCACGCA
Organism: Pachyuromys duprasi; assembly: GCA_028658305.1. Taxonomy (NCBI): domain Eukaryota; kingdom Metazoa; phylum Chordata; class Mammalia; order Rodentia; family Muridae; genus Pachyuromys; species Pachyuromys duprasi. The sequence continues at coordinate 2,102,840 of CM053742.1, forward strand.
CGAGGTGGAGGAGGGAATCTAAGCGTTGCCCTCTGGGCCCCAACCAGGTCCTTTTCTACAGGCTCAGAGAGGAATGAGGGAAACAGGGCCCCTGCGAGGATACCCAATCCCAAACCCCGGCACTCCAAGGTGGCTTTGAGGGGAGGATGGGAACAAGGGCCACCCTGCAGGTTGGGGGAGGGAACGGTAACCCAAGCCACTGAAAGTGTTACCATCCCCCACCTCAAAGATGAAGCCACCCAGCTGGCCTAGAAGGTTCCCCTGCAACCCGTCTCCAAGCGTATCCCCTTCAAAATCAACGATAGGCAGCCCCAGTTGCCTTTATGCCCACCGCAAAAATTGAGGACTCAGGCGCAGCCATGACCTTTGCAAAACACCTCCCAGCCAAGAGTCAGAAATGCATAAGGGAGAAGCTTCGGTACAAGATTAAGGCACAAATAAGCTGGGGAGGTATAAATTAGGGTACTGGGGCCCTCAAATCTGCAAATCCCCATCCCAAGGCCTGAAACCGCAGGCGCTGGCAAAGTGTTTTCTGTTGCCATGGCTGGTAAGGCCCAGCCCTGGCCCTTCTTCCTTCCACGTCGGTGACTATTTCCCCCCAAACTCCCGGCCTTAATTCAATTAAATAAATATCTGGCCCTTCTCCTCAGCACCTTGGTGTCTGCCTTGTTGAGTATTTTTAAAATCAATTTGCCCCTCCCATAGGCTTCTAATGAGCTTGGTGCTAAGAGCCCAGTAACACTCAGCAATTTAAACTCTAACCTCACTTGCTCCTTCCTTGAACACTAGACGTTTGTTGCTCTGGTAGTTGGGGGAAGGGGAGAACTCGGGGCGAGTTTTTAAGGGGCCGGCTCTCCATAAAAAGACGGACCTCAAAATTACCTTACAAAATATTGCTACAAAACGTCAAAGATGTCAAACGACTGTTGGTACACCGTTATTAGAGCGCATCAATTAAAAAAAAAAAAACACTTACACAGTCTCCATAATTGTGAATCAGCAGAACACTGGCTTATTAGCTATCAGCTGTCATCCAAGCCCCCACCCCAACCCCAAAGGATTTGGTAGGGCTCCCTTGAGCCTGCCCTTCGTAGCTCCCGGGCTCCTGAGCTTGTGCAGACTGATGCTGAGGTATTACGAAGGGTGCAATCGAAAACTGGAGCCCGCTCATGATGCAACCCTGGCCCGGTTTACACGTGCTTCCCTTCCCCCACGGCATGCTGGTGGTAGCGCTGCGTTTTTTCCGCCTGTAGGGTCACATTGTGGTTGATTGATTCTCCTTTCGCCTTGCTCAGTCATTCAGATTTGGAAGTAAATAACAAGTTGACATCATTACAGCTTCAGGCTTTACCCAGTCGCCAGCTCTTGGCTACCGCAGACCCTCGAGTAGCTGCGCAGCAAACCCTACCCAACTAGCTTGCCCAGCTAGGCTCCTCCAAATTACTGCTTTAAAATTCCAAACCGAGGTAGGTTAAAAGCCTCTCTGCATGTTTCTATTTCTTGACAAGTGATGATTATTTTTCAAGTATACGAAAGTTGTAGGAAAAAAATCATTTTCCAATAAAGGAGCACAGTGACCAGGTTTTATTATAGGCTTCCTCTGACTAATAAAGTGGGAGTTTAGATTCTAACTTGCCAACGTGATATATAGTATCACAATCATCCCAGTTCTTGTTTTTGAACAGTCAAGGACTAGGGATTTAGAGAGATGACTGAGAGATTATGAGTGCTTACTGCTCTTACAGAGGAATTCAGGTTCAGTTCCAAGCATCTACAAGCCAGATCACTTCCACCTGTAACTCTGGTGCCAGAAGGAAGATACTCTGCCTTCTTCTATTCTAGAGCTCCTACATACATGTGGGGCACATAAATTCTCGAAGGTACACATACTCCTAAGAATAATAAATAAATAACCATTGTTTTGCTTGGTATTGGAAAGGAAGAAAGTTGATTGAGGGCTACGGGTAAGGTACCAAAGCTTGGAAAGCTGAGGCAGAAGTAGACCGGGCTAATACTATAGCAAGATCCTATCCAAAAATTTAAGTCAAGGGTTTGTTATAAAGACGTAAAGGAACCACCAAAACATAAGAACCTAAAGACAGAAAAATCTTAAATCTTAAATTATAAGATTACCAAAATTCATTCGGAAATGCGACTACATGAATAGAAAATTAGACTGTTCTATTCATCTGCTTTGTGTGTTTGCTGTAGGCGCTGATAGTGGAACAAAGCATGGAAATAAAGAAGAGGAGGCAACTAGTGCCCCTTGAAGAGGAAAAGGAATAAAGTGTACTGTGTGTGCCCATCTGCATGTGTGTGTGTGTGTGTGTGTGTGTGTGTGTGTGTGTGTGTGTGTGTGTGTGTGTGTGTGTTTGAGTCTTATAGGAAAGAGTTGGGGAATATAAGGACCCAGAGGGGACAAGAGCACCACAAGGAGACCAACAGAGCTGAAAATTTGTGTTCAGGGAATCCTGCAGAGACTGATATTCCAACCAAGAACCATGCATGAAGAGGATCTAGACCTGCTCATACAGAAAACATACGCAGCTCAGTCTCCATGTGGGTTCTCTAGTAAGTGGAGCTGTCTCTGACAAGAACTCTGTTGCCTGCTATTTCATGACAACCCTCTGGTGTTGGGGGAATTGACAGGCCACAGAGGAAGAGGATGCAAGCAGTCCTAATGAGATTGATAGGCTGGGGTCAAATGGTAGGAGAGGAGAAATAGGGGAGGGGAAAAGAGAGAGAGGGTGGGAGGAGACAAGGGAGGGGGCCACAATTGGGTTGTAAAGTGAATAATTTATGAAAAATAAAGTTTAAAAAGAATATTTTGTAAAAAGAAATAGCCTTGCTGAATTGCTTTCACTTTGTAGCAGTGTGTTCCTTTGTGCAACATTAAGATTATTCTTTTCTCAACAGTGGTAACTTAAGATAAAATACCAAAATCATAAAAAAGTGAGTTGGATTTCACTAAAATTATGAAAGTCTCTAAAACATACTGCTGAGAATGGAAGACAAGCCATAAACACAGAAAACAATTGTAAAACGAATGCATGATAAAGGATTGGTATCGTTTTTAAAGGCTTGTTTATTTTTTAAATTATGTGTGATTGGGTGTGTGTATCTGCACATGAATGTGAGTCCTTTTGGAAGCCAGAAGAGGGTGCTGGATCTCCTGGAGCTGGACTTAAAGGCAGTTGTGAGCTGTCCATGTGAGTGCAAGAACAAAACCTGTGCAAGAACAATACTTGATCTTAACAGCTGAGCCATCTTTTCAGCCCCCAAGGAAGTCTTAAACTTCATGTGGTAAGAAATAACCACATTAGCAATAGATAGGAAATAAAAACAAGGCTGGGGAGATGACTCATCCAGTAAAGGATTGAGCAGAAGAGAAATGAGTCCTGAAAGCTCTCATCTGTTGTCCACACACATACACATATAAATATGCACAAATAAATAAATAACTTTTTTAAATGTAGCTCTTTGGCTTAGTGGGGTGTCACATACCATTAATTACAGCACATCATAGGCAGAGGCAGCCAGATTATTGTTTAAGACTAACTTTGTCTACATAACCTTGTCTAGTAAGTTCCAAGCCAGGCACAGATACATGATAAGCTCCTATCTAAAAGAATAAGTAAATAAAGAAAAATTGCTTTTTACCGTATACCTTCTGATGTAACTATTATACAACTGAAAAGAAATCGAAAGAGGTACCAAAAATACCAGCTGTCAAGATAAACATTATACTGCCCTCCTCCAACTGCTCCATGCAAAAGGAACACAAGTACTTACTGCTCTTACAGAGGACTTGGGTTCAGTTTCTAGTACCCGCAAGCTAGATCCAGTGAGCTATAGACACCAGTCCCAAATATATCACTACATTTGTTTATGGGTGTGTGGGTGAGTGGGTGTGTTATTTTTAAGTAAAACAAGCGAAGGAAATCATAGCATAAAGAGAGCAGCAGGTGTTCTTGGAAATCAAGCTCCCTCTGCTTGATGATGGCACTAGATTCTGGGAGAAAAGAAAGGGCCAGTGCCTGAGGCATAGCCATGCAACCAGAGAAAATCAAGATCATAATACAAACTGTTGAGCAAAGGAGTAATGGAGGCACTAAGTATGTAGAGATGCACACCTGCAACCTCAGCACTTGGGGCATAGAGGCGGGATGATCAAGAGTTCCAGGGAAGTATGGGCTAGTGAGTTAGACCCTATCTTAAGGAGAAAAAGAAAAGATGGAGAAAGGACACTAGCTCAAAGGAAAGCATACAATCTCTGAGGTTTTTTTTGTATATTCATTAAATTGCATGTGTGCATGCACCTACAACATGAAGTGCATGTGTGACAGTCAGAGGACAGCTTTTAAGAGTCAGTTCACTACTTCCACCCTGTGGGGACCTAGAATCAAATTCAGGTTATCAAGCTTAATGGCAAGTGCCTTTTACTAGCTGAGCCATCTCACCAGAGTTGTTTTGAATACTTTTATTTCAAGACACAATTCCACTGAATTGCCCAGGCAGGCTTTGAACTCATAATGTATCTGCCTCAGACTTCCACATAGTCTCAGATTACAGAGCTGTGCCACTAGGCCTGGTGGTGACAGTGGCTCTAGAGGCACTGGCTGCAGTGGTGGCAGCAGCTTCTTCTCCTCCTTTTTCTTTCTCCTTTTCCTCCTCCTTTTCTACTTCTAAAATATTTTTTTATTTTTATGTATATGAGTGTTTTGCCTACCTGCAAATCAGTGCACCAATGCCTGCAAACTTGTGGAGGCTAGAACAGAGTATTAGATTCTCTGAAACTAGAGTTATGTAAGGTTGTGAGCCACCTTTTGGGTTCTGGGAATCAAGCTCAGGTCCTCTGGAAGAGCACCAATGCTCTTAACCACTAAGCTGTCTCTCCAATAATCATCAGTGTTGCTGCTTTCTCCTCTTTCTCTTTCTCTTTCTCTTTCTCTTTCTCTTTCTCTTTCTCTTTCTCTTCCTTTGAGACAATGTTTCATAGAGCTCAGACTGACTGTCCCAAGAAGTCTGTGAGGATGACTTTGAACTTCTAATTCTCCATCTTCCATGATCCACTATGTCCTATTTATGTGAGTCTGCAAATCAATCCCAGTGGCTGACAGGACCACCTTTGGGCATACCCAGTTTCCTTCATAAAGATGGCTGACAGGATACCTCTGGCACGCTCACCTCTCTCCAGATAATTTTAGCTGTAAAGAGGGAGAGGATAATTTGAAAGTGTGTTAACATAAAAATACCTGCCCCAATTAGCAGAAAACACATGAGTTTGTATATCTCTTCCAGGTTCCAGTGGTAGCCAGCAAGTCCCTGGTGTTCCCCAGTTTATAGCTACTCATTCTTATCATTTGTCTTCACAAAGTTCTCTATCCAGATCTATATATCTGTTTGTAATGCATGCATGCAGGCATCCGTCCATCCATCCAAATCTTCCTCTCTTTTCTCTAAAGAGATTAATTGCTTGATTTAGGGCCTGCTCTTACCCCACATAATCTCATCTTAACTTGGTCACATACACCAAGCTGAGGAGCTAGCCCACTGGAGGGGACCAATTGCTGTGTAAGCATGGGTCTTGAATCCACATCCCCAGCACCTATGTGAAAAAAAACTGGGTGGTGTGATCAGGTACATCTGTCTCTGTAACCTCAGCAATGGGGTTTAGACAAGAGGACTCTTAGCCCTCATTGTGCAGCTAAGCTTGCCAAATGGGTAAGCCTAAGATTTCATGATAGATTCTGTTCAAAAAATAATAATAATAAGGAAAATATTTGAAGATGACACCTGAAGTCAGCATCTGGCCTCCACACATACATACATATGCATGGGTTAACACACAAATACATACATACGGAAACACCTCACAAAGAGATATAAAAAATTGTGATAGTAAGCAGCACTTACTTATAATATTCCCGGGACATAATCGATTTTGGTTGTGAGCCTAGCTTTTAATGGCTGAGCCTTCTCTCCACCCCGCCAAACATAATCTAAATAAATGTGGACAGAAATACCAAATCGTGTATAAACAGTAATCAGAAATAAATCATCTTCAAGGCCTAAAAATCACAAAATCATTTAAAATGCCAGTTCCTATGCTTCTGAATCACGAGGCTCTAATGATTAACACCTTGCTCCTTAAAAAAGCCAAATTAGGACAGGTCCATTCTGTGCTGCATCCAACTACCCAACCCAGCCAGACCTCCCACATCCTCCTCCAGGGTCTAGCCAGGTGACTCTCCCTGACTTCCGCATCCACGCCTGCCCTTAAGAGTGCTTTGTATTCCCAGTGAGACTCCCTTGAAGGAAACTAATTTTTCCTTTATGAGAAGCTGTCAATTGTAAATAGCTTCTTGATTGAGAATGTGGACTTGTGTCCACTTCTCCCCTCAGAACAGGGACCCCATATGGCTTCTGCATATACATGCACATACTGTGAGTTCATAGGTGTGGGAGATTTGTTAGATCTAGAAGACACTGATTCCTTTCTATCTTCCATCCCCACTGGCTCTTACAATTTTTCCACCTCCTCGTCCACATACTTCCGTGATCCCAAGGGATGGGATTTAATGAGACATCTTATTTAAGACTGAGTATTCCAAGGTCACTCACTCTCTGCACAGTGTCCAGCTGTGAGTCTCTGTATTTGTTCCCATTTTCTGCGAGACACGGATCTATGAGTCATTAGGAGTCATTTAATTGCAAGGTTCCTTTAGTAAAACAGTAGTATTTGGGCTTCCTCTAGGTTCCTGGGCTATCTAGGCCTATCTAGTCTCATGTTCTTGGCCACCCAAGAAGGTTCAAGTTTAGATTCCATCTAACAGAGTAGGCAGTAAGTCAAATCATATATTAGTTGTTTACTTCCATAATATTTATGCTCCTATCGTACCAGCATATTGTGGAGGCCAGTCATTAAAGGCCTGAGCCGCCCTGCTATCTGTTTTCTTGATGCCCACGGTTTTTTTTTATTTTGTTATTTATACAATTTGAATATTAGCCATCCATCCAATATGTTGTTGGTAAAAATCTTTCCATATTATGTAGGCTGCTGCTTTCTCCAAATGAAGGTGTCTTTTATTGTGCAGAAGCTTTTCAGCTTCATTAGGTCCAAATTGTTGATATCGTGCTTGTGCTAACGGCTTTCTGTTCAGAAAGTCTTTTCCTGTGCCAATGAGTTCAAGGCTATTCCCCACTTTTTCTTCTATCATGTTCAGTATAAGTGGTTTTGTGTTGAGGTCTTTAACCGTTTGTAGTTGAGTTCAGCATGCAAAACATTTATTCAGAGTTTGCTGAAACCTAAACCAATGCAAACTGAGATGTTTATGAAACGTCTGACCCAATGTTCTTTTCAAATCATATTAGTTATAATTTCCTAATGGACCTGGAAGTGTTCAGGTCTTACTTCACTTACTGCAATCATGACCTCCTGAGCAAGGACTCAAAGCTATTTTTAGAATAGCAATTGCAGTGTCTCCTTTAACAAAAATAAACAAGCTGGAAACAAAAACATTTTCCTCTAATGTACATTTAATCTACTCAAATATTTACTGAGTATAGTTCATGGTCCTGTGGGGGAAAGAGACACAGAACTGTCTTCTAGAAATGTATAGTCTGTTAAGAAGCAGATTGAGCTAGTTGTAACAGCCCATACTCTTTTTGTTTTGTTTGTCTTTGAGACAAGATGTCACTGTGTAACCCCAGCTGTCCAGGAACTTGCTCTATAGACCTATCCGGCCTCAGGCAGGCCTCGAACTCAGAAACCAACCTACCTCTGCCTCTCAAGTACTAGGACTAAACGCATGAGCCACCACTGCCCAGCTGATTCTTTTTTTTTAACATTGAATTTTTTATTATTATCATTTATTACAATTTATTCAATTTGTATCCCTGCTGTGGGCCCTCCCTCATCTCCACCCAATCCCACCCTCCCTCCATCCCTCCCTCTTCAACCCCTATGTCCTTCCCCTAGACCACGATATGGAAGGTCCTCCTCCTCTGCTATTTGACCTTAACCTATCACGTCTCATCAGGACTGGCTGCATAGTCTTCCTCTGTAGCCTAGGAAGGCTGCACCTCCCCTCCCCCAGGGAGAGGTGCTCAGAGAGCTGGCCACTGAATTCATGCCAGAGAAATCTTCTCCTCCCCTTACTAGGAAAACCACATGGGGAATGAGTCTATGGGCTACATCTGAGCCAGGGTTTTGAGTCCTCTCCATGAACTGTCCATGGTTAGGGTATCATTCTCTTCAGGGATTTTTTGGAGGGACTCTGTTGGTCACCTTTTGGAGTTCCTGTCCCCTACAGGTCTTTCTATCTCTCTCTTCTTCCATAAAATCCCATGCACTCTGCCCAAAGTATGACTATGAGTCGCAGTCTCTGCTTCAATAACTGGATCGATCAGTAAAGTCTTTAAAGAGGCCTTCTGTGGTAGGCTCCTGTCCTGTTCCCTGCTTTCTCCTGTTTCTAATGTCAGTCGAGTCTGTACTTCTTAATGAGGATTGAGCATCTTTCCAAGGGTCTTTTTTGTTGTTTAGTTTCTTTAGGAGTATAGGTTTTAGTCTGTTTATCCTATATTATATGGCTAATATCCACTTATGAGTGAGTATATACCATGTGTATCTTTCTGCTTCTGGGATACCTTGCTCAAGATGAACTTTTCTAGTTCCTACCATTTGCCGGCAAATTTCATGATTTCCTTGTTTTTAATTGCTGAGTAGTATTCCATTGTGTAAATGTACCACAATTTCTGTACCCATTCCTCAGTTGAGGGACATCTAGATTGTATCCAGATTCTGGCTATTACAAATAAAGCTGCTATAAACATCGATGAGCATGTCCTTATTGAATGGTGGAGCATCTTTTCAGTATATGCCTAGGAGTGGTATAACTGGATCTTGAGGTAGCACTATTCCTAATTGTCTGAGAAAGTGACAGATTGATTTCCAAAGTGGTTGTACAAGTTTACATTCCCACCAGCAATGGAGGAGGGTTCTCCTTTTTCCATATTCTCTCCAAATGCATCATCTCTTAGCCATTCTGATGGGTGTAAGGTGAAATCTCAGGGTTGTTTTCATTTTCATCTCCCTGATGACTAAGGACACTGAACATTTCTTAAAGTTTGTCTCTGCCATTTGATATTCCTCTATTGAGAATTCTCTGTTTAGCTCTATGCCCCACTTTTTAATTGGATTACTTGGTTTGTTGGTGTTTAACCTCTTGAGTTCTTTATATATTCTGGATATTAACCCTCTGTCAGATATATGTTTGGTGAAAATGCTTTTTCAGTCTGTAGGCAGTCGTTTAGTTCTGACAGCAGTGTCCTTTGCTTTACAGAAGCTTTTCATTTTCATGAGGTTCCATTTATTGATTGTTGATCTTAGAACCTGTGCTGTTGGTATTCTGTTCAGGAAGTTGTCTCCTATGCCAATGAGTTCAAGACTCTTCCCCACTTTTTCTTCTAACAGGTTTAGTGTGTCTGGTTTAGGTCTTTGACCCACATGGGCTTTAGTTTTGTGCAGGGTAATAAATTTGGATCTATTTGCATTTTTCTACATGTAGACATCCAGTTAGACCAGCACCATTTGTTGAAGAAGCTATATTTTTTCCATTGTGTTCTTTGTCAAAACTCAAGTATCTGTAGGTGTGTGGGTTTATTTCTGGGTCTTTCATTCAATTCCTTTGATTCATCCATCTGTTTCTCTGCCAAGTACCATGCAGTTTTTATTACTATTGCTCTATAGTACAGCTTGAGATCGGGGGTGGAGATACCTCTAGAAGATCTGTTATTGTACAGCATTGTTTTAGCTATTATTGGTTTTTGTTTTTCCATATGAAATTGAGAATTGTTCTTTTAAGTTCTGTAAAGAATGGTGTTGGTATTTGATGGGAATTACATTGAATCCGTAGATTGCTTTCGGTAGGATGGCCATTTTCACTATGTTAATCCTACTGATCTATGAGCATGGGCGATCTTTCTATCTTCTGATATCTTTTTCAGTTTCTTTCTTTAGAGACTTGAAGTTTTTTTCAAACAGGTCTTTCACTTGCTTGGTTAGAGTCATACCATGTTACGTTATGTTATTTGTGGCTATCATAAAGGGTGTTGTTTTCCTAATTTTTTTCGCAGCCCTTTTTACTTTTGTATACAGGAGGGCTTCAGTTTTGTTTTGTTTTGTTTTGTTTTGTTTTGTTTGAGTTAATTTTGTATCCAAGTACTTTGCTGAAGGCATTTATCAGCTGAAGGAGTTCTCTTCTAGAATTTTTGGGGTCACTCAGGTATCCTATCATATCATCTGCAAATAGTGATACTTTTACTTCTTCCTTTCCAAATTGTATTCCCTTGATCTCCTTTAGTTATCTTATTACTTTAGGTAGGACTTCAAGTACTATATTGAAGAAACAGGGAGAGAGTGGGCAGCCTTGCCTTGTTCCTGATTTCAGTGGGTTTGATTTAAGTTTCTCTCCGTTTAGTTTGCTGTTGGTTATAGGATTGCTGTATATTACCTTTATTATGTTTACGTGTGTGCCTTGTAGCACCGATCCCTCAAAAACTTTAAACATGAGTGGGTGTTGGATTTTATCAAATGCTTTTTCGGCATTTGAGGGGATGCCAACCTTGCTCTGTAGAACAAGCTCTCCTCAAGCTGACCTTGAACTCAGAAACCAACCTACTTCAGCCACCCAGATACTGGGATTAAATGCATGAGCCACCACTGCCCAGCAGATTTTTTTCGATAGCTCACACACTGTGAGGCAGAGGCAGGTGCATCTCTATGAGGTTGAAGAGAGCCTAGTTTACATAGCAAGTCAAGGCTACAGAATGAGACCACTGTCTCAAAAGCTAGTATCACTAGCAACAACAACAACAAATAAACAAACTCAACTAAAATTAACTATGAATGACAAGCAATGCAGTTAAGTGTGTAGGAGAAAGTTAATGACTGACTTGAAAAGGATCCATTTTATCTAGATTTCTTTTTTACTTAGGGGGCATTATAACAATTTGCTGTCCCTTCTTGTTTTCTTCTGTGATTCCCTTATTTATAACTTAATTCACTGAAGTGTAAAAAAGTTGTTTGTGTGGGTTTTCTTTTCTTTTTTGAAACACAGTCTCACTATATAGCTTTGGCTGTCCTGGCACTCTCTATGTAGATCAACCAAGGTGGTCTTGAACTCACAGTAGTTGGAAAATAGAGGCAGGAAGATCAAGAGCTCAAGGTCATCCTGTATTTTGTAGAAACTTTGAAGCCAGGCTGAGATGGAACCCTGTCCTTCAAACAGCTGGGTACGGTGGCACACACCTTTGGTCACAGCACTCAGGAAGCAGAGACAGGTGGATCTCTGTGAGGCTGCCTTATGCCCAAAAGTTATAAGGATAGGATATATGATATAATATATAAGCTAGGATCTTAAAGTGATTTGGTTCTCTGTTAAGTTCTTTCTTTCTCTGCCTCCATCTTTTGTTTAAACAGCTTTAGTTCAATAGGAAAGAAATCCATTTGTTGTGTACCCTTCAAGGGAGGGCACTCGTCTCCCTGGCCAAACACTGTCTAGTAGTTATCAACCCTGAAATGTGGAGGGCACACTTTTATATCAAGGGGAGTGATCAGGGGTCATCAGCATTTGGAAAGTTCACATAAAGAAAACACCAAACAGTCTAAAAGGAAGCCCTTTAAAGAAGCTGTGAATTTAGCCCAGTTTCACAAAGAGCCTAACAGAACCAATGCATTGTTGAGCCAGACACCCAGATTTTACCTAATTTTTTCCTTGAAGCCCCACAAAAACAGACCTCTCATAGAGGAATGAGCTACAAAAATAAAGAGGGACATCTTGATGCTGCTGAATGATCTGTAGTAACTGGGCTTCAGAAGACATCAACATTTTCAATACAAAGATGCTTTATAAAGAGACACCCCAAGCTAGGTGTAGTGGTGCACGCCTGTAATCCCAACACTTGGGAGGCAGAGGCAAGTGGATCTCTGTGAGTTCAAGGCCAGCCTGGTCTACAAAGTGAGTCCAGGACAGCCATGGATACACAAAGAAATCCTGTCTTGAAGAAACAAGAGGGAGAGAGACAGAGAGACAGAGAGAGAGAGAAGTGGGAAGGCCCACCCTGAATGTCGGTGACACCATGCCATGGGCTGAGGTCCTGGACTGAATGCAAAAGGAATAATTAGCCGAGTATCAACAGTTACCTCTCTCTGTTTTCTGACTCCAGATGCAATGTGACCAGCTGCCTTAAGCTCCTGCCACACAGTGATGGTCTGAACACGTAAATTGTGAGCCAAAAATAAAAGCTTTGTCTGTGAATTTTTTTTTTGTACAGTGTTGTATCATAGCACTAGGAAAAGTGACAGACCATGTGACAAACCCTACCTCTGATGGCATGGACCATGTTCAAATGTACCTAAAAGGCTCCCAACAAGGTCAAATGGAGAGGACCATTTATCAAATATTGGGCTTTAGTCTCTGAAACCTCTTTTCATTATACATTACTCAGCACATAGTATTTTTGATAGCAGCAAGGGCAGGAGGTGCAGTTACTTGTGTTTGGGGACAGGGTCTGTTTAGGGATTGACTCACAGTGCCGTACCAACTGGAGACATAGGTGGGTAGAGAGCTGTCTGAAACAGAAGCAGTCAAATGTGGAGATGGAGGAATAGTGTGGGAGTGTTCAGGAAGTCAGTACCAGTGAGGGAGGGGAACAACAAAGCAGATATCTGTACGTCTGTGATTGTGGGACTGGTTAAATGTAGCAGAAAGGCCAAGCGTGACTGTGACATGGCATGGAAGGCTTTTGATGCATCTTGGCAGTGGTTTGTAGTGCTCCTTAAAGGGGTGTTGGTCTTCTCCAGACCAGAAAGAGCACCCTGTACAAATGCTCTTTCAGAAAGAACAGATATGTGAAGCGGGAAAACAATGGAACAGGAAGGAAGCCCTTTGATGTTCTTCCAGTCTTGGCCTTGGCATTTCAAATGAGCTTTGTCAAGTTGCAGTCCATTTGGATGTAGCAAAGAATTGGTGTAGAGCTGACAGACTACTTCATCTGGGCACAAGAACCCCGCTTGTTTGTTTGTTTGTTATTTTTTAAGATCTTGATATACTTCCTGGGCTGGTTTTAAACTCCTCAGCTCACACAGCCCTCTTGTCTCAGCTTCCCAAGTACCTGGGTGCATGGGCATAGCCAGACTCACGGTTGCTTTTCATTTCAGAATTGGGACCATGCAAAAGTTATTTCAATGGCTGTTTTCCAGATTCTGCCCCTGAAAACTGAGACTGCATTATCTCTGTCTGAGGGAGAAGTTGATTTTTTGTGGTCAATACTATGTGGCACACAGCTACTAACTAACAAATTGAAGCTCTGAGGATTCCACTGAATGATTTATCTGAAATGATTGCAGGAATGTGAGCAGGCACAATGCTCACATGGAGATTTGCAGTCTCCAGTACAGAATGCAAAATAAGACAACTATGAAATAGCTGGGAGTGGGGGTAGGACAGAGATCCAAGAATCATTAAAGGGTTCAAAATATCAAAATAAAAAATGTGGGTTTGGACAATGATTCATCATCAGTGTATTTGTTTTTTGTGGTTATGACAAAATGCCATGGCTAAAGGGCTAGTAAGATGATGGCTCAGAGTTTAAGAACACTTGCTACTCTTGCAGAGGAACTGGGTTTGGTTGTCAGTACCTCATGGTTGCCCACAATGGTCAGTTCTAAGTGCTCTCTTCTGGCCTCCTTGAGCGCTGTGTATGCACATAGTACACACAAATAACTTAAGCAAAATACTCATTTACATAAATTCTTTTTAAAATAAATCACTTTTTAAAAGTAGGGTTGGAGGGATGGCTCAGAGGTTAAGAACACTTACTGCTCTTCAAGAGGTCCCAGCACCCACATGGAAGCTCACAAATGTTTGTAACTCCAGTTCTAGGGAATGCAACACCCTCACAGAGACACATATGCAGACAAAACACCAATGCATATGAAATAAAAATAATTAAAATACCATAGACAAACAGCTTAAAAAGAAGAGTGGGAACTGGGGCTGGAGAGATGACTAGAACTTGCCATGTAGACCAGACTATCTTTGAAACCCTGAGAAGGATAAGGCCATCCAAAACTAGACTAGACTACATGAACGATGTTTATAGTGTACAAGGGCTGGGGAGATGACTCAGTGGGAAAAGCACTGTCTGTGCAAGCATAAGGAGCTGAGTTAGGATGCCAAGATCTCTATAAAACCAAAGGTGGGAAGGAACCTCCAGAATCCTCGCAAGAATTCCCTGAGACTCTTTGGGCCAACTAGGCCTCACACATGCAATGTCAAACAACAAAGAGACCCTGCCTCAAACAAGGTAGAAGGAGAGGACAAGGTTCAAGGTTGAACTTTGGCTTGTATAAATGCTCATAGCAGGCTTACATCTATACTCACAAACATAAACATGTGCACACACACACACATGTGAACACACACGTGCAATCACATAGCAGTGATGAAGACAAAATGCATAACACACACACAAAGTATGTATGTATAGCAAGGACCCTCCCCTTCCAGGCCAACAAGTTACTGCAGCATCCTATCTGTCTCAGGGTACAGAGGAGGTCTGCTGGCAGTCAGGGTGGGATTTAGGTAAGTAAAGAACTTATAACAAGCCTCCAAACTAATACCTAGGCAGATGGAACAAGGAAGAGTGATATGTGTGTGACATATGAGCAAAGTATAAAGGCATATATCATAAAATATTACCATAAAGACATTTATTTATTTTTTAATTTTTATTGTATTTTTATTAATTAGAGTTTATTTGCTTTGTATCCCAGCGGTAGTCCCCTTCCCATCCCTTCCCAATCCCACCCTCCCTCCCTCTTCTTCTCCTATGCCCCTCCCCCAGTCCACTGATACACAAGGTCCTCCTCTCCTTCCTTCTGATCCTAGTCTATCAGCTCTTATCAGGAGTGGCTTCACTGTCTTCCTCTGTGGCCTGGGAAGGCTGCTCCCCCGTCAGGTAGAGGTGATCAAAATGCCAGTCTATGAGTTCATGTCAGAGACAGTCCCTGTTCCTATTATTGGAGAACCCTCTTGGACACTGAGCTGCCATGAAAGCCATTTGTTTGAACACTACAACTTTTAAAAATGATATTAAAGAAAGCTTCCTATAGTGTACTTAGACAACCCCTGGTAGCCGAAGCCATGCAGAAAGCTTTTAAGTTCATACAACATATTTTGGTTCTTTTATTTCATTATTTGTGTGTGGGGGGAATCTATGGATCTTTGGGTATATGCACAGAAATGCAATACCCACAAAGGCAGGAAAATGGAGCTGGATTCCTTGGATCTGGAGTTACAGGTGGCTGTGAGCCAGCATGTGGGTGTTGGGAACTGAAGTCTGGTTCTTTGCAAGAATAGCCAGTCTTCTTAACTGCTGAGGCGTATCTCTAGCCTCCTTTACAAAAGACTTGCTTTTAATTTTTAAGTGTGCTTGTGTGCTAACAAAGGGCACTGGGGGTGTACATGCATGTGAATACAGTGCCTATGGAGGAAGTCAGAATAGGGCATTGGATCCCCTAAACCTGGAGTTATAGGAAGTTGTGAACGGCCTGATGTAAGTGCTTGGAAGCAAACTTGGGTCCCATTAAAGAGCAGCAAGCACTCTTAAATAGCTAAATCATCTCTCCCTTATTCCCCATTTGGTTCTTTTCATCCTAGTATCTACAAAAAAGTATAAAAATATCTGAAAATGGTATCACACTAGATATTTGTTCCTTGGTAGATTCATGGACTGCTTAATTTTATGTGTCATCTTGACTGGCTCATGAGCATTCCCTCAAACATTAAACTTGATGGGACTGGAAGGGAGTTTCTGAATGGATGTGATTTCATATGAGTGTAGACTGGGTAAAGCAGATTGCTTTTACCAATGTAATATTTGAATGGAGCAAAGATGGTCAGAAGGAAGTTTTCTGGCCTGACCGTGCTGTATCCAATCTTTTCCCTCATTTCAGAACAATGAGATAGCAGCCATCTGTTGCTTTCCAAATGTTATTTCTGGGCCTTAAGCAGTCTGGGGCTGTCCATCCTCCATTGTCTTCACCCTTCCTCCAGAATGAGACATTCTATTTCTACCAGTCTAGAACACACTTCCTGTCTCCTCTTTGGCTTGTGGCACCCCACTCAAGTTCACTTTGGTTATTGCTTCCTCAGCAGCCTTTTGTGACTCTGCTAACCTGAGTCCTTCAGTAGAGCCTCTGGGCTTCTATAGAGGGGTTCTAATTCCAAATATTAAACACATTTGTGGTGGTTTGAACGAGAATGGCCCCCATAGGCTCATATATGTGAATAGAATTTATAGAACTACTTGGGAAAAACTAAGAGGTGTGTACTTGTTAGAGGAGATGTGTCACCAGGGGATGTGTCACTTGGAAGTTTCAAAAGCCCACACCAGGCACAGTCTTGATCTCTCTTTCCCTTTTGCCTGCAGATCAGAATGTAAGCTCTCACCTACTGCTCCATCACCATATTTGCCTGCTGCTGCATGCTCCTCACCATAATGATCATGGATTAAGCCTCTGAAACTGCAAGCAAGCCTCCAACCCAATTAAATTAATTCTTCAGTAAGATCTGTTCTCAAAAAAGTCAAGCAAAGGAGCGAGGGACATGGATCATGGGTAAGAGTACTTGCTGCACAAGGATGGGGAGCTGATTTAAATTCTCCACTAGTCATATAAATAAATAGCTGGGCATGGCTGTGTGTGTAAGTATAACCCTGGTGCTGTAAGATGGCAGATTGCTGGGGCTTGTTGGCTTCCAGCTTCAGTGAGAGATCCCATATCAAAAGAAATAAGTCAGAAATTGATAGGACAGTCAACATTCTCCTCTGACCTTCCTATAGATGTGAAACATAAGTGTGCATACATCATACACATACATCAAGCAAACACAGGTGTGCACACACATGCATGTACACAAGCATGCATGCACACACACAAATGTGCACAGAAACTAAGATGAGGCTTGATTTCTACCAACACAAACAGGAAAAACCATTTGTTCTCTTAATCTGGCACCAACTACAGGGGCAATCTTATGAGGTGACAGGTAAATATCAAGTACTGCTTTTATTGTCTTAGTTCATCCTCTCATATTTCATGTCTTCTTCATTACATTTCTTGGGGGAGGGTGTTACATACACAGTAGTAAATACTTACTGATTCCTAGATATTAGGGTTATATAAGCTGGTATCTACAAAGACCCATGATGGTGGTGGATTCCTGCCTTTAAGGAATTCTCAGGGAAACTGGAGATTTTCTCCAGATTTTGTGTAAATTACTTTTCATGTTTCTGGGTCAAAATACTTGACAAAATTCACTTTTTATTTATTTATTATTTTGTATTTTTAATTTTTATTAATTACCGTTTCTTCACTTTGTATCCCAGCTGTAGCTCCCTCCCTCCTCCTCCCCATCTCATCCTCTGTCCCTCTTCTCCACCCATGCCCAGAATTCACTTTTTAAAAGTAAGAGTATTTCAGCTTACAGTTTAAGGGTATTATCCACCATGGTAGGGAAGTTGTGGTAGCAGTTGCTTGAGGCAGGAGGCCACATTGTGTCTGAAGAGAAAGATGGATGCTGGTGTTTAGCTTTTCTTCTTTTTATTCAGTCCAAGACCCAAGGAATGTTAAGGATGACTCTTCCCACTTCAATCAACTTAATCCAGAAACTCTTTCACAAGCATACCCAGAGGTTGTTTCCATTGTGATTCTAAATCCCATCAAACTACCAAGATCAGCCATCACAGCCTTATAAGGACTGGCTTCCTGAGAGGCCCTACCATAACATACAGGCTACCATGGTTCCACCCTGCCCCTTGCATACTGTACAAGCTCTTAACAAGTCAAAGTTGGATGCAGGATGTTATGCAAGAAAGGGGACCCCACCGCTGCTGCTTGAGAATGCATATCACAGTATCTCCATGCCTCTCAGGGGCCTTTCCTTATATTATTAGGACTTGGTAGGGAGATAAATTGTGGCGCTGCTGTGCTGCTGTCTTTACTGATCACCCTCTGCATACTATCTTCCCTCAGTCAGCTTGAAGCATTTGCCTTGTGAATATGGGAAAAAAAATTTCTCCTTGGCTCTGCATAAAATAAACTACCCATGTTTCTATCTCTGTTCTCTTCAGAGGAGTTCATCTCCACCCCCCCCCCCCATATATACTCTCAGCTCCTCTGTGTCTGCTGTGTGCCACGGTGACTGGTGCCTATACACTGCATTGCCTGGTGCCTCTGGGGAGTTTTTGCTCTCAAGGAGACACTGAGTCCTTGCTCCTAATGATGACACATCAACTCACATTGCGGAGCCTTGCCAGAGTAGACTTGGCTCAGCTGCGTACAGTCTTCCCAGACCTAGTGCCATATCTTAACTGGCACCTGCTCTTTTCAAGACCAAGTACATGTCAGCCTAGATGCATCAAAGCATTTAAAACTTCGACTTAGGCCTGGGGGTGTAGTGTTGATAGAGCACTTGCCTAGCATGCAAGAGGTCCAGGTTCCAACCCCAGCATCGCATAAAACAAGCGTGAGACCATGGTTTGATGGCTGTCCTTGGTTGTCAACTTGACACACATGGGAAGACTGAACCAACTAAGGAACTGCCTTCATCAGATTGTTCCATGGGCATAACCTCTGTGGGCATTTTCTTGATTGATCACTAGCCTACTGTGAAAAGTGCCAGCATGAGACAGGTGGTTCTAAGTTATATAAGACAGCCAACTCAGAGAAAGCAGAGAACAAGCCAATACATTATTCCATAGTCTCTGCTTCCAGTCTCCAAGTTTCTGCCTTGAGTTCCTGCCTCGCTTCCCTCAGTGATGAATTATAACCTGTAAGCCTTTCCTACCCAAGCTGGTTTTAGTGTTTTAACAAAGAGCAAACTAGAAGGGTCGTGCAAGCCTGTAATTCCATCACTTAGGAGGTAGAGACAGGAGGATCAGAAATTCTAGGTCACTTGCAGGTACACAATGAGTTTGAGGCCAGGCTGAGATACATGAGACTCTGACTCAATGTAAACTAAACTAAAATAAGCTTTGCTTAGATGTGTTTTGGTACACCTGTTTGTAGAAAAAAAATGCATCATATGAAGAAGCTGAAGGTCAAAGCATCAGAAAAGTACTTTCTGCCTACAAGAGCCCCAGATAAGGTCCAGGAACAATGCTTAATTGACAGCCCACAGTGCTACTTATAAATCCACTCTCCTGTGTTCATTCTCTTTGCTTCACACTTTTCCCTGAAAATGTCTTCATTATATAACATTTTCCACTTAATCCTTCCAGTATCTTATCTGTTTCCTGCCACGACCAATACATCAGCATGGAGGCCCTCCTGGAGGCACGCTGAGATTGCTCTGCTACACTGACTCTTGAATACAAGACTATGCCTATGAGCCTAACGATCTATTAGAGCTAGATTCTTAGTGTAACAAAAAATAAATCCTTAATAAACATGAGTGCACACCGAAATGAATTCATTCCTAGTGGAGAACCCTTGTTTATGAGTACAATAAGATTTTTAGGGTTATAGATAATCTCTGATACTAGTTACGATCTTTTAATTTATTCTTCTCTCATATATTATATCCTGACCACAGTTTATGTCATCAACTAAATAGACTTAACAGATATTTACAGAAAATTTCACATAAACACAAAAGAATATACCTTCTTCTCTGCACCTCATGGAACTTTCTCTAAAACTGGCCACATACTCAGACACAAAGCAAGTCTCAACAGATAGAAGAAAACTGAAAAACCATCCTGCATCCTATCTGATAAGCTGGATGTCAACAACAGAAAGCTTACAAACCCATGGAAACTGAACAGCTCTCTACTCTTTGACAACTGGATCAAGACAGATATAAAGAAATTAAGGACTTTCTAGAATTCAATGAAAATTAGCATATCCAAACTTATAGGACACAATGAAAGTGGTTATAAGAGGTAAGTTCATAGTACATTAAAAAATTAGAGAGATCTCATACTAGTAACTTAACAGCACATCTGGAAGTTCTAGAACGAACTCAGGCTAAAATCAGTAAAGCAGAAACAACAAAAAAAGTACAAAGAATGAATGAAATAAAGAGTTGGTTCTTTTAGGAAATCAATAAGATTGACAAACTGTTATCCAAACTAACTAAAAGACTCTACCCTGCAGAGTATCAAAGCAGATGCTGAGACTCATAGCCAAACTTCGGGCAGAGTGCAGGGAATCTTATGAAGGAAGGAGGAGACAGAAAGACCTGCAGGGGACAGGAGCGCCACAAGGAAAGAAAAAAAAAAATCTGGGCCAGGAATCTTCTCTGAGACTGATACTCCAACCAAGGACCATGTATGGAGATAACCTTGAACCCCTGCACAGATGTAGTCCATGGCAGCTCAGTGTCCAAGTGGGTTCCCTAGTAATGAGAACAGGGACTCAGTGGCCTGCTCTTCGAATACCTCCCCCTAAGGGGGCGGGGGTCCAGCCTTACCAGGTCACAGAGGAAGACAATGCAGCCACTCCTAATGAGACCTGATAAACTAGGATCAGATGGAAGGGGAGGAGAACCTCCCCTATCAGTGGACTAGGAGAGGGACATGGGTGAAGAAGAGAGAGTGTGGGTGGGATTGGGAGGCAATGAGGGAGGGGCTACAGTTGGGATACAAAGTGAATAAACTGTAATTAATAAAATTAAATAAATTAAAAATAACACAGAACTGTACTTCTGACACCCAATCCTTCACTATAAAGGGGAAAAAGGAAGGTATTTTTCCTTCTTATAGTAAAAATTAATTCTTCCTTGAATATGGGAAATACTTATGAAATTATTTGGCTACTAATCAAAGTATAATAAAATATGTATCGCATGTGAAAAAAAAAGACTGAGAGAGAAGATCCAAATCAATCAAATTAGAGATAAAAGAGAGGGCATAACAGACAGGAAAGAAGTCTAGAGACTCACAAGGACATATTTTTAAAAACTGTAGTCAACCAAATTGTAAAATCTAAAAGAAATGGATAACGTTCTCAATATTTGCCATTTAGGAAAGTCAAATCAAGATCAGATGAACAATTTAAATCATGAAAACAACTCCTTTACAATGGCTGCAAATAATATAAAATATCTTGGGGTAACTCTCACCAAGCTAGTGAAAGACTTGTATGATAAAAACTTTGGACTCTGAAGAAAGAAATTGAAGATGATAGCATAAGATGGAAAGATCTCCCATGCTCATGGATCAGTAGGATTAATATAGTAAAAAAAAAAAAAAAAAAAAAAAAAAAAAAGCCATTCTACCAAAAGCAATCTGTAGGTTCAATGCAGTCCCGATCAAAATTCCAACATAATTCTTCACAGAACTTGAAAGGACAATTTTCAGTGTCATATGGAAACACAAGAAACCCAGAATAGCTAAAGCAATCCTGGATAATAAAATAACTTCAGTAGTTATCACCTCAAATTGAATTATAGATCTATAGTAATAAAAACAGTATGGTATTGGTACAAAACATATTGATAAGTGACATTAAGTTGAAGACCCAGACATAAGTCTCTACACCTACGGACACCTGAGTTTTGATAAAGAAGCTGGCAATACACACAATAAAAAAGACAGTATCTTCAACAAATGGTGTTGGTCAAACTGGACGTCTGCATGTAGAAGAATGCAAATCGATCCATACTTATTACCCTGTGCAAAACTCAACTCCAAGTTTATAAAAAACCTTAACATTAAGTTGAGACAGTTATTTAAACCTGATAAAAGAGAAAGCAGGGTGTAGTCTTGAACTCACTGGCACAGGAAAAGACTTTCTTAAGAGAATACTGTTAGCATAGGCACAAAGATCAACAATTAATCAGTGGGACCTCATGAAATGGAATAGCTTCTGTACAGCAAAGGACACCATCATTCAAAGAAAGTGGCGGCCTATAGAATGGGGAAATATTTTTATCAATTATTATCTCTAACAGAGAGATAATATCCAAAATACATAAAGAACTAAAAAACCCTAGATATTAAAATAAGTCAATTAAATGGGACACAGATCTATCAAATAATTCTATTATATTTATGGTTGTGAACCTAGCCTTTAATTGCTGAGCCATCTCTCCAGCCCCAGATAACTCTCAATAAAGGAAACACAAATGCCTGACAAACATTTAAATTTTCAACATTCTTAGCCACCAAGGAAATGAAAATCAAAACTACATTGAGATTCCATCTTACATACGTCAGAATGGCTAAGATCAACAACACAGTGACAGCTCATGCTGATGAGAAGGTGGAATAAGGGAATAACTTCTGAATTGTTGGTGAAAGTGCAAATTGGTACAGTCACTGTGAAAATCAGTGTGGTGGTTCCTCAGGATGATGAAAATCTAGCTACCTGAAGACTGAGCTATATATACCACTCTTGGGCATATACCCAAATGACACTTCATCCTACCACAGAAGCATTTCCTAACCATATTCATTCTTGCTCTATTTATAATAGCTAGAAATTAAAAACAACCTAGATGTCCCTCAACAGAAGAATGGTTAAAGAAAATATGGTGCATTTATACAATGGCATATGAGTTAGCCTTTAAAAAATGTAATTTGCAGGTAAATGGATGGAGCTAAAAAAAATCATTCTTAGTGACATAACCCAGTCTCAGAGAAACAAACAAAATATGTATTTACTTATGTGGACATTAGCTGTTAAGTCAATAATAAGCTACAATCCATTTGACCACAGAGGTTAGGTGTAGAGTAAGGGAGTAGGGGAGAAAGATGGATCTCTTCAAGAAGGAAAAATAGCTATGGATGTGTGAGGTGGGGTACTAAAATCTGAGCATCAAACAGGGAGGGGGAGAGGAACTAAAGAGCAAATACAGGGAGGGACAGTTAAAACTAAGGGTCATTTGAGGGGTTGTGTGGAAACTTAATGCAGTAGAAGCTTCCTATAATATATACATATGTGAAGGTGATCTAAATTAAATTACCAAATAACAAGAGAGACAGAATACCCACTGGCTATCTCTTGCCACCAAATGATGCTTCCAGTAACAGGAATGGGTTACATCTAATTGAGTTGTTGCTCAAAGAGTTCCCATGGGAACCCTCACACAACCCAAGGTATTGCCAAGGCTATAACCAACCAATATCTGATTTGACTTAAGAGCCCACTCCATGAGCTAGAATCAATATTCTACATTTCTTGGGTGACCAAGAACATGAGACCAGATAGCCCAGGGACCTAGGAGAAAACCAAGTAACATTGTTCTGCTAAAGAAATATAACAATAAAATGAGTCTTAATGACATTCTGCTACACTCATAGATTAGTATGAGTGCTCAGCCATCATCAGAGAAAATTGCTCCTGCAGCTGATGGGAACAAATAACAGAGGCCCAAAGCCAGATATTATGCAAAGAGTGTGAGACCTTGGAACACTCAGCTCTAGAGGGATTATCTCCCTCTCCCAGTCCACAGATAGGGGAGGTCCTCCTCCCCTTCCCTCTGATCCTAGTTTATCAGGTCTCATAAGGAGTGGCTGCATTGTCTTCCTCTGTGGCCTGGCAAGGCTGCTCCCCACTCAGGGGGAGGTGATCAAAGAGCAGGCCAATCAGTTCCTGTCAGAGACAGTCCCTGTTCCCATTACAATGGAGCCCACTTGGACACTGAACTGCCATACCCTACCTCTGTGCAGGGATTTCAGGCCATCTCCATGAGTGATCCTTGGCTGGAGTATCAGTTTCAGAAAAGACCCCTATTGCTGTCCTTGTGGAGCTCCTGTCCTCTCCAGGTCTTACTATTTCCCACGTCATTCCCCCACCACTTCTTTTTTTAATTAAATTTTTATTTTTTTTAATAACTTTGTATCCCAGCTGTATCCGGCTCCCTCATTCCATCCCAATCCCACCCTCCCTCCCTCATCTTCTCCCTACTCCTTTCCAAGTCCATTGATAGCCCCTACCACTTCTTAACCCAGAACCTATTTACTCCAATTGATAACCATTTGCAAATAAAAAGTTAGTTTTCTCCAAGGGAGTTTCATTGGGAAAGAAACCATTCTAAACAGAGTGCCCCATACCCAGCAGCAGATGGCCAACACAAAAAGAACAAAACGACATTTTTGGAGAGTTTTTAATCATCTTAAATCAGGACATTTTTTTCTATCATATCTCAATTTGTTTGTATTTTATTTATCTTACTGTGTATTATTTTATTTTTATCCCTTAGATGCCTATTTGTTTTCTAAAGAGAAACAGAAAGGGTGTGAATATTTTTGGGAAGGTAGGTGAGGAACTGGGAGGAGTAGAAGGAGAAACTGGGACCAGAATATATTGTATGAAAAATCTATTTTTAATAAAAGAAAATTTTGTTTATTTGTGTATATACTCTCTCTCTCTCTCTCTCTCTCTCTCTCTCTCTCTCTCTCTCACACACACACACACACACACAGAGAGAGAGAGAGAGAGAGAGAGAGAGAGAGAGAGAGAGAGAGGCCAGAAGACAACGTCTACAGTCAGTTTTCTTCTTCTACCATGTGGATCCCAAAGACTGAACTCAGGTGGTCAGGCTTCAAGGTAAATGTCATTACCTGCTGAGCCATTTTACCAGCCACAGACTATTTTTTTTAAAAAATAATTCATGGCTAACTATGTGCACAAGCTTTTGTGTGTCTGTCGTATATGCCCATGCATGCATGTGTGTATATAGATCTACTGTACTTTCAACAATGTATCAGACTAGATACTGACTCTGGGTATGTTCCCCTATCACTTAATCCTCTGTCTACTTTGTATTTTAGGTTACACATTGAACTGGAAATCACCATTTAGACAAGCCTGGTTGTCTAGCCTGCCCCATGGATTTAGCCATTTCTGTCCTCCCCAACATTTAGGTGTTTGCCACCATGCCTGGTTTTTATGTGGGTGCTGGATGCAAACTTTTGTCCTCTTGCTTACTGACTAAGCTGTCTCTCTAGCTTCTAATTTTAATTCCCCCCCCTTTTTTTCATAGTGTCATTCTGTTTGGTTTATTTTTTCAGGGTACATATGATGTATCCCAGATATCCTTGATCTGTAAATATATCTGAAACTGGCCTTGTGCTCCTGATCTTCCTGCTTCCACTACCCAAATACAGGGATTATAAGCATACATGGCCATGTTCAGAGCCCTATTGGTATCTTCCTTTCCATGAGGGCCTGGCCTCTGCCCTACATGAGCTTACAGGAGAGGGGGAATAAAGGGCAGTGCAAACTGAGCAGTACAGGGACATTGTGTTCTCTGCCCTGGTACTCAGTCCACGCTTGGGTAGCTCTTTTGTTTTCCTGCCATGGTCCCTACCTTGGTTGGCAAGTGGCTGGATTCCTGGCAGCCTTGGCATGGTTAGAAGCAATTTTTTAAAAGCAAGCTTTCTTTGTTTTATTTAGTTATTTGTATTATTTTTTTTTAAGTTTAGGTCCAAGACTTTGTGTTTTGTAACCTATTCTCTAACACACCCATCTAAACTTGCAGATAAAAATCAGTGCCTTGGGATGATGAGGCTCATTTATCTTGTGGTTCTGATCAGCCCCTGAGACTGCACAAACCCTTGGGGGCTGATTTAGATTGAGGTGGAAGAGCAGCCTCAAAGCAGGCCTGGCCTTCCGGGTCTGCACTGTGACACTGAAGCCCCAAGCTCCATTCTGCTGCTCTGGATTCCATAGCCTTTTTGCAGATACGGCATTCTCTTTGTACAATAGTCACAGGGGCCTAGAATAAGGAGCAGTTGAACTCCTGTAAATGCTTAGCTCCATTCTGCTGCTCTGGATTCCACAGTGTCTTTGCAGATATGGCATTCCCTTTGTACAATAGTCAGAGGGGCCTGCAGTAAGGAGCAGTTCAGCTCCTGTAAATGGTTAGCAGGGTGCCTTTCGTACAGTGGATACTCAGCAGGAGGATGGGAAGAAAAGGGTCTAGAAAATCCTGTCCTTTTGCTGAAATTGTTACTTGTTAATCTTAATTTTTAATATATTGGGAGGTCTAGGGATTCAACCTAATTAATCACACTTACACATACTATAAAAACAAATAAATCTTTACATTTTTAAAAAAGAAGAAGCTGTAAAGACATATGCTTAGCTGGGACTGCTGGCATAGTCCTGTGATCCCAGCTACTTGGGAGGCAGAGGTAGGAAGATGGCAAGTTCACCACTCCCTTGGCAAGGTAAGGAAACTCCATTTCAAAAAAAAAAAAAAAGAAGAAGAAGAACTGAGAAACAGGCTGTGATAATGCATACCTGTGATCCCAGTGTTGGAAAGGTGGAAGCTAGAGGATTCTTGGGGCTTGTTGGCCAGCCAGCCTAGCCAATCAGAGAGCTCCAAGTTCAGTGAGAGACCCTATCTCAAAAAATAAAGTGAAATGATTAAGGAGGACATTCAAGGGCAGCAGCTGGCTTCCATGTGCATATGCACATGTATTCCACCCTATGAACACACTGAGAGAATTCACGGTTAATCTCATCTACATAGCAAGTATGTGTGGTCAGCCTGGAATATATATGTCATCTTGTTTCAAAAGTAATAACATCTTACCCAGGGCCCTCCTTCTTGCTTAGATTCGTTAGGAGTACAAATTTTAGTATGCTTAACCCTATATCATATGACTAATAGCCACTTATGTGTGAGTATATACTATGTGTGTCTTTCTGCTTCTGGGATACCTCACTCAGGATGATGTTTTCTAGATCCCACCATTTGCCTGTAAAATTCATGATTTCCTTGTTTTTAATTTCTGAGTAGTATTCCATTTTGTAAAAGTACCACAATTTCTGTATCCATTCCTTCACTGAGGGACACCTGGGTTGTTTCCATGTTCTGGCTATTATGAATAAAGCTACTATGAACATAGTTGAGCAACTGTCCTTGTTGTGTACGTGAGCATCTTTTGGATATATACCTAGGAGTGGTATAGCTGGGTCTTGAGGTAGCACTATTCCTAATTGTCTGAGAAATCACCAGATTGATTTACAAAGTGGTTGTACAAGTTTGCATTCCCACCAGCAATGGAGGAGGGTTCCCTTTCTCCAACATCCTCTCCAGCATGTGTTGTCACTTGAGTTTTTGATCTTAGCCATTCTGATGGTTATAAGGTGAAATCTCAGGGTTGTTTTGATTTGCATCTCCCTGATGATTAAGGAGGTTGAGCATTTCTTTAAGTGTTTCTGTGCCATTTGATATTTCTCTACAGAGAGTTCTCTGTTTAGCTCTGTACCCCATTTTTTTAATTAGATTACTCAGTTTGTTGGTATTTAACTTCTTGAGTTCTTTATATATTTTGGACCTGGGTAAGATGATCAATCCTCACTCAGAAAGGCAAATGGAATGGACATCAGAAGAGGGAGAAAACAGGGAACAGCACAGGAGCCTATCACAGAAGGCCTTTGAGAAACTTTACCCAGCAAGGTATGGAAGGAGATGCTGAGACTCATAGCCAAACTTTAGGCAGAGTGCAGGGAATCTAATGAAAGAACAGGAGATAGAAAGACCTGGAGGGGATAGGAGCTCCACAAGGACAACAACAGAACCAAAAAATCTGGGCACAGGGGTCTTTTTGAGACTGATACTCCAACCAAGGACCATTCATTGAGATAACCTAGAACCCCTGCACAGATGTAGCCCATGGCAGCTCAGTCTCTAAGTGGGTTCCCTAGTAATGGGAACAGGGACTGTCTCTGACATGAACTCAGTGGCTTGTTCTTTGATCACCTCCCCTTGATGGGAGATCAGCCTTACCAGGCCACAGAGTAAGACAATGTCGCCAGTTCTGATGAGACCAGATAGGTTAGGATCAGATGAAAGGGGAGGAGGACTTCCCTTATCAGTGGACTTGGGGAGGGGCATGGGAGTAAATGAGGGTGGGAGAGTATGATTGCGAGGGCACAAGAGAGGGGGCTACAGCTGGGATACAAACTAAATAAACTATGATTTAAAAAATAAAGAAAAATTTAAAAAGTAAAAAGTAATAACAACAAAAATCCAAACAAATGAATAAACAGAAAAACAAAAAGACACTTAGGGAAAGAGCTTTATGGTAAAATGTTTGCCCAACATAAATGAAGCTCTATGTTCAATCCCCAATATAAAAAACAAAAACTAAATAAAACCAATATCAAAACACATCCTGCCTGAGACAGTATAAGCATATGCTCACTAAAGAATAGACAGGTGCCTATCCCTTGCCAGTTATGAAGCGCATTTCACATATGTTCTTTTGGACTTTATGAGTTTGGAAGGTCCTATAAATATTCTGCTTTTCGGAAATCTTAAAAGTAAATTTCATTTATCAACCAAGTTGCATAAATTCAGAAAATACAGTAGAATGAGAGTAAGGGTCAGGGCACACTCCAAATAACCTAACTTCTTCCTACTGCCTAAAGACTCCAACCGTCTGTCAATATCATCACCAGATGGGGCGTGTCTATCTGTCTATCTGTCTGTCCATCTATCTTTTTCTCTGTGTGTAGCCAGAGGTGTCACTTAAGATCATTTATTCAGATACATTGGCTGTCCAGCAAGCCTGGAAAATGCTGTGACCTCTGTCTCCCTTGCATTGAGTGTGTGCTGACTCACTCACCTGGCTTTTTCCTTGGGGGCTCTGAATCAGGTTCCCATACCTGTGCATCAAGCACTTTACTGACTCTCTGCACTTAGATAGCTACTCATTTTACAGCTAAGGCAGTGGCTTATTTTAATGTTTCTGGAAAACCACAGAACATAAAGAAGACTGAGGGAAACAGAATTGTTGGCAAATTTTCAACTATGGATTCGGAACCTTGTGGGTGAGATGCTAGCTGTCTAAGTGGGGTGATGTAAGCACCCACAAGTGAAGCTTGAATCTCTTAAAGTCAGACATCCACTGAGCATTTTGTGCTTGCAGACACAGTGGCTCCTGCTTGGCTGGACTCATTTTAAAAAGGATAGGTCATGGGTAAAGGTAAAATGACACCAGGTCAGGCCATTTGGGAATTTGCTGTGGTGTTATACAAAGCTTCTAAATTTAAATTGTTTTTAGAGATCAGGGCTACACAGCACATACCTAAACATAGTAAAGGCAATATACAATGAGCCAATAGCCAACATCAAACTCAATGGAGAGAAACTTAAATCAATCTCACTGAAGTCATGGACAGGCAAGGCTGCCTACTATCTCCATATATCCTCAACATCATTCTTGAAATTGTAGCTAGAGGAGATCAAAGGGATACAAATCAGAAAGGAAGAAGTCAAAGTATTACTATTTACATATGATATAATAGTATACATGAGTGACCCCCAAAAATCTACCAGAAAACTCCTTCAGCTGATACACAGCTTCAGCAAAGTGGCTGGATAAAAAAATTTAGAAAATCTGAAGCACTCAAGAGACAAAAGGGCTGAGAAAGAAATTAGGGGAAAAAAACCTTCACAATAACCATAAATAACATAAAGTAACTTGGTCTAACTCTAATCAAGCAAGTGAAAACCCTATATGAACAAAATTTCAAGTCTCTGAAGAAAGAAATTGATGAAGATATCAGAAGATGGAAAGCTACCCCATGCTCATAGATCGGTAGGAATAACATAGTAAAAATGGCTATCTTACCAAAAGCAATCTAAAATTCAATGCAATTTCAATTAAAATACTAACACAAATTTTTTACAGATATTAAAAGAAGAATTCTCAATTTCATGTGGAAAAACAAAAAACAAAGAAGAGCTTAAAACAATGCTGTACAATAACATATCTTCTGGAGGTATCTCCAACCCTGATATCAAGCTGTACTATAGCGCAACAGTAATAAAACTGGCATGGTACTGGCATAGAAATGGACTGTTAGATCAATGAAATCGAATCAAAGACAGAGAAACAAACCCACACACCTACTTAATTTTAGACACATAAGCCAAACCCATATAATGAAAAAAAGATAGCATCTTCAACAAATGGTTCTGTTCTAACTGGATGCATACATGAAGAAAACTACAAATAGACCCATATTTATCACCCTGTACAAAGTTAAAATCCAAGTGGAGCAAAGACCTCAACATTAAACCAGAAACACTAAATCTGTTAGAAGAAAAAGTGGGGAAGAGCCTTGAACTCATTGGCACAGGAGACAACTTCCTGAACAGAACACCAACAGCACAGTCTCTAACATCAACAATCAATAAATGGGAGCTCATGAAACTGAAAAGCTTCTGTAAAGCAAAGGACACTGTTGTCAGGACAAAACAACAGCCTAGAGACCGGGAAAGGATCTTCACTAACCCTACACCTGACAGAGGACTAATATCCACAATATATTAAGAACTGAAGAGGAAGGAATCCAAGATGGCGGCACCAGGAGGACACTGTGTCTGAGGAGCAGGACAGCAATGTCGGTACAGTGACCAAGAGACTGAACTCTGGTCCCTAAAACACCATTGTTCGTGTTTCCCAGGTGAGAGAAAACCCTATGGTGTGGGAATCAGTCGGGTCCACTCTCAGGTCACCCAGCCAGAACCTGGAAGAGATCATGGGTCCTGCAAGAACTTGGATGCCAGAACAGAGCCACATGCCTGTGTGTCCTGATCTCCTTCCCAGGCTGAACTGTGGGCACCAAAACACCAGAGACTGGGAGTCCCAGTTGCGAGAAAACCCCACTGGGAAAGAAGCAAATGAGACTGACCTCAGGTCACCCAGTCTATCCCTAAAAAAGGTCCTGCAGAACGGCAGGCACACAGCAGCCAGCCCAGAGACCTGCTGCACACCTGAGTCTCCATCACAGACAGAACTGTGGATCCCAGGGTACCAGAGACTGGGTTTCCCTGTTGGGAGAAAACCCCACAGTGAGGGAAACAGCATGCACCAGTTTAGAGCACTCAGCCAACACCCCCACCCGCACACAGAAAACTTCTCGGTGGGGGGAATTTCTAGGTTCCTGTCCAGTCACCAGCTTGGAGCCCACCACCCACCAGTACCTTCACGCTCTATGTGCCACCCCAAACACTACATACGGGGTCTTCCTATTGGGAGGAAACCCCACGGTGGAGGAAACATCTGGCCCTACATCAGGACACCTAGCTCCGGAAAGTTTCTGGTTATCCACAGGCTTCAGACTCTAGCCTCCTGCTGCACACATGAGAGCAGAGCTCACCTGTCACTGATTACCACTTGCGTACTGGGGCACAAAGCCCCAACCTCAGACCTACAGAAGCCAGGGATCCCCGATATCAACCCCCAGATACTGCTCCAAGGGGCAACCAGTTATCCATAACTAAACTGACCAAATCAAGGGGCACGCAGGTTATAGCAGCAGCTCACTAAATTTACAGCAAGAAACCCAAAAGCATGGCAGCTGTTTCTAGGACTTCTCCAGGTAAGAGGAGCGTCCCCTGGACTAACAAAGACCACAGTTACCACTCAGGTCTATATGCCTGAGGAGAGCTGTGGCAATTCCTGAAAAACACTGACCATTCAGTGACCATACCCAAAGGGCTAAGGAGGCCTCCTTCAGAAAAAATCATCTTCCTGCCAAAGGGATTCTCTCCACTACAGGATTCCAGGAAGCACCAGAAACTAACACCCAACACCTAAGATAGTCCAATGGGTAGAGACCAGAGTAAAAGCTCAACTAACAAAAGACAGAGCATTATGGCATTTCCAGAACCCAGTTATCCAGGGGCAAGCAGACCTGGACACCCCAACATTAATGAAATTCAAGAAGATGACCTTACATCTATGCTTATGAAGAGGATAATAGAGGAAACAAATAAAATGTGTAAAGAACTAGAGGAAGATAAAGTCAAATAGATTATGGCCATCCATTAAAAAAAAAAGGAGGAAGATAAAGACAAACAGATTATGGCCATCTGTAAAGAATACAGAAAGATGCAGACAAAGTGTTTGTGGCCTTCAGAGAGGAAATACTTCAATCACTGAAAGAAATAAAAGAAACAGAGGAATGTTCAAACAAACAGCTGAAGGAATTGAAGGAAATACAGGAAAATACAGTCAGACAGGTGAAGGAAATCAACAAAATGTTTCAAGATCTGGAGATAGAATTGGAAAAATTAAAGAAAACATAAATGGAGGAAATTGTGGAGAGAAAGAACTTAGGGAAGAACACAGGAACTACAGGAACTACAGAGGTAAGCATAACTAATAGACCACAGGAGATGGAAGTGGGGAGCAGCCTTAGCAGGCCCCAGAGGAAGACAATGCAGCCAGTCTTGATGAGACCTGATAGAGTAGGATCAGAAGGAAGGGGAGGAGGACTTCCCCCATCAGTGGACTTGGGTAAGGATATGGGTGGAGAAGGTGGAGGAAAGGTGAGGTTGGTAGGGGAGGAGGGGAGAGACAGGGGGGATACAAAGTGAATAAAGTGTAATTAATAAAAAAAAAGAACTGAAGAAGACAAACACCAACAAACCAATTAATCCAATTAAAAAATGGAGTACAGAGCTAAACAGGAAATTCTCAATAGGAGAATATCAAATGACAGAGAAACACTTAAAGAAATGCTCAACATCCTTAGTCATTAGGTGAATGCAAATTTAAACGACCTTGAGATTTTACCTTACTCCCATCAGAATGGCTAAGATAAAAAAAAACTCAAGAGATGACACATTTGGGGAGGATGTGGAGAAAGGGGAACCTTCCATTTTTTGTTAGGAATGTAAACTTGTACAACCACTTTGGAAATCAATTTCTCAGAAAATTAGTAATAGTACCACCTCAAGATCCAGTTATACTACTCCTAAGCATATACCCAAAAGATACCCCACCATTCAGTAAGGACATTTGCTCAACTATGGTCATAGCAGCTTTGTTTGTAATAGCTAGAATCTGGAAACAACCCAGATGTCCCTCAACTGAGGAATGGATACAGAAATTGTGGTACATTTACTCAATGGAATACTACTCAGCAATTAAAAACAAGGAAATCATGAAATTTGCAGGCAAATGGTGGGGACTAGAAAAGTTCATCTTGAGTGAGGTAACCTAGAAGCAGAAAGACACACATGGTATATACTCACTCACAAGTGGATATTAGCCATATAATATAGGATAAACAGACTAAAATCTATAGCCCTAAAGAAGCTAAACAATAAGGAAGACCCTAGGGAAGATGCTTAACTCTCATTCAGATGGGCAAACAGGATAGACATTGAAAGTAGGAGAAGACAGGGAACAGGACAGGAGCTCTCCATGAGGACCTCTGAAAGACTATACCCAGCAGGATATCGAAGGAGTACTTAGACTTAGCCAAACATTGAGTAGAGTGCCAGAATCCTCATGGAAGAAGGAGATAAAAGGACCTGGAGGGGACAGGAACTCCACAAGGTGAACAACAGAGCCAAAACACCTGGGCCCAGCAGGGCCTGCAGAGACAGATATTTCACCTAACGAATATGCATGGAGAGGACTGTTCGAAGGAAGACCACTGGCTGCTCAGTTTCCAGGCGGGTTCCCTAATAATGGGTACAGGGGCTGTCTCTGACATGAACTGAGTGGCTGTCTCTTTGATCACCTTCCCCTGGGAGAGTTCAGCCTTGCCAGGCCACAGAGGAAAATGATGCAGCCAGCTTTGATGAGACCTGATAGTCTAGGGTTAGATAGAAGGGGAGGAGGTCCTCCCCTAATAGAGGACTAGGTAAAGGGCATAAGGGGAGAAGAGGGAGAATGGGTGGTACTGGGAGGGCGCTGCAGAGGGAATACAAAGTAAATAAATTGTAATAACTAAATGTATAAATAAAATTAAATTTAAAAATATTTTTAAGCAACCATGCTCTCCATGCAGCAGTTTAGAACACGTAATAACCTGGTTCAGGATAATAAATCATCTTAAGCATGTCCTTTGAGAATAAGTTATAAATTCACAATTGCCAGAGCACTTCGTGGGTAGTGTTGGGGAAAACAAAAGCAGTGGAATTAGATACAAAATTCAAGAACATTTTTAAAATATACAAAACATATTTTTAGACTCATGCTAAAAATATCAGCACTGTGGAAAAAATCATAGTCACGAAATATTTCTCTAGGAAAATTTATCTATTTGTTTGTTGTATGTATAACTGTGTGTGTGTCACATGTACCTGACTATGTGGGTGTCCACACCTGTGCATGTGGAGGCCAGAGTAGGATGCTGGCCATCTATCTCTACCACTGTAGCCTCATCACCTCCAGACAGAGTCTCTCCAAGAAATGGAAGTTAGCCATATTAACTCCCTGAGTTTTTGGAATCCAGCAGCCATGTCCAGCTCCTTATACAGGTTCTGGGGATTGGAAGTCATCTCATCATGTTTTCGGAGTAAGTGCACTTTGGTGGGATAGACCTCTGTGCCTTCAAGACCAGCATGGAAAAAAAAATGACCAGCCTGGGCTGGAGAGTAAATTGTAAGATATCTAGGCGTACACAAATAAAGCCAGTCTTGAAATACAAACAAACAAAATTATATTAAACCCCAAAGCTGTATTACTGCATTGATTTATTTCCTGGCAATGAATTCAGAGGTACTCACAGCATCACTCATTGCTCATCTATACATCATCAACTTCCAGGTTTTTCCTTCAACAACATGCATGTTGCTGACCCTACCCTCTATACACCTGAGCACTTATGTCAAACTTCTCAGTTTCTAAGCTTCGAATATTTATTTACCCTATTGTGCTATTTTCATTATTAATGAGTTCACAAAAAAGCTGTGATCTGTGATTCAAAAAGCCATTTTCTTCTTTTAACATCTTCCCTGCCTGGATTCAATTGTTACATAAAGAATCTAATATTTCAGAACCCCTGAAGTGCACATGATTTATTTTTATTTTTTTCTATTAAAAATTACTTTGCACACTGTGTGTGTGAGTGTGTGCATATGTATGCATGTGCACTACATGTGAAAAGGTGCCCTTTGAGGCTAGAACCCTTTGAACTTGAGTTACAGGTAATTGTGAATCTCCATTTGAACACTGGAAACTCAATTAGGTCCTCTGCAATAGCTTCAAGTGCAGTTAACCTCTAAGCTATCTCTTAAGCATTCAGTGTACAGGAATCTAGAAGCAAAATGTATCCATCCATTCTCAGGCTGGTTTTGCTAGCAGAATACCCAATTTAAGGAATGTAAAAAGAAGAAAACGCAGGCATGGCAGTAATGTAAAAAACAAAAACAAAAACATGGTTTGGGAATGGAAAGGTGGTCCAGTGAGTATGGGTGCTTGGTCTGAAATCATGAAGACCTGAGTTCAAATCTCCAGCACTCATGCTAAGCCAAAACACCAGCCATGCTTGTGCCTATAATTCCAGTTTTGGCAGTCAGAGACAGGTATATCCTGATATCTTGCTGGCCAGCCAGCTTAGTCAAATAGATAACTTCCAGTTCATAGAGAAACCTTGCCTCAAGGCAATGAGGTAGATCACTTGCCATGGTCTCTGCATGTACACGTACATGCACATTCACATACATATGCACATAGACACACAGAAGAAGCAGAAAGCAAGGGATAACTTAACATAACTCTGAAAAACCAAAGATGAGCTAATTTGAAATGTATGTCACCCACACCTATGGACGCTTGATTTTATAAAAAGAAGCCAAAACTGTACAATGGAAAAAAGACAGCATCTTCAACAAATGGTGCTGGTCTAAGGGTATGTCTACATGCAGAAAATGCAGATAGATCCATATTTATCACCCTGCATAAAACTAAAGTCCAAGTGGATCAAAGACCTCAACATAAAACCAGACACACTAAATCAGTTAGAAGAAGAAGTGGGGAAGACCCTAGAACTCATCGGCACAAGAGACTATTTCCTGAACAGAACACCAACAGCACAAGCCCTAAGGTCAACAATCAATAAATGGGAGCTCATGAAACTGAAAAGCTTCTGTAAAGCAAAGGACACTGTCATCAGAACAAAAAGACTGCCTACAGATTGGAAAAGGATCTTCACCATCCCTATATCTGACAGAGGACTAATATACAGGATATATAAAGAACTCAACAAATTAAGTAATCCAATTAAAAATGGGGTACAGGGCTAAACAGAGAATTCTCAATAGAGAAATATCAAATGGCACAGAAACACTTAAGGAAATGCTCAACATTCTTAGTCATCAGGGAAATGCAAATCAAAACAACCCTGAGATTTCACCTTACACTCATCAGAAAGGTTAAGATCAAAAACTCAAGTGACAACATATGCTGGAGAAGATGTGGAGAAAGGGGAACTCTCTTGCATTGCTGGCGGGAATGTAAACTTGCACAACCACTTTAGAAATCAATTTGGCACTTTCTCAGCCAATTAGTGATAGTGCTACCTTCAAGATCCAGCTATACCATTCCTAGGTATATATCCAAAATGTGCTCAAGTATACAACAAGGACATTTGCTCAACCATGGCTTTAGCAGCTTTACTTGTAATAGCCAGATTCTGGATACAACTCAGATGTCCCTCAACTGAGAAATGGATACAGAAATTATGTACATTTACACAATAGAATACTACTCAACAATTAAAAACAAGGAAATCATGAAATTTGCAAGCACTTGGTTAGAACTAGAAAAGATCATCCTGAGTGAGGTATCCCAGAAGCAGAAAGACACACATGGTGTATGCTCACTTATAAGTGGATATTAGACATATAATATAGGATAAACATGCTAAAATCTGTACACCTAAAGAAGCTAAGCAAGAAGGGTGACCCTGAGTAAGATGATCAATCCTCACTCAGAAATGCAAGCAAGATAGACATTGGAAGAGGGAGAAAACAGGGAACAGGACAGGAGACTACCATAGAGGGCCTCTGAAAGACTCTACCCAGCTGGGTATTAAAGCAGATGCTGAGACTCATAGCCAAACTTTGGGCAGAGTGCAGGGAATCTTATGAAAGAAGGGGTAGATAGAAAGACCTTGAGGGGACAGGAGCTTCACAAGGAGAGCAACAGAACCAAAAAATCTGGATACAGGGGTCTTTTTGAGACTGCTACTCTAACCAAGGACCATTCATTGAGATAACCTGGAACCCCTACCCAGATGTAGCCCATAGCAACACAGTCTCTAAATGGGTTCTCTAGTAAGGGGAACAGGGGCTGTCTCTGACATGAACTCATGGGCTGGCTCTTTGATCACCTCCCCCTGAGGGGGGAGCAGCCTTACTAGGCCACAGAGGAAGGCAATGCAGCCAGTCCTGATGAGACCTGATAAGCTAGGATCAGAAGGAAGGGGAGGAGGACCTCCCCTATCAGTGGACTTGAGGAGGGGTATGGGAGGAAAAGAGGGAGGGACTATAGTTGGGATACAAAGTGATTAAATTGTAATAAATTAAAATGTAAATAAATAAAAGGAAAACTATCTGTCATTCTGTAGAAAATCGTAAGAAATGATCTGGGGTTAGCTTCAGAGTGGGAGCACAGCTTGCTTAGCATGCAGGGACCCTGCACTGGGCCTGAGCACCTCAAAAACTAATTGTGCTGGTGCACCTCTATAAAATCACAACTACAGAGGTGAAAGCTGGAAGATTAAAAGTTCAAGGTCATCCTTGGCTATATAGGGAGTTTGAGGCCAAGCCTGGGTTACTCTGACTCAACAAAGAAAATCCAGCATGAACTATTTATATGTATGTAAAGAATTGTCAGAGTTCTGTCATCTGAAAACAAAACAAAACAACAATAACAACCACAACAAAACCAGGTCTCTGCAATGTTTACAGTATTCCAAAGATTAGTAAGCCCTTTCCTGGTGGAGAGCAGACTACAGCTTGCCAGCTTCTGTCAAAACTATCATGTCATGCAAATTAACAGAGTCAAAATTCATCATCTTTTGTTAATTAGGAACTTGCTGCCTTTTA
Source organism: Pachyuromys duprasi (assembly GCA_028658305.1). NCBI lineage: Eukaryota > Metazoa > Chordata > Mammalia > Rodentia > Muridae > Pachyuromys > Pachyuromys duprasi. The sequence continues at coordinate 2,140,729 of CM053742.1, forward strand.
GCATGAAACATACAAGAGGTTGAAAATTCATAAGCTTGTAATCAATCCTGGGAAACAAGAAAGCTGAGTCAGGCAGGCAGGAGGAAAAAAAAAAGAAAACAATAAGAATCCCAAAATACAAAACACAAAACCAAAAATATGTTCATAACAAAAAACAAGGATGGAGTGAAAATGTAGTAGCAAAATTAAGTGGGAGTTTCACAATGAACTGTGGTACTAGAAGTCTGGGTGTGTCTTCAGCTTCTGCTCTGCCAAGCTTTATTTGCTGGTCAGGGTGAAAGCTGGAGGAATCACAATTTAGAACTTGATGAGGCTGAGGATGGGACTCAGGGTGGGGCTCATTCAGTAAAGTGTTTGCTATGAAAACATGAGGACCTGAATTCAGAGCCTCAGTATGCCCTTAGAAAGATGAGTATCGTGAGATATTCCTGTAAGTCCAGAACTGTGGCAGGAAATAAGCAGAGACAAGTAGAGACCAGTGGCTTACTGTCTAGGCAGTATTGCTGTATCAGTGAGTAACCAGTTCAAAGAGATCCTGATGCAAATAAACAAGGTGGAGAGCAACTGAACAAGACAAATGATATCTACCTCTGGCTCCTGAGTGCACCCACATGTGAACATGTGCACACAGAGATACCACACACACGCACAATTGAAAATAAGAAAAAATATTTAAGTCTTATTATATACATTTAAAAAAGCTACTCAGAACTTGAAAAAGGAGTTATCCCCTGTAAATTTCTTAAATCAACTATGCAAAATTTCTATCTACGTCCATTGACTTGGTTTAAAAGTTTGTAATTATGTTTGATGTATTTATTTAGTGAGGTAAGCAGCTGTGCCACAGTGTACATAAAGAGCTCAGAAGTCAACCTCTCTGCTCTTATCATGTGGTTTCTAGGGAATAAACTTAGATCATCAGGCAGAGCAGCAATTGTTGTTACCCACTGAGCCAGCTCACCACCCCGCAGAGATAAGACTGCCTCCATAGAGGCTTGGAACTGGACTTTGGAGCCAACTGCTTGTGCTTGGTCACCACATTCTGATCTGCAAACTGTACTGTCAGCAGTAGTGTTGCAAGGATTAAATGAGGTAATATTTGTGGAAGGGCTTTAGAGTAGTGTCAGGCCCATGGTAAGTGATGTTTGACAAATACAGAGCTGGTTAATGATGGACATCTGTTCTAAGAAATACATTACTAGTGTAGCTGAGAGGAAGTCACCAGGTGATACAACTAATAGGGTCACAGTGGAACATCTGTGCACTGTGTGACCCTAGCTGAGGCACACAACTAATAGTGAATACTAGCTTTCCTGATCTAACAGACTTGAATTAGATTTCTATATAATCTTAGTTGCTATTTTGGGGGTCTGGTCTGTAAAAGTACCCTGGAGAGAGAAAGAAGCATGATAGAAAAAGAGAGTTAACCAGTCACCAGTATGATTGAGTTCCAACATGCAAAGGAGAGAAATCTGGCTGAGATACGGTTCACCAAGGTATAGCACTCTGCTGGCCAGACCTGCAGTCTTCTTTTTGCATGTTAGTTCAATAAGGGCCAAAGAGCCACCAGGTCCAGGAATTGCTTATTGCTTAAGAGGAAATACAGAAAACATGAACCCTTCCCCAGGATGACAAGAACACATTGCATATCTCAGACTGTGTAGGAACCTAAGGAATCCTGGGATATTAAAGGGACCCAGTGTGGTCGCTCCCTACTAGAAGAATTGTCAGCTCCTTATCCTTATAAATTTCTTCACCCAACACTCAGAGCTTAGATTCAGCTACACTTACAATGTCCAAAATATTCGTGGAATGGAGTCACCTAGGGCCAGGCCTTAAAGGAGGACTTGTAGTAAGGACAGCATGGGATGCATGGTTCTCTGAAGATCTTATATTACTATGGAGTATGAACCTAGAAAGTGGTACAAAGACACCCATAAGCCATTGCTGTGCTTCCCAGAATACAGGAGACAAAGAGAAGGCTCTCAAATTGTACCTTACTCATGTCAAGGGACTGTTGAGTACAGGACATGTGGAAAGCCTTCATGAGATGTGTTGTGAGAGCCTGGGGAGATGGCTTAGTGGGTGAGCTTTTTCAAGGAGTTGAGCTTGAGTTGCCGGGTTTGAATCCTCAGCACCCACAATAAACAAAACAAAACTGGCTGTGCCTGTATGCACATGTAACATAAGCTTTGTTCAGGGAACAAAGACAGGAAGATCACAGGAGCTTTCTAGCCATCAGCCTAGCTCCAGATTCAGTGACAAACTCTATCTCAGTGGCATAAGGTGGAATGTGATAAAGCAGGATAGCTGGCATCTGTGAGCTCCTGAACCCTCATAGAAAAGCCAGGTGTGGTAGTGCATGCACGTAATTCCAGTATTGGGGCAGGTGGAGACAGGTGTATGCCTGGAGTCCACAGGCTAGGCAGCCTACCTAATCAGTCTGCTACAGTTCAGTGAGAGACTTTATCTCAAATAACCTAAAACAAGGTAGTCTGTATGAGAAATGACTCCCAATGGAATCCCTAATGTCAACACACACATGCATTCCATACATATCCACATCTGCAATCTGTACCGCCAGCCCATTTATGTATATGCATTTACAAAACATGGCACAACTGTGAACTTAAAGTCCCAGGTCAGGGAGTTAATGGCACTATGGCGGTCGGGGGGTAGGCGGGGGGGGAATGCTCTGCTGAGTCATTTTTGCCCTGTCTTCCAGGAACCTGTAAGAAGCAGCTCACTGCCCAGATTCAGCATCGTTTGCTTTTCTTGGAGCCCCTCAGCTCATATCCTCCTGCATACAAGTCTCCTCCTACTACTATAAGGTCTCTGCAGATGACTTTAGAGATGGACAGAGGATAATATACTAATGAATACTTAAGATAGCATTTCTCTTTCTCTCTTTTTAAAAAGGATTTTTTAAATTATTTTTATTTGTGTGTCTATGTGTTTGCAGTGGTTTTTGGGGTCCAGGAGAAGATGTAGGATCTCTTGGAGTTGGAGTTAGAGGTGGATATGAGTCACCTGATATGGGTGCTCAGAACAAAACCATGTCCTCTGCAAGAGCAGTGTGTGTTCTTAACTTCTGAGCCATCTCTCCAGCCCCAGGCTATTGCTTCTTTCTCTCCTCCTTTTTTGAGATGTCTCACTGTATTTAGTCCTGGCTGGCCTGGGACTCACTGTGCAGACTAGACTGACCTCACATGAAGAGATCTGCCGCCAATGCTGAGATTAAAGGTGTCCACTACATGTCTGGCTTGGGTATTATTTCTTAAAAATGAAAATTTACCATGTGTAGTTCAACAGGGAATCCTTGGGATCCAAAAATAAATACAAGGGTTGGGAAAGCCAGTGAAAACCTCTTTTCTCTCCTACTCTCTGTTTTTCTTCATTTTATTTAGATAAAATTTCATGTATCCTAAACTGGCTTTGAAATTTTAGAGTCAAGGATGGTGTCTCCAGATTCCTTTTCCTTTGCCTTTATCTTATAAGTGCTGAGATTATAGCTTAAGCCGCTATGACTGGCTTTCTCCAAGTATTTTCTGAGATCTAGAAAACATCTAACGGCTAGAGAAATGGTTCAGCAGTTATGAGTACTTGCTGCCTTTCTAGAAGGGCTGACCCAGCCCCAATGCTTGGAGGCACACAGCTGACTTATGTCCAATTCCAACGACTAAAATACAAGGAGGCTCCTGTCCTCCTTGGGCACTAAACACACACACACACACACACACACACACACACACACACGAATTAGAAAGAAAAAGAGGACGAAAAGGAGGAGAAAAATAAGAAAAAAAAAGGAGGAGGAGAAGAAAGCAGCCACCTTTTAAAGTGGTCGCTCACACTCTTTCCACTGGCACCATGCTTTCTTCAGAGGAAGAGCTCTCACAGTGGGACCATCCATGCCCAGAAACAAGGTCCTTTTCACGTAGAAGCCAGTGTTGAGATGAGAGATGTTAAGTTGGGACAAGACTGCTCTAAAGCCTTCTTAGCTAGACAGTGGTCAGCTATTATCTTCCCAATATCTCATGATGAAAGGGTATGATTCTGCTGAGACTGGTGTAACATATTACAAAGAATGGGAATTTTATGTTCATAATGTTATGGAGGCTTGAATTCTAAAATAAAAGTGTGGGCCAGAACTCACAGTAACCAGGAACCTTTCCTGATTTTCCCTATCTTTTTCTTTCTTGTAAGAAATATCAAATATGAGTCTTTTCTGTCAAGTACTTTTTATTTTTATCTCCCCCATTTTGTAAGACTTTTATGCCAAGGCTTTAATTCTCCCCATCCAGAAAAACTTTCATTTACATAAAGATCCACTGCTTTATTGTAGAAATCTCATAGTCCAGAACAGTGACCCTTTTTCTCCTTGGAGCAGGAACCCCTTTCTCCTTCCTCCTTCATTTCCTACACACTAAATCTTTTCAGACTAGCCAGTTGAATAAGATTGTGAAGTTGGACCACAGTCAATGGAAAAAAGACATAGCTACCACTTGAGTTAGAATAGAAACCAAATGTACTTCCTGTCTTATTATTTTTACTCTTCCAAGCACACACGCTAGATCAAGAGTAAAATCTGCCTTTTCCATACACTTCAGTTGGAGTGGCAATCCCTTTCTCTGTGACCTCAAACTTATTTCTAACAATCTCCTCCTCTCTTCTATTTTTTCTACTTTTTAATTTTTAATATAATTTTTATTTATTACAATTTATTCATTTTGTATCCCAGCTGTAACTCCCACCATTATCCCCTCCCAACCCTTCCCTCCCTCCCTCATCTTCCATGCCCCTTCCCCAGTTCACTGATAGGGGAGGACCTCTTCCCCATCCATCTGACCCTAGCCTATCAGGTCTCATCAAGACTGTCTTTCATAGTCTTCATCTGTGGCCTGGTAAGACTGCACCCCCTCAGGGGGAGGTGATCAAAGAGCCAGCCACTGAGTTCATGTCAGAGACAGCCCCTGTTCCCATTTCTAGAGCTCTGCCATGGGCTACATTTGTGCAGGGGTTCTAGGTTATCTCCATGAATGGACCTTGGCTGCAGCATCAGTCTCAGAAAAGACCCCTGGGCCCAGATTTTTTTTTGGTTCTGTTGTTCAACTATTCTTTTTTTTAATTTATTGCCCTATTCTTTCTCCCCTTCTCTCCTTTTCTGTCCTCCCTCCTTCCTTCTTTCCTTGTTTCCTTTCTTCCTTCCTTCATTTTCCCTCTCCCCCTTTCCTTGTTTTAGTTGAGTCCTGCTTTGTATCCCTTCCCAGGTTTGAACTTGCTATGTAGACTGTGATGACCTCCCTCACCACACCTAGCCCTAATGGAAGATTTCACCTAGCTGCTGAGTAGTAGAAATGTCTTATAGTCCAGGTATTTTGAATCATCACTTTTGTTTTCATAGCCATTTTACCTAGTGATATGACAGAGTAGGTGTTCTAAATATCAGTGTTTTTGTAGTTGTCAAATGCCATTTATAACGCATTTTAGAAATACTTTTCTTCTTTTAAAATTATTATTTTGTTATTTTGAGACAGTGAATCACTATGTATGGGAAGATGGTCTTGAACTTGGATCCTCCTGCCTCCACCTCCTGAGTGCTGCTGGGATGACAAGTGTGTAGTACTATGCCTCCTTTTTGTTGTTCTGGAGATTAAATCCAGGGCTTTGTGCATATTTGTCAAACACTCTACCCAACTGAACAACAGCATTAGCACCACCCCACAGATATAAAATACCTTCCATGGAATACCATGACCACCTCTAGGGCTGTAGCAAGAAACAAAATTAACCTGTGCTCTGCATTTGACAGATGCTGTCTTCTTGCTCAGCATGTAACATAGGTCACTGCTTATATTGGTGCTCCATTTGGTTGGGATATGAAGAATGTGGAGCCATTTGATGTCCTGGCCAAACTTCCTGATGGATACAGCAGTCACACAGATTGGGCTCCTCACTGCCTCAAAAAGAATGGGGTATAATACCTCCTCTGATGAGAAACCTGCCACAGGGAGCATGCCTTCTTACTCTACACTGTTCTCCTGGAGTGTAACAATGACCACTGAATTTCTACAACAAGCAACAGAAGCCCTCAAGGGACTCAAAACAGAGCAAAAGTTAAAGATAGAGGAAGCAGTTGCACCCCCCACCAACTTATCATGAAAGATGAGATTGGGGTCAGAAAAATGGCTCTAAAGGTAAAGGCACCTAACATCAAGAGTAATGACCTGAATTCAGTCTCTGTGATTCACATAGTAGGAGTGAAATGAACCCTGTATCCTGAGTGAGGTTTCCCAGAAGCAGAAAGATACACAGGATATATACTCACTCATAAGTGGATACTACACATATAATATAGGATAAACATACTAAAATCTGTACACCTAAGGAAACTAATCAGGAAGGAGGACTCTGGCTAAGATGCTCAATCCCCATTCAGAAAGGCAAAGGGGATGGACATCTGAGGAGTGAGAAAAACAGGGAACAGGACAGGAGCCTACCACTAGGGCCTCTGAAAGGCTCTACCCTGCAGGGTATTGAGGCAGATGCTGAGACACATAGCTAAACTTTGGGCAGAGTGCAGGGACACTTATGAAAGAAGTGGGAGACAGTAAGACCTGGAGAGTACAGGAGTTCCATAAGGACAGCAACAGATCCAAAAAGTCTGAGCACAGGGGTCTTTTCTGAAACTGATACTCCACCTAAGGACCACTCATGGTGATGGCCTGGAACCCCTGCACAGAGGTAGCCTATGGCAGTTCAGAATCCAAATGGCCTCCATAGTAATGGGGACAGGGACTGTCTCTGACATGAACTGATTGGCCTGCTCTTTGATCACCTCCCCCTGAGGGGGGAGCAGCCTTAGGAGGCCACAGAGGAAGACAATGCAGCCACTCCTGATGAGACCTGATAGACTATGAAAAGAGGGAAGGGGATGAAGACCTCCCTTTTCAGTGGAGAGGGAGAGGGAGGGCAGGATTGGGAGGGGAGGACAGAGGGAGGTACAGGAGGGATACAAAGTGGATAAACTGTAATTAATAAAAATAAAATAAATTAAATAAAAAATAAAAAAAATGAGCCCTGTAAATTGTCTTCTGACTCCACACACAAGCTGTGGCATGCTTGCACTCACATGCACTCTTGATCCTTTCCCCCCACCCCCAAGCATGTGTGTGCTTGCACACACACAAATGTTAAAAATTTTAAAAGATGAGTTGGTGTCAAAATAACCCAAATGGAGGGAGGGGGCTATGGCTGGGATACAAAGTACATAATGTGTGATTAATATAAAAATAAATAAATTACTTTAAAAAAATAACCCAAATGATTGTGACGTGTGTGTGTGCGTGCATGTGTGTATGTAGTGGGGTGAGGGAGGGAGTCTGTAAAGAGATTGAAGCTATAGGTCAGCCTTAAACATTGATGCATACACACCCCTGCCCTCCCAAGCCATAGGCCTCAAATCCAAGTAGAACAGGGAAAGGTTGGAAAGGAAAGATTAGTTTTCTTGTAAAGTGTTTCATCCCAGCAGGGACTGCCAAGGAATCCCAGGGGCCCCACCTCTGTTTGGAAAATTCTTGTTCATTGGACACTTGTCAAAATAAGCTTTCATTGTTTTCTAGACCTCTTTGGCTCTTGACAAATACCCTCTTAGAAATTCTTTGGGTTTTTTCCCTGTTCTTACTTAGAGCATAATTCCTGCATAAAATAAAAGGATTGACTAACATTCCAGTTGAGCCAGTGAATTATATGATAGATCTTGTCAGGAGCCAAAAAAAAAAAAAAAAAAAGACTGGTGTGCATAGTTTTCCATGAAGGTGGAACAGGGATACAAAAATAAAACCATTAAATGTATGTTAGGTCTAGTTTGAAAATCTGGACAGTAGGACTGACATGTAGTCCAGCAGCCGCACCTGGGCATTTATCACAGAAATGAGAATTTAGGTTCACCTGAAATTCTGCCTGAAGAAGCCAAACCATCACCCTAGCAATGAAATGGTTCTCCTTTGTTGAGCACATACCAGGGATTATAACCAGAAGATGAAAAGATGGAGTGAGTAGAGTTATTTGTAAAGCAGTGGTTTCACACAGACAATGGTGACTTTATTGAGGAATCTGTAGATATTCCAATAGGAATGCACATATTGGAATTTTGGTACATTTGTGAGCATGCTTGGTTTAAGGTGGACATTTCTGAGCTTGCTCTGACCAAGATCAGAGATCACATGTTTTAAAAAGAAATGATAGACCTAAAGAAGTTAAATAAGAAGGAGGACGCTGGGTAAGATGATCAATCCTTACTCAGAAAGGCAAAAGGGATAGACATTGGAAGAGGGACAAAAAGGAACAGCACAGGAGACTACCACAGAGGGCCTCTGAAAGACTCTACCCAGCAGGATATCAAAGCAGATGCTGAGACTCATAGCCAAACTTTGGGCAAAGTACAGGGAATCTTATGAAAGAAGGGGAAGATGAAAGATCTGGAGGGGACAGGAGCTCCACAAGGAGAGCAACAGAACCAAAAAATCTGGGCCCAAGGGTCTTTTCTGAGACTTATACTCCAAACAAGGACCATACATGGAGATAACCTAGAACCACTGCACAGATGTAGCCCATGGCAACTCATTCTCCAAGTGGGTTCCATAGTAATGGGAACAGGGACTGTCTCTGACATGAACTCAGTTGCTTGTTCTTTGATCACCTCCCCTTGATGGGAGAGCAGCCTTACCAGACCACAGAAGAAGACAATGTAAATAGCCCTGATGAGACCTGATAGGCTAGGGTCAGAGGGAAGGGGAGGAGGACCTCCCCTATCAGTGGACTTGGGAAGGGCCATGGGAGGAGAATAAGGAGAGTGGGTGGGATTGGGAGGGGATGAGGGAAGGGGCTACAGCTGGGGTACAAAATGAATAAATTGTAATTAATAAAAAAATAAAATTAAAAAAAAAAAGAAATGATAGATATCAGTGAAGTACTCAATTCATGAACCAAGTTTATTCTGGGTATCTTAAAAAGATGAAGCAGAGTGATTTGTAAGTTTCTCCAAAGAGTTTAAATTGAGACAAATAGAGCAACTTTGAAGATACATTTAGCCTTATTTCTTTTCTGGTTTACTTATTTTTTGTGTTTCATTTAATATGTTCTGCCTGCACACATGTGTTCCATGTACATGTGTGGTACATGAGAAGACCAGAAGAGGGCATTTTGAGCCATTATGTGAGTGCTGAGAACTAAACCCAGGTCCTTTGCAAGATCAGCAAGTGCTCTTAAATGCTGGGCCATATCCAGAGGCGGAGGGGGGGGTGCAGAGACTGATGCAGCAACCAAGGACCATGCATGGAGAGGATCTAGAACCCCTGCTCAGATGTAGCCCATAGGCAACTACATTTGGTTTCCCCAGTAAAGGGAGCAGGGGCTGCTTCTAACATGATCTCTGTTGCCTGCTCTTTGATCACTTCCCCCTGGTGGTGTGGCCTTTCCAGGCCACAGAGTAATAGTATCCAGGCAGTCCTGATGAGACTTGGTAAGCTAGGGTCAGATGGCAGGGAAGGAGGTCTCTCCCTCAATGGACTAGGGGAAGGGTATGGGAGTAGGGAGAGGGAGCGAAGGTGAAACTGGGAGGAGATGAGGGAGGAGGCTACAATTGGGATATAAAATGAATAAATTGTAAAAGTTACAAACACAAAATAAAATTTGAAAAAGAAGGAAAAAATGCTGGTTCATCTTGCCAGCACTTTGTTTTATTTTATTTTTAAAAAGAGTAGTTTCAGCTGGGCACAGTGGTGCATATCCATAATCCCAGCACTGAGGGAGGCAGAGGCAGGTGGATCTCTGTGACTTTGAGGCCAGCCTGTCTACAAAGTGAGTTCAGGACAGCCAAGGCTACACACAAAAAAATCCTGTATTGAAAAACAACGAAAGAGAGAAAGATAGAAAGAAAGAAAGAAAGAAAGAAAGAAAGAAAAAAGAAAGAAAGAAAAAAGAAAGAAAGAAAGAAAGAAAGAAAGAAAGAAAGAAAGAAAGAAAGAAAAAGATGAGTCTAACTCTATCTCCTAGGCTGGCATGGAACTTACTGCACAGCCTAGGCTGGCCTTGAACTCTTTTTTTTTTTTTTTTTTTTTTTTTTGCCTTGAACTCTTAACAGTCCTTCTGCCTCAGTTTTCCAAGTGCTGAGATTCTATGCATACTTATCATGTGTGAATCATATTGTGTCTCCCATGTAAATGTGGGAGTTTGCCCCTACAGATGTCCATGGTGCTTACCCGCTCACACTTTCAGTTCTAATACCTTTCAGGGGTGAATGGTGGTACCTATGGCTCTACAGTGCGGAGTATGAATTAACAATAAAAAGAACACACTGTTATACATAAGTTATACATAAGACAGCTTGCATACCTATTCAAGAAACTATGATGAATGCAGAAAGCCAGTTCCCAAAGGACTAGGATTAGGATTTATTTATAGTCACAGAATTATACCATTGTGTGTGTGTGTGTGTGTGTGTGTGTGTGTGTGTTAGGAGTCTGTGAACAGTAGGATGTCATAGAAATACATACAAAGACCAACCCATTTCCTGAGTACGTGGGGAAAAAAAGACATTGTCTTTGGAGGACGAGACCAGATTACAGTTAGTAATATGTCCTCTGGTTGGGAAAGACATCCTTCCTTGGCGGAGGGTGGGGGACGGGCACAAAGAACTTCTTAGTGCTGTCTTATGATTTCGCATGACTCTGCAATTATTTCCAAGTCAGAAGTTTAAAAAGAGAGAAAGACAACTAAAAAACAAGACAGACAACTTAGTGGGCATACTCTGCCTTCTGAAAAATCCTGAAGGAGATGCTCGAAACAGGTTCATCCATTTGCCCAGCAGAATGTTCATGAGTCTCCTTTGAGCTTCTGTCAGGAAAGGGCTTAGCAGGCCCTGTTCAGACTGTGACTGGCCACAGTGGTAGCTTTGTCTAAATGTTGCTTTTTCACAGTATGCCTGAGCACAGAGGTGGCAAGTAAAGCTACATCAGAGCAGGCTGGACCACTCCCTCTTGGTCCATGCAAATGACAGTGCCTCAGATAACTGATAGATTTCTATTTTCTCTTTACTTTTAAATTTATTTTATTTTATATTTATTTTAGTTATTTAGTGTGGAATAACTTTTGGGAGTCTATTTTCTTCTTCCATCTTGTGTGTCCTAGGGATCAGACTTAGGTCATTAGACCTGGCAGCAAGAGCCTTTATGTGCTGAGCCATCTCACCTGCCCTGTTTTTTGTTGTTGTTTGCTTGTTCTCTGTATTTTTTAAAATTTCCTGCAAGGGTGTTTTGAACTTTTGTTTTGAACTTCTGGGTCCAGAGTGCTAGACACGCACCTTCACTTCTGGTTTATGTAGTGCTGAAGATAAAAACCGTGGCTTCATGCATGCTAGATAAGCACCCTATAAATGAGCTACATTCCAGGTCCCATTTTTTTTTCTTTAGAACCACACGATCCTTAAGGGTTAGGGTAGGCCTCCCCCAGCCCATAGTCTCTAGACATGGACTTCTGTGTATCTTAGTTCAGAGGCAGCATCTGGCCTGCCCTTCTCTGAGACTGCAGGGACACAAATGCTGCTTCTGAACTCTCACTGAATAATTAATTTCTGTTTTAAATAATTTATCAACCTTGGCCTGTATAATTGCTTGGAGCAAAGACTTAATTTGGTTGGATTCTTTTCTCTTTCTTTGCTTTGATCGAGGGCTGGGCATGGTGGGGGGGATACAAAGTTGACCTACCTACCTCTAAGTAGGATTTTACCCCAGTGACACCCAATCAAATGTGGCAACAGGACCTCCTGTTTCTGCTCCTGCTCTGAGCAACACAGACTGTGTTCTCAACTCCATTCTCCAATTCTTTCTTATGCAATGGCTCATTGCTACTGGATGGTTCTTGGTGGTAAGATCCAGAAAATTAGCAGATAATTGAAATCAAGGGAGTAGAGAGATATGGCCCAGTAGTAGATCAAATGAGTGTGGAGCCATGGATTCAGTCTTCATCTTGCAAAAAACAATCCCCAATCCTCAGTTTAGAGCAGAGGAGCCTGAACTGCAAGAAGACCGCTGTCTGGTTTTTACAAATAAAACTTTATTGGCATCTGCTTATGCCCATTTGTATAACATATTGCCTGTGGTAGCTTTAGACTACCAAGGTACACTTGGGTAGCTGAGACAGAGGCTGCATGTTCAACAAACAGGAGGATAAATATACAATAACCCTGCTCTGCCATTTGAGTATGGATGCTCCTCTGTATGAATGTATGCGCACTATGGACATGTGTGGAGATCAGGTGTCAGGTTTTGTTTGTTTGTTTGTTGTTTTGGGGGTTGTTTGTTTTTGTTTCATGGGAATTTTGTTTTGTTTGTTTGTTTTTGAGGCAGAGTCTCCGTTCTTAGCCATGATTATCCTGGAATTCACTATATAGACTAGGCTGGCCTAGACCTCAGAAATCTACCTACCTCTGCTTCTTGCTGAGATTAAAGGTGTGTGCCACTTTGCCCAACTGGGTGTCAGTTCTTGCCTTTTGAGACAAAAGAGATCTTTTGAGACAAGATCTCTTATTTACCACTGTGTATGTCAGGCTACCTGCTGTGAGTTTCCAAGTTTTTTTTTTTTTTTTTTTTACATCTCTTTCCCACACAGGATATCTGGGATTGTAGATGCTCCTGATATCATATTTAGCTTTTATGTGGGCTCTGGGTATCTAAACTCAGATACTCCTGTGGAGCAATTGGTATACCCACTAAGTCATCTCTCCAGCACTGCCCTTGCCCCTTTATACAGAAAGTTTACAAAACACTATTTTAAGATGCTATTCAATCAGTTGTCATTTCTAAATTAAGGATGTAGAAGAATGCATGGAGAGGGCTGCTTTTCTTTGTTCATTGGCATCTAAAAATGAGGAGTGCAGGCAAAGAAATAAGGACAGCTTTCCAATCCCATCTAGACTCTGAACCTTTGATTATTTACAATGAGGATCAGATCCTGAAAAAATTAACTTCTCAATTGAATCAGGTTTGGAGCTAGAAGCAGGTTCAAATCCACACTGCCTGACTCCTACTGTCTGTGGTATATCTGGAACTTACCATCTCCCTGGATGATTAAAATTAGTAGGTCTTGCTTCCCTGTTTTGTTTTGTTTTAGAAACAGGGTTTCCTCTGTGTAATAGCCCTGGCTGTCCTGGAGTTCACTCTGTAGACCAGGCTGGCTTGGAACACAGAGATCTGCCTACTGAGGGCTGGGACTGAAGGTATGGGCCATCACAGCCTGGCTCCCTGCTGGGCTTTTAGAAACCCACATGAACTAAATCATATTCAGTTATTTTACTTATTGTTTGCAAACAGGCAAGGATGACCTTCAACTTTCCATATTTCTGCCTCTAGCTCCTGAGAGCTAGGATTGCAGGTGTGTGCTGCTTTGCCCAGTTTTATTTTGTACTAGGAATTGAAGATATGTTTATGTCCACGATTAGCAAATGCCCTATCAGCTGAGCTACATCGTCAGCTCTCTAAATGTTTCTTATGGTTAATTTTATGCAATGACTTTATCTTGCAAGATCTGTGACCACATTTTCATAGTGATATTTTGTGGCCTTATCTCCACCTTTGGGCGTTTTGTTTGTTTGGGTTTTATATTTTAAGACTTTTTTGTTGTTTGTTTGTTTTTGAGACAGAGTGTCAGTATGTAGCCCTGGCTAGCATAGACCTCTCTGTGGAGCAAGCAGGCCTCGGACTCACAAAGATCCCCTTACATCTGAATCACAAAAGCTAGGAGTAAAGGCATGTACCACCATGCCTGGCTCCATCTTTAGTTTTGACACAATGTCTTACCACATAACCCAGGCTAACCTTGAGAAGGACTAGAATTGCCGGCATGTGCCATTATGCAGCTCCTTTTTCTACTCTATAGTGATTTCTTTTAAAAATCTTTCAAAATAAATTGGTTTTTGAAGTGGCCATGATGGCCCACACCTGTAATCCCAGCATTCAAGGAGGTAGAGGCTGGTGAATTTTTGAGTTGGAGACCAGCCTCTATCCTGGACTCATTTACAAAGCAAGTCCAGGACAGTCAAGCCTACACAGAAAAACCCTGCCTTGAGGAGAAAACAAAACAAAACCAAGAAGCAAAAATTAGTATTTGAACTAGAGAGATGGCTCCGTGGGTAAGAATGCTCGAAAAGCATAATGGATCAGGTTTCCACAATCCCCTTCAAAGGCATATAACAAATGACCTAACTTCCTTGCACTAGGCTCCACCTCCTGAAGCATTTGCTATTTCCCAATAGCACCAAGTCTGGGCTGTCTACATATAAGGTTTTGGGAGGACAATCAAGAGCCAAACTCTAACACTTTCCTACTTGTTTTCAAAATAGAATCAGAAACACTTGTGATGATAAAAATTGTATGTTTTGTTCTTCTTGGCACTTGTGATCTACAGAAAAGCAAGTCTGATATATTTTTTAAAATATTCGAGGACCTCTCTGTAGAAATGCCTTCAGCAGGCCTGGGTGATGAAACTAACATCTTCCTCTTGTCAGAGTATGCACAGTGTGGATATGTATTAGGGTTTTGACAGTCACCAAACAAAAGGAAGAGAAAGTTTGAGAGGGCCCAAGTCAACCACTGTTACCTATTTTAAGAAAGTACATCAATAAATTGTTGTGAGTTCTTGTTAGAAATGGAGATGATGTGCCTAAACTCTCAACAGCAAAGCAGCACAAAGAGCAGACTTCCTAAGCACCTTGTGAAATTAAGCTGGTTTTGTTTTTATCATTTATCTATTATATATGATACTGACTTTCCCATCTGTTATAATAGAAGCAGATCATGTTTAGGAAGAAAAAATCTCTATGAGAAATACTAACAGAGTCATTTCGGCTCTAAGCTTGTACATTAAGTTTTAATGTCAACAGCGAATAATTTTGACATTCAAATTTCATTTGCACTCCTAGAAAGATATGTCTTCCCTGCAGGGGATATGATCTTTTTCCCCCCAGTGACAAATGATGTCTGTAAGATTTTCTTCCAAAACTCATTTATTCTATAAGATGGGGAAGGCCATCATTAATGTTCAGGGGAAACTGAAACAGCCTCTCCTCCATGTAAGAGATGAAGATGGAGATGCATGGAAAGAAAAGGAGAGGGCCTAGAGAGATGGCTTACTCAGTAACAGTACTTGCTTCTAAAGCAAGTACTGTTCAAATCCTCAACCCTTGGACCACATCTGATCTGGACTCAAACAGGTGATTTCCACCCTCCTACGTATACAAACCAGAGCATGCCCCATGCTTAGCAGTAAATGGCCAATACAAAAAGAACTCAAAGGTATTTTTTTTGAGATAGTTTTTGTTTCATAATGCTTTGTCTGGGCATTTTCTTAACTTCACTGGTCTTTTGCTAGTATATTATGTTTTCCAATTTTGAATGTTAATGGTGTGTGTGTGTGTGTGTGTATGCATTTCTTGTGCTCATTCATTGTTTCTTTTGGGGGGGGGGATGTCTTTATTGGCCTGTCTGTTTTCTTAAGAGAGGAAAAGAAGGTATAGATTTGGAAGGGTGGGAGGTGGAGATGATCTGGGAGGATATGAGGGATGATAAATCATGATCATAATATATTATATGAAAATAAATTTATTTTAATAAAATAATTGAAAAAATCAGAATCCATTTAAAAAGCAGGATGCGATTGGGTTGTCTACTCATCTATAACTTAAAAGCTATGCGGCAGTAGAAACAAGAGGATCTGGTGCCAGCTTAGCACCAGGTTCACTTAGAGAACCTATCTCAAAGGGATAATAAGAAGAATAATAGATCAGGACACTGAACATTCTCTCTTGATCTCAGAAAACATACTTGGGAACATACACTAACATACAAAAATGCACACACAAAAAATATACAACTCGTTCTGTCTTTCACCCTCTCCTTTCCTCTCTCCCCCCTTTCTCTTTCACACCTACATACACACACACACAATGAACACACACTCATATATACCATACACACACACATACACATTCACCATGCATACACAAATGCACACATATTTGCATATACCATACATGCACTTCCATGTACCATACACAGACTTACACAGGAACACACAAATATACCATATACACATACACCATATACATACAGACAAACACACACACCAAAAAAACTCCCAAAGAATGTAAAGAAAAGGTTAAAAAAAAAAGACGTTTACATCCCCACCAGCAATGGAGGAGGGTTCCCCTTTCTCCACACACTCTCCAGCATGTGTTGTCACTTGAGGTTTTTATCTTAGCCATTCTGATGGGTGTAAGGTGAAATCTCAGGGGCCTTTTGATTTGCATTTCCCTGATGACTAAGGATGTTGAGCATTTCCTTAAGTGTTGCTCTGCCATTATATATTCCTCTATTGAGAATTCTCTGTTTAGCTCTTTACCTCATTTTTTTAAAAAAAATTGGATTATTTGATTAGTTGGTGTTTAACTTCTTGAGTTCTCCTTATATTCTGGATATTAGTCCTCTGTCAGATAGAGGGTTGGTGAAGATCCTTTCCTAATCTCTAGGCTCTTGTTTTGTTCTGACAACAGTGTCCTTTACTTTACAGAAGCTTTTCTTTTTCATGAGGTCCTATTTATTTATTGTTGATCTTAGAGCCTGTGCTGTTGATGTTCTGCTCAGGAAGTTGTTTCCTGTGCCAATGAGTTCAAGGCTCTTCCCCACTTTTTCTTCTAACAGGTTTAGTGTGTCTGGTTTTATGTTGAGGTCTTTGATCCACTTGGAGTTTAATTTTGTGCAGGTTGATAAGTACAGATACATTTGCATTTTTCTACATGTAGATATCCAGTTAGACCAGCACCATTTGTTGAAGATGCTATCTATTTTCCATTGTGTGGTTTTGGCATTTTTGTCAAAAATCAGGTGTCTGTAAGTATGTGGGTTTATTTCTGGGTCTTCTATTCAATTCCATTGACTCACAGCCAGTTTCTATGCCAGTATGATGCTGTTTTTATTATTGTTATGCTATAAACTTGTACAACAGCTTTGGAAATAAATCTGTTGCTAGACAATTAGGAATAGTGCTACCTTAAGATCCAGCTATACCACTCCTAGGCATATATCCAGAATATGCTCAAGTATACAACAAGGACATTTGCTCAATCACATTTGTAGCAGCTTTATTAGTAATACCTAGAATCTGGAAACAATCAGATGTACCTCAATTGAGGAATGGATATATAAATTGTGGTACATTTACACAATGGAATACTACTCAGCAATTAAAAACAAGGAAATCATAAAATTTGCAGGCAAATGGTAGGAACTAGAAAAGATCTTCCTGAGTGAGGTATCCCAGAAGCAGAAAGACAAACATGGTATATACTCACTTATAAATAGATATTAGACATATAATATAGGATAATCATACTAAAATCTGTACACCTAAAGAAGCTAATCAAGAAGGACAACCCTGTATAAAATGCTCAATCCTCATTCAGAAATGCAACCGGGACAGACATCAGAAGAGGGTGAAAACAAGGAACAAGACATGATCCTACCACAAATGTCCTCTGAAAGACTACCCAGCAGGGTATTAAAGCAGATGCTGAGACTCATAGCCAAACTTTGGGAAGAGTACAGGGAATCTTATGAAAGAAGGGGTAGATAGAAAGACCTTGAGGGGACAGGAGCTCGACAAGGAGAGAAACAGAACCAAAATATTTGGGCAAAGGGGTCTTTTCTGAGACTGCTACTTCAACCAAGGACTATTCATGGAGATAACCGAGAACCCCTGCACAGATGTAGCCCATGGCAGCTCAGTCTCCAAGTGGGTTCCCTATTAAGGAGAATAGAGGGTGTCTCTGACATCAACTCAGTGGCTGTCTTTGGTCACCTCCCCCTGAATGAGGTGGGGGCAGCCTTACCAGGCCAAAGAGAAAAAGAGTGCAGCAGTCCTGATGAGACCTGATAGGCTAGGGTCAGAGAGAAAGGGAGAAAGACTTCCCCTGTTAGTAGACTTGGGAGGGGGCATGGGAGGAGAAGAGGGAGGGAGGGCAGGATTGGGAGGGGAGGAGCAAGGGATCTACAGCTGGGTTACAAAGTGAATAAATTGTAATAAATAAAAAAAAATTTAAAAAAGAAAGAAGCAGAGAGCTTTCTTTCCCTTCTCCACTGAAGATCAATATTTAATCTTTTCTGCCTGAGAACTCTTGCCCAGCTGGTCAGATGACTGAGACTGCAATGTGGCAATCCATGCTTACTCTCTTCTCTATTGTTCTTATGTTTTTTATGAAGATATTTTTAGCAGGGTTAGATTTCTTTTTGTACAAAAAGTGATTTAACAGTGACGTGTTCCATTTTTGAACTAAGTAGAAAGAAATGCCTCTTTTCGGCACTTTTTTTTTACATGTGGTTAGATTTCTTTTTGTACAGGAAGTGATTTAACAGTGACGTGTTACATTTTTGAACTAAGTAGAAAGAAATGCCTCCTTTCAGAAATTCTTTTACATGCACCTACATGCAATGTACCTGTATGAGTGTAGATGTGCTGTGTGTGGAGGTGAGAGGACAAGTTGCAGGAATCTACGTGATCTGAAGATCACACTTAGGTTTTCAGGGTTAGTCGCAAGGACATTTGCTCCCCAACCATCTCACAATCCCCCTTCCCCTCCTTCTTAAATATCTCTTAATTACATGTAGTTTGGTGCCTGTAAGTTGCCATCACCTATTCCCATAGGTTTGTCAAAGCTCGTTTTAGACCATAGGGGACAGATGTCTGTGAACAACTGTAGAAAAAAAGTTAAATACTTTCATCTCTACCTTGTAAAATTATTATCTGTGTGTGTACGTGTGTGTGTGTGTGTAGGCCAGAAAGAAACCTCAGGTGTCATTCATTCCTCAGGAGTATTCATTTGCTTTGTGTTTTGAGACAGTCTATCATTGAGACCTAGAGCTTGCCAATTTTGCTGTGTTGGTGGGACAGTAGTTCCCCAGGGACCCTCCTCTCTCTATTTTCCCAGTGCTGGGTTACAAGCATACACATGCTTCCTGACATACTGGGTTCCAAGCATGAACCGTGATGCCTGACATTCTGTGATAGAAGCATGCACCATGATGGCTGACATTTCACTTGGCTTCTAGGAATAGAACTCAGATACTTGAGCAGCAAGTACTTTACCAATTGAGCTATCTCTTCAGCTCTAACTTGTTGTTATTTAAAATATTAATCAATTGATGTTCTTCATGCCTCCACTGGGCTTGAAGATAACAGTCTAGGTTCAGTTTTTTTTTCCAAAAGTACTTCTGAGACCTGGTTTGAACACAGTAGTTCATGTGTGATCTAACCCCAAGATTTTCCCCATAAGATAGTGTAGAGGGGAGGCAGGAAAGAGGAGGCAGTGATGAAGTGGGGTGTTGCAAAGCTGTTACTGCTGTGGTTAGCTGGAGGCTTCGTCTTCCTGGGGACCTCTTGCAGAAGGCATAACACTCCATGACAGCTATTCTAATTGAAGAACAGCAAGCTGGGCTATAGATACTCCACTCCCAAGAGCTATTTTCTCGGTGTGCTTTGCAGGAACCAGATCTTTTGCCCTATGGCTTGTTGGGTACACAGATGGGCATGCTCCTTTAGTGTGAAGGATGAGTAGAAAGGAAATATTGACAGAACTCAAGATTATCAACTACAGCACAGACTGTTTGCAGAAGAGTGATGAGCAAGGAATACTTCCCTGTGGCTCTTTCAGGGCACAGGTGATCAATGCTTTGATGGGTAAAGCTAAAAGCGGAGTTGCATCAGAAACAGCAGGGTCTCATGGTATACACTAATAATCCCAGCACTCATGAGGCAGAGGCAGAAGATCATGCATACATACAAATGTAGCAACACCTGTTTAAAAAAAAAAACGAAGGGGTAGGGATGTGGTTCAGTGGTACAGCACTTGACTTGTACATACAAAGCCCTGGATTCAAACAAAAGGGAAGGAAAAGTCTAAATAGAAAATGAAAATGTGTTAGCAAGACTGCCTTTGTGAGTCCAATGCCAAGTACCAAATCAGAGTCTCTAATTCGAAGTATAGGAAACAATGTGAGGTACACAGACCAGGTGGGTGAGATCCTCAAGACTTCAAACTGGATTTGGAATGTGCCTATGGCATGTACACCTGCACTGGACAGTGAGTGAGCCTGGTATTGTTTAGTGGGTATCTTAAAAGGGTAAACCAAGTCCTGAGATGTTAGCAGTTCATTTACCGTAAGACTTGACTACTCTCATCTTGGAATGTTGAGATGGCCATAGAAGAAGGCTGGGGAAACTTGTTTTGTCAACAGCCAGGTAGGAAATGCATTCAGCTTTGTAGTCTGGTTGGCTTCTGTACCAACTGTATCACTTACAGACAGTTTACACACATAAGACCTGGTTGTGTTCGGATTCTGATACGATTTTCCTTAAAGTTGAAGATTCTGGCATGCCATATGATTTTCCTGTGTCATAAAATGACCTCTTTTTCTTAAGACAGAGTCTCTCACTTAAAGCTAAGGCTGGCCTTTAAGTCACAATGTTGCTCAGGCTGTTCTTAAATTCTTCATTTTCCTGCATTAGCCTGTTAAGTGCTGGGGTTATATGTCCATAACATCATACTAAGCTTCTTTTAGCTTTTTTGCTTTGAGTTGATGTCTCATGTATGGCAGACTGATGGCACATGTATGGAAAGTTGGCTTGAACTTGCTGTGTAACCAAGAATAACCTTGAACTTCTGATCTTCCAACTTCCACCTCTCAAATTCTGAGATTACAGGTGGGTGTTACCATATTTATTTCATGCAGTGCTGGGAACTGAACCCAGAGCCTCTTCTAGGTTATCCAAGTATTCTACCAATTGAGGCATATCTGCAGCTCCCTTCTGCTTAAAACAAAACACCCCAAGACTTAAAAATTATGTGTATTTGCATATGTGTGCATGCATGTATGTGTGTGTGTTAGTTTGTGCACATGAGTACAAGGGTCCACAGAGGCCAGAATGTGTCTTCAGAAGCTAGATTTACAGGCAGTTGTGAGTTGCCCGATATCAGCGCTGGCACCTGAGCTCAAATGTTCTGCAAGAACAGTATGTGTACTCAAGCCTGGCCTTAAATTCACTATAAGGTGAGCCAAACTCCTAATCCTCTGCCCTTGCTTCCCAAGTATTAGGGTCACAGGCATGTACCACCATGTCCAGGTTTCTTTTGCTATTTTTAATACTTTACCATGGCAAAAATAACTCACAGCTCATGAATCCAAGAAAGAGTGGGCTAGAACTGGCTGAAAGCTAGCTAAACACCAGATATTCATCACTGGCTGCTTTCTGGCTATGGGAATAAGGTAGTGGCCTGTCTGGTGCTCTTGTTGCCATGGCTTCCTTGACATGATGTACTCTACTCTTGACTATGAACCAAGCCAAACCCTCCCTTCCTTAAATTGCTTTGTCAGGGGTTTTGTGACAACAGTAAGAATAAATAGTATAGCATGTGATTTGGGTACATGATAAAAGGTGAATTTCATGATTCAAGAGTTCAGGTTGATCAAAGATCCATTTTGGCCACAGTAGTTACATTTTCATTGTTTCTGGGATAAATGATTTAAGCCCAAATTCTAATGTCTTGACTTACTTAATCTGAAGATTCAGGAAAATGGTCTGGAAATCTCTGGGATATACTATGGCTACCTTTCACACAGTTAGTCAGGAGACATAGCTCCATATATGTTTGTTTAACTCATGTGGGAAAAAATAACTATAAATCCAAGTATACTTTCACAGATGCACACGCACACACACACACACACATACACAGAGACAGACAGACAGACAGAGGGAGAGACAGAGACAGTGAGACATTCACACACACACACACATAGACACATAGACACAGACAAACTGACACATATGCTTACATACACACTCCCACCATTAGAATTTTTTTATTTCAGATGTGTGCTGCTGAGATAAATGTTTAACACATTAAGACTTAACAGAAGATGCTAAAATGTCCTAAATTTAAATCTGGAAATGCTTAGGGGTTTGCAGATGAGAAAAACCATCCTTAATATGTTCAGGCCTGATATACTTAAAAGCAAAACAAATATCCATATAGACAACCTCCGCAACTTATTTTAGAAATGATCTTAATGATAAATAATGCTATTTTTTACAGATAACCCAGAGATTAACATCTATGTACACAAATGCATTATATAACTTCCCCAACGCTCTACCAAATTCAAGCCTCCCCTCCTCAGTTGTCGATTTCCAAAGTCCAAGTTATTCCTCAAGGACAGACATATCTCCACTCCCAGCCACATGCACACACATGCATGAACACGTGCATGTATGTGTGTGCTCACGTAGAGGCCAGAAATCGGTATCAGGTACCCTGCTGTATCCTTCTCTGCCATATTATTGTTTAGATACATTCTCTTTAATGAACCTGAACGTAGGCTGATAATCACAATCATTTTTCTGTCTCTCACACCTCACAGCTCTAGGAATACACACAGTTGTACAACCATGCCCAGCTTTCTATGGTGTTGAGGACTTAAGCTCAAGCCCTCATGCTTACATGGCAATCTTTCTTAGCCATCGAACCATTTCTCCAGTTCAGACACTGTCTATTTTGCAGCAATATACTTTGGGTAACTGTTATTGACAATATATTTATCTTTTAAAGCCAACTTCAAGTATTGCTTTTCTGAAACTCCACCAACTCAGGACTCAGTCCTGTTCTTGACGTTCCACACCGAACAGTATTTTCTTTTATTCAGGGTGCCTTTGCTTGAAACACTATGCTACAATTTGAATGCATTCACCTTAAAATTCATGTGTCAAAAACTATTGACATAATTCACATTAGTGGTATTAGGATTTGGCATCTTTGTGAGGTAATTAAGGTTAGATGACACCATGGGAGTGGGGTCCCTATAATGGAATCAGTGGCTTCATAAAAAAAAAAAAAGGAAGAGAGACCCAAGTTATTCTGATGTGAAGACCATTGCCATGTTTTTTCATTCCTCCCTCTCTTCTCTGACCCTACCCTCTCATCTCTACTTTTTTTGAGAGAAGGTCCTGTTATGTAGCCCAGGCTGGCCTCAAATTGGAGACTCTTCCCCCCTCAATCTCCTTGGTGCTCGAATTACAGCTATGAACCATTACTCTCAACTTTAAACATTTATTTATAGATTAACAATTCTCAAATATTCTACTACAACAATATAAAATGTATCAAGCCAGTGTCTTTTGGGGCAAATCCAAAATATCTTTGCTTTTGTTGGCTGATGTAATCTTCATTTAAAAATCTCTCTCTCTCTCTCTGTCTCTCTCTCTCTCTCTGTCTGTCTTTGTCTCTCTCTGTCTCTCTGTCTCTCTGTCTCTCTCTCTGTATCTCTGTCTCTCTCTCTGTCTCTCTCTCTCTCTCTCTCTCTCTCTCTCTCTCTCTCTCCAGAACAGGGTTTCTCTGTGTAGCTTCGACTGTCTTGTCACTCACTATGTAGAGCAAGTTGGCTTCGAACTTACAGAGATCTGCCTGCCTCTACCTCCCAAGTGCTGAGATTAAAGGCATGCACCACTACGTCCTGGCTTTTAAAAAGTTGCTAACTGAAGAACACATAATTTAGTTGGTTAAGTTTTGTTGGTGCTTGCCTTAGTGTTTGAGACAGCGTCTCACTGTGTAGTCCAGGTAATCCTAAAGCTCTCCATCTTCCTGCCTCAAGCCTGAATGCTGGAATTATAGGTGTGAGCCACCATACATAACTTAAAGTTGTTTAATTTATTTGAAATAAAACAAATAGCTTGGGGTGGGGACATGCTCAGTTGGTAAACTGTGTAATGACCAAATATGAGGATCTGTGTTTGATCCCCAGTACTCACGTGAAACTCTAACATCATGATGCATGTCTATAACTCCAGCAGTGGTCAAAGGGTAAGGGCAGGAGAGTGCCTGGAACTCCCTGCATACCCAATCTAGTTGAGTAGGTAAGTTACAGGTTCAGTGAGAGTCTTTGACACCTCCCCCCCCCCAAATAAGGTGTAGAATGACTGAGAAAGACACCATGTCAATCTCTGGCCTTCATTTACCTGAGTACATATGTAAATCTGCACACACATGTTGCATACATGCAGACATAGACACATATGCACCATTAAACCTCACAAAAATGCATAGCCTTAGGCACATCATTGGGCAGGTTTTGATAAAGGTCCACATCTGTGTGTGCCTAGTTTTAATCAAAGTGTGAACCACTTCTGTCACCTGTCTCTGCTATCCGGACTCCTTGGGCAAACACCAATTTGAGCCTCCACTGACACTTAACTAATGTGATGGGTCTTACAGATTCTGGGTCCGTTTGCCTAGTTTGGTTACTGCTACTAGAATCCATGCCCACAGCCTAAACCCTTTTTGCCATAGTCCTGTTCCTTTCTCAGTATGGCCTTTTCCCCTTTCCTCAATATATCATAGCTCTTACAAGCATACATATTTGAAGCAGAAATGCTGCCTGCTATTTTGCAATGCCAATGAACACTAGAATTTCTAAACAAACCTGCTAAGCCATGCTCACATCCTAGCCATCATGTTTAGACTGTTGTTCCTAGCTATGGGTCTGGTCTTGACACCCCTTGCACTTGTAGAAACCTGATGTGGGTGTTGGTAACTGAACTCTGGAATGATCTATCCACTCTTAACTGCTAAGCTGTCTCTCTAGCCTTTCCACTATTGTTTTATGGCATGTTATAGGCATTTATACATACAATCAACTTTGCACCCACTGCTTGTATTCCTAGGTACCTTGTTTCTCTGCCTTTGTTCTGCGTATAATTTGTGTACTGGAGGAGTTGGTGTCATGGAAATAAGGGAGAGAATATTTTTTCCAGGAAGAAAGGCAATGTTTCTGCTACTGTGTTTGTTCCTTTTGTTTTCACATTATGAATGCATGGGTGACCATGGTTCTTTCTGTACACGGGCTACTAGGAATATAGTGTTCTTGCTTAGTAAGTGGATGCTGCCTACAGTTTGAATCATGGATGCTAATGGTTGTGTCTTGTATTTACTCTTTTCTTTTTTAAAAAAAGATTTTTTAAAATTACAGTTTTTTTCACTTTGTATCCCAGCTGTAGCCCCCTCCCATATCCCCTCCCAATTCCACCTTCCCTCATGTCCTCCCATGCCCCTCCCCAAGTCCACTGATAGGGGAGGTCCTCCTCCCTTCCCTCTGACCCTAGCTTATCAGATCTCATCAAGACTGTCTGCATTGCCCTCCTTTGTGGCTAGACAAGGCTGCTCCCCAGTCAGGGGAAGGTGATCAAAGAGCCAGCCACTGAGTTCAGAGACAGTTCCTGTTCCCATTTCTAGGGAACTCACTTGGAGACTGAGCTACCATGGGCTACATCTGTGCAGGAGTTCTAACTATTTTCTTTCTTATGACCTAGATTTGTGTGTGTGTGTGTGTGTGTGTGTGTGTGTGTGTGTGTGTTTGTGTGTGTGAGTGGAGGTGAGAGGACATTGGGGACCAACTTCAGTATTTTTACCAGAGTTTAGTAATTAAACTAAAATGGCTAGCCAGTGAGCCCCAAGGATTGTCCTGTCTTAGCCTCTCCAGCACTGAGATTTCAGGAGTGTGCCACCATGCCCAGCTCACTAAAACTAACGCAATGACCAATTTGTCTGATGAATCAGGTCATTGATTTCATTGGAATTTATCATAAAAACAGACAAGTTATTTCAGGACAGATATCTCTTAATTAATCTTAATATTATCCCCCTGTTATTTAGCACAGACTTTGGCGCACAGTAGGGGCTCTTTATGTGCTAAATTTCATTGAAAATACAAAATCAAGAGGGTCTCCTGCTTCCTCATCTGTGGATATTCGAGTAAACTTGTTTTAATGTAGAATTATTATTACATTATTTTGTTACATGGGCTTTGCACAAGTCAGGAGAAAGAGGAGAGGCCTATTTTGGACTTTCTGAAGTGCTGTTCCATTCAGAACAGCAGGAGTTGGGGAGAGACTGCTAGAGAAGTTATGGCTGGCAGCACTGCAACATGTAACAGTGGAATCAGTGAGCATCTTGGGAACGTTTGTGCTTCTGGGGATCTGTCTGAAGGCTGCTGTCGCTGTCATAACAGAAGGAATAGACAAGATATAATTAATGATTCTTCACCTGTATTTGTTCGTGCTGACCTCAATCTCATTGTGTAGAAAGTCAAGATTTCTACATTCTTGAAAAAGCAGGTATCAAGAAAGAGAGGCACAGGAAAATTAAACAGTGAGAGAGGGAGTGTTTTCTGTATTGATTTTTCTAGCATGAATGTTGCTGTTGTTGATTATACTAATCGCTTGCATTTCCTGTGATGAGTGGCTCACTGTGTCTCTGGGGTTTCTTATCTCTGTGTCTTTTCCAAAAGCAGATAAATGACCACACTCTTTTTTTATGCCCCAGGAAATCACTTCATAGACTAAATCTGAAAGGATCACCCACCTCCTGAAGGCCTCTGGGCTTTTATTAATGTGCTCTTGAATCTCTCTGCAAAATAATGATGGGTAAGAAGAAGCAGATATACTGAGAGGAATACAGCACCATGCCCACCATATTCTTATTTATTTACTGACAGTATCATGTAGCTCAGGCTTGCCTTGAACTCACTATGTACCCTAAGAGAATTCTGAATCAGTCATTCCTCCTGCTTTCGTTTCTGGTGCCACCAGGCCTACATGGTGCTGTACGTGGAATCCAGGGCTTCATGCATGCTAGGCAAACACTTTACCGACTGAGTTCTATCTGCTAGTCCCATAGCTGACAGTCTTGAGAGGATGCCTAAGCATCTTCCAATACACCCCCAACATCTTTCAGTACAGTCCCCAACAGTAAAAAGGGTAATTTTCAATAGGCTGAGGTTGGGGAGCCCTCAACTTGACACACCTAGGTTTCAGTCAATGGTAATACAATTGACAAATGACTTGAAATCCCTTACATTTGGGAAATCTGTTGGGCATCAATATTCATGCAAGCATCTGCCATCAGGCAGTTTCATGGCCACAAAACCAAACCAGATTCAGGTATACTGTTTCAGGGCACCAGATCTACACACAGTAAGGGAAACAGAAGTTACAGGAGATCCTGGCTTCTGGTTCAGCAAATGCTGATCCCTGCTTCAAATAGTTGGAAATATTTGATTTGCATTTTTTTCTTGCGTGTTTAGTTTTTAATTCATATCTTCCTTGTGAAAAAAGAACTATTTTATGTTTTTAAACACAGTTAAACTGGGCAGTGGTGGCACACGCCTTTAATATCAGCACTCTGGAGGCAGAGGCAGGTGGATCTGTGACTTCAAGGCCAGGCTAATCTACAGAGTAAGTTTCAGGAGAGCAAAGGCTACACAGTGAAACACTGTTTCAAAAAAACAAAAGCCAGACCAAACCAAAAATAAAACCCAACAGTAACAAGTGCAGTTAAATCTCATCATTATAGTTTGAATAAAAAGTGTCTCCCATAAGTGCATGTGTTTGGGCATTTGGTCTCCAGCTGGCGGTGAATGTGGAAGGTTGTAGAGCTATCAGGAAGTGGAGCGTCTCTGGATGAAGTAGGTCACTGGTGTGTGCCCTGAAGCTTTACAGCTTGACCCCACTTTAGTCTATGTTTTATCTGTTTACTGCCTGCAGGAACAATGTGACCATCAGCCTCATGTGTTCATTGCCACATGGGCTGTATTATCCCTTCTTTAAAAAAATTGTTTATGTGTATGAGTATTTGCCTATATGAACATAAGTGTACACTTGTATACAAGTGTTCAAGGAGGCCAAAGAGGGTATCAGATCCCCCTGGAAGTGGTATAGCAATCCTGGGTCCTCAGCATGTGCTTTTAACTGCTGAGTTATCTCTCCAGCTCCCTGTATCTCTTCTATGACCCAAAATAAACTCTTTCCCTTTTAATTTAATATTTTATCACAGCAGGGAGAAAAGCAACAATTGTTTCAGGAGAGGGTTCTAGGGCTGTATGAATTTTCATACTACTTCCCTAATTTGAAAAGGCTTTCAGGTGCTGCCTTGTGTCATCTTAGTGGGCTGGGGCTATCATTCAGTGGTTAGAGTACCTGCCAAGTCTGCACAAGCCCCTCCCTGAGTTCAAGTCCCAGTATCACACAGGCACACTCATGCATGTGCGGGCGCACACACACACACACACACACACACACACACACACACACACACATACCACTACCACCACCACCACCACCACCACCACCACCAACAACAACAACAACAATTAAAAAACGAAAAAAAAATCACACTTGAAAAGAAAAATAAAAACCGGGCATGATGGTACAGGCTTGTAATCCCAAGACCCAAGAGACTGAGGCAGTACGATTTCAAACTTGGGGCCAACTAAGGCTATGCAACAAAATCTTATCTCAAAACAGAAATAAAAGCAATGAAAACTTTAGTCCTCCCATAAAAGGGCTTGGTACAAGTTCATCTCCCTTTCTCTCTGTCTCTGTGTCTCTGTCTGTCTGTCTGTCTGTGTGTGCACGTGTACACGGGTGTGCGTGCGCGCGTGCACGCACATGTGTTTGTTCATTCCTTCATTCAGATAGCACTGAAGTGAACTAAAAGGACCTGTATGTACGATACTGTAAGGGTCACTGGGTTTATAATACTGCTGAGATAGACTCTAGACAGTATATTTGCACTCAATTTCTACAGACCCTTTTATTTGTTGTCTGATTATTATTATTGTCAACGTCATTATTATTACTGTAATCAGGTTTTGAGAAACACAGTTGTGATCAAGATGTGTTGCAGCTCACTGAAGATAATAAGCTGTGTTGAAAATGTTTAGAGAGATTGCCAAAATCAGAATCCCAGATGGTCTAGAAGTAAATGAAGCAGATTCCCAAAATTAGTTCGTTTGTTCATTTCTTCGCTTATTTGTTCATTCCTTCTTTCCTTCCTTTCCTCCTCTTTCTTTCTTTTCCCTTCTCCTTCTCCTCCCCTTCCCTTTCCCTTTTCCATTCCCCATCTCTATCTGCTCTTTGCTCTCTCTGTTGTGTGTGTATGTGTACGTTCATGTGTGTACAGGTACACATGCACATATTTGTGTTTGAAGTCAACCTCAAGTGGTGTTCCTAGAATTACTTATATTAAAATTTTAATTAATTAATTATTATTATTGCATATGTGATTAGTGTGGGTGCATGTGGAATTTAGAGAACAATTTTGTGAGTCAGTTACTTCCTTCCACCCTGTGGGTTCCAGGGATCGGACTGTTTGCCAGGTTTAGGCAACAAGCTCTTCTCCAGCTGAATCATATCATGGCTGAGCCCTACCTTGTTTTTGAAAACAGGGACTCACACTGGACTTCCAGGCTTGCAGATTAGGCTACAGTAAAGAGTCAGTGAGGCCCAGGGATCATCCTTTCTCCCCAATACTGTATTGGAAATGCACAGCAATGTGGCAACTTTTGCCTGGAGTCTAGGTGTTGAAGTCTGGTCCTCATGTGCTTGTGCCACAGGTGTTTCCATCTGACCTAGCATTCTAGTTCCTGTCATCTCTTTCTGATCCAGAAAACTCAGTTACAATCATAAAACCAAAGTATGTTTCCACACTGGACCTAACTCCTTCTCCTTGGTCCCTTGACGGCATCTTTCATACTTAGTTAGAAAGATTATCTCCTGGTTCTACTTGGGTTTGATGATGATCATTTCTTACTTAGAAATTGCCTACTGAGACAGTCATTTTTTTCTGGTGGTCAGTTTTCTCCTTTCCTTTTCTTTGCTTGCTTGATCCTTAGTTTGTGTGGCAGGTATTCAAATAATAAGACTGGACAGGGACTGGAGAAAAAGCTCAGTGGTTGATAGTACTGTCTGTTCTTCCAAGGGACCTGGGTTCAATTCTCACCATCTGTATGATAGCTCACAACTGTCTGTAACTCCAGTTCCAAGGCATCCGACCCCCTCACACCAATGCGAATCAAGTAAAGTTAAATATATTATTTTAACAAACATTTTTTTAAAAAGGCTGGACAATCATTTCTACTTAGTAATCTTGCCTTAGAACTCAACAAGTTCCCCTGTGCAGCCCTATCAACAGGCAATCACCAAGCCTATCAAGCAGACAGAATACGCACTTAATTTTATTGAAACTGGTGTCCTCTCTATAAGCTTTTCAGTGGTGGCCCACACCTTTAATGCCAGCATTTGGGAGATGGATCTCTGAGTTTGAGGCCAGCATTGTCTACAAATTGAGTTCCAGGACAGCCAAGGCTACACAGAGAAACCCTGCCTCAAAAAACAAAGAAAGAAATAAGCAAGCAAGCAAGCAAACAAACAAAAAGAAACAGCATTTTCATGTAACATTGTTCATATGTGTTTATGTGTTTCATAGTTTATAAGTTTCACTACGTTACCTCAGTGGAATGAACAAAATCTTAAATGAATTAATATCACTCCTCTTAGAAAATACTTGGACAGAGAAAGAGAGAGGCAGTTGCCTCACCATGTGGTAGGAGAAAAGCCACTAGGCACTGACAACTACCTCCAACAGGCAATGCTGGAACCCCGGGAAATCCCATCTTCTCCATTATACTCTCCAGTGTCTGTGATCATTTTTTACCTTTGCATTAGCCCTTAGTGTATTTTGTAAGATCTATAAAATAAAAGTTGGTTCTTTATAAGTAAAAACAAACAAACAAACAAACAAACAACAGCATTTTGCCTTCTTGCTTTCAGCCTTCCCCCTCAGTCTCTTCCTGGCCTCTTCCTGACCTAGCATGCATGAAGCCATATGTTATGTCCTCCGTACTGTATAAACTGTGTGGTGGGTCACACCTGTAATTAGCACTCAGGTTCAGACAGCAGTATCTGAAGTTCAAGGCCCCTCCGTGTCTTTATAAATCAAGTTCCTGGCTAGCATTCAAAGTGATGGGTTTCATTGTGAAATCTACATGGTTATAGTTTGCTCTCATCCAGGATTCTGCCCCTCTGCATCCCGCTCTTGCTGGTCCTGTTCCTCCACCCACATAGCCTCTCATTTCAAGATGTGTATGTTCCATCATCATACTTTATTCTCCCCTTCAATTCATTTTAGACCCTTTATAGTTACTTTCCTTTATAGTTTCCTTTCTACCTTCCTGCCCTCCATGCTTCAGATCTAGATTCTACAAGTGAGAGAAAGGATAAGATATTCATTCACCTTTCTGAGTGTGGCTTATTTTCTTTAACATGATGATCTGTAGTTCCATTCATTTCTCCTGTAAATGTCGTCGTGTTATTCTTGAGAACTGAATGAATTCATTGCATCATATTTTATCTGTTCTTCTGTGAATGGACTTATTTTGAGGCAGAAGATGATCAGCCTGGTCTTGAACTCACCTTGTGGTCCAGGCAGAACTTGAATTTGTGATACTCCTGCCTCAAACTCAAGAATATCTGGAATGACAGGTCTGTACCACAAGGCCAGGCTGATTTTTGTGACCTTTCAGTTGACTAGTTCATGAAGCCTGGGGATAGTATGAAAGCAAAATTCTCTAGATTCTCCAAACTATTGATATGGCTCCCTCTCCAAAACCCAAGCAGTAGAGCAGGGAATGCAACTATAATTTTAGTGCTAAAATCCATGTTTCTCAACATGCAGGTATGTCTTTTAACAAAGAGTAGCCCACCATCTGGCATAAATAGGTTAATGGAGTAACTGGATTCCTTTACGCTGTTCTTGCAGTTTCTCTGTAGCTCTGGAAGTCAGCTATTTTTGGCAGCTGTCTTGGTTGGCATCCCCTGTGCTTTCAGATATTTATGAAAAGTGACTCCATGCAGAGAACACATGCTCCTGGGATTGGTATAGAGCTTGAGGCTGAGCTCCAAAGCAAACCGAACTACACCCTATCTGCTGACCTTGATCACACTGAGGATGGGCTCTCTCATTTCGGAATCTCCAAGGAGCCTTTCACTTTGATTAGTACACCTTCAGACCAGACAACAATTTCTTAATAATAACAGGCAGTGAGATACTGCCTTTCATGGGAGTTCTTTTGTGGTCCCTTGATACTTGCTTTAGCTGACTCGGAATAAAGAAATGTAGAAGACGCCAAGGACATAGAAAAAAGAAGAAAGAAATTTAGCTACCAAGAAATGCTGGGGAAACACACAAGGTTTTCTTGCCCTGCGGTCTTCCTCCCTTTAGAGACTGGAGGTCTTCCTCGCTGGAGACTGGGGTAACTCTATGAAGTGTGTGAGCTACAAAGCTGCTCAGAGGACTATGAACACTTGCACACTGAAAAGACAGACCCTGAGACTATGAGATGTTATAATGAGGAAAGGTTCCTGCTGCCAACTCTGAGGACCTGAGTTCCAGCTCTCAAACTAACATAGTAAAAGGAGTAAATCAATTCCTATAAGTTGTCCTCTGCTCTCCACACACACATATATATATACTTAAAAAAAATAAGACTCTCAGCACTGAGTGAATTTTACTTCCAACACATTGCTCTGAAATACTATATAGATTAAAGATTCATCACCATTTTGCAGAACTTCCAAAGCTCCTTAGGGAGTTAACAATGCATCTCTTTCCTTTTTCTTTTCCTCTTTTGCATTAGTGGGGGTTGTCTTGCATCTAGGAATTCTGGTGGTCTTGAATTTTAGAATGTATTCATGATTTTATAATGAAACCAACACATATGTTTGAGGCAAAATTACAAATTTCAAAAAATAGCTGGGGGGAGAGCCCAGTGGGTAAAGTACTTGCTTTGAAATTGCCTTGCAAACACTAGGATCTGAGTTCAATCTCCATGTAAGGCTGAATAACAAGAACAAGAACAACAACAACAAACCAGCTGCTACACTCAGGAGAGTGGTCTCTGAGCCTGGGCATGAACATGTGAGAGATGGCTCTGCCACTTGTCTCTTATGGGGTAGAGTGGGCAAGGGAGAGATGTGCTTTTGCCCCTGCACCCCTTGCCTTTCACCATCTGCAGCAAATGGGAGAACTGGCCCTGCGGTCATGAGAATGGAAGAGCTGGTGCTGCACCTCACTTAGGAGACTGGGCCTTGTACCTTGCCTCCAAGCACAATAGAGCTGTACCTGCTGGCATGGAGACAGGTGGGCATGCCTCCAGGGAATAAAAGAGGGAGAACTGTCTGTGCCCCTTGCAGGCTATGGCATTGGGTGAACTAGCCAGAAGAGTGCTGGAACACTTGCCCTGGTGGTGTGGGTGTAGGAGAGCTGGCAGTCTGACAGCTGAGCTACCATCCAGACCTAGATCAAGGCTTTGACTTGGCCCACCTCATCAGTGAACTGTTGGAGCTCCTGAAGGGACCAGCCCTGCAGATCCAAAGCTGCAGGATCTCTATTACACAGGGCAACAACAAGATATCTGAGAAGAGTCCCAGTGAGGACCCAGTATTGATAGAGTAGCAGAACCCAGAGGCCTCAAACCAGACCAATGACTCATTGCAATGAACATTTGCAAGTAAAAAAAGCATAGTCAAAGCAGATGCTGAAAAATAAAAAATGTTAAAATTAAAAAAACCAAACAGATGCTGAGACTCATAGCCAACCTTTTGGCAGAGTACTGGGAATCTTAGGAAAGAAGGGGGAGATAGAAAGACTTAGAGGGGTTAGGAGCTACACAAGGAGAGCAACAGAACTGAAAAAAATCAGGACAAAGAGGTCTTTTCTGAGACTGATACTCCAGCCAAAGACCATTCATGGAGATAACGTAGAACCCCTGCACAAATGTAGCCAATGGTAGCTCAGTATCCAAGTGGGTTCCCTAATAATGGGAATAGGGAGTGTCTCTAACATGAACTCAGTGGCTGGCTCTTTGACCACCTCCCCCTGTTAGGGGAGCAGCCTTACCAGGCCACAGAGGAATACAATGTAGCCAGTCCTGATGAGAACTGATAAGCTAGGGTCAGAGGGAAGGGGAGGAGGATCTCCCCTATCAGTGGACTTGGGGAGGGGCATAGAAGGAGATGAAGGAGGGATGGTGGGATTGAGAGAGGATGCGAGGGGGGCTATAGCTGGAATACAGAGTGAATAAACTGTAATCAATTAAATATAAATTAATTTTTAAAAGGCAATGTAAAAAAAGCATAGACAAAAGATTATACTGTGGAACACATAACAGCTTCCACAAAATTTTCTTCCTTTGGTGGGAGAAGTTGCAAGGGCAGAGGACAGGTACAAAGAAATGGGGAGATGAGTGGGATTGGGGTGCATAGTGTGAAATTCATAAAGAATCAATAAAACGTTAAATAAAAAAGGAAAAAAAGAAGAAAAGCCAGTTGTGATGGTAGGTCCCTCTAGTCCCAGTTCTGCATCCCCGGTACTTGATAGCCAACCAATATAGCTTAATTGGTGAGCCTCAAGTCTGAGTGAGAGGTGGTAGACAACTCCTGACACTGGCGAGTGAGTTCTGGCCTCCACATGCAGGTGCACATATGTGTATTTTCACTTGTATGAACACACACACACTCACAAACCAACAAAACTAGAGAGAGAGGGTAGGAGACAGGGAGAGAGATAGAGAATTTCAGAGAAGTTAGATAATGTTGGCCAAGCATCATCCTTAAACATATGTCCTGACCTCCCATTTAATATATGCAGGCATTACTCATCAATTAGAACATGACAAAGTAGTCAGATACAATGACTTGTACTGCCAACCTCAGGTACTCAAGAGGTTGAAGGAGAGGGATCATTTGAGCTTGAGCATAGATAGAGCAATATTAAAAAAAAATAAAAGGAAAATAATTAATTAGTTGGTGAGCATGGGGAGGTGTTTAACAGGGAAAGTGTCCACCACACAAAAATGAGAATAGCATCCAGATCCGAAGCATTCACATGAAAAACTTAATGGGATGGTAATTGGCCTGTATCCCTAGTTAGGAAGCTAGAGACAGGAGGATACCTGGGGCAAGATGCCCGGCTAGCTAGACTAGCTGAATTGTGGCGGCTCTTGATTCAGCAAGGGACTGCTTCATTAATGAAAGTGGAGAGTAATGGAGGAAGATACCTGGTATCAACCCTTACCTTACACATGCATTCACACACTCTCACAGACACTTGCTCCCACACAATTCAAACACACACACACAAAAACACACTTAACTGAAACACTGGCAATGTTCTGACTTGAACAAGGGCAAGCTCCTTGTCATTAGTGTCTTGGGTAATGATAAACAGAAGTAGCAAAAAGGCAGGATTTCAGACACACAGCAATGGCAACAGCATGCCATCTTATGCAAATTAGCCCTTCCTGCCAAAGAATGGTGCCAAGCTACAGTGCAAGAATTGTGCTAAGTCAGCACATCTTTCTCACGAATAGAACAAAAATCATATCTCATGTGGAAGGTTTTTTTTTTTCAGTCAAAAACAATGTCACTTTCTAAGAAGAGGCAGGAATGTGATTCCTGAGCCTAAGGCATTTGCATTTGGAGGTTTTGCTCCCATCTAGCCAGTGAGGTCTGTGTCCAGTTAGCTAAACACAGAGAACAAAGGATGCTTGAAAAGCTTGGAGCAAGAGAGTGGATTGCTTCTATGTTTAACCCTGAAACTTCCAGTGGCTGAGAGGCCCTTGCAGGGCTGCAGGTGGATAACACAGTTTTGTTGCACAACTCCCCACTTCTGTGGTGGGTATCGGTGCCTTTAGAGCTGTAGCGCCTAGAGTCTTACAGCCCTCAGATTCATAACAAGCCCAGCAACCAGGACCCAGCTCCAGGGGGGACTTTGTCACGATTTTTGGATACAGAGGTTGATTTTAAAGATTGGATATGTTCCAGACATCAGCACTCAGTGCCATGAAGCCTGGCCCCTAGTATCTCACCTTAGAGTTCTAACACCCACAGCCAGGCATATTCAATAGTTCAAGTTCACTTAAACCTGGCCCAAGGTCTTGATGCCTTGAAAGAAGAATACCTTAGAAAGGTAGAATTAGCTTAGAGTGACAACCGTTTTCCATCACACCTTGCCTCTGCCAGGCCCACATCACCCAGCTATGCTCAAAATCACCCACAAATACTTTCTTCAAGTGAAGGACCAATAATGAACATTTATGTAATGTCTATTTTATCTCACGCTACACATATATTGACAATTGCTAGGTTATTTTGGTTCTTTTTATGGAACAACCAAGAAGTGTATAACAGGGACCAAAAAAAAAAAAAAAAAAGGAATGCAATTTAAGAAAGGTGTGATCTCATTGCATAGAAAACTAGAATGTCATAAATAAGGAAAATGCTGGCATTGTAAACAACAAAAAGTGCTTGAAAATGCTAATTTTAAGCCTAAGGATTCAGGCATGATGTGGTAATAGGGCTCTCTAGAGGAACTCCTGTAAGAATGAATATATATATATATATATATATATATATATATATATATATATATATATATATAATGAAAACGAATTTGTTAGATGGTCTTACATACCTGCACACTGAGAGGCTGAAAACTTGGTAGCTGCTCAGTCCACCAACCTGGAATCCTCAACAGTCCTAATGTAGCACAGGAAGTCTTGAGGATGTCTGGGGAGCTGGTGGATTTTAATTTATCTTGGAAAGGTAATGAAGCTGGGTTCGGACTTCAGCAAAGGATGGTAGGCAGCATCAATAGAATCGCCAAAATAGATATGCTCACTAGCAAGAAGCAAAGGTAGGCAGGCAAAACCTTCTACCTTTCGTGGGATTTCTTTAGGTATGAGTCACTGACAAAAAGTTATCATCCATTCTGAAGGAGCACCTTCCGTTCTCTGCTAGTCCTTCTTAGAAAACTTTCCACAGACTTGTCTTTTATTTGACTGCAGATTCAGTCAAGCTGACAACCAAGGTTAACTATCTCAGGTGATGTGTACGTGTTGTTCCAGCTATTCAGGATGATTAAGCAAGAGCATCATTTTAGCTCAGTAATTTAAGAAAGGACTGGGCAGTAAGGTAAGATCCTGCTTCACAAACAAACAAGATTGTGCATGATTTATAATCAACTGAGAGCCATGAAATTAAGTTTAATGGCCTGCCATTTCCAACCTGGAGTTCTTAATCACTGTCTCTGAGTTGGTGATTTGAGAGTGAAATCTGAGGGCAGAGGACACAGCTGAGTAAAAGAGTTCTTGCTTTGGAATTCATCTCTATCCCTCGGGGAGGGGTGAGATTAAAGCCTCAAACCACTAGAGCATCAGCTCAGCATGTGGATTCTCTTCTCCCCGGTTCTATACCCATTATTGCACCAATCTCTTGAACCCTGCCAGGCACATATGGGTCCAAGTCATCTGGCCTGTGTCCACTGAATGAGTCATGGGCAGGCAGGCCCCTGGATACCTGCAAAGGTTCACATGTTCTATGTCCAGTATATATGGGAGGTAATAAGGATGTTGGGGACGGTAGTACATGCATGTGATCCCAGGATTCAGGAGAGAGGCTGAGGCAGAAAAGTGTTGAGGCCAGCCTGGACTACATAATGCAACAATATGGGGGAGGGGGACATCAAAGGGTCAAAGTCACATCTTAAGTATCTCTCATAGTTCTAGAAATCTTCCTAAAATAAACTTTATTAGTTTTTATTTTCTTTTAAGACAGGGACTTTTTGCAGCTGAAGTCACCTCAAATTTGCTATGTAGATAGGATGATCTTGAACCCATGATCATCGTGCCTCTACCTCTGGAGTGCTAGAGGCTGAAATTGTGGGGTGGTATGGCATGAACATGCTCACTTTATCAGGCACTAAGGGGGGAACCCAGGCCTTGATCCATGCTAATTGAGCATTCTAACACAGAACTACATCCCCAATGCAAACCAAATGTCAAAAATATACTGGTGCAGGACTGGAGCGATTGTTCAGTGATTAAGAGACTATATTGCTCTTGCAAAGGATCTGAGCTAGTTTCCCAGCACACATATAGGGCAGCTCACAAGCACTGGTAACTCCAGCTTCACTGGATCCAATGACCTCTTCTGGCCTCCAAAGACTGGACACACACACACGCACACACACACACACACACACAGAGAGAGAGAGAGAGACAGAGACAGAGACAGAGACAGAGACAGAGAGAATGGAGCAGGTGCCATACAGGTAGGGTATAAGTGGAAGCTCCAAGGGACTTGGAAAAAACACAGGCACCCAAGTCACAGGGACAGTGAGTTAAGACCCTCTAGGCCTCTGGTCTGGACCTATCTCATAGAATCCATCACCATCTTTTACTGCCAAACTAAATGTGCCATTTTTGAGGGGGGGTTGATATATGCACACACACATTAATGGGTAGATGTTCACACATGTGCATGTGTTGACCAGAGATTGATTATTCCAGAGATTGGTCTCCACCCCAAATCCTGGGCTTCTAAGCATAAGT
Source organism: Pachyuromys duprasi (assembly GCA_028658305.1). Lineage (NCBI taxonomy): Eukaryota > Metazoa > Chordata > Mammalia > Rodentia > Muridae > Pachyuromys > Pachyuromys duprasi. The sequence continues at coordinate 2,179,113 of CM053742.1, forward strand.
GCTACTCCACCAGCATTTTGCTGGGGAACCTAACTCTGGTTCTTATACTTTACCAACTGACCCATTCCTCAGCCCCTGATTTGTGTCTTTCCCCATTTTTTTTCTTCTTGCTCCTCTCCTGAAGTTCCCCAGGAATTGTCATCTTAGCAGCACAGAGGACAGTCAGCTCAAGTCACTGGCTTGCAAGATATCTTAATAACACATTTATTTCATGTAGCTCAAAACAGTAAAAAAGGAACACATTTCTGACTCTCAGAAATTTATCAATGTCAGAAGAGAATTTTGGTTGTGACAACTGGGGACACAATTGGCATATACACCATAGAGACTAGGCATATACACCTTACAGTACATAAAATAACTACACCAAGAATAGACCAGTCCCAGACATCCTTATCACGCCTGACTTAAAATAAATAGCCAGAGGGCATACTGTATGTATGTATGTATGTATGTATGTATGTATGTATGTATGTATGTGTTTGTATGTGTGTATGTATTGCATATGTGTGGATATACATGCAGAGGACAGAAGACAACTTGTAGAAATTACTTTTTTTCCTTCTACCATGTGGATCGTGGGGATTGGACTCAAGTTGTCAGGCTTAGTGGCAGACCAGTCTGACTTTCTCCCAGCAGAAAAACAAACTTGATGAGTGCGATAAAAAATATGGAATGCTTCACTTACTTGAGCATTGTCCTTGTTTGGTGACCATACTCATCTTTTCTGTGTTATTCCCACTCAGTATGTTCAATGTTGAAACAAGTATGCAAAATAGTTTTAAATGTTATTTGATTCCTCCTCTCATCAAATAATCTATTATGACTTCCCTAGGAGAAGCTTGTATACATCAGAATTCCAATATTAACTTAAAGGAGGATGCCGCCCTAAGGGTAATTATGCTTCGTCTGTAATAAAAAAATAAAGTCAAAACAGGAGGAGCTTAGGATATCTGCAACATAATACGGTGGGCACATGCAAACTGTACTCAAAATGTACCAGCCATCTTCATCCTTGCCTAAAGCATAGACTCCCTGGAGGAGCTTTAAAATGTTTGGACAGAAACATCAAATATTCAGAGAGCAAGAAAATCCTAGTCTCCATCTTGATAAAGGTCTTGGAGATATTCTATATCAAATACTCCAAGCTGGAGAATCATGACAGAGGATGAAGTGTCCTAAATCCACCCCCTAGGGTGCCACAATCAGAAAGAGAGGATGAGAAAGGATCTTGAAAGGAGGAATTTCTTTCAAGAGCAGAAGACATACTGGCAGGGAGAATGGTATGGTAGGGATCAGGGTGGGTATGTGCAGAGAGTGTCAGCAGGGAGCCAGGAGAGGACCAAATGGCAGGGAGACACACAGTATTGTGAAGATGCCTTATCTTCATAGCCAGGCCTGTGCCATTTTCAGACCAGGACAAGAAGACAGAAAGAAAGCTGCCCTGTGTGTAGGCAAAGAGGTGCCTTGATTTTAAAGCAAGCCCAAGGGCAAGCCTTAGGCTAAGACAGGAAGGACCCTTGCAGACCATAGCTAGGTGGGTGCAGTGAGCAGGTTTAGACTTGGGGGAATTAAAAAAATAATCACTAGCAGCTGTGATTTAGAGATCTGATCAATACACTTTTGCACAGATAAAGAAGACCTTGCCTCTGCCATCCGCAAAAAAACCAGTCCTTGATGACAGGAAATAAAGATTGTGTGATTGGTGTTCCTCCCTTTGAGCTATTGGTGGCTAGGATCCTACAGTGATTGTATGGAATAGATGCAGCTTGAAAACCCCTAATGCAAAAATCGGAACTGCTCTAAGACATCAAATATTTTTAGTTGTGCCAAGTGTAATAGAGCAAGCCTATAATGCTAGTACTCAGGAGGCAAAGGTAAGCAGATCTGAGTTTGAGGCCAGCCTACTCTACATAATGAGTATACCGACAGCCAGAGCTGCTTAGAGAGATCATTTCTCAAAAAATTCTTTTAGTTTCGATATTATGGAAAAACTCCATAACATGTGACTTTGTTTTATGCAAAAAAAAATTAAACAACATATTGTATAAAATTACCTTCAGGACTGGGCAGATGGCTCAGTAACTAAAGCATGTGGCATGCAATTAGGAGAACTGCAGTTTAGTTACCTCAGCACCCATGTGAAAAAGTGGGTAGGTGAGGTAGCCATTGTAATCCCAGTACACAGGAGGTGGAGACAGAGCATCCCGTGGGCAAGCTGGCTAGATGAACTAGTAAAACCAGAAAAGTTCAGGGAGGGTCCCTGCCCCAGTAAGCTGACATCCACCTCAGGCCTCCATGAGCACACACACATATATATGTGTACCTGCACTTAGACACTAAGACATGTCTACACAGACAGCCACTCATACACACGCAAAATTGTGGCTGGTAAGATAGCTAAGCAGGTAGAGGTGCTTGCTGCTAAACCTGATGACTGGAACCCAGGCACTCCTGCAACTTTTCCTCTGACTTCTATGTGCACACAATACTTCATACCCTCCTCCTAAAAAATAAAGAAATGTTGAAAAATTAAAACAAAAAATTACCTTCAGCCTATTTGAGTAGGTGTTTATGAAGAGAAAGGAATTTAGTGTTCAGAGTTTAATTGCTTTCCTAAGATATCTTATTAGCTATATGCAAATATTTAAAAATATCCTTCCCTTTAAATAAATGATGTAATCTGAAACCTCTTTAGTCAGGTGAATTTCAGGTAAGCTGAGGTAATCAGAGAGGAGTAGGAAGAAATAGCAAGTCCTTTCTAGCCTTACCCAAGGGCACTGTCACCTAGTTCATTACAAAAAAGGCTGATTGGTGAAAGAGAAAAGCTGAGACTTTCCAGAAGTTTCTGGTTACCTTTCCAAAATCAAGATTCTTAGCCTCAGTCCTTTTTGTTTGTTTGTTTTTTGAGACAGGGTCTCGCTAAGTAGTCCTGGGTGTTCTAGAAGTCACTAAGTAGACCAGGCTAGTCTTGAACTCACAGAAATCTGCCTGAATCTACCTCTTGAGTGCTGGAATTACAGGAATGTGCCGTCGCACCTGTCTAAGCCTCAGCACATTTGACATTTGGAGAATAAACATTCCCTGTGATGGGCCTATCCTATGTTTTATTTTGTACTAGTCCTTCCCTAGCCATGTCTGGCTACCTAAAATGTCTCCAGACATTGCCTAATCTCCTATTTGGGGAAGAATCACTGCTGGCCAAAGGCCACTGGTCTAGACCAATGTTTTCTAGCTGAGGGAAAGTATGTCTTGAAAAGGAGCTGGTTGTGAAGCCAGCTGTGAGTGGTGACTAGCAGTGAGAAAAATGAAAGGATGTCAACAAGAAAATGGCAGGGTACTCACAGATACAATGGGAGGAGTTTTTCATTAGCATGGTGCACGTGGCAGCTGTACCTGTATCCATGAGCGGGCCCTATATTTCCACAGGAAATGCAAGTCTCACTGAGACAGGTGGGCTTTTCTCTCTGGAGAAGGAACTACTTCAGGTTTAGCTACAAAATTAACTAAAGTAAAACCTGAATTGTAGATCCAGGAAGCAGGGGTTAATCTCATCAGCCCCAATGAGTTCAATTGTGTTCAATTTCATCGCAGCAAGAGGAAGATCTGGCCCAGAGCATTATGGGAACTTCCCAGAAGACACAAAGTGTAAACAATGCAACTAAGTCTGTGAAACCCACAAAAAGATGGACACAGTATCCAACATCCCTAATCCCAGTGCTCACAGATGTGGAGAGAAATCAAAACCAGAAAACCCAATTTTGTCCTTTGACCTTCATATGTATGCTGAGGCACAAGTGTACCCATGTGGCCCCCATCCTGGAATATGCATACAGGATATACATAGAACAAAACAACACAAAACCCAGAATAGCGAAGCAGGTAAGGTTAACATACTTATCCCTGACCTATATTTGTTTCTCATACTGAAACTGTGGAGGAAAAGGCTACTTACATAATTACATAATTCACACTTTCTTCCACTTCTGAGTGCCTGGCAAGTGTAACAACACTAAACTGTAACCTTTTGTTGTCTTGAATCAAAGTTTCATATGTTTCAGACTGGGAACTTTTTTTTCTTTTCAATGCTGATTTTTCTTTTAAATTTGTCTATTTATCTCTCCCCCTTTTATTAAAAATAGATTATTTTCTTGTTCAATAAATCCTGATTAAAGCTTCCCCTCCCTTTATCCCTTTCAGTTCTTCCCCACTTCATCTCCCATCAGATCCACTCTTTATTAGAAAAAAAAAAAACAAGCTTCTAAGAGATAACAACAAAACAACAAAAACTGTGTAATTGAGGATGACTTTAAAGTTCTGATACCCCTGACTTCAGGCCTCCAGCGCTGTGATTACAGGTGAGTGCCACCAAGCTCAGTTGGAATCCAGCGTTGCCAACACAGGCTTTCATGAATGCTAGTCAAGCACACTACCCGCAGAGATACATCCCCAGCCCATGTTTTAAAACTGTGAAACAGCAATGCTTTGCAATTAGGAATGCCTAATACATTCTGGCATAGAAAATTCCACTGCCTTCAGTCAAAGTCTGACTTTGAAAAATAGCTAGTGACCTAGAAAAATATTTTTATAGCTATGTAACCTAATCACACTGTTCAACTGCTTGCACAGAGGAAGCTCAGTTTTACTACCCACCTCCCCTCTCCCTCAGCTATCACTTTTGGACAGAAAAATTTTTCTGCACAGGGAAAGATCTTCAGACACAATTACATGTTTGAGCATTCAGGCGATGCCCGCTAAGCAGATCCCCTGTTCTTCAGTTTTCCTATTACACAGGGTCTCTGGGTTTCCCAGAAGGTCCCAGGCCCCTGTGGAGGCCTTTAACCGGGGGCCTTTGAGAAGGCCAGCCATCACAAGGCTAGGCCTGGCTGGGGGCGGGGCCCTGAGACTGCGCAGCTCTTTGAAGATCCTCGGTAGTGCCTTCCCAGCTAGCGCAGGCGCAGGCTCTGACCCCTTAACAAAGAACAGGTTCTGCAGCCGCCCCTCCCCCGCCGGGTAGGCGGAGGGACCACGTGACCTTTGGAAGCTTGCACTCGCCAGCCCTCTGGGAGCCTGGCTGGTAACCCGGCTGCTTGGCTGCTTAGTGGGCGGGGGAAGGGGGGGGGGAGAATTGAGCTGGGTGGGGAGGAAGGGGCGGGGCTGCAGCTGGCAAGCACAGGTCTCAGGGAGGAAGAGTAGGAAAAAGAAAGAACAAGAAGGAAAGAAAAGGGATGGAAAGCACGAAGGGGGGAGCTGGGCTAGGAAGGAGGGAGGGCCTGGGAAATGGAGGAGGAGGGGCAGGTTTGGAAAGCGAAAAAGAAGGGGGATGGAAAGTAGAGCCAGAAAGAGTGGCCATGGGAAATGAAATGGAGAATGGGAAGTGGAGGAGGGAAAGAAGGGGAAGGAAGTGAGCAGGAAGGGGGTGGGCGATGGCAGAGGAGAGCTAGGTCAGTAGAGGGGAGGGCATGGGAGAAGGGGTGGAGCACTTCACTGCAGAGATTTATTAAGATGCAATTGTCAATTTAAAAAAAAGATTATATAAATTTACAGTTTCCTTTTGAACCCAAGCAGACAATGTTCAAACACGTCAGATTATTGTTTCGGAATGCAAATGAAAACACGCCCAGTTTCTGGAAGGCTTAATTAAGGATTTAAGAAAACAGATTTAAGACACAGCTGTACTAGGGCAGATCCTAGCCTTCTACTAGGTCTCAAGTTTTTTTCTTTTACTTGAAAAGAGAACATTGTTTAATAATAAAATGGCCTAGGTCTTCCTTGAATGTAACAGGAGCTACTGCTTTAAAAAGAAAAACTTCAAAATGACAGTTGTGTGTGTGTGTGTGCGTGTGTAGGAATGGATGGATGAGGCAATGGTATATTGCAATTCTCTTAAGGTTGCTCATCTTGTCCCTCCACCATAAAGAAACAGTTCCAGCCCTGTCCAGCCTGCCCTAATCATAAGACAAACCAGAAAAAGAAAGGAAGGAAAGAAACAAAATAAAAACCCCAAACAATACAATGCCAGCAAAACAAAAAAGCAATCTCTTCCCATGAAAAACTGAAGCCCTCTCCAAACTGGGCACAGCCACTTGCTCACTCCATGACAGCTTTGGGAGCTGTTTTCTGCTTCTTGTCTTTTCTAGAGAGATATGCAAGGCCTTTAAATGCCATTGTGTACTCACAACTTCAAATGGCCAGGTGCAAACCGGCAAAAGTGTAGTTTTCTATCAGACTGGCCAGCATCTTCATGTGCACTGCCTGTGTTGCTCTGCTAATGATAGAGTGCCTTGGTGGTAAAACCAGATTCCCAGGAGATTACAGATGACCTTACTCCATCTTATCAGTCAGAACAGAAAGGCAAGTCTGTGGAGACATCCCATCTCCTAAGGTAGCCTGCCTTGCTTTGGGCAATTTCAGGAAGGATAGACTGCAGGAAAGAAACTAAGGCTGCTGCTGCTACAATTTCCTCATTCCTAAGTCCCTCACCCCAACCCTTATAAAGCTCAGCTTTTCCCCCTAGCAAACTCCTCAATTTTCCACAGGAAAGAGGCAGCCCCTCATTTGGTGTGCTAATAAATACAGTGCTGTGTGTTCATGGTTAGGTTCTGCTTTCTTTCTGCCTTCTGTCTCAGAAATTTAACCGATAAGGCTGCTGGATGCCAGACCCACCAAAGGGACTGCTTAAACAGTAGTTAGGTTTGTTTGTTTGTTTCACAGTCTTGGAGGGTGGAGTAAGGCAGGGGAGATCATGCCTGTAATCCTAGCACTCAGGAGGCAGAGGCATAAGCAGAAGGAGCTCTGCCAGTTTGAAGCCTGGAGCACAGTTTGAAATCCTGATTTTAAAAAAAAGGACCATGCATGGAGTGGACTTAGGCCCCCTGCTCAGATGTAGTCAGTAGGAAACTTAGGCTTTATATGGGTTCCCTAGTAAGGGGAATGGGGGCTGACCTTACATGGGTCAGTTGCCTGCTTTTGATCACTTCCCCCTAGGCAGGGTTCTTTTGGCCAAGACAGGCCACAGGGGAAGAGGATGTGCTCAGTCCTGATGGGACTTTATATGCTGGCGTGGGTTGATGGTGGTGGGAGTTCCCCTTTTCTGAGGAGTACAGGAGGGAGAATAGGAGGAAGAGGAAAGGAGGTGGGACCAGGAGAAGAGAGAGGAAGCTACGATTGGGATGCAAAGTGAATAAATAAATAAATACATTTAAAACAAACAAATGACAAGAAGAACAAACCCCTCAAATCCAAAACATGACAGTTTGGGATGTTGGAAGTTCTAGATGAAAGTTTCAGTAGAAATCCCTTTTTCGATGGGCCCTCCTCCTCTTGCAGATGTCAGCTTCCCCTCATGGTTTCATGTGAGCTTTTGAGATAGTCTCATGTAGCCCAGGGTGGCCTCAAACTTGCTATGTGGCTGAGGATGACCTTTAACTGCTGCCTCCACCTTCTAAGTGTAGTAATACACTGGAAAAAGATACAGACAACCACACTGATAAAATCGATTAAAGTATATGAGTCTTTTATTGCCTGGAGACCAAGAGCAGGCTCATGCCTCAACGTTTCTTGGTGCACAAACTTAGGGTTACAAAGTTTTTAAAGGTAAAAACCACAAAGACCATAATTTACATCAAAGTTAGATAGAGTCACAATGACCTTGAAACATTCATTTCTGGCAGAACATAGTTATTTTAGATATAACATGACAATTATTTTTGATTTATACATCTTCCAGTTATTTTAGTTTGTGTTAACTTTTTATAAACATTAATTACTCTGGCTAATATGTCTGGACCATAGTCAAACTCATAGAAATTTCAAATGTGTTGCCAAGCAGATATAACTATTGGGGGAAGAGGGGTAGAGGGGTTGACAACTTTCTAAATAAACTGTCTAAGTAAAATGGAGTCAGGACAAGATGGTGTTACTGTTTCACTTTATAAATCCTGGGATCACAGGTGGTTTCATTATATCTGGTTTATGTGATGCTGGTGATTGATTCCAGTGCTCTTTGCATGCTAGGCAAGCACTTTCTTTACTAAGCTAAGTCTCCTGCCTGTGTCATCATTGTCACCACAAGAATATCTCTCTCTGTCTGTTTCCTAATCATATGGTTTTTTGTTATTGTTGCTTTGAGACAGTGTCTCTCCATGTAGCCCTCAGCCTTTCTTTTTCTGGTTTCTAGTCCCTGGAGTAGACAGACTTTCAGGAGGGGGTTACATCAAGGAAGAAGTAGAATGGAGATTAGGTAATCTCCATCCAGCAGAGCAAGGGCCCTATGGACAGCTGGGCTTTAGGGGTTTGGAGCATAGGTACAGTATTAATTCTCTTTTCTGGGTCATGAGATTGTGTTTTAAAGAGATTACCTGAGTGTTTCAGCTTCCTGTTAGCCTGAGGGACAGCTGACATTCATGCCTTTCTGACTACTACTATCTATGTCCCTTGAGCTGAGAACATTCTGGGCACTGAAGAGGGAGCCCTTGGTATATTGGTAGAATGAGGAGAGCAACAAGTTCATTGTGTATGCTTTGAAGATAGAAATAATCTTTCTTGATGGTATATGGCAGAAACCTGAAAGGTGTTTATCAAATACAGTATGTTTTGTGATAAAATGGCTATTGATAATTTAAAAAAAAAAACTAGTTTGTTTTTTTTTCCCTTGGTTGCCTTCATGTTCAGAAATATAGTAAAAATTGTCATGGGTAGCACTATTCAGATTTGTGTGTGTGTGTCCCAAAAAGACATGGCCGTTGGTATCTCTGTGGTTTTTCCTTTATGTTTGATTCCAATGGTAGTGCTATAGGATGGTAGATAATTCTAGACTACTTTTGAACCTGTGCACATATTAACCCTATCTGAATAGAAGTGTCAAGGTGAGCTGAACATGGATTACGGAAACACTTTTCAGTTTGTTACTTAGAATCACCTGGGGCAGTAGGCTTGATCAGATGAAGGCAAAGTTGATCTTTTGGGTTCTGGAGTCTTCCACAGTGTTAGTGAACTTTTCCCACCCATTCATCTTACGAGCAACATCTCAAAGGCACTTTGAAGCATAAGGCACATTGTATATTCACTGAATTGTGCCAACAGTAATTTATTGTTGGAAGCTGCTACAAATGATAAAATCTAGGTTCATGTGATGTTTTTGTGAAGGTGTTAAAAGTGCTTGCTATTCTTTCAGAAGACCAAACTTTGAGTCCTAGAATCCATAACCACATGTAACTTTAGACATCTGAAGAAGACATTGGATCCCTTGGAGCTGGAGTTTCAGATGGTTATGACTTCAGGGGAACCTTGAACTCATGGCAATCCTCCTGCCTCAGCCTTTCAAATGCTGTTTCCAATGTTGTTACCCCTCTTGACTTAATAAAAACTGTTTTTTTTTCTTTTGGGGGGTTGTACTGGACTATCGTTCTCAATCCCTGTGATCTGGAGTTCTGGGATGGCTCAGAAAAAAACGAGAATGCATATCACATGCCTCTGCCACAGCAAGTTGTTGAGGGAAGGACCCAGGGCCCTTCATCCCCCCAAGAGAGCTGGATCTGGGCTTTCAGTTGAATTCTTGACATACAGAGTTTTGTTTTGTTTTTGGGGTTGCTATGCAAGTGCAGACACATTCTCTCACAATAAAATCTACCTTCTGAATCACTCCTCAAAACCAAAGCCTGCTCTAAGGTGTGGAGAGTCACTGTGCCAAGTGGTGAAAAGAGAAAGGAGCTCAGTAGCACTTAGATCCAGTGCAGCCTGAAGGCCACTTGGGAGATATTTGGGTATGTGAGCCAATGTGTTCCTTTTATTTTTCTCCTTAGCTACATTTAATTTAGCTTTCTAATACTTGTTATTGAAAAAAAGCCCAATACCTTCTTATTGAAATATTAGCCTCTATTTTGTTGGGATTTAATATTGTATTATAATGTTTTTGAAGTCACAATGCATTCTTATCCTCTTCTCTCATTTTTTCTTATTGTGACAAATGATCTATGCAAACAAAAGAGCATTCCAGAGAAATGTGCATCCTAATGACCTAGTCGCCACCCCAAGTAGAGAAGCAGAGGGCTGCCAGCTCTTTACCAGCAAACTGCTATGATCCCCACCATGCTGCTGGGGCATGCCTAAAGTTCACAGGACAGGTGGTGGTGGGGGGGGGGCATGAGCTCCTGTTTCTATCTGCTCTGTGACAAAATAGCTCTATGAAAGCAACTTAAACGACAAAGGGTTTATTCTGGCTCACAGTTTGAGGGTATAGTTACTGTGGCAAGGAGTAGTAGATAGGTGCTCAGAAAGCAGAAGGATGAAAGCTCCGCTCACTTTCTCCTTTTTACCCAGGTCAGGAAGTCAGTCAATCTAGATAATCCCTTACAGGTGTGCCCAGAGGGTCACCTCCTAGGTGATCCTCAGTCTGCCATGTTAACAATCAGTCCCATTCAGTGCACAGTGTTCCTCTCAGCTGAATCCACAGTTCATTTATTTTGCTTTCAACCTGACTGTACTGCCACACATTTATCCAGTAGAGACTATTTTCTGTGGCCAATGCTTACTGTAGAGAACTTATGGAAGCTGACCAGGCCAGCAGAGACTTCCCAGTGGAAGCCAACTGAAATGTTAAATATTACTCTTCTCAGAAGCCTGCGTTTCACCAAGCTATGCCATCTGCCTTCCTTGGTTGGCATCCAAAGCTGCCAAAGGCTGTTAAAAAAACTGTACAACCTGGTGAACTGGTGTTACGATACAGTTGTGGGCTTCAGCTTTAGCTAGTGCCTCAAGGAAGTAAACAGTTCTATGTGTCCCTTGGAGCACACTATATCACCATGGGTATTGACTGTGGCTGATCCACAGTCTCTGGAAACCCTGCTGCAGCCCTTTTATCTCTTATCCTAGTGACCTTGACTCTTATCTGCATCCTTAATATTTTGATTTTTAAATGATTTTTTTTTACATTTTCATATATGTATATAATGTATTTTGATCATATTCATACCCTTGGTACCCTCTCTTATCTCTCTCATTCCTGCTGACCTCCTTCTTCTGAGCTACTCTCCTCCTTTTATGTTGTTTGTGTGTGTGTGCAAATTTAGTGCAGGTGGTTATAGCCAATTTGTGCCCATGCCATTCAGAAGACAATGTTTCACATCTAGCTTTTACATGTTTTTTCTCTGTTTTACATGATGTTCCCTGGGGTTTGGAGGGAGGAATGTAGATCTTCCATTTAAGGTGGAACACTAATAAATAGTCCTTTATTCTCAGTCCTCAGTTTGCTCAGTTATGAGTCTCTGTCACTTACTGCAAAAAGAAGCTTTTCTGGCCAAGGAAGATAGTGTGAGTCTAAGCCTATAACTTTTAATGTTTAGAAAGCAGTTTGGCTAAATATTCATTTAGCTTAATATCAGGAGTATGTTCCCTCTTAAGGCCTTTGACATACCCAGCAATAGATTTTTGCTGAAGTTTATGGTACTTTCTTTCTATGGAGTGGGCCTCAAATCTGATTAGAAAGTGGTTTGCCACCCGCAAAACAATGGTGGCACTATTGCACAAGTGGGAATATCTTGCCTGACAGTTTGGTGTTATAAATGAAGGATTCACAGATGACTTTTCTCCTATAGTAGCTTGCACAGCAACTTATAACACTTGTAGCCAGTGGGTAAAGGCATCCAGCTTACTTCCATCTTGATTTCAGCCTTCAGGAGTAGGCCTGTCAGTGTTAAACACAGGGATATGAACTTTGGGAATGGCTTAGTGGGTAAGAGCCTTTGCTGCACAAGCATGAGAACCTGAGTTTGAACCCCCAGCATCCGTGCAGAAAGCTGTCTATTGATGCCTATAACCCAAGCACTGTAGAGGAAGGACATAGCAGCATTGCTGGGGCTTGCTAACCACCAGCCTAGCCCCAGGTTCAGCGAGAAACTCTGTCTTAAAAAAAAAAAAAAAGGTGGAGAGTCATAGACCAGGACATCTGACATCAGCCTCAGGCCCCTTTGGGCGCACATGAGGACAAGCACCACCACACATGTGTATACACCACCCCCCTAATAATAAGTCAAAATAAGCAGTGCATTCTGAGTGCTCTGAAAGCCATGGGTTTGAAAGCCAAGTACAGCCTTGTTTGTGTGGGAACAAATCCCCTATGTCTTCCTCTCAGCTTCACCTGCTTTGTGAGACTTCAGACTCAACTCTGTCTTCACAGGGCCTTTTTGTCATTCTGCTCAAATACTCATCTCTTTTTCTTATGTGGGGGAATACCATCTATTCAATGCAGGGTGCCCTCAAAATATCAAATCTCCATAGATTCTTATTTTAGTAACCCGGTACAAAGCAGGCTATGTTCTGAGGTCCTGAGAAGACTTGGATGTGTGTTTGGGGAGCTGTTATTCAATCTCCTACATACATCTGTATCACCCACCTTTCCTGAAGCTGGAATAAAATGCCTCAACACAAACAGTTTGAGGAAAAGGGGACTTATTTTGGCTTATAGTTCTAGGGTACAGTCCATTATGTCGGGGAACTTGTAGTAGGCAGGCCTTTGAGCGGCTATAGTCAGGAGGCAGAGGATGAAAAATGCTTCTGCTCAGTGCACGGTCTACTTTTTATTTGTGCGGCAGGTAAGGTGGGTCTTCCCCCTTCATTTAACCTAATCTGGATAATCCTTCAAGGACAAGATAAGAGGCTGGTCTCCTAGGTGATTCTATGCCGTGTCAAGTTGATAATCAGCCTTAACCATCACTACCTCTTTGCTTAAAGTCCCCAGTGGTATCCACTTTAGACTTCTCAGACTAGAATTTGGGCCCGTTTTTGTTTTGTTTTGTTTTTGAGACAGGGTTTCTCTTTGTGTAGCCTTGGCTTCCCTGAACTTGCTTTTAGACCAGACTCACTTCTAACTCACAGAGATTCTCCTGCCTCTGCCTCCAGAGAGCTGGGATTAAAGGCTTAGGCCCATTCTTAACCTGACCTCCTGGCATCCCCAAAGCTTCATAGCTGCAATGCAGCTAACATATATCTGTCTTCTTTTCTTGTTTCAAAGCATGCCTTGTCATAACTTACCTATAAGTAAGAAAACAAAACCTCAGGCTAGGGATGTAGCTAGTTGGTCAAGTGTACACCTAGCTTTCATAGGGCCCTAGATTTACTGCCCATCACTGGAGTATACCAGACACTGCTAAAAAAAAAATCAGAAAGTAAATAGGTCAAGCATTATTTCTAAACAAATCAGCTTCCACAAAAGAAATTCTGAGTTGCTAAGGGTGCCTACAATTGGAAAAAGAGAAGAAAGCAAAGTCATCTTGAAAGCATTTAATTGTCTTTTAGAATACCAGTTATTGTTTCTCCTTTCCAGGAAATTCCTGACAATTGCTGTGCCAGATGGTGCACACCTGTAGTCCTACCTACTTGTGAGGCTGAGGAAGGAAGAGGAGATGTACCCGGGAGTTCAAGTTCTGTGCATTCTCAGAGGCCTAAAATTGAATTCCAGTGACTTCCTTTATTGCTCTCCACCTTATATTTTGAGACAGGGTCTCTCACTGAACCTGACACTCACTGATTCAGCAAGACTGGCTGTCAGGCGACTCCAAGAAATTTTCCAGGCTCTGCTTCCAGGGTCTGGGATTCAGGTGTTCACCCCAGGGCCTGGCTTTTTATGTGGGTGTTAGGGAATTCAAACTCAGATATTCATGCTTATGCAGCAAGCACTTTATCCACTGAGACATCATCCTAGCCCACCCCCACCCAGCACCTTTTATGTTTCTCATTTTGAAGTGAGATTTCTGGTTTTTTGGATAAAAGTGTATGTTCTCTGAGGAGAATGACACTGAGAGAATACAAATTCAAATTCAGGGACTGTGACAAGTAGCTGAAAGTCTCTGCAATTCTAGATATTTACAAGTTTTTCTGAGCCTAATCTGATGATGTATGTCTGTAATCCCTACACTCAGAAGATTAAGGCAGGGCGATTGCCAGTTTGAAGCCAGACTAGGCTACATAGCGCTTATCAAGTTAGGGTGAGCTACAGAGGAATTTCAGGCCAGCTACAGAGTGGGACTGCCTCAAGCAAAACAAAACACCCCCAAATAATGAGTTCTATCAATATACTGTGAACTGTAGGAAAAACTGGTAAGAACATTAAAATGAGAACATTCAGGAATCGCTTGGTAGTATGGAATTTTTTCTGTCTTTCCCTGGGTGATAATGCTCAGACTGTTAAAATCTTAATTCCAACTAAAAGATAGCTCTCATTGTGTTCAGCTTCACTCTTTGAGCAATGATTAATTCTCTGATGTGGCTTGGAGGTTGAGCAACAAAACATGCTGCAAGGAGAATGACCTAACAGTTCTCCCGTCTTTCATTGACAAAAATTCTCCCTTACATACTTTCGAAATGAGTAAAAAGAAAAATACTCACACAATTGAGTTTGCTAGATCATTTCTTCTGTTGTTTTAAAGGATTCTTACTTGTTCACACTACGCAGAGGATGTTGACATTGATGGTGTCACTCAGTGATTCACTGGCCTTCTCAGAGTCAGACTTTAGGACTCAGCTGCTGTCCCTCCTGACAAGACATGCCTGCTCCTTCTACTCTGTGCTTTGAATTCTGTGACATTTGACTGAAGAGAAGGAAACACATTCAGAAACTTCTGTGTTGAAGAACACAGAGCTGAGCCACCACACTTTTGGTCATAAGAAACAGAAGCCACAAAACTGGCTTCTTACAGCTTGAGTTTTCAAGTGGACTCTTGGAAGTTAAGCTGTTCTGTATTTTCCCATGTATTTCATCTGAGTGCTTTATATCAGTGCCTCTAAAAGTTCTTACGTGTACTTCATGGATGCACAAGGGAGGTGGCAGGTATTTTTCTGTGTGCAGGAATAAGGTAGCTCTTATTACAGATTTTTGTTGAGGCCTTTAATCCACTGTGGAAGTTGTTTCTAGGGTCTTGGTGACACTAAACCTGTCATCTCAATTGTAGAATAAAAATAAGCATATATAACATGTAAACAAACAACATATATTAGGGTTCTCTAGAGGAACAAAATTTATAGATTAATATATATATATACACATATATATGCTACACACACAGAAACACACATACGTAGACACACATACACAGACACACATACACACACATGAAATTTATTAGAGTGGTTTACAGGCTGTGGTCAAGGTAATATAATAATGGCTGTCTACTAATGGAAGGTCCAAGAGTCCAGTAGTTGTTCAGTCCATGAGGCTTAATGCCTCAACTGGTCTTCAGTACATATCAGAATTCTGAAAAATGCCAATGAAGGAATGGACTGGACAATAGGAGTGACAGCAAGCAGGCAAAGAGTTAGTTTTCTTCTTCAATGTGCTTTATATATAGGCCCAGATTAAAGTTGTATCTTCCCACCTCAAGAGCTAGATTAAAAGTTAATCTTCCCACTTCAAATGTTTTTATTAAGAAAAATTCCTCAGAGGTGTACTCATCCACTTGGTTTTAGTTAATTCCAGACATAGTCAAGTTGACAACCAAGAATAGCCATCACATAGGATGAATGCCAATAAAATTTTATTGATAAAACCAAAGTGACTTCTGATTTGGCTTGTGAGCATCATCAGCAGGGACTTTCAGGGTTAAAAAATATACTTAAAAACTTTTAAATTATATTTATTTATGTTTGTGTATGCATATGATGGTCAGAGAACAGCTACCATGTGGTTTCTAGGGATCAAACTCAGGTTGTCAGGCTTGGTGGCAAGAGCCCCTACCTACAGAATTATCTTGCCAATGTCTGTCTATCTATCTATCTATCTATCTATCTATCTATCTATCTATCTATCTATCTATCTATCTATCTATTTAAATCAAATCTTCGGTCTACCTTCATCTTACTCATTTGAACACAGCAAGTATATGTATTATATATTTAATTAAAATAGATGATTTTTGTTTGGGACGGAGCCTTATGTGATCACCCGCTGGTCTTGGACTCTAAATGTAGCCAAGAATGACTTTTAATTCCTGATCCTCCTCCCTCTACCTCCTGGATTCTGGGTTATGGGTGTATACCACAAAGCGTGGTTTGTAAAGTGTTGAGAATTAAACCCAGGACTTTGTACACACTAAAGAATCTACCAATGAGATACATCCCCATCTCAAAAAAATGTTTCATAAAGGGACAATTTATCCAAGTTATTCAGCTATTAGAGAAAATGTTTAGAGATGCTGTCTTTATTATTGTTATGAAAAAAAGGAGAAGGGGAGGCTGATACAGCTCTGCAGTAGAGTGCTGGCCTAGCCATACTCAGGCCCTCTTTAGCATCTCCCAACAACACAAAACAAACCAATACATCCCCAAAGGAGGAGAGAAACACCACCTAAAAGAAGTGATAAAAATAAAGCCATCCCAGCAGGGGGCTTGGATCACTGACACAATGAAAGAAAATAATTTTCCCAAGGAGTTGTTGAAGTGCTAAATCTCCTCTTTCCTCACCCAATTATAGTGTTTTGTTTTGTTTTGTTTTTTAATCTACGGAGAGCTGGCATTTTGTTGTTCGGAGAATGACTATGATGAGAAAAAAAATGTTCTAAAATGTCACAGCTACTCACAATCATGTTTAAACAAAACAAAACAAAACAACCCCACCCCACACAACTCAGCAAAAGATAGAGATATATTTTTAGAGAGAGAGTGGGGCGGAGTTTTGACATTGCAGAAAGTGAACTACCAGGAAAATTTTAAATTGAAGTTTGATTTATCACTGGCTTCATGCTTTCTTCTCAGTACCGAGAAACAGGAAACAATTTGTGGCCCATGAGTTCTGCAGCCCCGTGAATCATGTAGAAGCATCACTGTCCAGGTTGTATTGTGTTTCATTTCAAAAGGAAAAGTTTCCAACATGTGACTTGTTCCTTCAAGGAAAACAGGGAGGGGCATTTCTCTCCTTATTCATTGATTTGTCAGCAGGGTAGACAGTTACTGGAAGGAAGACAAACTGACTTGCTGTGTGCTTGCACTTGATAGGTGCTTCTCTTAGCACACGACATATATATGTTTATCCTCAAAATTATTGTTTGAACATTGCTACCACCCACTACCACCCAGAATTCTTTTTTTTTAATTTATTTATTTTTATATCAATCACAGGTTAGGTACTTTGCATCCCAGGCGTAGCCTCCTCCCTCATT
>CM053742.1:2196759-2242988 GCA_028658305.1 Pachyuromys duprasi
CCTTGTTGGTGGACTTGGAGGGGGCGGGGAGGAGGGAGATGAGGGAGGGAGTGGGAGGGTAGGAGGGACTGAGGGAGGGGGCTACGCCTGGGATGCAAAGTACCTAACCTGTGATTGAGATAAAAATAAATAAATTAAAAAAATCACACTTTTATACAAACAAAAACAAAAAGGTTTTTTTTTTTTCATTTTCCACGCTTTTTTTTGACATCACATGTAGCTTAGTGATCCTAAACTCATTATGTGGCCAAAGATGACATTAAACCTCCATTATATCTGTCTTCAGGTCTGGAGTGTTGGGATTTCAAGAATGTATTACCACAGCCAGTTAACAGAGTTCTGGAAGTGGAAACTAGGCTCCCTCCATGCTAGACAAGCTCTTTACTAAGAGTACTAAATCACAGCCCTAAGTTAACGTTAGACTCTGCAATTTAGCATTCATTTGCAGGTGATTTTCCCTGATTATGTAAAGTTGGCTGATGGAGATTAGGTATGGAGATTTTGGAAGCCCTGTTCAGCTGCCTAGGGCAACTGCCTGGCTGCTGATCTGTTTGGATATAGCAGATCCAGGCTGCCTGCCTTTTAATAAGAGGTTAAAAACCTTTGTCAAGCATCCAGACAGCCAGAACCTCTGAGATTTCTTCACAGATTTATTCTGTTTATTAATTAAAAAAATATCTTTAACTAAGTGAAAAGACTCCATTGGAGAGAAAAAGCAAGTTTTCTGGTGAGGTTTTGATCTCATACCTAGAGACCAAAGCATGGCTGAACTTTGGGCTTGCTAACAGGAAGCAATGCATATTTGGTGCTTTGCCCTTCACTCTTTCTAATGGCATCCACATGTCCATCCCTACCTACCTACAGAAGGACCTAGGTCCTGAAAAAGAAGCAGAAGATAGAGATGGGGTGCTTTGGTTGGTTCCCACTTGATGGTGCTCTTTGGGAAGGCTGGGAAACACATAGGAGGTGGAACGTTGGAAAAGAAGTCACTCATTGTGAGCTGGTCTTGAGGTTTAAAACCTTGCCCAGCTTCCTGTTTGTGCTGTGCTTCCTGACTATGTATGAAATGTGAACAGCTGCCTCATGATGTTACTGACATGCCTTCCTGAACATGATCAGTTTTATTCCCTGAAACTGTAAGAATAAAGACGCTCTTATTCTCCAAAGTTCTTTTTCATCGGATTGTTGGTCACAGTAATGAGAAGAGTAACCAATGCAAAGGGTCATGGTTGAAAGCTCTCTGAGCTGCCTCAATTTATTTTTATCTTATTGGTTCTCCCACAGTCAGATTCATTCTGGGAGAAAAAGTTGGATCCCAGTTCATAAAAGAGGTAAAACAGGAATTCAAGAGATTTGGGTTTATAGTCTTAATGATAACGCATGTGCTAGAAAACTGTTTCAGAAGACTATGGGAAGGGCACTGCCTTCTTTTAACTTGGACATGGCATATCTAGGCTATCTACATTTGCGGGGTTTTGTGTGTGTTTGTAGTTTATCTACATGTTCTTATGTGTGTGTACATTTATGAAAGCAAGTGTATATGTAAGCCAGAGGAAAATGTATCTTCTTCAATCATACCTTATTGTAAAAAAATGTTTTTTTTGTTTCACTTATTTTTCATTTGTATGTATGTTTATACATGTATGCCATGGCATGTGTGGAAAATTCAGGAGATAACTTATGGGAGCTGGTTCTCTTCTCCAACTATGTGAGTCCTAGGTATCAAACACAGGTCCTTAGGTTTAACAGCAAATGCCTTTACCCGAAGAGCTATCTCATCAGTCCAAAGTTACGTTAGTTTTTGAGACAGGATCATGAAAACTAGAGGTCATTTATTTGACCTGGGTGATGGGCATCAAGTTCTAGATATGTGCTTGGGCTGTACCTCAGCTAGTACTGTGGGTTTAGCCTTACTCCTTGTCTTATATAGTTTTCTATTTCCATGACAAAACAGCATGATCAGGATGATGTATAAAAGAAAGCATTTGATTTGGGAGCTCAAAGTTCAGGGAGTTAGAGTCTATGACCATCATGGCAGGGGCAGTCAGGTAGGCATGGCACTGGAGTAGTACCTGAAATCTTACATCTAATCCACAAGTTGAAGGCAGAAAAAGAACTAACTAGGAATGGCTTGGGCTTTTGAAATCTTAAGCCCCACCCTCAGTGACTCACCTCCTACAATAAAGTCACATCTCTGAATCCTTCCCAAGCAGCTCTACCAACTGGGAACCAAGTATTTAAATATATGAGCCTAAGGAAACCATTCTCCTTCAAACCACCACAGACTTTCATACCCTGCTTTTATTGAATGACAGTGAACTGAACTGAGACTCTCCTGCTTTCTTGGCTGACATTTTACTGACTGAGTGTGCTTGTTAGTTTTTGTCAACTTTACACAAACTAGGGTCACATATATAGAAACAATGCAACTGAGATATTGCCTTCATCAGATTGGGCTGTGAAGATGTCCACAGGCCATTTTCCTTATTAGTAAATGATATGGAAGAGCCCAGCTCACTGTTGGTAGTGCCATCTCTGAGCAGATGGTATTGTGTTGCATAAGAGAAAAAGCTGCGATACTGGAGAGATGTCTTAGTGATTAAGAGCACTTGCTCTCTTGTAGAGGTCTTAGGTTTGGATTCCAAAACCCACGTGGTGATTTACAACCATCTGTAACTACAGTTCCAGAGGATCTGACATGCTCTTTTGTCTCCTCAGACACCAGGAATGCAAGTGGTCCACAGACACATATGTAGGCAAAACACACATATACATAAAATAAATATATAAAAAAGAAAGTCAATTGAACAAGCCATGGGGAGCAAGCCAATAAGTGGTGTTCTGCCATGGCTTCTGTTCAGTTCCGGCCTGTGGATTCATGCCTGGAATCCCCTGCCCTGACTTCTCTCAATGATGGGCTGACTGTAAGCTATAAGACAGAATAAACTTTTCTTCCTCAAGTTGCTTTTGGTCTGGTGTTTATCACAGTAATAGAAACTAAACTAATACAGGGATCCACTTCCCCAGTCCTGCCTGCCTTTAACTGGGGAATACTTCATTTGTTTAGCTTACTAGGTTTTAGTTAGAGGAGGGATTATAAGGAAGCCTTATCTTTGTGATAAGAGAATACAGTGAGGTCTAAACAGGGCCCTAGGGCTTCTCACCCAGCACACTGTGATGAGATAACAATCGAGGCTATGGGATATTTGCAATTCAAAATTAAAGTCTTGGTATTTAGGATAATGCTGTCAGCTTCCAAGTCTGCAAGAAGGACTAAATGGTTCTGCTTTATCCTTCAACTGTCACTACATTACTATTTAGGTGTGCATGCCCATATACATACATAGATACACACGTATTTTCTGTGGATTCGCTTGTGTTTCTATAGTGTATGCTTGGGGTGTGATTATGTATGCACATAGGGTCAGCATCTACTGTGTTTCTATTTAGTAGCTGTGTAAATACTATGTGGCCTTGTTCTCCTCTGCTCAGTGATTGCTCTTTTCCCTGGTGGATCTGTCTAATGTTTGTATGCAATCATACATAATTTTGAGTCCTCAAATACTAAACTGCAACCTGCGCTAAATTAATAGGTCAGGAGGGCCCTAATGACTATGAAATATAGAGGTTATTTCCAATCAGGGATGGATGGTGGGCAGAAATTGCTGCAGCCTTGGGAGTGATGACTCCTCCCATAGATGGGGGAGGAGGAAAGTCTGTTGCCTGGAGACAGTTAAGCTCAGGTAAGAAAATGTGTCCTAAAGCAGCCTAAAAGAACATCAGCAGCAGCTTCCTGACTTAGGCAGCTATTAAACCCGCACATACCCTTAGGACTTAGGGTTTCAGATGTCTATTTAGACTGTGTGAGCACTGTCTCATTAAAGCTACAGGACCCCACAGCACTACAGATAGAGACAGAGATACAGATAGCTGAATCCAATAAAGACCCACACTAAGTCTGACACCTTTGCTTTTCCTTTGTTTAGGTTTCTTTAATTTCTCTTTCCCTTTGGGCTTCTGCTCTCACACTCCCATTGGCAGCCCTCACAATAATCAGAAGAAAATCTGGCATAGTTTTAAATCGTATCTCTCTTGTTATACACATGCTCTTTACTGATTAAGCTTTTCATATGTGTTCCCATCGCTTTCCCCGATTTTTTTTTAAATTAGTGTTTCAGTTTTTTTCCATTTATTTACTGTTGTGTCTGTGTATGTTTGGCTACCTCTACATATGACAAGATCAGAGGACAAGGGAGTTGGTTCTTTCCTTCTACCAGGTGGGTCCCTATTATCACACTCAGATACTAGTATCAAACTCAGATACTTAGTGACAAGTGCCTTCACCCACTGAGCCTTCTCAATTGTCTCATGTCTTTTTAATTTTTATTTTTTAAAAAAGGCATTGTCTCATATAGTTCAGCACTTCAAATGTGCTATGTAGCAGGGAATGGATTTGAAATTCTGATCATGCCTTGACCTTCCAGGTATGCGGATCATAGTTATGCACTACATTATATGCCCTCAGAGTGCTGAGGTTTGAATCCAAAATCTTGTGCAAGTTGGTCAAGCTCTAGGCCCACTGAGTCACATCCACAACCTGTTTATTTGATCTTCTTGAAATAAAAGCCCAAGGCACTTGCTACTTCTCCTTAGTATTATCTATGCTAAGGAGATGCTCAGCTTCTGTCTAGGCTATATCCTAGACAGACATATTAGCTTCTGTCTAGGCTATATCCTAGACAGACATATTAGTGGCCCCACCTGGCTACACTCTAAGGGCTTATCACCACTTTCACCAGTCTCTGAAAGCTGTTCATGTTCTGTCATTCATATCACAAGTTCCAGTCCACGAAGAGGTATGTCTCTGGATAAACCTAAGGTGGATGGTGCTGGAAGGGTGTGAGAGAGGTGTCAGTCAACCTCATGTGGGAGCTCCTGAGAGTTGTTGATTCTTGCTCACTGAGAACCTGCTTCCTTCGATCCTTCCTCTCTCTCCGTCCTTCCCTATTGCCCCCTTCTTTTTCTCCTCCTCTTCCCTCCATTCCTTCTACTTCAACTCTTTTCTTCCTCCTTTTCCCTTTATTCGTCTCCTTTCCTCACTATCTCCCTCCTTGCTTTCTACTTCTCTGCTCCCTTTCTTTCTTCTCCACTCTTCTTTTTCTTTTCTCTTTTCTGTGCTGGGTAGTGAACCCAGGGCTTCCTGCATGCTAGGCAAGGGCTTTACTACTGAGATTCATTCATCCTCCTCCGTTTATTTTCTCTTCCTTCTAGGTACTTTCTACCTTTCCCAGTTTTTGGTCCCTGGATACCCAAAGTTGATGTTCACCCATGGGACCAGAAGTCAGAGCTGTTGCATTCAGTGTTACTCAGACTCAGAGCATTTGTATTCTGTGCCGGTTGGGTGGTAGGGGCCTGAGTTAAATGAGGAATGGTTCAAAGCTCTGAGGTGGATGCTGTAACTTTGCTTTCCCACAGTGCAGTGGGCTTTATTATAAGGACATTACTACATTCTGCAAAGCCCATCAAGATCACACTGTATTGGAAAAACATTGTTCCAATTCCTCTGTCTGGCCCCCAGCTGAGACTTGAGAAAACAAAAGAAACAAGTTCATATAATAACATTGGCAAATACATCTGTAAGCCCTATGTGTGGGTCTTGAATTGTGTAATTTAGTCTCTGGGTTGCTAACTTACTTGCAGAGGGAATTTTGCTGTGCAATACAGGAAAAAATAGTTCATATTTGTTTGATCAAGAGTCTGTTAAGGTGGTTAAATTTTGCCATATATTCAAGTGCAGTTACCTCTGCTAAGAGAAAGAAAGAAAGAAAGAAAGAAACAAACCCACTATCACATTGTTAGCATGAATCAGAAGGCTTGAGCACTGTCCTGAATATTTTCAGATGGATTTAGGAGAGTGGTTTAAATTTATGAAGATCAAGGATGATATAAACAAATTAAGTCACTTTGGCAGCTACTTGTGTTGTGCATGTGCTGTTGTGAGTGAACTAGTCTTGATTCTAACCTGTCCGAGTTTGTGGTGGCCAGTTCTGGTTTCTGTTCAGGTATGTACGGGGTGCACATATATGCATGTGCCAGCTTGAATTCAAACTTAGATATTGTTAAGAACCATCTACCTTGTTTTATCAGACAGTGTTTGTCACTAGGACCTAGGGCTTGTTGATAGGCCAGCTAGTCCCACTGATGCTGTCCCCACCTCCTGAACTGGGACAACATGTGTTCATCAGTTATTCAACAGTAGTTCTTAGATCCATGTGCTTGCTCATGTGCTTACCAGATGAGTCATTTCCTCATCCTCAAAGACTCCACCTAATGCAGGTTACACCAGCTCTTATTAGTGCCACAGGATGGCCTCCAAGCTTGTAACATGAAAGCCTTTGAAGCTCATTCAGGATCCAAAGTATGGCACTGCTGTGAACAGACTACCCACATTGACAGTTATATAAAAACAGCTTGCACACTTACTTACATCACAGGACACAGTAAATGACTGCTGCCGGGTTACATATTTACCGTTGTCCTGAAAACAATATGTGATGTCATACCAGCAAGTCTCAAACACTAGTGTTCCATTGCTGCAGCAAGAGGCCATGCAGAGTGACCTAGTTACCACAAAGAGCTGGGACAATTGCACAAGGTTGAAATTCGTAACAACAGTACATTTGGACAGTACATGTACAATGGACAGTACATTTTCAGAATGTACTGTCAAGCAATTCATGGTATATGTATTATGTGCAGTCTAAATTATACTTTTATTTTATATAATCTGTAATTAATTCTGTAATTATACAATATGTAATATACTATGCATATTAATGTGTTAAAACCAGGGATATATTTTATTAGCATATAAAGAGGACCTTAAAGTTTACCAGCCCATAAAATGTGCCTCACTCTCAAGTTAGTGCTAGGCTCATCCTAGCCTATCTTCTAGTGGCTTGAGGCTAGGATGAGGCTGTTTCCACTGCATACAGAGACTATCAGTTATATGTTGTTCTCAACAACTCCAATACCAATATTAGTAAAGTGCTTCCATTTTATGAGAGCCTCAATTTGATCCCCAGGCGCAGAATCCATATAAAAATGCTGGGTATGGTGGCATGTGTTGTAATCCCAGTGTCTGGGAAGTAGAGCACAGAAAATTCCTGGGTGGGGCTCACTGGCCAGCTTGTCTACCTTAGTTGGTGAGCTTCAGGCTAATAAAAGACCCTGTCTCAAGGGAAGTATTCCTGAAGAAAATACTCAAGGTTGTCCTCTAGCTTCCACATGAACACATACACATATGCAAACACACACAAATACCTCCCTGACACACACATGAACAAAGGTACTAGAAAAATACATCAGAACACTGTGAATGACATTCAAAGACAGAAACCAGCCATAGAAGAGAGTGTCAATTATCAGATAAGGACTTGGTGTACCAGGCTAAAACCATCTAGAAAAAGCTAAGTATGAAGTCACATGGCTTAGGAGGTAGAGGCAGGGAGGTAACAAATACTTAGGAGGTAGAGGCAGGGAGATCAGGAGCTCACATTCATTCTCAACTATAAAGTAATCTGGGCTACATGAAATGCATGTCAAAAAGCAGGAGGAAGAAGTGAAGGAGCAGAAGGAAGGGGAAAAGAAGGAAGAGGAGGAGGAGAAGTTAACACCTCGAAGATGACAGAGCAGGACAAAACAGAATCTGGAAGTGAGAGATTTGGCATGCACATATCTTTATGAGGCCAAGTCTGAGAGCCTAAGAACTGCTTCTTTACATTATGTGAAGGATATCCTATCCTCACAAATGAAGTCTAACAATCAGAATACTCTAACAGCTATAACAAGTGGTACTGTAGGCTTACCACAATAAGATGTTACTAATCAAGAAACATTACCAGCACTGTTAGGACTTAGTGCTTCTCCATCCATGACGGGGCTCCCCTTTGGGAGCATGCCAAAGTATAGATTACCACTCAGAAATTAGGGATGGCTCTGTCTCTGTGTTTCTAGAAATGTCTGAGGATGCTAAGCATGGTGGTCCATGGAACACACTCTGATGACCTTAAGGCTATGTTGACATTGTGTATGTTTGTGGTATATATGTATGTGCACATGGATGAGGAAGCCAGGGGTTGACATAAGATGTCTCCCTCAATCCCTGTTCAACTTATTATTATTATTTTTTTTGTGGGGAGGAACAAGCTCTTATTGAACCTAAATCTCATGAATTGGCTAGACTGGCTTGTCAATGAGCTTCATGGTTTTCCTGTCTCTCCCTCCCCTAGTGCTGGGTCCAGATTTCTTGCTGGTTCTGCTGATGGGGATCTAAACTCAGATCCTCATGTTTGTGCTGCAAGTATTATAACTGGCCATCCCTATAGAACCTCCTTTTTAAAATATCTTCAGAAAATGTCTACTACTTTTGCTTTTACCCACTTCTCTGGCCCAGCTAGGCTAGCGCTCTACCACTGAGCCACCTTCCCAGACCAAGATAATATTTTGTAAGTGTTTTAAATACAAATTGATTTTTAAAAGGGGGGGGGAGGTCACAAAACCCAAAACATATTAAAATCAAAGCCTTTACAGAATATATGTAATGTTTTAAATCATGAACTAAAAAATGTGAAATGTAAAATTTCCCATTTTAAGGTGAATAGCATAGCACTTAGTATGTTTATAAGTTGGGCAGATGCAATCATTCTATGGCTAGTAGACATCTTTCTTTTTTTCTTTTTCTTTTTTCATAAGCACCTCACATACTCATGAAGGTAAAAGGATTTATTTATAGTCAAGTATCCTCTGGAAAGTCTAGAATACAAAACTCATGTTTCCTTTAGAGGCCAATTGTGCCTTGGGTTACACAGTTTATTCTTTTCATATAGGTGTCCATGTTACAGAATCTCCACTACTCTAGAACGAATCTTTCTCCAGCTGGATTATTTTCCTTCATTAGAAAGGTAATTTAAAAATTTTTTAATTAAAAAATTATACTTTATTCACTTTGTATGCCCCCTGTAGCACCCTCCCACCTCCCCTCCCAACCCTTCCCTTTCTCCCCTTTCTCCAGGTATGTCCCTCCCCAAGTCCACTGATAGGGGAGGTCTTCTTTTCCTTCCTTCTGATCCTAGTCTCATCAAGAGTGGTTGCATTGTCTTCCTCTGTGGACTGGTGAGGCTGCTCCCCCCTCAGGGGGAGGTGATCAAAGAGCAGGCCAATCAGTTCGTGTCAGAGACAGTCCCTGTTCCCATTACTATGGAACTCACTTGGAGTCTGAGTTTCCATGGGCTACATCTGTGCAGGGGTTCTAGGTTATCTACATGTATGGTCCTTGGCTGGAGTATCAGTTTCAGGAAAGACCCCTGTGCTCAGATTTTTTGGTTCTGTTGCTCTCCTTGTGGAGCTCCTGTCCTCTCTAGATCTTACAATTTCCCACATCATTCATGAGATTCCATGCACTCTGCCTAATGGTTGGCCATAATTCTCAGCATCTGCTTTGATAGTCTGCAGGGCAGAGCCTTTCCGAGGCCCTCTGGCAGGCTCCTGACTTGTTCCCTGTTTTCTCCCTCTTCTGATGTACATCCTCTTTGCCTTTCTGAACGGGGATTGAGCATTTTAGGCAGAGTCCTCCCTCTTGATTAGTTTCTTTAGGTGTACAGATTTTAGTAGGTTTATCTTATATTATATGTCTATAGGAGTGAGTATATGAGTGTGTCTTTCTGCTTCTGGGAGAGCTCACTCAGGATGGACATCTTTATTTCTAAATAAAACACATATCCACTAAACATCAGTCTTGCCTCTCCTCCGCCTTCCAATCCCTGCTAACCTCCAGTCAGCTTTCTGTCTTATGGATTCACATGTACTCAACAGAAATAAAGCAAGACACAAGTCATTTGTGTGTGTGTTGGGGGGGGGAGGTCGGTGGGTATGTGGGTGTGTGTAGAGCTTCCCTCCCTAAGCTTACATAGCACATAGCCTGTAACATGACTTCATTATTATGGCTAAATAATATCTCATCACATATATATATATATATATATATATATATATATCTCAACTATGTTTTATATATTTAATCCATTAACGATGGACACATGATTTGCTTGCTACTTAAAAAATTACTGTGAATCATACTTCTATGAGCATTTATGAAAAGCATGGGTTTTTATTTGTTTAGGAAACGATGCTTTCAGAAAAACACAGGTCAGTTTGAAAATAATGGTTTTAAGTGATTCAGCAGGGGTCTGATGTTTCAATAATCAAAGTCAAACATAAAAAACACATTTTCTAAGGAAGACTTCAAAATATGTCTCAATAGTTGTAAGTGACAAATGGTCACTTCTTAAATAAACTCAGTAGTCCTGGGGCTTCTTGACACAAAAGTGACTGTGCGTAGGCTCACAAGGATTCAATAGGGTATTTATTTGTAGAATTCTTTGGAAAATCCACCGGGCTTCAGTGATATTCTTTATGCCCCACAGTAGAGCTGTCTACCTGACCAACTGCTGTGGGTACAATCTGAGTCTTTTTTTTCCCCATTAAGACTGTCATGTAGCCCAAGCTATGTTCTAATTTTCTATGTAGCTGAGGATAGCTTTGAACCTCTGATCTTCCAGGTCTTCATACAGGCCAGGCAAGCACTCTTGTGAACTGATCTACACCCCCAACCCTGACGCTACAGTTTGAACATTTTCTCCTGATTGGCCAAAAGGGTTAAAACTTAACACCAGGCAGAAGACCGAGAAATAAAGACAAATTTAACACCTCTGGGATGCAGGCTTGTGTACATAAATATGTGTGTGCACCCATGTTTGTATGTGTACGTACATATAAGTGTGCACTTCTAGCCTTATATGTATCTGTATGTGTGTACATTAATTATTGTGTGCAGATGTGGTTTTATGTGCATCCGTGCTTGTGTTTGCTCTCATGCTGTGTGAATGCATATGTGTATGTATATGTGTGTATGTGTACATATAATACGCAAATGTGTATTTGTGTGTGTATGTGTACCCATGTGTGCATACAAACATGCTTGTGTGAATGAATTTGAACGTGTGCATGAGTTCCTCCATACTTATATGCCTATGTGTGTGCTGTCTCACACAGCATGAGAGCAAACACACACGAGCATGCACTGTAGTCTCTCTAAAAGAGCAGAGACTGCATGTAGCACAGGAGGCCTGAGTGTTTTATAGAGTAGAAGAGGGAACTTCTGGGGCGGAGGAGTCCATCTGCAGATCAGTTCTCATGCAGTCTCCAAGTGGTAAATACCAATTGAGGTTGATATGTTGATCTTCATAGCCATTTTTAGTACATTATAGTGGAGTAGAATGCCCGAGGTTTCCCTGTTCTTCTAAATAATTTGCTGAAATTATTACAGTTAACAAAACCTCAACCCACTCAGCCTAGTTTATGTTGTAATAATTACATGTCAGAAATAGAAAGAAGATTTGTGAGGGACTTTCTAATTGGGAAGCTTTTCTTTGCTTTAGTGGTAAGCGGCAGCCTGGATGTTTAATGATGTTTATCCTGATTCCATCCCCCCCATTCCCCTCAGCCCTATCGACCTTGACTTGCTAGGTCTGCAGAGAAAGGGGAAATAGCTTCACTCTCTCAGATTCACGGTTTAATTTACTCAGCAGTTCTGGGCACACATGAGGGTGGAGAAGGCCGCTGAGTCTGCTTTGCAGTTTCAGAGGAGGTTAGAAACATTTCAGAGACATGAGGGCTGCAAAGATAGATAGCTGCAAAGACGCCAAAGACAAATACTAGTTCTTGGAGGAGCTTATGATGGACTAGGGAGGCAGGCCAGCAAAAGGAAGACTGTAGCAACCTGGGACTTAATTCGGTTTGGGTTATACACACATACCCCTTGGAATAATGCCTCTGGCAGCCTGAGGCCCTTATCTGCTTTAAACAACAGAAATAATTTACCTGTTCTGGCAATGCCTTAGTAATAGCTTGATTGTGTTCAAACACATCCTGGAACACAACCTGGAACTAGGAAAATGAAACAGTTTGGTCTTAGACTGGTTTGGTGTACATGGATGATAAGGCAAACTGTGTGGTAATGGAGAGATGATTCAGTGGTTAAAATCATTTGTTTTTTCTTTTTAGAATTAATTAATTTTTTATTAATTACAGATTATTCACTGTGTATCCAGCTGTAGCCCCCTCCATTGTTCCCCTCCTGATCCCAACTTCCCTCCCTCTTTTACTCCCATGCCCTTCCCCAAGTCCACTGACAGGGGAGGTCCTCCTCCCCTTCCATCTGATCCTAGTCTACCAGATCTCATGAGGCCTGGCTGCATTGTCTTCTTCTGTGGCCTGGTAAGGCTGCACCCTCCTCAGGGGGAGGTGATCAAAGAGCCAGCCACTGAGTTCATGTCAGAGACAGTCCCTGTTCCCATTACTAGGGAACCCACTTGGATACTTAGCTGCCATGGCCTACATCTGTGCAGAAGTTCTAAGTTATCTCCACGAATGGTCCTTGGTTGGAGCATCAATCTCAGAAGAGACCCCCTTGCCCATATATATATATATATTGCTTTTCTTGTAGAGCTCCTGTCCCCTCCAGGTCTTTCTATCTCTCTCTTATTTCATAAGATTCCCTGCACTCTACCCAAAGTTCGGCTATGAGTCTCAGCCTCTGCTTTGATACCCTGCAGGATAGTCTACCCTCTGTGGTAGGCTCCTGTCCTGTTCCCTGTATTTTCCTTCTTCCGTTGTCCATCCCATTTGCCTTTCTGAATGGGGATTGAGCATCTTACCCAGGGTCCTCCTTCTTGCTTAGCTTCTTTAGGTGTACAGATTTTAGTATGATTATCCTATATTATATGTCTAATATCCACTTATAAGTGAGTATATACCATGTGTGTCTTTCTGCTTCTGGGATATTTCACTCAGGATGATCTTTTCCAGTTCCCACCATTTGCCTACAAATGTCATGATTTCCTTGTTTTTAACTGCTGAGTAGTACTCAATTGTGTAAATGTACACAATTTCTAAATCCATTCCTCAATTGAGGGACATTTAGGTTGTTCTCAGCTTCTGGCTATTACAAATAAAGCTGCTATGAACATAGTTGAGCAAATGTCCTTGTTGTATACTTGAGCATCTTTTATATATATGCCTAGGTGTGGTATAGCTGGATCTTGAGGTAGTACTATTCCTAATTCTCTGAGAAAGTGCCAGATTGATTTCCAAAGTGCTTGTACAAGTTTACACTCCCATGAGCAATGGAGTACGGTTCCCCTTTCTCCACATCCTCTCCAGAATGTGTTGTCATTTGAATTTTTGATCTTAGCCATTTTGATAGATGTAAGGTGAAATCTCAGGGTCATTTTGGTTTGCATTTCTCTGGTAGCTAAGGATGTTGAACATGTCTTGAAATGTTTCTCTGCCATTTGATATTGTTCTATTGAGAATTCTCTGGTCTGCTCTGTACCCCATTTTTTAAATTGGATGTCTTGAATTGTTGGTTTTTAACTTCTTGTGTTCTTTATACATTTTGGATATTAGCCCTCTGTCAGATATAGGATTGGTGAAGATCCTTTCCCTGTCTGTAGGCT
The DNA here is from genome assembly GCA_028658305.1 of Pachyuromys duprasi. Classification (NCBI taxonomy): domain Eukaryota; kingdom Metazoa; phylum Chordata; class Mammalia; order Rodentia; family Muridae; genus Pachyuromys; species Pachyuromys duprasi. The sequence continues at coordinate 2,210,337 of CM053742.1, forward strand.
GTGGTTTTGTTCTGATGACAGTGTCTTTTGCTTTATAGAAGCTTTTCAGTTTTATGAGCTCCCATTTATTTATTGTTAATCTCAGAGGCTGTGCTGTTGGTGCTCTGTTTAGGAAGTTGTCTCCTATGCCAATGAGGTCAAGGTTCTTCCCCACTTTTTCTTCTAACAGATTTAGTGTGTCTGGTTTTGGTCCACTTGAACTTTAGTTTTGTGCAGGGTGATAAGTATGAATCTATTTGCATTTTTCTACATGTAGACATCCAGTTAGACTAGCACCGTTTTTTGAAGATGCTATCTTTTTTTCCATTGTATGGTTTTGGCATCTTTGTCAAAAATTAAGTTTCTGTAAGTGTGTGGGCTTATTTCTTGGTCTTCTATCTGATTCCATTGATCCATCATTCTGTATCTATGCCAGTACCATGTAGTTTTTATTAATATTGCTCTGTAGTAGAGTTTGAGGTCAGGGATGGGGATACTTCTGATGATTCTTGTTGTATTGTATTGTTTTAGAAATTCTGGGTTTTTCCATTTGAAATTTAGAATTGTTCTTTCAAGTTCTGTAAGTAGTTGTGTTCGAATTTTGATAGGAATTATATGTATATTCTTAAAATCAGATGCATTATGGCAAGGATGTATCGGGTAGAGAAATAGTTATATAATGTTGCCTGTCAGTCCAAATAGAGAACAACCATAATTACATTTCATGATAATGTCTCAAGCCTGGTGGTACGTGCCTCTAATGTCACCTACTCCTTGGAAGACCGAGACATAAAACTTGCAAGTGCAAGGTGAACCTCCTCTTCCAAGCCTTCAACTCTTGAATTTAATTTTTTGAGACAAGAGCTCATGTAGCCTAGGGTGGCCTCCAATTTGATATATAGTAGAGGATGACTTTTAATTCCTGATTCTCTGGCTTCCATCTGCCTCCACATACTGGAATTAAAGGCATGCAGCATCACACTTGATGCTGGGTCTCTTGCATGCCAGGCAAGCATTCTGTAAATTGAGCTACATCTAAAGGTACTTTTTCTGACACAGGCTTTCATTAAGGAGTTGTGGTTGGCTTTGAACTCATTATATTCCTGCTAAGGACTCAGATCCTCAAGTATTACTACTCCTGGCTTTTATGTGGGTTCCTAGGTTCTAAATTCATTTCTTCATGCTTATGTGGAAATTGCTGTATCTATTGCATCGTCTTCCTGATGTTGTAGCCATCACCTGCCTTTCTGAGATTGCCCCACTTCTGGGCCTTATTTTTCCAGCTACAGGTAATTAGTTCTTTGCTTTTATATGAGAATATGTTGCACTATCTGCATATACCCTGTTATAATTTGGCTTGGTGGGCTCTAGACAAAGAATCATCCAAATTAGATTTGCTGTCAGGGATCTTGTGTGCTGTGAAGAGGCTGCCTATAAAAGAGGAGAGGTTTCAGATAGATGCTCGAGTGATATCCAACATGGCTGGATAATGTTATCTAAGAGAGGCATGTTTGAAACACATATTGATATAATAACAAGTTAAGTCAAAGAGTAAGCATTTCTATTCTAAATGCTCATTTTGGAGGTGGGGTGAGACATTTCAATTTTCATACCAATGCTGTGTTTATTTGAAGATTTCATTTCCTGACCCTTTTTTCTCTCCAGCTCTCCAAAAGCCAAGCAATTTGGCTTATTACTGGTTTATTTGAACTTATGCAATATGAGCATTTTTCAAAATACAATTTGTCACGCAGCTAGAGTCTCATTTGGCAAGTATCTTAGGTATATAGACTCTACACTGAGATTCTACACAGTAAGGTCTGAAAAAGAGAAACATCTTTAGTCTGCCAAAATTTTATCTTCTGTGTTTCAAGAACCTGTGGCCAGCATTCTAGGAAGCTAGTTCATGCAATGGCATAAATTTCTTTCTTTTTCTTTTTTTTTTTTTCAGTGGGTTAGGTTCTCCAGACTAGACTATTCCCCAACTCCCTGTATAACCAAGGGTGACCTTGAAGTCCAGATCCTCTTGTCATCAAGTTCCTGAGTGTTGGGATTTCAAGGAATGCAATGTGGCATTGGGGATCCAACCCACAGCCCTGGGCATGCTAGGAAAACTCTACTAGCTGTGCCACACCCACAGTTTATGACTTCAGACTTTTCTGCAGGCAGTGATGGAGAGCAGATGTTCCATATTTCTTCTACACTTACTTGTTCCACTCCCCCAACTCTGTTAATGCATCAAACAGCCATCAGTGCAGGTGCATTCAGTATCAATATTAAACACCCCTAAGGCAGCAGCATCTCCCATCCAAACTGTTTCACTGAGAATCTCCTGAGGGAAAGGCTCTCTTATATTGGAAGTGTTGCTTTAGGAGAACTTTGTGTATACAATGTGCTCTTTTAACACAAAATATGATAAGCAGCTGCCACCAGGATAGTTCTGCATTGTAGCACTGGCTGCTAAGACTAGCTGGTTGTTCATGTTAAGGGCGTTCTCTCTGCCTGTAAGTTTCACAAGGACAGGAACCATGTTGCTTTGGCAGGACTGTCTATGGAGAGAGAAATGGCAGATGCTGGGAAGGGTGTTTTGAGAAGGCCTGAGATTCATGGATGAAACTTTTCATGGCCTATGTCCATTCTGCCATATTGGCTAATGAAAGCAAGCATTAATAATTTAATGGCTCTGGCTCTGTTTTGGTAAAACATAACTTATAAAAATATACATTTAGCCAGGCATGGCAGTGCATATTTGGAATCTCACCACTTGGGGTGAGGAAGATCAAAACTTCCAGGTCAGCCTGGGGCCACTTGAGATCCTGTCTTAAAAGAAACAAAAAAAGAAAGCCATATAACTCAGTAGATAAACGTGCTTGTACCAAGCTTGACATCTTACATTTGATCCCTTAAACCCATGTAATGGAAGAGAGAACTGAATCCCTCAAATTGTCCTGTGACTCCTACATGCTTGCTATGCATGCACATTGCCCACATCAAAATAAATAAATGTTGAAAAGAACAGAAACAACAACAACAACAAAATGCAATGACCAGATATGAGAGAGAGCCATTTAGTGGCTGTCTCACAGTTTAATGGGTTTGTACCAATTACCAACTGACTCATTAAAATGAAGTTGCTTGTTCAGAAACTACTTTCAAAATTGAGAAGAGTAGTTTAGGTAAGAGTGGTGGAGAAGATGGCTACATGTGTAAAGTGTTTGTTGCATTGCACAACAATTAAGACCTCAGATCATCAACACCCATGCAAAATCTGGACTTGGTGGTGTGCATCTGTCACCCTGCTGGGGAGCAGAGGCCATTGCGTTCTTGGAGCTGGCTGGCCAAATCATCTAGCTGAATTGGTGAAAGCTCCAAGTTCACTGAAAAACCATTTCAAAAAATAAAGTAGGGAGCAGTAGAAGACACTAGAGGTTGACCTCTAGTCTCTGTAGGTGCATGAACACCTTCTCATATGTATATATGTACATGAATACATATGCATGCAGATAACACACACACGGAGAGATGGAGAGACAGAGAAACAGCCACACAAACAGCCACACACACATACACAGAGAGAACTGAAAAGCAGCATCTCAACAAAATACTATTACAAAATCCCATCCATTCAAAATACTATTTTGATTTATTTTTTTCTTCTCTGTGATAACACTTGACTGGATGCTGCTTTAGGGGCCACAGAACACCATTATACTCTTAGAACTTATTCTTTGAGCATTGTTGTGGGAGAAGGGGAAAGGAGGGAAAAGAACATAGTCAGAGATAGAGACAGAGACAAGGAGACACCAGGAGAGAGAGAGAGAGAGAGAGAGAGAGAGACAGAGACAGAGACAGAGAGAGAGAGACAGAGAGAGAGAGAGACAAAGAGAGAGAGAGAGACAGAGAGAGAGACAGAGAGAGAGACAGAGAGAGAGAGAGACAGAGACAGAGATACAGAGACACAGAGAGACACAGAGAGACAGAGAGTGAGAGGTAGTGGGAGGGAAGGAGGGAGAGAGAGAGAAACTGATTTATTCTGCAAATTTGTCAAGGTGTTCATTATGACCTGGGATGAAGAAAACATTATCCCCACTACACAAGAACATTGATCCCTAGAATGTAAGACAGACTGTGTTGGACTATAAAACTTTCATCTGGCGTATACCATGTTAATGGGATTCTTTTTCCCCAGCTGGGAATGGGACATTGTAATGCCACCAGCCCTCAGACACCGTGCTTTTGGAGCTTGAGTTACAACTCTTTTTTTCTCTTGGAGATAATGATTTCATTAGGATGACGATTTTCTGCATATAATAGGATTCTTTGCTCCTTTCCAGAGTTTGAGCACTGGGTAATTGGCCCTTTAGTTAATTAGCAGCAGCTGATAGAATATATGCTACAGTCAGATGCAATTTCTCCCCTTCTCAATTTATTGTGTGCTCTTAGCTGGAAAGATATTTTTAGGACCATGTTCATCATTCAAGCTTACTGACAGAAAAGAAAATCAGTCATTAGGTTCACAGCATTTAGTCTAAAGGTACAAAATAAAATCTTCTGGAAAAAGAAAGTTGAACATTGGGGCTGGGGAGCTAACTCAGTGGGTAAGAGTACTTACCATGCAAGCATGAGAACCTGAATCTTTGACATTCACATTAAAAAAAAGATGAATGAGGATTCAGGAGGGTTGCTGGAGCTTGCTTGCTATCAGTTTAGCTCCAGGTTCAGGGTCTCAAGGGCATAGGGTAGAGACAGATGGAGTAGGATACCCCATGTCCTGCTTTGGCTTTCATGATTGTACACAAGTGTGCACATCTTCATATACCAACATGTGCATATATGCTCCTTCCTCAGTAAAGAAAGTCATAATCTACTTTTCTCCATATACGACTTTTTTTTTTCTCTTTTGTTGCTTTTTTTTTGGTATGGCTTCCTGGGTATTTCTCACCTTCTCTCAACTTTCCCAGAGTATGCTAGCAGCCATACAGGACTGGATATTAGGTGTTTGTGGTAGTTTGACACAGAACCCAATATTGTGGAGCTTGGGAGCTGTGGGACAAGGGAGCAAGGAGCTAAGAGTGTGGTCAAGCACCCCAATCTTCAGCCCTGATCAGGGAGCAGAAGGTCTCCAGTCTGCACCAATACCCAGGATTCACCCTGATCTGTGGTCCCTGAAACCAGCACAGATCAAGAAACAGCATTACCACTGCCGGTGCCATTCCTTAGGACCCACTCAGATCTGAGGCACTAGAGACCAACAGGGATCAAGGAGCAGCAGGAAAACAAGAGGACTGAAGACATCTGGGACCACGAGCTCTACCTACAACCCAAGACCTATTACCATCAGAGACCAACAGGCTTGCTAATAACAAGGTCAACCAAATGGCTACAGGCCAGCACAAGAAAACAAGCAACAGAACCCAGGGCCATCTGACACGACCAAAACCCAGCTATCTTACCACAGCAATCCTTGAGGATCCTACCACACTGAAAGCACAAGAAAATGATCTTAAATCTGAGGTTATGAAAATGATAGAGGTCTTAAAAGAAGAAAATAAATATATTAAAGAACTGCAGGAAAACACAACTAAATAGGTGAAGGAACTGAATAAATCCCTTAAAGAAACACAGGAAAGTACAATCAAATGGGTGAAGGAACTGAGAAAATCCCTTAAAGATATATAAGAAAATACAACCAAATGGAAATAGGGAATGAATAAAACTGTCCATGAACTAAAAATGGAAATAGAAGCAATAAAGAAATTACAATCTGAGGCAATCCTGGGTATAGAAAACCCTAGGGAAGAGAACAGGAACCATAGACACAAGCATCACTAACAGAATACAAAATGGAAAGCAGAATCTCAGGTGTACAAGATAAAATTGAAGAAATTGGTACATCAAAGAAAATGCTAAATCTAAAATGTTCCTGACATAAAACATCCAAGAAATCTGGGTCGATATGAAAACACAAAACCTAAGAATAATAGGAATACAAGCCTTCAAGGCTCAGAAAATATTTTCAACAAAATCATAGAAGAGAACTTCCCCAAGTTAAATCAAGAAACGTCTATAAACATACAAGAAGCCTACAGAACACCAAATAGATTGGATCAGAAAAGAAAATCCTCCAGTCACATAATAATCAGAACACTAAATGTACAGAACAACAACAACAACAACAATAACAAAATATTAAAAGCTGCAAGGAAAAAAGGCCAACTCACATATAAGGGCAAACCTATAAGAATTAAACCTGACTTCTAAACAAAGACTATGAAAGCCACATGGGACTGGACAGATGTCATGAAGACACTAAGAGAGCACAGATGTCAACCAAGACTATTATACCCAGCAAAACATTCTATCACCATAGATGGAGAAAGCAAGATATTCCAGGACAAACCAAGTTTAAACAGTACATTGATACAAACCCAGCCCTACAGAAGATATTAGAAGGAAAATGCCTACACCCAGGAAAGCACAGAAAACAAATAACTCTAAAACTGTAAAACCAAAAGAAAAGAAAGATACACACACATTCTACCATTCAACATCAAAATAACCGGAAGTAACAACAATTGGTTATTAATATCTCTCAACATCAATGGCCTCAACTCCCCAATAAAAGGGCACACAGGCTAACCAAATGGATGCTGAAACAGGGCACATCATTCTGTTGTATTCAAGAAACACACTTCAGCAATGATAGACATTACCTCAGAATAAAAGGTTGGAAAAAGGTTTGCCAAGCAAACAGACATGAGAAACAAGCTGGTATAGATATTCTAATATCTAATAAAATGGAATTTCAACCAAAATTAATCAAAAGAGATGGGGAAGGGCACTTCAGACTCATCAAAGGAAAAATTGATCAAGACATCTCAATTCTGAATGTATATGCTCCAAATGCAAGGGCACCACATTTATAAAAGAAACATTACCAAAGCTTAAGTCACACATTGAATCCCACACATTAACAGTAGGAGACTTTAACACACCTCTCTCACCAATGAACAGATAATTTAGATGAAAACTAAACAGAAAACTAATGAAACTAACCAATGTTATGAGTGAATTGGACCTAATAGATATCTGCAGAACATTCCATCCAAACAAAAGAATATATCTTCTTCTCAGAACCTCATGGAACCTTCTCCAAAACTGACTACATACTTGGACACAAAGCAAGCCTCAACAAATACAAGAAAATTGAAGTAACACCTTCTATTCTATGAGACCACAAAGGATTAAAGCTAGAATTCAACAACAGAAACAATAAAAAGCCTACAAATTCATGGAAACAGAACAACTCTCTACTTAGTGATCACTAAGTCAGGGAGGAAATAAAGAAAGAAGGTAAAGACTTTATAGAATTCAATGAAAATGAAGGCACAACATACCCAAACATACGTGACACAATGAAAGCAGTGCTAAGAGGAAAGTCCATAGCGCCAAGTGCCTTCATAAAGAAAGTAGAGAGCACTCATACTAGCAACTTACAGCTCACTTAAAATCTCTAGAAAAAAGGAAGCAAACAAACCCAAGAGGATTTGACTGCCAGAAATAATATTCAAACTCAGGGCTGAAATCAACAACCTAGAAACAAAGAGAACAATACAGAGAATCAATAAAACCAAGAGCTGGTGTTTTTGTTTTTTGTTTTTGTTTTGTTTTGTTTTGTTTTGTTTTAGAAAATCAACAAGATAACAAAGCCTTGGCCAAACTTATTAAAACACAGAAGGAGAGTATCCAAATTAATAAAATAAAAAATGAACAGACGGATATAACCACAGACACCGAGGAAATCCAAAGAATAATTAGGTTGTACTTCAAAAAACTGTATTCCACAAAATTGGAAAACCTAAAAGAAATGAATGATTTTCTTGATAGGTACCACTAGGTACCACTAGGTACCACTTATCAAAGTTAAATCAAGATTAGGATAACAATTTAAATAAACCTATAGTCCCCAAGGAAATAGAAACACTCATCTAAAGCCTCCCAACCTAAAAGAGCCCTGGGCCAGATGGTTTTAGCTCAGTACTCTAGCACACTTTATTTTTATTTCTTTTAATTTTTAATTTCATTCCCTCCCAATACCACCCTCACTCCCTCATCTCCTCCCTGCCCCTTTCCAAGTCCACTGATAGGGGAGGACTTCCTCCCCTTTCATCTGACCCTTGTTTATCAGGTATCTTCAGGACTGGCTGCAAAGTCCTCCTTCGTGGCCTGGCAAGGCTGCTCCTCCCTCGGGGGGAGGGGGGAGGTCAAAGAGCCCACCATTGAGTTCATGTCAGAAATAGTCCCTGTTCCCTTTAATGGGGTACCCAGTTGGATACTGAGCTGCCATGGGCTACATCCAAGCAGGGGTTCTAGGTTATATCCATACATGGTCATTGGTTGGAGAAAGAGTTTCATAAAATACCCCTGTGCTCAGATATATTTGGTCCTAGTGGAGCTCCTGTCGTTTCCAGATCATATTAACTCCCCCTTTTATCATATGATTCCCTGCACTCTGCCGAAGGTTTGGTTATGAGTCTTAGTATCTACTTTGATACACTGCTAGATAGAGTCTTTCAGAGGCCCTTTGAGGTAGACTTCTGTCCTTTTAGTTGTTTTCTCCTACATCCAATGTCCATCCCATTTGTATTTCTAAGTGAGGATTGGTCTTCTTACCCCAGGTCCTCTTTCTTGTTTCTCTTCTTTAGGTGTATAGATTTCAGTATGTTTATCCTATCTTATAGGTCTATATAAGTGAGTATATACCATGTGTGTCTTTCTGCTTTTGGAATACCTCACTCGGGATGATCGTTTCCAGGTCCCACCATTTGCCTGCGAATTTCATGATTTCCTCCTTTTTAATTGCTGAGTAGTATTCCATTGTGCAAATGTACCACAATTTCTGTATCCATCCCTCAAGTGAGGGACATCTGGGTTGTTTCCAGGTTCTGGCTATTATGAATAAAGCTGCTACAAACATGGTTGATCAAATGTCCTAAATTGTGTACTTGAGCATATTTTTGGATATATGCCTAGGAGTAATATAGCTGGATCTTGAGGAAGCACTATTCCTAATTGTCTGAGAAAGCACAAGATTGATTTCCAAAGTGGTTGTACAAGTTTACATTCCCACCAGCAATGGAGAAGGGTTTCTCTTTCTCCACATCCTCTCCAGCATGTGTTGTCACTTGAGTTTTTGATTTTAGCCATTCTGATGGGTGTCAGGTGAAATCTCAGGGTCGTTTTGATTTGCATCATTTCCATCTCTCTGATGGCTAAGGGAGTTGAGCATTTCTTTAAGTGTTTCTCTGCCATTCTGTATTCCTCTACTGAGAATTCTCTGTTTAGCTCTGTGACCCATTTTTTTTATAAGGGGCATTATAACAATACAAATAAATGTCTCAGGCTATTCTCAGCACAAAGAATGTCTTTTAAAAACTGGATTTCCAACCGCAACTTCTTCCATGCTTGACCATTTCTAGTTAGACACACTTTGGAGCAGAGTAATATTATCTCCTTTTAGCATGATCCGACCCAGTTGTTTTCTTGACTTTGTTTTACAATGAATCTCTTCTGCATCATCTAATACAAGGTTCATGTACTCATCAAAGCCAATAATACAGCCCTCTATCCGCATATTCACTTGCTCATACAGCCACACCTAAATTCGAGATCTATTTTGCAAGTATCTGAAGATGAGGTTGATGGGCTGCACCATCACCTTCTGCACCTTCTGGCCCTGGCCATGATACGCCATGGTGGAAGTTACAAAGACCACATGACAGGGAAGCCATTTTTTAAATTGGATGTTTTGATTTGTTGCTTTTTAACTTCTTTAGTTCTTTGTATATTCTGGATATCAGCCCTCTGTCAGATATAGAGTTGGTGAAAATCCTTTCCCAGTCTGTAGGCTGTTGTTTTGTTCTGACAACAGTATCTTTTGCTTTACAGAAGCTTTTCAGTTTCATGAGGTCCCATTTATTGATTGTTGCTCTTAGAGCTTGTGCTGTTGGTGTTCTGTTTAGGAAGTTGTCTGCTGTCTAGCACACTTTCAAAGAATGACAAATACCAATACTCCTCAAACTTTTCATGAAATAGAAACCGAAAGAACATTGCCAAACATATTCTATGAGGCCACATTCACCCTGATACCGAAACCACACAAAGACCCAATAAAGAAAGAGAATTTCAGACCAATATCCATTATGAACATTAATGCAAAAACACTCAATAAAATACTTGCAAACTTAATCCAGGAACATATCAAAAATATCATCCACCATGATCAGCCATCTAACGAATGCAAGGATGGTTCAACATATGAAAATCCATCAATGTAATACACCATATAAACAAACTGAAAGAAAAAAAAAACCTCACATGATCATCTCATTAGATGCTGAAAAGGCCTTTGACAAAAATCCAATACCCATTCATGTTTAAAGTCTTGGAGAGATCAGGGATTAAAGACACATACCTAAACACAATAAAGGCAATATATAGTAAGCCAATAGCCAACATCAAGTTAAATGGAGAGAAATTTAAAGTGTTACTGCTAAAATCAGGGACAAGACAAGGCTGCCCACTCTTACCATATTTCTTCAATATAGTACATGAAGTTTTAACTAGAGCAATAAGAAAAGTAAAAGAGATCAAGGGGATCTTTTGCAAGAGAAGAATTCAAAGTATCGCTATTCACAGATGATATGATAGTATACATAAGTGACTCACAAGAATCTACCAGAGAACTCATATGGCTGATAAACACCTTCAGAAAAGTATCTGGATACAAAATTAACTCAGAAAAGTCAGTTGCCCTTCTTTATACAAGTGACAAAGAGCTGAGAAAGAAATTAGGAAAACAACACCCCTCACAGTAGCAACAAATAATATAAAAAATCTTGGTGTATTTCTTCAAGTCTATTATTAAATCTTTTTTAGTTCTTTAAAATTTTTTTCAATTTTTTTCAATTCATTATATATCCCAACTGAAGCTCCCTCCATCAGAAAGTTCTCAACAGAAGAATATGGAGTGGTAGAGAAACATTTAAATAAATGTTCAACATCCTTAGTCATCAGGGTACTGCAAATCAAAACAACTCTGAGATTCCACCTTACACTGATCAGAATGGCTGAGATAAAAAACTCAAGTAACAACACATGCTGGAAAGGATGTGAAGAAAAGGGATCCCTCCTCCACTGCTGGTGGGATTACAAAACTTGTACAACCACTTTGGAAATCAATCTGGCGCTTTCTCAGAAAATCGGGAATAGCGCTACATAAAGATCAACCACTCCTTGGCCTATACCCAAAAGTTACCCCACCATTCAACAAGGACATTTGCTCGTGTATGTTCATAGCAGCTTTATTTATAATAGCCAGAATCTGGAAACAGGCTAGACATCCCTCGATGGAGGAATGGATACAGAAATTGTGGTAAATTTACACAATGGAATACTACACAGCTATTAAAAACAAGGGAATCATGAAAATTTCAGGCAAATAGATGGAACTAGAAAAGGTAATTCTGAGTGAGTTAACTCAGAAACAGAAAGACACGAGTTATATACACTCACTTATAAGTAAATATTTGCTGTATGATATAGGATGGCCATACTAGAATCTACAGACCTAAAGAAGCTAAAAAACAAGGAGGACCTTAGGGAGGATACTTAAATTTGATTCAGAATGGCAAACAGGATGAACACCAGAAGCAGTGGAATAGAAGGAACAGGATGGCAGCTTACTATAGAGGGTTCTCTGAATTTCAAGTGTTTGAAGAAATAAATTGAAGATTTTAGAAGATGGAAATATCTCCTATGCTCATGGATTGTTTGGGTTAACACAGTAAAAATGGCCATCCTGACAAAAGTCATCTACAGATTCAGTACAATTCCGATCAAAATTCTAGCATAAGTCTTTAAAGATCTAGAAAGAGCAACCATTAACTTCATGTGAAAAAAAAAAGACCCAGGATAGCCAAAACAATTCTGTACAATAAAGGAACTTCTGGTGGTATCAACATCCCTGATCTCAAGCTATACTACAGATCGATAGTAATAAAAAAAATGCACGGTAATGGCACAGGAAGAAACAGATTGACAGGAACCGAATTGAAGACCCAGAAATAAAGCCACACTCATATGGGCACTTGATTTTGACAAAGAAGCAAAAAAATAAATAAATAAATAATAAATAAATAAATAAAAAAGGAAAAAAGAAAACGTCTTCAACGAATAGTGCTGGTCTAATTACATGTCTGTAATGTTGAAAAACGAAAATAGACCCACATTTATCATCCTGCCCAAAATTCAAATCCACGTGGATCAAAAACCTTGACATAAAACCAGAGACTCTAAACCTATTAGAAGACAAATTGGGGAAAAGTCCAGAACTCATTGGCCTAGAAGACAACTCATTGGCTCTTAACAGAACACCAATGGCACAGGCACTGAGTGCAACAATTAATAATAAATGGGATCTCATGAAACAGAAACTTCTGAAAGTGAAAGGATATTGACAATAGAACAAAGTGGCAGCCTACAGACTGGGAAAAAGATCTTCACCAACTCTACATCAGACATAGGGCTAATGCTTAAAATATACAAAGAACTTATGACATTAAACATCAACAAATCTAATAATATATTTAGAAATGGGGTGCAGCAACAATATATCAACACAATTCTTTATAGACCTTGACAGAACAATTCTCAAATTCATAGGGAATAACAAGAAACCCAGAATTACCAAAATGATCCTGTACAACAACAGATTGTCTGGCTTTATCTTCATCCCTGATCTCAAGCTGTACTGCAGAGCAATAGTAATAAAAACTGCATGGTACTGACATAGAAACAGAATGGTAGATCAATGGAATGGAATAAAAGACCCAGAAATAAACCCACACACCTATGGACACCTGATTTTTGACAAAGAAGCCAAAACCATATAATGGAAAAAAGATAGCATCTTCAACAAATGGTACTGGTCTAACTGGATGTCTTCATGTAGAAAAATGCAAAAAGATCCATATTTATCACCCTGCACAAAACTAAAGTTCAAGGGGATCAAAGACCTCAACATAAAACCAGACACACTAAACCTGTTAGAACAAAAAGTGGAGAAGAGCCTGGAACTCATTGGCACAGGAGACAACTTTCTGGACAGAACACCAACAGCACAGGCTCTAAGATCAACAATCAATAAATGGGACCTCATGAAACTGAAAAGCTTCTTCAAAGCAAATGACAGTGTCTTCGAAACAAAATGACAGCCTACAGATTGGAAAAGGATCTTCACCAACCCTGTATCTGACAGAGGGTTAATATCCAGAATATATAAAGAACTCAAGAAGTAAAAAAGCAACAAAACAAGTAATCCAATTAAAAAATGGGGTATAGGGCTGGAGAAATGGGTCAAAGGTTAAGAGCACTGCTTGCTCTTCCAGAGGTCCTGAGTTCAATTCCCAGTAACAAAATGGTGGCTTACAACCATGTTTAATGAGATCTAGTGCTCTCTTCTGGTGTTAAGGTGTATATGCAGACAGAACATTGTATACATAATAAATTAAATAATTCTTTAAAAAATGAGGTACAGAGCTTAACAGAGAATTCTCTACAGAGGAATATCGAATGGCAGGGAAACACTTAAATAAATGTTCAACATCCTTACTCATCAGGAAAATGCAAATCAAAATGACCCTGAGATTTCACCTTACACCCATCGGAATGGGCAAGATAAAAAACTCAAGTGACAACACATGCTGGAGAGGATGTGGAGACAGGGGAACCCTCCTCCATTGCTGGTGGGAATGTAAACTCCTAAAACCACTTTGGAAATCAATCTGGTGCTTTCTCATACAACTAGGAATAGTGCTTCATCAAGATCCAGCTATACCACTCCTAGACACATATTCAAAATATGTTCAAATACACAACAAGGACATTTGCTCAACCATGTTCATAGCAGCTTCATTTGTAACAGCCAGAATCTGAAAACAACCCAGTTGTCCCTCACTTGAGGAATGGATACAGAAATTGTGGTACATTTATACAATGGAATACTACTCAGCAATTAAAAACAAAGAAAATCATGAAATTTGCAGGCAAATGGTTGGAACTAGAAAAGATGATCCCAAGTGAGATATCCCAGGATCAAAGACACACATAACATCTACTCACTTATAAGTGGTTATTAGACATATAATATAGGATAAACATACTAACGTCTGTACACCTAAAGAAGCTAAGCAAGAAGGAGGACCCTGGGTAAGATGATCGATGCTCATTCAGAAAGGCAAACGCGATGAACATCGGAGGAGGAAGAAAACAGGATAGGAGCCTACCCCAGAGGACCTCTGGAAGACCACCCTGCAGGGTATCAAAGCAGAGGCTGAGACACATAGCCAAAGTTTTGGCAGAGTGCAGGGAATCTTATGAAAGAAGGGGGAGATAGAAAGGCCTGGAGGACACAGGAGTTCCACAAGGAGAGCAGCAGAACTAAAAAATCTGGGACAGCGGTCTTTTCTGAGACTGATACTGCATCCAAGGACCATGCATGTAGATAACCTAGAACCCCTGCACAGATGTAGGCCATGGCAATTCAGTATCTAAGTGGGTTCCGTAGTAATTGGAAACTATTACTAGGAAATTCAGTGGCTGGCTCTTTGATCACCTCCTCCTGAGGGGAGAGCAGCCTTAACAGACCACAGAGGAACACAATGCACACAGTTCTGAGCAGATGGAAGGGGAGGAATACTTTCCCTATCAGTTGTCCTTGAGAGAGGCATTGGAGGAGCTAAGGGAGGAAGGGTAGGATTGGGAGGGAATGAAGTAAGTGGCTATAGCTAAGATACAAAGTAAGTAAACTGTAATTAATACAAAAAATAAAATCAAAATAAAAATGGGTTGCAGAGCTAAATCGAGAATTTGAAACAGAAGAATCTTAAATGGCTGAGAAGCACTTAAAGAAATACTTAGTCATCAGAGAAATGCAAATCAAAATGATTCTAAGATTATGTCTTACACCAATCAGAGTGGCTAAGATAAAAAACTCAAGTGACAACACATGCTGACAAGGATGTGGAGATAGAGGAACACTCTTTCTTTGCTGGTGGGCGTGCTTTCTCTGAAAATTGGGGATAGTTCTACCTCAAGACCCAGCTACATGATTCCTGAGCCTATACCCAAAAGATGCTCCACCATAGAACAAGGACACTTGCTCAGCTCTGTTCATAATGGCTTTAGTCATAATAGCCCCAAACTGTCAACAACCAAGATGCCCCTCAACTGAAGAATGGATACAGAAATGGCAGTACATTTACTCAGCTTTTAAAAACAAAGAAATCATAAAAGTTTCAGGCAAAAAGATCATCCTAAGTGAGGTAACCTAGACCCACAAAGATGCACATGGTATGTACTCCTTTATAAGTGGATATTAGACCTATAGTAAAGGGTAACCATACTACATTACACAGACCGAAAGAAGCTAAGTAATAAAGTGGGCCCAAGGGAGGGTGCCAGAATGTTACTTAGAAGGGGAAATAGAATAGACAATAGAAGTAAAGGAAGAGAGGGCACTAGGAGGAGAAGGAATGGGGAGGGAAACAAGGGTGAGGATCAGAGGTGGAGAGAATGGAGGTGGGAGGTGAGAGGGCTGGGAACAGGAAGGGGAACTAAAGGGGTTATCTCTTTGTCAGAGCTAAAACAACTGTAGAAAGAAAAATCCCCACCACTGTAGCCAGAGACCTCCTTTTTAAATTTTTTTTAAAATTTATTTATTTTTATATCAATCACAGGTTAGGTACTTTGAATCCCAGGCGTAGCCCCCTCCCTCATACCCTCCTACCCTCCCACTCCCTCCCTCATCTCCCTCCTCCCCGCCCCCTCCAAGTCCACCAACGAGGGAGGACCTCCCCCCCTTCCATCCAACCCCAGCTCATCTTGTCTCCTCAGGGCTGGCTGCAATGTCCTCCCTTGGGATCTAGCCAGTCTGTCACTCCCCGGCTTGTATGGGGGAGGGTCAAAGAGTCAGCCATTAAGATCATGACTGAAACAGTCCCTGTTTCCCTCAGTAGGGTCTTCAGTCCTACACGGAGCTATCATGGGCCCCATCTGTGTGGGGGTTCCAGGCCACATCCACACATGGTCCTTGATTGTAGAAACCGAGAGACCTCCTTCTTAAAAACATCATTTGGAAGGGCACAACTTCTGAATGCAGGATCGTCTGCCAAAGCTTCAAGTTTGAAAACTATAATATATTTATTGGGACAGCATCTCATCAGGCTGCTTCCATTGTGCAGACCTTCAGAGCAGTGATAAAAACTATAGTAGCTTGCTTTATAACAAAAGATGGTAAGCCTCTGGAACCTTTAAACTCAAAACAGGCCAGCCCTTAGCCCCAACAGTTAAGAGGTGAACTGATCTAATGGAGGCTTTATGTGTTTCCAGCAACTCACAAGGCTCCCACCCAAAAATAACCATAAAAATAAGTGACAAACCATTCAAATACCTCATTGATACTAGAGAAGATAAAACAATTTTAAGACAGCAAGAGTTCCCACAAGACCGGAAACTAATATCTGGGACTCAACTTCTAGGCATAGGAAGCTTCTCCCATGCCTTTACCACCAAACAGGCCTACAAATGGGAGGGCACTAATGGGTCTACAGACATGATATGCCCTCTTGTGGCCAACATCACCACCACACTTCTAGGAAGAGATCTTTGGGAGGCTCTGGAAGTTACTCTCATTAGTCAGCCAAAAGAAAATTACAGTTGGGTAAATAATTATACCTATAATAATAATTATACTCCTAGGAGAATCCAAGATGGCAGCACTGAGAGGACACTGGGTTGGATGTAAAGGACAGCAGTGACTACACAGCAATCAACAGACTGAATTCTGGAGCTCTGGGCCATAAAACACCAGCGTTCGTGTTTCCCAGTTACCATACAGGTCCATACTCCTGAGGTGAGCAGTGGCAATTCCTAAGAAGCACTGGCCATTCGGTGACCATGCCCAAAAAGCTGAGTAGGCCTCCTTCAGGAACAACCATCTTCCTGCCAAGGGGATTCTCCCCACCTCAGGATTCCAGCAGGCACCAGAAACTAACAGCCAATACCTGAGAGAGCCAGATGGGTAGAGGCTAGCATAAAAGCACAACAAAAAGAAAGAAAGAAAGAAAGAAAGAAAGAAAGAAAGAAAGAAAAAGACAAAGCAACATGGCACCTCCAGAACCCAGTAATCCAGGGGCAAGTAGCCCTGGACAGCCTGTCATAAGTGAAATTCAAGAAGATGACCTTACATCTGGGTTTATGAAGAGGATAATGGAGGAAACAAATAAAATGTGTGAAGAAATAGAGGAAGATAAAGTCAAACAGAGTATGGCCATCTGCAAAGAAATACAGGAAGATGAAACCAAACAGTTTGCAGCCTTCAGAGAAGAGATAATTAAATCACTGAAAGAAATGAAAGAAACAGAGGAATGCTCAAACAAACAGGTAAAGTAATTGAAGGAAAAACAGGAAAATACAGTCAGACAGGTGAAGAAAACCAACAAAACGTTTCAAGATCTGAAGATAAAATTGGAAAAATTTTAACACAAAAGGAGGAAATCATGGAGAGGAGGAACTTAGGGAAGAACACAGGAACTACAGAGGTAAGCATAACCAACAGACTACAAGAGATAGTAAAAAGACTCTCAGGTGTGGAAGATTCAATGGAAGAAATCAATGTATCCATCAAAGAAAATGTTAAATCTAAAAAATTCCTGACACCATCCAAGAATTCAAGACAACATGAAAGGACAAAACCTAAGAACAATAGGAATAGAGGAAAAAGAAGATTCCCCTTTCCAAAGCCCAGAAAATATTTTCAACAAAATCATAGAAGAAAATGTCCCCAATTTAAAGGAGATGCTTATAAACATACAAGAGGCCTACAGAACACCTGATAAATTAGACCAGAAAAGAAAATCCTCCTGTCACATAATAATCAAAACAGTAAGTGTACAGAACAAAGAAAAAAAATACTAAAAGCTTCAAGGGAAAAAGGCCAAGTAACATATAATGGCAAACCCATCAGAATCACACCTGACTTCTCAACAGAGACTATGAAAGCCAGAAGGGCCTGGACTGATATCATGCAGACCCCAAGAAAACACAGATGTCAGCCCAGACTACTATACCTAGCAAAACTCTCAGTCCTCATAGACAGAGAAAACAAGATATTCAACGACAAAACCAAATTTCAACAATACCTACACACAAATCCAGAGTTGCAGAAGATACTAGAAGGAAAAATACAACCCAAGAAAACTAACTACTTTCAAGAAAACACAAGAAAGAAATAACACCACTACAGCAAAACAAAAAGAAGCCAAGCATACATACATACTACCACAGCCAACATAAAAATCAAAGGATCTAACAGCCACTGGTCATTATTCTCTCTCAACATCAATGGACTCAATTCTCCAATAAAAAGACACAGACTAACAGAATGGATGTGTAAACAAGACCCAACAATCTGTTGCATACAAGAAACATACCTAAGTCACAAAGATAGACATTACCTGAGAGGAAATGTATGGAAGACGGTTTTCCAAGCAAATGGACCCAAAAGCAAGCAGGAGCAGCAATTCTATTATCTAATAAAATAGACATTCAACCAAAATTAATCAAAAGAGATGGGGGAAGGTCACTTCATAATCATAAAAGGAAAATTCCACCAAGAAGACATCATGATTCTGAACATCTATGCCTCAAACAAGGGCACCCACATTTATAAAAGAAACATTAATAAAACTTAAACCACATATAGATACTCACACATTAATAGAGGGAGACTTCAATACCCCACTCTCAACAAAGGACAGGTAAACAAAACAGAAATTAAACAAAGAAACAATGACTCTAACAGTGGTCCTGAATCAAATGGACCTAATGGACATCTACAGAACCCTACACCTAAACACAAAAGAATTTACCTTCTTCTCAGCACCTCATGGAGCCTTCTCCAAAATAGACCATATAGTTGGTCACAAAGCAATCAGACACAAGAAGATTGAAATAATCCCTTGTATCCTATCTGACCTCCATGGACTAAAGCTGGACCTTAACAACAACAGAAATGGCAAAAAGCTTACACACACATGGAAACTGAACAACTCACTACTCAATGACAGCTGGGTCATGGAAGAAATTAAGAAAGAAATTAAAAGACTTCCTAGAATTGAATGAAAATGAAGTCACAACATATCCAAACTTATGGGACACAATGAAAGCAGTGCTAAGTGGAGAGTTCATAGCATTAAGTGTCTTCAAGAAGAAATTCGAAACACCTAATATAAGTAACTTAAGGACAAACCTGAAAGCCCTAGGAGAAAAAAAAAATAATCAGAAACTCCTAAGATGAATAGACAGCTGGAAATGATCAAACTCAGGGCTGAAATTGATAAAATAGAAACAAATAAAACAATTCAAAGAATCAATGAAACCAAGAGCTGTTTCTTTGAGAAAATCAACAAGATAGATGAACCCGTAGCCAAACGAACTAAAAGGCAGAGAGACACTATCTAAATGAACAAAATCAGAAATGAAAAAGGAGACATAACAACAGACACTGAGGAAATTCAAATAATTAGGTCTTATTTCAAAAGCCTATGTGCCACAAAATTGGAAAATATAAATGAAATGGATAAATATCATTTTCGTTTCCACTTACCAAAGCTGAATTGAGAGTAGGTAAATAAGTTAAATAGTTCTATATCCCCTAAGGAAATAGAAGCGACCATCAAAAGTCTCCCATGCAAAAAGAGCCCAGGGCCAGATGGTTTCAGTGCACAGTTCTACCATACCTTCAAAGAAGAGCTAACTCCAGTTCTCTTCAAACTATTCCACAAAATA
The DNA here is from genome assembly GCA_028658305.1 of Pachyuromys duprasi. Classification (NCBI taxonomy): domain Eukaryota; kingdom Metazoa; phylum Chordata; class Mammalia; order Rodentia; family Muridae; genus Pachyuromys; species Pachyuromys duprasi. The sequence goes on from CM053742.1 coordinate 2,230,224, forward strand.
TAAACAAAGGAACCTTACTGAACTCATTCTATGAAGCTACAGTCACCTTGATACCTAAATTCAAAAGGACCCAACAAAGAAATAGAATTCCAGTCTCCATTATGAACATTGATGCAAAAATACTCAACAAAATATAAACTGCATCCAAGAGCACATCAAAGATATCATCCACTATGACCAACTAGGGTTCATCCCAGATATGCAGAGGTGGTTCAATATATGGAAATCTTATGGAAAATAAATAGCATCTTGAACAACTGGTGCTGGTTTATCACCCTGCACAAAACAAAAGTCTATGTAAATCAAAGACCTCAACATAAAACCAGACATGCTAAACTTGTAAGAATAAATAGTGGGGAAGAGCCTTGAACTCACTGTCACAGTAGAAAACTTCCTGAACAGAACACCAACAGCACAGGCTATAAGAGCAATAATCAATAAATGGGAACTAATGAAACGGAAAAGCTTCTTTAAAGCAAAGGACATTGTCATCAGAACAAAATGACAGTCTACAGACAGGGAAAGGATCTTCACCAACCCTATATCTGACAGAGGACTAATATACAGAATATATAAAGAACTCAAGATTTTAAAAAGCAACAAATCAAGTAATCCAATTAAAAAATGGGGTACAGAGCTAAACAGAGAATTCTCAATAGAGGAATAGCAAATGGCAGAGAAACACTTAAAGAAATGCTCAAAGTCATTAGTCATCAGGGGAATGCAAATGAAAATAAGCCTGAGATTTCAACTTACACCCATCAGAATGGCTAAAATAAAAAACTCAAGTGATAACACATGCTGGAGAGGATGTGCAGAAAGGAAAACCCTCCTTCATTGCTGGTGGTAATGTAAATTTGTACAACCACTTTGGAAATCAATCTCATGCTATCTGAGACAATTAGGAATAGTGCTACCTCAAGATCTAGCTATACCACTTCTAGGCATATATCCAAAATATGCTCACATATACAACAAGGACATTTGCTCAACCATGTTCATAGCAGATTTATTTGTAACAGCCAGAATCTGGAAACAACCCAGGTCTTGTTCAGGAATGGATACAGAAATTGTGGTACATTTACACAATGGAATACCACTCAGTAACTAAAATAAGGAATTCATGAAATTTTCAGGCAAATGGTGGGAAATAGAAAAGATCATCCTAAGTGAGGTATCCTAGAAGCAGAAAGACACACATGGTATATACTCACTAGTAAGTAGATATTAGCCATATAATATAGGATAGTCTTAGTAAAGTCTATACACCTAGAGAAGCTAAGCAAGAAGTAGGAGTCTGGGTAAGATGCTCAATCGTCATTCAGAAAGGCAAATGGGATAAACATCAGAAGAAGGTGAAAACAAGGAACAAGAGAGGAGCCTACCACAGAGGGCCTCTGAAAGACTCTACCCTGCAGGATATTAAAGCAGATGTTGAGACTCATAGTCAAACTTTGAGCAGAGTGTAGAGAATCTTATAAAAGAATGGGGAGATTGAAAGAACTGGAGGTACAGGAGTTCCACAAGGAGAGCAACAGAACCATAAAATCTGGGCCCAGGGCTCTTTTCTGAGACTGATACTCCAGCCAAGGACCATCCATGGAGATAACCTAGAACTCCTGCACAGATGTTGCCCATGGCAGCTCAGTCTCTTAATGGGTTCCATAATAATGGGAACAGGGACTGTCTCTGACATGAACTCAGTGGCCTGCTCTTTGATCACCTCTCCCTGAGGGGGGCAGCCTTACCAGGCCACAGAGGGAGACAATGCAGCCAGTCTTGATTAGACCTGATAGGCTTGGGTCAGATGGAAGGGGAACAGGACCTCCCTTCTCAGTGGACTTGCGAAGGTGGTTGGGAGTTGAAGAACAATGGAGGGCGGGATTGGCACTACAGATGGGATACAAAGTGAACAAATTGTTATAAAATATTTAAAGAATCCCTTAAAAACAATTATACTCCTTTAAACTTAAAAACCCTCCTCTGCGTTACCCCCAATTCTAAGGGCAGCTGTTAAATATAACACTCCCTACTCTGACTCGCTCTTCAAGAAGCCCATATGGTTTGAACAGTGGCCTCTACCAAGGAAGAAAAAAAAAAGAAACTTGAAATGTTCACACAGTTAGAAGAACAACTTCAGCTTCATCAGTCCATGGGACATCTTTGTGTTTTCTATTAAAAAGAGTTCAGTGGGATAGAGACTGCTACAAGATTTAAAGGCAATTAATAATACAAGTGGGTTTGAGGTCCCCTCAAAGGGGCTACCCCTCATTTCTGCCATTCTCGCCAATGTCCCTTTCTTGGCAATACACTTTAAAGATTCCTTTTTCTCTATCTCTCTCTAGCCACAGGATTGCCAATACTTTGCTTTTATAATACTCCCATTAACAACTCTAGGAAGGCAATATGGTATGAATGGACAGTCCTGTCCCATGGAATGGTAAACAGTCCCACCATCTGCCAGGAGGCTGTTTCCACAGCATTGAGATATACTTAGAAAAATGTCTCCACATTTATCTTTATATGGATGTTATCTTGTGTGGGGAGACTTTTCTAACACTCCCTCACAACTTAAGGATCAACTAATACCTTCCCTAACCTTCTAAGGATTAAAAATAGCTCCTCACAAAACACAGCTTATTCCACCCATTGCATTCTTGGGACTGGAAATTTCCCTCACATCAATATGCCCTCTTAAACACACTCTTTCATTCTTTCAAACCTTAACTCTTGCCTCCATCCAAAGCTTTTTTGGGAAACCTTAATTGCCTTTTACTGTTATTTTCCCTCCCAACCAGTAGTACCCTATGGCCTCTCTTTGATCTCCTAAAAGGGGATAAAAACCCCTCCTCTCCTCAAGCTCTCTCTTCTGAGGCAGTTGAAGCTTTAGGTGTTATTAATGCAGTCCTAAAATTCACATCCCTATCTAGGTATCATCCAACAATGCTTGTACAGCTTCTGAATTTTACCTCCTACCCTACTCTCATGGGAGCACCGTATCAGCCCCAGGGAGTGTTGGAATGTCTTCACACCCTGGTGGGTGGTGCACCTAGAATATTGAGGTTGATGCATTTGCTGTTGTGATTAGAAATGACAGGGATAGAGCCTTGCAAAGCTTAGGAAACGGACCCAATATCCTGGTCAACCCATTTTTCTCTCTGATATTCAATGGTTACTCAGAAATCACTACTGTTTTGCTATTAGCCTAATTGGATTCCCTGGACAAATTGATAATAATTACACTAACAAAAGATGGGTTTCTGCCCTACCTCTATTGTGATGGCTACCTCTTCCCCTCTTTGCAGAGAAGCCCATCACTGAGGCCTCCTCAGTATTTACTGATGGAGGAAAAGGGTAGCCATGGCAATAGTCTTCCACTCCCCCAAGAATGAACCCATTATTCCACTTAGAGAATTGCCCCATCACTCCCCCCAATATAAAGAACTGTTTGCTATTTATTTAGCTATCAAAGAAGTCAATTGGCTCTTTAATCTTTTCTCAAACTTTGTATATGCTGTTAATGTGCTTCCCTGGTTATCAAGATACTTTGTCAAACTAGATGCCAAGCCACGATCCCCTCTACTCATTCATGTTTCCATCTTTTTACAAGTAAAAGCCTCTCCCTTCTATATCCAGCATGTGAGATCTCACAGTCCCCTGCCTGGTCTGATATATGAGAAAATTCCCTTGCTGGTCAGATTACTGCTACACAGACATTCACAATCTCTATCAAGCAAGCAGATTGATTCCATTCACAAACCCACAGAAATATAGAAGGGTTTTGGCACCATTTTCCCTAAGTCCTTTTTGCTCATCTTCAGAAGATAATAAAATCCTGTTCCTCTTGTACAGTCCTTATCAGTACCAGCTTTACAAACTATGGGCACTGACCCCCAAGGTCTCAAATCCAATGCCCTTTGGCAAATTGATGTCACCCATATTCCCCAATCCAGCTGCCAAAAATATGAATTTGTTATTGTTGTCACATACTCATGTTTCATATGGGCTGTAGTCCAAATGAGAGAAAGCTCCAAAAGATTAATTCACCACATGTTCTTTATCTTTGCCATCATGAGCATTCCTCAACAGAAAAAAACAAAACAAAACAAAACAAAAAACCAAAACCAAAAAAAAAACAAAAACCTGATAGTGGCTCTGCTTTTACTAACTCCCAATTCAAAAATTTCTGCTCACAATGGGAGATTGCTCATCAGATAGGGATTCCTTACAATCCCCCAGAGTCAAGGAATAATACAAAGAACTCACCAAACTCGAAAAGCACAACTTAAAAATAAACAGCCACAACAACAATAACAACAATAAAAACATTTGCCTTCCCCCTAACATACAATTAGCAATGGCCCTAGACCCTCTAAATATATTTAATATTTAATATTTACAAAAGCAGTGAATCCTTCAGGGGTGAGAAGAGGGAATGAATGATGAGTCTCAGATGAACTTAGGTGAACTAGATGGTTCTGGCCCCCTTTATTTCATGTAAATCAGATACTTATAAACCTTGGGCAGTGGGAGGGTTTTGAGGTGAATTGTTTAATTTTCTGGGGCTAGGAGTTCCATGAATACTTCATTCACATGGAGCAGCACAGTCCTATCATAAGAAGGGAAACATAATATTTAATTATCCTGTGAGCAGTGAGGGGGTGGGGGGTGGGGAAGAACTCCAGGTACAGTTCAAAGTATGGAAAAAGATCATTGGTTGAAAGCTAAAGTACCAAGACGTCTCATTAACACAGGGGAGAATATTTCCAGGAATCCCCAGGTTCAAACTGAACAGGTTTATTATTGGGAAATGATTGAGCCTGTAATCTCCCTGAGGGCTATGTGACACTCCTTAAAGAATCTGGGGTTTCCCCAGATCATGTGGAGAGGAGGGAACCCAGCATTGAGCTCAGGGGCTTTCTGCTAATGTCAGACTGAACAGCAGGGTCCAACACTCTTCAAAATGGAAAACTGTTTTGTTTCTGTCTTTCCATAGGACCTGCCAATGACTCTTTGGGTTCCAGAAAGAAATGTCTGATATAACCCACCAAAACAAAACAAAACAAAACAAACAAAAAAACAACAACGAAAACCCAGATGACTCAGATCTGCTGATGGGTCAAGGACTGAGGAGGCAAAGGAGAACCCAACCCTGATGAGACAACAAGATCTCCTGGAAAGACACCCATATCCTGGTGGCCACTGCTCAGGCCTTGTATTCCACACAGGTCTCTCTCTCCTCTATTCTCATGGCTGTCTTTATTCTTCTACATTCTAACTCCACTACTACTCAGCCGCTCCCTAATCTTCTCTATACCCACCACCATAGACTTTTTGTTAAAGAAACCTATTACAGACACAACAAACAGGGGACTGCCTTCTAAAAATCTGCCAGAAGCCTCTGAGAATCCCAATATATCCTGACTCTGTTAGCCTTGATTGCTCAATTTGCCTGCTTTCCAAATTGGCAAGCAAACAGGGATACGTCCTGTCTCCAAGACTTGACATCTATGGAGGCTGCCGATATTCGTATTTCAGAATAGAAATGACAGGATCTGATATACTTGAAGCAACAACCAAACCCCAGAGATATATATCCCAGAACACTGGAACAAAAGTTGGAGGATAGGAGTAGTTGGCAAATTTTACTCCCACCTGTCTGCTTGGTATGCAGCTGCTGTCTTTAACATTTCTTGACATTTTTTTTTTTCTGGCTTCACAACCAGTCCTAGTTTACTAATACATCCTGGACCAGGAAAGCAATGTCACCAAGGAGGTCCAAGCAACCCTTTCCTGATTGCAATACATCCAGTACATGGCTGACCTCCTCCTAACAACTCACAGCAACGACTCTCAGTGCTTTTTCTGTACCTCTTTTTCCTGGCCACTGTTGGTAGCTGTTTCCATTAATATCTCACTTCATGAACCTCATGGGCCTATACTCACATGAAAGTTACAAAACATTGTTCTTTGTAATCTATCCTTTCCCCTTTGCCTCATAGGGTCCTCTTCCAGGTCTCATCCTGCATGTTCCTGTAATACCACTGTCACCAAGCCAATATGTGTTAACCTTCCACCCTTGTTCTTTTCTGGTTCAATACCATCATCACTCCCTGCACGAACTCCACCCTCCAAGGTTTTTGTACCCCTATAATGATTGCTCCACATGTCTACCTGTATGAGTCTGAATAAACAGCCTGTTGGCTGGGAGAAAACTGGAGATATATATATATATATATATATATATATATATATAGAGAGAGAGAGAGAGAGAGAGAGAGAGAGAGAGAGAGAGAAAGAGAGAGAGAGAGAGAGAGATCTTCATCTCCCTGCTTGTCAGACTCTGCCTGGTTGTCTCAGCAGGAGCAACAGGGGTCACTGCAGCGGCCCAAATACAGACACAAGACCTGGCTGATGACTTCCAGGACAAGCTTGACCAGACCATAGCCTCCATCTTAAACAGCCTTGAGTACCTCCATGGGGGTTTTCTTATAAAAGAGGAGAGCTGAGCAGTACTCAAGGGGGAATGTTGTTTCTATGTTAATGAATCTGGGCTAGTAGAAAACACACAAGTACTTAAGTGTCCATAGCCTGGACTGTTCGGGGTTGCTGGTGTAGTGCATTTTTTGCTGCCTGGCTGCCAGGTGTAAAATGGATGTGCGTGTTTCTCTGGAGGGCCAGCCCAGGCACTGTTTGCTTCCGGACAGGAACAGAGGAGCCCTCAGGATCAAAAGTTCCATTTCTTTCAGGAACAGCTGGAGCACTGAGGGCTAGGTTGTGGTGTGCTGGTTGAGGCTCCCAGTCTCACTGGGGTGAGGTGCAAATGAGTTTTCCATTTGGTGTTAGAGTTAGCTCTTCCAGCTGGGTGTGGTGCTGCACTCCTTTAATGGGAGGCAGAGCCAGGAAAATCTCTGAGTTTCAGGCCAGCCTGGTAGAGAGTTCCAGGACAGACAGTGCTGTTACACAGAGAAACCTTGCTTTGAAAAACCAGTTAGCTCTCTTAAAATGAAGTTGCAGGTACCAGACAGCAGTGGAAACTCAGGCATTCCAAAAGTCTCGGATAGTATTGCAGTGTTGCAGCCCTTTTGTTAAATTGCTGTATCAATGGCAGAGGTGTGGGTGAAAGCCCAAAACCTACTGGAAGACAGGTCCAGAGAGACAAGGCGGGATGCAGGTCAATGGCTGCTGAGGCTGTTCTGCATGCAGGTGAACAAGGGAAGTTCACAGTGCCAGCAGCATGTGACTGACTGACTGGCAGTCAAGCCCTGGGTGGTTCAGAAGCTCATAGTGGCTGGGCAGGTGATTGTCTGATTGGCAGCCAAGTTTGGGGTGTGAGTGGTGATCCTTCCCCAGAATAAATGATAAATCTCTGGCAGTCATGATGGAAGAGTGGAATGAGAGAGACTTTTATTTTGTGAATCAGGGACTTAATCTTTGGCGGTGGGAGGAGTTTTGAGGGCCAATGTGTTTTATTTACTGGGGCTAGGAGTGCCAGGGATACTTAATCTACATTCAACAAAGCAGCCATATCATAAGAAGAAAAAGCAGTACTTAACTATCCTGTGGGTGAGGGAGAATCTCCAAGTACAGTTAAAGGTCATTGATTCAAAGCTAAGACACCAAAACATCTTATTAGCATAATGTGGGTATCTCTAGGAATTATCAGGTACTTGCCGAATAGACTCCTTATCTAGAAAAGGGAGGGCCTGTAATCTCCTTGAGGGCTATGTGACCATCCTTACAGGATTTGGTTCTCCAGAACATGCAAAGAGGGAACCCCACTGAGAAAGGAAGTGTATAGAATAGACCAAACTCAGATGCTATCCAGAAATACCAGACTTCAACCTTAATAGCAGGGTTCCACACTTAAGGATCCCCTGTGAGATCTCTGAGCCTGCTATGCCCCAGGTACATCCTCACCATGGTACTCAAACCCTCTGGTAGCTTGGCTTCTTCCCCTTATTGGCCCATACTGGCCATTGAACCCTTTCTCCTCCTGATCCCCTGTTTCTTCCTATTTCTGAAGCAGAAATTAAGCAACAGTTACCATCATCCAGGTTCTGGTTCAATAGCAAACCATTCCCAAACTGGAGGCTGATGACTATGATGATACTTCTCCTTTATAGAATAAAAAGGGGGAGATGTGGGGCCTGGGAGACAGCCTGGAGTAAGAGTGGAGCTGAAGTGTGTCCAAAACCAAAAATCTCATTCTGAGATGGGCAGGAGTAGGACTGCTCCCTTCTCCCCCTGACCTGGGCCTGCATGTTCTGCCACACATTGCCCTGTGCCCTTACTCTTGCACCCCAGGAGGTCATGTAGCCTGGTAGCCAGGTTAAATAACCTCTTCTAAGGTCATGTGCAGCAGAACCTGGAATTCCTCATGCAAATGAGGCATTCTTAGCACCCTGCCCTTTGCCAATGATGTACACTCACCCCAAAAGCCTCTACCTACCCCCAAAAGGTTTAAGTAGCCTTTGGTCCCCCCAGTTAAATGAGCTGTTTCACTGAAGCTGCCTCCCAAGAAGTCTGTTTTTCATCATACTCATTGCTGCCTCAGGTCTCTTTCATTCCTGGTCTTTTTTGCCCGTTTTCCCCATCTCAGGATTCATTGGTTGCAGTTGCAGGCCAATCATGCCATTACAGGCAGGGAAATGGAACCAGGATGGCATACTAGAATTGATATTTAGTTCACTGTCCTTCATCCTCAAACCACCATTTTGATTGCCAATGTAATTGCCATATCCTTGCATTTTCTCAAGGTAGAAAAACTGCAAGTTTAATCATACTTCAGCTCTGTCTCTCTGGCCTTTCTACCTTTCCACTGTAAGTGAGATACAATGAAAGCACTAAACCAGACAACTCCATAGATAGAACAACAGTTTATTGGTGACAAACTGCCAGGTTATCTCAGGAGATTAGAGAACTGCAGTTCAATGGGACATGGTCAGCTGGGTATTTCTGAACTGATGCAGGCTGTTCAGGTTAATTGGGAACTAGAGTTACAGTTTGCCATTGGTGACAGATAAGGGAAAGAGTAGCTTTTCTGCCAAACAGAAATTCACTTAAGATTTCTGAGAAGGACTGAGTTTAGGTTTCTATTTTACTGGTAAGAACCTGGCCTGTCTTGGGTCTGCCTGTCATAGGATATTGTTAGCAGCACTGTCATATTGGGTCCTGCTTTTTGACCTAACACCGTAAGCATGTCCACATTTTTTCTAAGCCCTGTAATTTTTTTCTTTATAGCATGTATTTTATATTATATGTATTGTGGTGTGTGAGCGCGTGTGCATGGGCATCATAGTGCACGTTAAGGTCAGAGAACAACTATGAGTCGGTTCTCTTTTTTCTGACACGTGAATCCCCAGGGATCAAACTCAAGTAATCAGACTTGGTGGAAAGTTCTTTATTTGCTGAACTACCTCACTAGCTCTCTTTGTACTACCTTTTGACTCCTGCAAAAGGAGTGTGAAGTGTATGCTGATTAAAAATCAACCTATATTTTGTTAGAAAGAAGTGGATATTTTATTGTTGTCTGCTCCCTCTTTCTTCTTTTTAATTTCTGTTTTATTTTCTAGTATTTTGTATCATTGGGGATTGAACTCATGTACTCAAAAATACTAAGTGTTCTAGATAGTTTTCCCCCCCCCAGCATTTTAATTTTGTATTTATTGCAATTTATTCACTTTGTATGCCAGCTGTAGCCCCTTCCCTCACCCCCTCCCAATCCTGCCCTCCCTCCTTCTTCTCCTCCCATGCCCCTTCCCAAGTCCACTGATAGAGAAGGTCCTCCTTCCCTTTCATCTGACCCTAGTCTATCAGATTTCATCAGGACTGGCTGCATTTCTTCCTTTTTGACCTGGTAAGGCTGCCTGCCCCTCAGAGAGAGGTGATCAAAGAGCCATCCACTTTGTTCATGTCAGAGACAGTTCCTGTTCCCCTTACTAGGGAACCTACTTGGAGACTGAGCTGCCATGGGCTACATCTGTGCAGGGGTTCTAGGTTATCTCCATGAATGGTCCTTGGTTAGGGTATCAGTTTTAGAAAAGATCCCTGTGCCCAGATTTTTTTTTTGGTTCTGTTGCTCTCCTTGTGGAGCTCCTGCACCCTCTAGGTCTTTGTATCTCCCCCTTCTTTCATGACCATACCACCTTGAATGTGCCAGATCTCATCTAGATAGTTTGTGTGTGTGTGTGAAGTTGACACAAACAAGAGTTATTTTGGAAGAAAGATTCCCAGTTGAGAAAATGCCCTTGTCACATTGGCCTGTGGTATATTATCTTGATAGATGATTAATGTGGGAGGACACAGCTCACTGTGGGCAGTGTTACCCCAAACTGGTGGTCATAGGTGCTATAAGAAAGCTTGCTAAGCAAGGCATGAGGAGCAAGCTGGTAAGCAGCATTGCTTTGTGGCTTCAGTTACTGGCGCTAGGTTACTGCCCTGTTTAAGTTCTTGCTTGGACTTTCCTCAATTATAAACTGTGGTGTAGAACTATAAGCTGAAACAAATTCCATCCTACACAAATTGCTTTTGGTCATGATGTTTATCACATCAGTAAAAACCCTTATTAATACCGTAGGCAAGTGCTGTATCATGGACAGCATCAACCTGTCTTATCCATTCTTTATTTTAGAATTTTGCTCATTAAGTGAACCTCATGTTCCATAATTTATATCTTTAGTGTATTGAATCAAGTTATAATTTTTTTCTGAAGGATTTATGGTGTCTACACCACACATGCAGGGCCAATAATCATAAAAATCAGGGGCCGTCTGACTTTTTCCCATGTGTTTTTAAGACCTCGTTGAACATATAGTGTCCTTTATTATTTTTTACTATTTTTATTTCTTATTTATAAGTATATATGCTTGTGCAGTTTTGTGCATGTGTGAGTACACATGCCAGTGGAGTCCAGAAGGTGTTGGCTGCCCTGGAGTTGGATTTGTAAGCTGTTCTACAAGAGCAGCATGTACTCTAAACTACTGAGACATCTTTGCAGAACCTGGCCACATGCTTTCTCTTGCAACAACTCATGTTTGAAGTTGCACAGTAAAGCAGCTGTAGACCAGAAGGACCATATCTCTGTTGCAGTACAGCTTTATATAAAAACAGATTCTGGAAGATGTGTCTTATGGGTATGTTTTTCAACCCTTGTGGTGATAACAAACAAACAAACAAACAAACAAACAATATAAACTGTCAGCTAAGGCCAGAGCTCTGGAGTTACACATACTTGGTTTTCTCTTCCCATCCTCACATTCCTCATTGTGTGATGTCAGGAAGGACATTCGTCTCTCTACGTCTCAGTTTGCTATCTTTTAAGACTGGGACAATCACCAACTTCACTAGGTTTATATACAGTGGTGATATATTGACTAGTGAGATGGCTCAGTGAATAAAGTGATTTCTATGCAGGCATGGGGATTTGAATTTGGATTCTCCGCACCCATTTGAAAAAGCCAAATACTGAGGTTGTGTGTGTTTTAACCCTAAGGCTGGAGAGGGGTGCATGTAAGACTAATATCAAAATTAGCTGGTGCCACAGTACCTGCAGAAACCTTTCCCTTCTCATAGATACAGATAGGCAGGCACTCTAAGACATTGTCTACAAGTCTCTAGCTATAAACCTTCTTCATGCCAAACTTTCTCACCCCACCTAGAGAAGTGAGTATTTCTAGAAAAAAAAATCCTGCTCCCCTCTCCCTTTCCTGCCTCCTGCCTGGGAATCAGAGAGCCTGGCTGCAGGCTCCTGTCCTGAAACCATTCTTGTCTCAGAAGAAGGAAAGAAACCTCCCCCTCCTCACTTCTGTCAGGTGGATCCTTATTTCTTTCTTCAGAATCCACACCACGTAGTTTACCTCTGGTCTGAACTCTTAGAACCCTGGCCATATTGCTATTTGTCCATGGCCTTAGTAACTCTTTTAGTAATCTCCTTACCGCCCAAATTCCATCTCAGTGGGCCCCTTGAACTCATATCAGACTCTTCAGTAAAGAAGACACAGATAGATTCCTGGAACTTTCTGGCCAGCCAGTCTACCTGAAATGTTGAACTTCATATTCAGTAAAGAGACCCTGACAACCACGCACTTTTACACACATTGACAACCTCTCTAAATAGTCAGAATATATGAAAAATCTTTATACTGGGTTTTAGTACTGTGCAAGCATTTTATTTTATTTTATTTTTTAATGTTATTTATTTATTTTTATATCAATCACAGGTTAGGTACTTTGCATCCCAGGCGTAGTCCCCTCCCTTATTCCCTCCCCCCTCCCCATCCCTCCCTCATCTCCTCCCTGCCCCCTCCAAGTCCACCAACGGGCGAGGATCTCCTCCCCTTCCATCTGAACCCAGTTCATCTTGTCTCCTCAGGGCTGGCTGCAATGTCCTCCCCTGGGATCTAGCTAGGCTGTTATTCCCTGGTGTGTATGGGGGAGGGTCAAAGAGCCAGCCATCGAGTTCATGACTGAAACAGTCGCTGTTCTCCTTACTAGGGTCTTCAGTTGGACACCGAGCTACCATGGGCCACATCTGAGCAGGGGTTCTAGGCCATATCCATACATGGTCCTTGGTTGGAGAAACTGTCTCATATAAGACCCCTGTGCCCTGCTCAGTTTGGTCTCTGTGGAGCTCTTGTTCTCCCCAAGTCTTACTAACTTCCCCTATTTTTATTATTACTTCCCGCCCTCTGATGAAGGCTTGGTTGTAAGTCTTAATATCTGCTTTGATATATTGCTATATTGATTCTTTCAGAGGCCCTCTTT
>CM053742.1:2243488-2253724 GCA_028658305.1 Pachyuromys duprasi
TATCTATGTGTTTTAAATATTTATCTGGTCAATCATCTGTCAGACATTACTTTTTTCATACAATATATTTTAATCATATTTTCTCCTCTTCCAATTCCTCGCAGTTTCTCCTCCTTTCCCTACCAACACAACTTCTTAACGTCTCTCCCTCTCTTTTTCAATAATCAAAACAAACAAACAAACAAAACTAGTAAGCCAAAAAAAAAACATGTAGACATCCAGTTAGACCAGCACCATTTGTTGAAGATGCTATCTTTTTTTTCTATTTTATGGTTTTTTTATCTTTTTCAAAAATCAGGTGTCTATAAGTGTGTGGGTTAATTTCTGGGTCTACTATTTGGTTCCATTGATCCACCATTCTGTTTCTATGCCAGTACCATGCAGATTTTATTACTGTTGCTCTATAGTACAGCTTGATATTAGGGATGGAGATTCCTCCAGAAGATCTTTTATTGTAGAGGATTGTTTTTAGCAATTCTGGGTTTCTTGTTATTTCATATGAAGTTGAGAAATTTTCTTTCAACGTTTGTAAAGACTTGTGTTGGTATTTTGATGGGAATTGCATTGAATCTGTAGATTGCTTTCGGTAAGATGGCCATTTTTACTATGTTAATCCTGCCAAGCCATGAGCATGGGAGATCTTTCCATCTTCTGATATCTTCTTTTAATTCTTTCTTCAGAGACTTGAAATTTTTTTCATTTATATTTTTATTAATTGGAGTTTATTCACTTTGTATCCCAGCTATAGCCCCCTCCTTCAGCTCCTCTCAATCCCACCCTCCCTCCCTCATTTCCTGCCATGCCCCTTCCCAAGTCCACTGATAGGGAAGGTTCTACCACCATTCCATCTGACCCTAGCTTATCAGGTCTCATCAGGACTGGCTTCATTGTCTTCCTCTGTGGCCTTGTAAGGCTGCCTCTCCCTCAGAGGTAGGTGATCAAAGAGCCAGCAACTGAGTTCATGTCAGAGACAGTCCTTGTTCCCATTATTAGTGAACCCACTTGGAGACTGAGCTGCCATGGGCTATATTTGTACAGGGGTTCTAGGTCATCTCCACGCATGGTCCTTGTTTGTAGTATCAGTCTCAGAAAAGACCCCTGGGCCCAGATTTTTTTGCTTCTGTTGCTCTCCTTGTGGAGCTCCTGTCCACTCCAGACCTTTCCATCTCCCCCTTCTTTCATAAGATTCCCTGCACTCTGCCAAAAGTTTGGCCATGTGTCTCAGCCTCTGCTTTGGTACCTTGCTGTGTAGAGTCTTTCAGAGGCCCTCTGTGGTAGGCCCTGTCCTGTTCCCTGTTTTCTCACTTTGCCATCGTCCGACCCATTTGCCTTTCTGAGTGATGTTTGTTCCTCTTACCCAGAGTTGTACTTCTTGCTTGTTTATTTTTTTAACTTTAAACAAAATTTTATAACACAAACGTTAACACATAATTGGATACTTCTCTACTTTGTACACAATTATTCTCACTCTCCACAACAAGGCTGCTTATGAACTTCTCATGTGGTGACACAGCGCTACAATTCAGAACAGAACAGTAGAAAAGCTCAGTGATTTAAGTTGAAAGCGGGACACTGGTATATGGCTCTTGCATCCAGTATCAGGAATGTACAAATGTCTTTATTCAAAAATTCAAAATAAATTATTTGTAGGCATGGACAATGACAGCAGTAAACCATTATATATTGTCAATGGAAACCAGTAACTGATGGTTACAGTAATCAGCCAGCATTCTTTTCAGTCATTCTTCAGGTGAGTTCTCTGAAGTTATGGTGAGGAAACTGCCCTGAGCTTCTTGTCACAGTTCATTGATAAGAGCAAAGCACTCTTCTAGGAATTAGAACATGCCACCTTCCACGCCCCTTCCCATTCCTCCCATTCCTCCCATTCCAGGGTCTTTCCCTTCTTAAGGAATTTCTGTTACTACAGCTTCTGATGTAGTTAACAAGGAGGCCTCCTCAGCAGTGTTCAGTAAAGCAGTTCTTACAACCTTTATTGGATCAATGATTCCCTTTTCCACCATGTTCACAAAATCCCCAAACATAGCATCATAACCAACCTCTGAGGAACTCTGCAAGATCTTCTCAACTATCAAAGATCCATCAACACCTGCATTCTTAATAATAGTCATTGCAGGAATTTTGAGTGCTCTTTTGATAATTTCTATACCTATTTTCTGATCTTCATTAGCAGGCTTTCGTGAATCCAAGGTTGGGATTCACTGAAGCAGAGCGCAGCCCCTTCCCAGAACAATGCCTTCTTCAACAGCTGCTCTTGTAGCATTGAGAGCATCCGTGACTGGGTCCTTCTTCTCATTAACTTCAACACCACTTGTCCCTCCAACCTTCAGCACAGCTACTCCCTCTGAAAGTTTAACAAGGTGCTTGTTCAGTTTCTTCTTTTCATATTCACTAGTGATTTCTAGCTGCTTAGTTATTTCTTGAATATGTGTTTCAATTTAAGCTTTGTCACCTTTTCTTTTCAAAAGCATGGCATCATCTTTGGTGACAATGACCTCTCCATCTTTTCCTAAGTTATGAGCTTGAACATCTTCATGATTTACATTAACCTCTCTTCCCCAAATACCACACCACCAGTAGAAACAGCCATATCTTTAAGTTGGTTCTTCCTATTGTCCCCAAACCTGGAGCTTTGACTGCTACAACCTGAAGGTCAACTTTTAGCCTGCTCAAAACCAGGGTGCTTAGAGCTTCTCCATCAATATCTTCAGCAATTATAACCAAGGGCTTCCAATAGGCACTGGCAATTTCAAGAGCGGGTACAATGGACTGGACACTAGGAATCTTTTCACTCAATAGAACATAGGAATCTTGCAATTCACATTTCTGACCTTTGATGTGTTAATAAAATATGGGGAAATAAACTTCATGCCTTCAATAATTTCTAATTCATTATTCAGGATTTTTCCATCCTTCACTGTGATGACACCCTTTCTTCCAACCTTTTTCATTGCATCAGAAATAATGTTTCCAATGTCTTTGTCTCCATTTACAAAAATTGTAGCAACTTGAGCAATTTCTTCAGGGGTTGTCACAGGTTTAGATTGTTTTTTAAGCTCAGCAATTACAGTATCAACAGCCAACATCACACATCTCCAGATTTCTACTAGAATAGTCCCTTTTGTGATCTTCTCAAAGCCCTCCTTGGCAATAGGACGTGCCAGAACAGTAGCAGTGGTGGTGCCATCCTGGCCTCTTCATTTGTGTTATTGGCAACATCCTGAACAAGTTTAGCTCTGATATCTTTGTATTTATCCTTTAAATCAATCGACTTCGCAACAGTGACGCCATCTTTTGTTACTTTGGGACTTCCCCAACTCTGTTCAATAATCACTGTTCTTCCCTTTGGCCCCATTGTAACAGCCACAGCGTCTCCTAAAAGCTCTACACCTTGAAGCATTAAGGCTCAAGCGTCCACACCAAATTTCACATCTTTGGCATAGGCCCGAGTTAGATGAGGAGTCAGTGTCTGGGATACTGGTCTCATCTGGCGAAGGGTAGTTGAAACATTTTTGAGGGGTGGCAGCAGGAGCGCATGCAGCGAAGCAGGCTGAAGGCTGCAAGTGAGGGACAAAGCACAGGGCTCAATGAGTCCCTTTCCTCCCCTGGCCTGCCCTGTCCCACCACCCTGCGTGTGCTCGCCACCACCCTGTCCCACGCCAGGCTTGCTTAACTTCTTTAGGTGTACAGATTTTAGTACCTTTATTCTATACTATGTGTGGGGCCATAAAATGGCTGCTTGATTCTAGCCTGCTTGGAAGCCATGAAGCACAGCGTGTTTAGCACGACATGGTGATTTTTCACCTCTGGACTGCAGGTGTTCTTTTTTCTTTAGACGTATGCTCAACCATTTCGATTTGGCAGGTATCGGCATGAGAACTTGCCTCCTGCTTACCTGAGAACTTTTCTCTCACTTTGAGAACTTCCTTGAGAATGTCCTGTTCTGTGATTTTCACAGAAACCAGTTCTTCCCCTGAATCACTCATTCTTACCCCTTATAAGCTGTAACCTAAAAAACAATAAATGGAGACTTGATTAGAATTTTGTCTTGCCTCCATTCTTCATGTCTCTTGTTCCATCCCATTCTCACCCTCTCTCTTAGGGAATCCTTTGACTGACCTGCGGGCCAGGTCAATATTAAGTTTCTAATATTCACTTATAAGTGAGTATATACCATGTGTGTCTTTCTGCTTCTGGGATACCTCACTCAGGATAATATTTTCTAGTTTCCACCATTTGCCTGCATATTTCACGATTTCTTTGTTTTTTAAGCCGAGTACTATTCTATTGTGTAAATGTACCACAATTTCTGTATCCATACCTTAACTGAGGGACATATGAGTTGTTTCCAGATTCTGGCCATTATGAATAAAGCTGCTACAAATATGGTTGAGCAAATGCACTTGTATATTTGAGCATGTTTTGGATATATGCCTAGGAGTGATATAGCTGGATATTGAGGAATCACTATTCCTAATTGTCAGAGAGAGTGCCAGATTGATTTTCAAAGTGGTTGTACAAGTTTACATTCCCACCAGCAAAGGAGGAGGGTTTCTCTTTCTCCACATCCTCTCCAGCATGTGTTGTCACTCGAGTTTTTGATCTTAGCCATTTTGATGGGTGTAAAGTGAAATCTCAGGGTCGTTCTGATTTGCATTTCCCTGATTACTGAGGATGTTGAGCATTTCTTTTAAGTTTTTCGCTGCCATTCAATACTTCTCTACTGATAATTCTCTGTTTAGCTTTGTACCCCATTTTTAAAATTGGGTTACTTGGTTTGTCCGTGTTTAACTGGAGTTCTTTATATATTCTGGATATTAGCCCTCTGTCAGGTATAGGGTCGGTGAATATCCTTTCCCCAGTCTGTAGACTGTCATTTTATTCTGATGACAGTGTCCTTTGCTTACACAAGTTTTTCAGTTTCATGAGGTCCCATTTATTGATTGTTGATCTTAGAGCCTGTGCTGTTGGTGTTTTGTTCAGGAAATTGTCTCCTGTACCAATGAGTTCAAGGCTTTTCTTCACTTTTTCTTCTAACAGGTTTAATGTGTCTTGTTTTATACTGAGGTTTTTTATCTACTTGGTCTTTAGTTTTATGCATGGTGGTAAGTATGGATCTATTTGCATTTTTTCCACATGTAGACATCCAGTTAGACCAGCACCATTTGTTGAAGATGCTATTTTTTCCACCATTGTATGGATATGGCATCTTTGTCAAAGATCAGGTGTCCATAAGTGTATGGGTTTATTTCAGGGTGTTCTGTTTAATTCCATTGATCCACCATTCTGTTTCTATGTCAGTACCATGCAGTGTTTACTACTGTTGCTCTATAGTACAGCTTGATATCAGGGATGGAGATACCTCCAGAAGAACTTTTATTGTAGAGGATTGTTATAGGGATTCTGGATTTCTTGTTATTCCATATGGAGTTGAGATTTTTTTTCAAGGTCTGTAAAGAATTGTGTTGGTAATTTGATGGGATCTGCATTGAATCTGTAGCTTGCTTTTGGTGAGATGGCCATTTTTGTTAATCCTGCCAAGCCATGAGCATGGGAGATCATTCCATCTTCTGATATCTTCTTCTAATTCTTTCTTCAGAGTCTGGAAATTTTTTTCATACAGGTCTTTGACTTGCTTGGTTAGGGTCACACCAAGGTCCTTTGTGGCCAGCCAGTTGCTGAAGATGTTTATCAGCTGTAGGAGTTCCCTGGTAGTATTTTTGGGGTCACTTATGTATACTATCATGTCATCTACAAATAGTGATACTTTGACTTCTTCCTTTTCCATTTATATCACCTTGATCTCCTTTAATTGTCTTATTGCTCTAGCAAGGACTTCAAGAACTGTTGAAGAGATATGGAGAGAGTGGGCAGCCTTGCTTTGTCCCTGATTTCAGTGGGATTGATTTGTGCATAACTCTTAACGTAGTAAAACAAGGAATTTCTGCATCTATGTCAGCATCCAGTAAACAAATTTGACAATTATCGTTTTTCATGGAGATAATTGATTATGTATGGGAGCTGACAAAAGTAGCAATATGTTTTGATGCATGGATGCTGTGCTAATGATACACTGCATTTTATTATACAAGTACACACTTCTCTAAAGTATTCTTGCAAAATAACATGCCTAATTTTTTTTAAAACAACAACTTTAGTTAAAGCAACAGACTTGAAAAATAGCACTCACTAGGAAGAAACCATTTATGGAATTAAATGCAGACAAGCTATTTTTAGAATGAACACCTTTCTGTTTCAATAGGAAAAATATGACTGCACAAATTTGAGATGCCAGATAAAATTAATGGGAGGAGGAAAAGAATAGCACAGAATGTGAGTAGAAAATTATTTTTCTTTTGGGTTCCAGGCATCCCAGCCACCAAACTAAAAAATTGGCCCTCTTTCAAAAGAAAACAAGTTTTCCTGCCAGCTATGTTTTGATTATTAATCTGAATTCTGTTCAGTTTGGCTTAGAGACAGCAGTCTTGTGGAATACAGATTCATAAATGGTTCTTCTTATTTGATGTCAACGTAAAGTCTGTCAATTTTTGAGCCTGTATATTTTGCAAAAAGCATCAGGCCTCAACATCTTCTTCCTAATTTGGAATGGATTCATGAAAATATTCCTGGCTTACAAATCACTTTAAATAAGGCTTGTATGCTCTGGAAGGCCAGTCCTGAGGCCTGGGGCCTTCATTGCTTCTAGGTAAAGATAGAGATCCCTGCTCCCTAACCTCAATGTTTTCACATAAACATGCATGCCTGGCTGGAGAGTAACCTAAGACAGTCAAATGTGAGGGACAACAAAAACAGAGTGAGGAAATCCAGCACCTGTGTCACTGCTGAAATCATACATTGTACTGAAGCCTTTTCACCCTCCGAAGGTTTACAGCCCTCTACAATTGCTTCTAAGCTTCCTGGAAAAGAAGGAATAAAAGAGGAGCCTGACTTCACCTAGGTCTTTGTAAGTTCCTGCATAATCTTGCCCAAGAATTTTATCTGATATTTGCCATGATGCTGAGTGTACATCCAACGTTGATAGAAACAACATTCTATGGATTACAAGACCCCAAATGAAATAGCTGCTTACTGGCTCTTGGGTGTTTTTTGTTCCTGCAGTATCACCAAGCAGCCTTAAATCTCTGATTCTTGGTTTTGTAAAACTCAGTCTAATCAGCCTCTGCATGGATATCTAAGTGTGATAGCATGCATATACTATTATGATATCCTTGTAACAATGTATTTTATCTAAATCTTCCAGAGATGATATACATGTGCATATCTAATGATGATCAATTAACATTTGTATGTATACACTGTGTATTTATCATTGTATATCAATGCACTATATGTACATAATATAAATCTATTGGTAAAAAATCTATTGATATATATATATATATTCTATTTCTTTCTTTCTACCTTCCTATTACCTACCTATTCGTTATTAATCTTTCTATGTTTCTATTATTTATCTATGTATGCATCTATCCATACAGTTTTCTGTCATATATATCTTTATCTATCTATATATCTGTCCTAGTTGGGGTGACTATTGCTGTGATGAAACACCATGACCAAAAGCAGCTTGGGGAGGAAAAGGTTCATTTCATTCACAGTTCCACATAATAGTTCAGAATCAAGTGCAGTGAGGGCAGGAATTCAAACAGGGTAGAAACCTAGAGGCAGCAGCAGATGCAGAGGCCATGGAAGGATGCTGCTTACTGGCTAGCTCCTCATGGCTTCCTCACCCTGTTTACTTATAGCATCTGGGGCCACCAGCCCAGGGATAGCATCACCCATAATGGGCTAGGCCCTCTGCTATCAATCACTAATTAAGAAAATGTCCTACAGTCCTGCCCACAGCCTGATCTTTTTGTGATATTTTCTCAGATGAGGTTCTCTCCTCTCAGATAACTCTAGCTTCTATTAAGTTGACATAAGACTGACCAGCACAATAGCCATGTGTTGTATATATATTGATGCATCATGCATCTATCTATCTATCTATCTATCTATCTATCTATCTATCTATCTATCTATCTATGCATCCTTCTATACATCTATCATCTATATATATATTTATATATGTATATATATATCTATATTTTAAAAATTCTCTTTTTTTCCAGCCTGGTGCTGTGGCACACTCCCAGCACTCAGGGAGGCAGAGGCAGGCAGATCTGTCAGTTCAAGGCCAGCCTCATCTACAAAGCAAGTCCAGGACAGCCAAGGCTGTCTCAATAAACCAAATGAAAAACATTTCTGTTTTCTTTTTTTTTGAGATTATCATGTAATAACAACACATTTTCCTTCCCCTTTCTCCTTCCAAACCCTCCCACACACCCCTCCTCACTCTTCTTCAAAATCATAACCTTTTTTTCACTGTTATTGCATGTATATAGATACACATATATAGACACACACATACATATATATACACACATACACATATATTCATATATATAATCTGTAAATATAGTGTTTGGGTGTTTTCAGGGCAGACTCTTTGATATACCAATTGATATACTTTTCCCTTGGGAAAACCGTTTCTGCTCCCAGCTTTATTCAGTTGCTTATAGTTATTTGTATAGGGTTGAGGCCTCACGGACTTTTCCCTCTCCATTTTGAGATGACTATTGTGTCATCTTTGTTTAGCTCACATATGAACAGTCATGTTGGTGAGACTTTATGGATGTAGCTTCTGATATTACTAAAATATACCATATAACAGAAAACTCCTTGATCATCTGGCTCTTAACAATATTTCCACCCCCTCTTGCTCAATGTTCCTTGAGCCTTAGGTGCAGGAAATATTTTGCAGACCTATCAATTGGGACTGGGCTCCACAACTCTGCATTTTGATTTGTTGTGGTTTCTGCATTGTTCTTCACCTGTTGCAAAGAGAAATTTCCCGTGTGAAGTGTGAAGAAAGATTACATTTATCTGTGGCTATAAGGACAAATGTTTATAGATTTTTATTAGGGAGTATGCTGGTTTAATAAATTAGAGGTTGTAGATTTTCTTCCAATAACCATGGCTTTATTCGCACTGAGTAGCTAGGTTCCTAGTACCAGGCATGTTTTTCTTCTTCTTGAGTATGTCTCAAGTACAGTTAAAGAGTTGCTGGTAATTATCAAAATATGCATGCCACTGCTATACTGTTAACATTATCCTGTCATGTTGGTCATTGATGCAGTTCATAGGCATCATATCTGGCCAGAACTGTTGTTTGCTTTCCTCTTTTTGGAAGCTTGCATGGTGCTTTCTGGTGCCATAAAACTTAGCCTTCAGGGAAGGGGGCATTTAGGTTAGTTACAACTCAGAGATTTCCTTAAAAATATATTTATATGTATGTGTCTTTGTCAGTATAAGTCATATTTGTGCAGGTACCAATAGAGTTCAAAAGAGGGCACTAAATTACCTGGAGCTAGAGTTACAGGCAGTTGTGAGCTACTCAACGTGGGTTTTGGGAACAGAACCAGTATTCTCTGGAAAACAAGCAAGTACTTCTGACTGCAAAGTTATCTTCTTTTTTTAACATTTTTATTTTATATTAATCACAGGTTATGTACTTTGTATCCCAGCCGTAGCCCCGTCCCCCATTCCCTCCCTATCCCCCCCATCCCTCCCTTATCTCCTCCCTGCCCCTTTCCAAGTCCACTGATAGGGGAGGACCTCCTCCCCTGTCATCTAACTCTAGTTTATCAGGTCTCTTCAGGACTGGCTGCAATGTCTTCTTCTGTGGCCTAGCAAGGTTGCTCCTCCTTCAGGGAGCCGGGGGGGGGGGGGTGTCGAAGAGCTAGCCATTGATTTCATGCCCGAAATAGTCCTTGTTCCCATTACTAGGGTACCCACTTGGATATTGAGCTACCATTTGCTACTTTCAAGCAGGTGTTCTAGGTTATATCCATACATGGTCTTTGGTTGGCGAAAAGACCCCAGTGCCCTGACATATTTGGTCCTTGTGGAGCTCCTGTCCTCTTCAGGTCATACTAACTCCCCCCCTTTCATATGATTCCCTGCACTCTGCCAAAGTGTTGGTTATGTGTCTTAATATTTGCTTTGATACACTCCTAGGTAGAGTCTTTCAGAGGCCCTCTGTGGTAGGCTCTTGTCCTGCTACTTTTTTCTCCTACATCCAATGTCCATCCCATTTGACTTCCTAAGTGAGGATTAATCCTCTTACCATGGGTCCTCTTTCTTGTTTCTCTTCTT
>CM053742.1:2253824-2274991 GCA_028658305.1 Pachyuromys duprasi
GTGTATAGATTTCAGTATGTTTATCCTATCTTATAGGTCTATATAAGTGAGTATATACCATATGTGTCTTTCTGCTTTTGGGATACCTCACTCAGGATGATCATTTCCAGGTCCCACCATTTGCCTGCATATTTCATGATTTCCTCCTTTTTAATTGCTGAGTAGTATTCCATTGTGTAAAAGCACCACAATTTCTGTATCCATTCCTCAACTGAGGGACATCTGGGTTGTTTTCAGGTTCTGACTATTACAAATAAAGCAGCTACGAACATAGTTGAGCAAATGTCCTTGTTGTGTACTTGAGCATCTTTTGGATATATGCCTAAGAGTGGTATAGCTGGATCTTGAAGAATCACTATTCCTAATAGTCTAAGAAAGTGCCAAATTGATTTCCAGAGTGGTTGTAAAAGTATATATTCCCACCGGCAATGGAGGAGGGTTCCTCTTTGTCCACATCCTCTCCAGCATGTGTTGTCACTTGAGATTTTGATCTTGGCCATTCTGATAGGTGTAAGGTGAAATCTCAGGGTTGTTTTGACTTACATCTCCCTGATGGCTAAGGACGTTGAGCATTTCTTTAAGTGCTTTTCTGCCATTCTACAGTCCTCTACCGACAGTTCTCTGTTTAGGTCCATACCCCATTTTTTAATTGGATTACTTGATTTGTTGCTTTTTAACTTCTTGAGTTCTTTATATATACTGGATATTAACCCTCTGTCAGATATAGGGTTGGTGATGATCCTTTCCCAGTCTGTAGGCTGTTGTTTTGTTTTGATGATAGTGTCTTTTGCTTTATAAAAGCTTTTCAGTTTCATGAGGTCCCATTTATTGATTGTTGCTCTTAGAGCCTGTGCTTTTGGTGTTCTGTTCAGGAAGCAGTCTCCTGTGCCAATGAGTTCTAGGGTCTTTCTCACTTTTTCTTCTAACCAATTTAATATGTCTGGATTTATGTTGAGGTCTTTGATCCACTTGGACTTTAGTTTTGAGCAGAGTGATAAATATGGATCTATTTTCATTTTTCTGCATACAGATATCCAGTTGGACCAGCACCATTTGTTGAAGATGCTGTCTTTTTTTCCATTGGATGGATTTGGCTTCTTTATAAAAAATCAAGTTTCCATGGGTGTGTGGGTTTATTTCTGGGTCTTCTATTCAGTTCCATTGATCCCTTATTCTGTTTCTATGCCAATACCATGCAGTTTTTATAACTATTGCTCTGTAATACAGCTTGAGATCGGGGATGGAGATACCTCCGGATGTTCTGTTTTTGTACAGGATCATTTTGGAAATTCTGATTTTTTTTTCTCCACATCAAGTTGAGAATTGTTCTTTCAAGATCTGCAAAGAATTGTGTTGGTATTTTGATGGGAATTGCATTGAATCTGTAGATTGCTTTTGGCAGAATAGCCATTTTCACTATGTTAATCCTACCAATCCATGAGCACAGGAGATCTTTCCATCTTCTGATATCTTCTTTAATTTCTTTTTCAGAGACTTGAAGTTTTTCTCAAAAAGATCTTTCACTTGCTTGTTTAGAGTCACTCAAGGTACATTATGTTATTAGTGGCTATTGTGAAGTGTGTTGTTTCCCTAATTCCTTTCTTGGCCCTTTCGTCTTTAGTGTACAGGAGGGCTTCTGATTTTTTGAGTTGATTTTGTATCCAGCCACGTTGGTGAAGGTGTTTATCAGTTAAGGGAGTTCTCTGGCTGAATTTTTGGGGTCGCTCATGTATACTATCATATCATCTGCAAATAGGGAAATTTTGACTTCTTCTTTTCCAATTTGTATCCCCTTGATTTCCTTTAGTTTTCTTATTGCTCCAGCTAGGAATTCAAGTACTATGTTGAAGAGATATGGAGAGAGTGGGCAGCCTTCTGTTGTCCCTCATTTTAGTGGGATTGATTTACCTTTCTCTCCATTGAGTTTGATGTTGGCTATAGGCTTGTTGTATATTGCCATTACTATGTTTAGGTATGTGCCTTGTGTACCTGATCTCTCCAAGGCTTTAAACATGAATGGATGTTGGACTTTGTTGAAAGCTTTTTCGGCATCTAAGGAGATGATCATGTGGTTTTTCTTCTGCAGTTTGTTCATATGGTGGATCACATTGATGGATTTCCATATATTAAACTACCCCTGCATGCCTGGGATGAAGCTTACTTGGTCATGGTGGATGATATCATTTATGTGTTCTTGGATTCTGTTTACAAGTATTTTATTGAGTATTTTTGCATCAATGTTCATAAGAGAGATAGGTCTGAAGTTCTCTTTTTTGTTGGGTCTTCGTGTGGTTTAGGTATCAAGGTGACTGTGCCTTCATAGAATGAGTTTGGTAATGTTCCTACTGTTTCTATTTTGTGGAATAGTTTAGAGAGAATTAGAGTTAGCACTTCTTTGAAGGTCTTGTGGAATTCTGCACTGAATCCATCTGGCCCACGGCTTTTTTTGGAAGGGAGACTGTTTTTTTTTTTTAATTAATTAATTTTTTTGTTATCAATCACAGGTTAGGTACTTTGCATCCCAAGCGTAGCCCCCTCCCTCATTCCCTCCCACCCTCCCCAACCCTCCCCAACCCTCCCTCATCTCCTCCCCGCCCCCTCCAAGTCCACCAATGGGGGGAGGACCTCCTCCCCTTCCATCCCACCCCAGCTCATCCTGTCTCCTCAGGGCTGGCTGCAAAGTCCTCCCCTGGGATCTAGCCAGTCTGTCACTCCCCAGCATGTATGGGGGAGGGTCAAAGAGTCAGCCATCAAGTTCAAGACTCAAACAGTCCCTGTTTCCCTCACTAGGGTCTTTATTCCTACACCGAGCTATCATGGGCCCCATCTGAGCAGGGGTTCCAGGCCACATCCACACGTGGCCCTTGGTTGTAGAAACCGTCTCATACAAGACTGGAAGGGAGACCGTTGATTTCCTTGGGGGATATAGGTCTATTCAGTTTTTCTGCCTGATCTTGAGTTAATTTAGGTAGATAGAATCTAACAAAAAATCGCCCATTTCATTTAGATTTTCAAATTTTGTGGCATATAATCTTTTGTAGTAAGACCTAATGATTCTTTGGATTTCCTCAGTCTGTTGTTATGTCCTCCTTTTCATTTCTGATTTTGCTTATTTGGATTGTTTCTCTCTGCCTTTTTGTTAGTTTAGCTAAGGGCTTGTCTATTTTGTTGATTTTCTAAAGAACCAGCTTTTGGCTTCATTGATTTTTTGAATTGTTTTATTTGTTTCTAATTGATTGATTTCTGCCCTGAGTTTGATGATTTCCAGCCGTCTGCTCCTCTTTGGTGTATCTGCTTCTTTTTTTCCTAGGGCTTTCAGTTGGGCCATTAAGTTGCTTATATGAGATGTTTCAAATTTCGTCTTGAAATCACTTAGTGCTATGAACTTTCCTCTTAACACTGCCTTCATTGTGTCCCATAGGTTTGGGTATGTTGTGTTTTCATTTTCATTGAATTCTAGGAAGTCTTTAATTTCTTTCTTTATTTCATCCCTAACCAAGCTGTCATTGAGTAGCAAGTTGTTCAGTTTCCATGTATGTGCAGACTTTTTGCTGTTTCTGTTGTTGTTGAGGTCCAGCTTTAGACCATGATGATCAGATAGGATCCAAGGGATTATTTCAATCTTCTTGTATCTGCTTAGGTTTGCTTTGTGACCAACTATATGGTCTATTTTGGAGAAGGTTCCATGAGGTGCTGAAAAGAAGGTATACTGTTTTGATTTTGAATGAAAAGTTCTGTAGACATCTATTAGGTCCATTTGATTTAGGGTGTCTGTGAGTGCCCTTCTTTCCCTGTTTGTCTTCTGACCGGATGATCTGTCCCTTGGTGAGAGTGGAGTGTTGAAGTCTCTCACTCTTAAGGTGTTGGGATCAATGTGAGATTTCAGCTTTAATAATCTTTCATTTACTAATGTAGGTGGTCTTGTATTTGGTGCATAAATGTTCAAAATTGTGATGTCCTCCTGTTGGAATTTTCCTTTGATGAGAAGGAAGTGCCCCTCCTCATCTTTTTTGATTAGTTTGGTCAAAAGACTATTTTATTAGATAGTAGGATCGCTAGCCCACCTTGTTTTCTGAATCCATTTTCTTGAAACACATTTTTCCAGCACTTTACTCTGAGTGAGTGTTTATCTTTGTTGCATAGGTGTGTTTCTTGAATGCAGCATAATGTTGGATCCTGTTTCTGCAACCATTCTGTTAGCCTGTGTCTTTTTATTGGAGAGTTGAGTCCATTGATGCTGATAGATAATAGTGACCAATGACTGTTAGTTCCTTTTATTGTGGAGTTGGTGGGCTTACTATGATTCATTGCCTTTTTTTCCCTTTTTAAATTTTTGCTGGGAGATTGTCTGTATCCTATATTTTCTTTGGTGTAGTTGTTTTCATTGGATTGGAGTTTTCCTTCTAGCATCTTATGTAGGGTTGGGTGTGTAGATATTGCTTAAATTTAGTTTTGTCATGGAATATTTTGTTTTCTCCATCTATGTTGATTGAAAGCTTTGCTGGGTATAGTATTCTGGGTTTGCATCTGTGTTCCCTTAAAGATTGCATGACCTCTGCCCAGGCCCTTCTGGCTTTCATAGTTTCTGATGAGAAGTCTTGTGTGATTCCGACAGGTCTCCCTTCATATGTTAATTGACCATTTCCCCTTGCTGCTTTTAATATTTTTTCTTTGTTTTGTAGGTTTGGTGTTTTGACTATGATGTGACATGAGGTATTTCTTTTCTGGTCTAGTCTATTTGGTGTTCTGTAGGCTTTTTGTATGTTTATGGACATCTCTTTCTTTAAATTAGGGAATTTTTCTTCTATGATTTTTTAAAAAAATATTTTCTGGTCCTTGGAGCCTGGAGTCTTCTTTTTCATCTATTCCTATTATTCTTAGGTTTCATCTTTTCATGGCGTCCTCGATTTCTTGAATATTTTGTCCTTTGGACTTTTCTGATTTTACTTTTTCTTTGAGTGAGGAATCAATTTCAGCAAGTGCATCTTCATCTCCTGAGATTTGCTCTTCCATCTCTTGTATTCTATTGGTGATGTTTACCTTTGTGGTTCCTGATCTTTTCTCTAAATTCTCCAGTTCTAGGTTTTTCTCTGTTTGTGTTTTCTTTATAGATTCTAATTCTGTTTTCATGCTTTGCACCATTTCCTTCATCTGATTGAAGGTGGCTCCTGTTTTTGTATTTGTTTCTTCTCTATATGTTTCTAATTGTTCCTCCACGTGGGCCATATATTCTTTTGAATTTTTTGAGAGCTCTGTTCGTTTCCTCTTTTTTTCCTGTAGTAACTGGATAATCATAGCTTTAAATTCATTTTCCTGAGTTTTTGCTGATTTAAAATATCTATTAGTTTTCGGTGTTGCTGTTGGGGCAATGGTGTCCTGATTTTTGTTGGGTGAGTTCTTACATCCACCCTTGGCCATTGCTTATATATAATCTTTGCTGTTTGTTCTTTGAGTCTGAATTCGGACTGGAACCAGCTTACTCTGGTGTCTGTTGAATTTTTCAGGAAGATCAGTGAGGTCCAGAGGTTTGAGGGTGTATGTTGTTGCTTCAGTTGTTCCTGGGAGAGAAAAAGCCCCTGGCGCAGAATTGTAAGCATGTTTGTGTGTGTGTGTGTGTGTGTGTGTGTGCATGCATGCAGGCTTGTACACTCAGACCCTGTTGCAGGGATGTTGGTCTTGAAGGAGGGTGCTAGGGTGTGTAGCTGCTTGGGATATATGGGTTGGGAGCAAGTGCAGGAGGTGATGCAGATGCTAGCGCTGTTAGCAAGCACAGATTGCGGGTATAACACACCTGAGCAGGTTTCCTGAATACCTGGTGGTCTACAGTCTGTGGTGGGATCAGCAGGCTGGACTCTGAGGTCTTAGGCTGACTCTGCGGGCGGGACACATACTCTGTTGTGGACTCTCTGAGCCCAGCCCTGGGTTCTGTGCTGGAAGCTGTGAGCCAGGCAGGCTGCACTCTGCTCTATCTGCTTCTTCAGCTGATATCCCCTCAGACAAGGCTGTGGGGAAATGCCAGAGATCTGTGCTTGGAGCGTGCAGCACTGTGCTCCTTGCAGGTTGCTATGTACACTGCGCGTTGCCTCCTCTGCTTCAATGCTGGTTGGGGTATCTCCGCTGCTGCCTTCCTGCAGGCTGCAGTATCTCCCCTGCTTCCTCTGCTGCAGGCTTGGCTATGTCCGCCGTTGCTTTCGCCCATTATGGGGAGGTGCCAGGAAATCGATTCCCCAGAAGTCCATGGAGATGTCCGTGGTTACCTGTGTCCTATTGGACTCAGTTCAGGTTTTGTCTCCCTTCTCCCCAGGGTCCTCGTATAGTTGTTTTGGGTTCCACAGCCCCTCGATTCACGTATTGGGGGTCCTTCCCTGTGGGGTTTTCTCCCAACAGGGAAATCCAGGCTCTGATGCCCTGGTGCGCACAGTTCTTCTGTGGCGGAGAGTTTGGTGCGCAGCAAGTCTCTGTGTTCCTGGGTGGAGCCTAGTTCAGAGATGGTGGCACATGCTAGCCATTCTGTGTGACCTTTTCCCCGGGGAAGGCTGGGTGACCTAGGTCAGTCCTGTTTCCTTCCTTCCCTGTGGGTTTTTCTCACAACTGGGACTCCCAGTCTCAGGTCTTTTTTGTGCCCACCGTGCAGCCTGGGAGGGTGATCAGGACACACAGGGGTGTTGCTCTGGTCTGGTGACTGAGTGCCTGTGCGACCTGGGATCTTTTCCGGGTTCTGGCTGGGTATCCAGGGAATGACTGGGCCGGTTCCCACACCTTGGGGCCTCCTCTCACCTGGAAAACAGGATGGCTGTTGTTTTAGGGCCCAGAGTTCAGGCTCTTAGTTGCTGTACTGAAAATGTTGTTCTACAGCTCAGAAGCAGCGTCCTCCTGGTGCCACCATCTTATCCCCCCCACCCCCAGTGTTATCTTCTAGCTTTAATCTGTGCATCCTTTTATGTAGTCATCTGTCATCTATTTTTAAGTATCCATGTATCTATGCATTTCTCTCTGTTTCTTGTATGTATTTATCGATGTGTCTACATATGTATCACCTATTTCTGTGTTTATCTATTTATTGATCTATCATTTACCTACCTGCATATGCATTTCTCTACCCAACATCCATCTATCTATGTGTGTGTGCATGTATGCATGTATCTAGATGTGTATGTATGCATCTATCTATCTATCTATCTATCTATCTATCTATCTATCTATCTATCTATCTATCTATCTATAACTTTAAGAAAATGGGACATTGACATAGTTCTTAAAGTTAAAAAGCATTTACAAGGTATTTCTGCATCTGTGCTTCATGGAGAAGGCATGCTAAAATCCAAGCTTCTGCTTTTTCTATTTTAAGCTTCTCTCACTGGTAACTGGAATTACCTGCAGAAGGAAATTCCACGGCTCAGTGGTGAGAATCTCCTACAGGCAATTTCAACTAATTAGAGGGAATGTGTCCTAATTTACAAGGGAAAAGACAGTTGTCTCAAGAATAATTAATTTCTACTATGAAATATGCATATATTAGTATGGTTACCTAAAAAATTAATTACCCTGTCTTTGACTATTTATCTTTCCTGGAATGCTGCTTACTTCAAAATGTAATTAAAATATTTAACACATAACAAGTGGAAAATTATTGCTCTGTTGCTATGTAGCCAGTATGTGAGGAAAGAAATACTGGGTTATAAGCATGTTGCAATTTCTCATTTTAATTCTTTTGGGCAAAGGATATTGGGGATTTCTTCAGATAATTATCTGAATTTATTCTGGGGTTTCTAGAGATTTGAGATTAGGCTCTGCTTAGTAATGTTGTGGTGGATGAGAAAAAAAACTTAAAAAAAGCAAACCTTTGTGGCTGTTTGATTCTCAAGATCTATAGTAGTTGATGGTACATCTGTTTTGGTGACTTCACGGCTGTGCCCAATAACACTTCTGTTGGAGGTAGAATGGTGAGTGTTCTGTAAAATCACCTCATAATTTACTGTAGCCAGTTGTCAATCACTGACAATTTTCACGTTCCACATCTACCTTCTAGAGGTTTCTATTGTCACATTAGAAGGTAGAGTCTATTTCTTTTCTCTTTAAATCTGAGTGGTACTTTCTCTTTTCCTTTCCCTCTATCTCAATAAGTAGAACTTGGCAACCATCTCATCTTTGAATATTTTCCTCTTGGAATTTTGCTTCCATGTTGCAAGGACGACCACACCACATGAAGGGGTCATGTATCAGCCCTTCAACCAATAGGCTGAGATAATCAGTGTCAACATCAACTTGCAAATAGATAACTGAATGTTTTTCTTTTCTTTCTTTTCTTTTTTTGAGACAGATTCTCAGGCATACCACTCTGGTATTGAATTCCCTAGGTAGCCAAAGATAACCTTAAACTCTGATCCTCCTACCTCCACCTCCTGAGTGTTGGGACTGTATATGTGTGCTACCATGTCCAGTTTATACAGGGTTTTGTGCAAGGACCAGTCAAGTACCCTACCAATGGAGTCACACTGTCACTCCCAGAATGAATCTCTCTCTCTCTCTCTCTCTCTCTCTCTCTCTCTCCCTCTTCTGGACAGGGTTTCTCTGTGTAGCTGTGCCTGTCCTGGAACTTGATCTGTAGATCAGGCTGGACTCAAACTCTGGGATTACTTGCCTGTGTGTCCTGAGTTAAAGGTGTGTGCTACCACTGCCCGGTGCATGACTCATTTTTATAGAAGTTCATACCCACACTGTAATACCTTTTTAAAATTCTCTTGACCTTTGTGCTAAAATATATATTAAAATATCTTTTAAAAATCCCCTCAAAAATTTCAACTTTGTTTCATACTGACTTGTCCTGAAAATTTTTTATCTTAAATTTATTTATTTATTACAATTTATTTGCTTTGTATCCCAGCTGTAGTTGCCTCTCTTGTCCCCTCCTAGTCCTATCCTCCCTCCCTTTCCTCCTCCTATATCCCTCTTCCAGTCCACTGATACAGGAGGCCCTCCTCCCATTCCATCTGACCTTAGCCTATCATGTATCATAAGGACTGGCTGCATTGTCTTCCTCTGTGGCCTGATAAGGCCGCCCCCACTCCCTCAAGGGAAGGTGATCAAAGAGCCAACCACTGAGTTCATGTCAGAGAAAGTCTCTGCTCCCCATATTAGGAAACTCACTTGGAGAGTGAGCTGCCACAGGTTACATCTGTGCAGGAGTTCTACACTATCTCCAAGCATGATCCTTTGTGGGAGCATCAGTCTCAGAAAAGACCTCTGGACCCAGATTTTTGGTTCTGTTGGTCTCCTTGTGGAGCTCCTGTCCCCTCCAAGTCTTTCTATCTCTCTCTTCTTTCATATGATTCCCTGCACTCTGCCCACAGTTTGGCTATGACTCTCAGCATCTGCTTTAATACCCTACTGGGTAGAGTCTTTCTGAGGCCCTCTGTGGTAGGCTCCTGTCCTGTTCCTTGTTTTCTCCCTCTTCTGGTTCTTATCCTTATTGGCACAGGAGACAATTTACTGAACAGAACATCAACAGCAGAGGCTCTAAGATCAACAATCAATAAATGGGACTTCATGAAACTGAAAAGCTTCTGTAAAGCAAAGGACACTGTCATTGGAACAAAACAACAGCCTACAGATTGGGAAAGGATCTTCACCTACTCTATATCTGACAGAGGGCTGATATCCAGAATATATAAAGAATTTAAGAAGTTAAACAGCAACAAACCAAGTAATCCAATTAAAAAATGGGGTACAGAGGTAAACAGAATTCTCAATAGAGGAATATACAATGGCAGAGAAACACTTAAAAAGTAATGTTCAATATCCTTAGTCATCAGGGAAATGCAAATCAAAATGGCCCTGAGATTTTATCTTACACCCATCAGAATGGCTAAGATAAAAAACTCAAGTGACAATACATGCTGGAAAGGATGTGGAGAAAGGGGAATCCTCCTCCATTGCTGGTGGGAATGTAAACTTGTACAACCACTTTGGAAATCAATTTCGGAGTGGTGCTTCTTGAAGATCCAGCTATAGCACTCCTAAGCATATATCCAAAACATATTCAAGTATATAACAAGGACATTTGCTCAACCATGTTCATAACAGCTTTATTCATAATAGCCAGATCCTGGAAACAACCCAGACGTCCAACAATGGAGGAATGGATACAGAAATTGTGGTACATTTATCTACACAATGGAATACTATTCAGCAATTAAAAACAAGGAAATCATGAAATTTGCAGGCAAATGGACTGAACTAGGAAAGATCAACCCTGAGTCAGGCAACCCAGAAGCAGAAAGTCACACATGGTATACACTCACATATAAGCAGATATTAAACATATAATATAGGATAAATATACAAAAATCTTTACACCTGGAATTTTTTTATTATATTAAAGTTAAGGAATTGGTCCATAAAAGATTGGATAAAAGAAGTCCTGAGGCTACTGTCAGTGACAGTGTGGAGCTGTGTCTCCTTCCCTTTTGTCACCAATAGAGTATAATAGTGAATGTTTGCTTGCAAGGTGTTGTGTGATGTTGAGAGGCAAGGCTGCCCAGTAAGTATTGCTAACAAGATTAGATCTCACAGAAATACTATCAGAATTTACCAGTAAAATTGTTGTAGCCATCATAGCAACAATGGAGGAAAGTTCTCCTGATGATAATGCTTGTTTCTCTTCTCCAGCACTAGCAATTGTCTTCAGAATTGGGTTGAAGCAATCAGCTGCACGGACTTCTCTCCACATGGTCTCTGTGAATGGTACTAGTGGAAACTCATTTTACCATTGTCAATGGCTCTTTTCTCTGACAAGAGCATATGATACCCTGGGGATCACCCTGTCACTTTTAACAGGATGTATGTTCTGCCAGCTTTAACACAAACCCTTCCATATCTTTGTTAGATTCTGCCAAGGCATTTTACAGCAATTGTGATGATCTGCTTTCTTCAAGTGATGATTGTGTTTTGGAGTTGACAACACAAGAAGCCCATATAAATGGATTGTAGGGATTCCATAGCTATCAGGGCTGGCAGCCACCTTCTGTCTGTAGAGAACTGAAACTGAAATGGGAGCCTGAAAGTGTATGAAAATTACATGTCTATTGTGAAGCAGAGTGTAGAACTCCCACCATCAATTAGCAGTCCCTCTATAGGCTTAGAACAGGGCTCAGTCTATAAAGTGATTGGCAAATGTCATAGTTAGGATTTTTCTTTTTTCTTTCTTTCTTTCTTTCTTTCTTTCTTTCTTTCTTTCTTTCTTTCTTTCTTTCTTTCTTTCTTTCTTTCTTTCTTTCTTTCTTTTTTAGGATTTCTCTTGTGCTAAAACACCATGGCTTAGCAATTTGTGGAGGAAAGAGTTTATTATTCCTTATAGCTTATACGTCCATCATCCATAGAAGTCAGGGCAAAAACTCAAAGAAGGAACCTGGAGACAGTAAGTGATGCAGAGTCCTTGGATGAGTGCTTCTTACTGGCTCCCTCATAGTTCCTTCAGCTTGCTTTTTTTTTTTAAATAGCAGTCAGGACTACCAGTCCAGGGATAGCATCATCCACAAGGTGTTGGCCCTCTCACATCAACCACTAATTAAGAAAATCTCCTACTCATGCCATGGTAGCATAGGGGTTAGAGAATAACTTTCAAATGTTCTTGCCTTTCACCTTGTTTTGTAGCAGTGCCTGTCAGGTAATTTCTGCTGCTGACATGTCTATTTTACACTATCTGGCCAGAGAACTTCTGGCAGATTCTTACATCTTTGCCTCCCATTTTGCTTTAGGAGTGCTAGGATTAAAGATGTATCTAAATGAATTGTGTGTATGTGTGTGTGTATGTGTGTGTGTGTGTGTGCTCATTTCCAGGAACTGAACTTAGTCCTCAGGCTTGTGTGGCAAGTGCTTTCTACCCACTGAGCCCTGTTGCCAGGATAGCAACTCTTGCCTGTCTTACATTGAATTTGGTATTGTAGCTCATCTAGAGACGATTTATACGGGAGTCTGTGTGTAAGCTGTATGCAAACACTATGGCATTTTATATAAAGAACAGAGTCTCAGTTAATTTTTATATGGTTATGGAGGTCCTGAAGCCAATTAATATGAAATTTTCTTGTCTGGCTTCTTTTATTTACCTTTATGCTTTTGAGTTGCAAGCATCAGCAATACCATCATTGATTTCTCGGCTTACATGTTGCATGGCAACAGGTTGTTTGAAGTTTCTAGTGACTGTGAATAAAATCGATCTAAACAACAAGTGTATGTTTTGTGCACACATGTTTTTCACTTCTTTCAGCTAAATACCTGGGAACAGAATTGTAGGGGTCACACCATTAGTGAGTAACTCTGCTATTATAATCCTTTTTACTGGTAATCTTTCTATGAGGTTGTGCAGTGTGGAAGCCAGGATTTGACAATGGGCAACAATTGTAACACTTTTTTTGTAACCATAATTTTACTTTTGAAAAACAGTCTCTGACAGAAACCAGAGCTCATGGACTGGCTAGACTGCTTGGCACCCTCCCATCTCTACCTCTGTAGTGCTAGGATTCCAGATGTTTGTCAGCAAGGCCAGCTTTTTATGTGGTGCTCAGGATCCAAACTTAGGTTCTCATGTTTGTACAGCAGGCACTGTACCTATGGAGCCATCTTTCCAGCCCTTATGGTTTGATTTTTAAACTTTAGCAATCTTATTAAAAGTATAGGTGGTTTGTGTATGTTTGCACGTGATCATGTGCATATGGAATATGTTTGTATTTGTGCCTGTGCATGTAGAAATCAGAAGTCAATGTCACATATTT
The DNA here is from genome assembly GCA_028658305.1 of Pachyuromys duprasi. NCBI lineage: Eukaryota > Metazoa > Chordata > Mammalia > Rodentia > Muridae > Pachyuromys > Pachyuromys duprasi. The sequence goes on from CM053742.1 coordinate 2,266,595, forward strand.
TCCTTTCTTGTCCACTTTTTTTTTGATAGAGTCTCTTACTGATGTGGATTTCACTAATACATCTGGATTGGCTAGTCAGGGCATCCTAAGGAACCTCCTGGCTCTGCTTTCCAGTGCTGTTACAGGTATATCCTTCCCATGTCCATATTTTTTAATGGGACCAAACTCAGGTTCTCATACTTATATGGCATATACCATTACCCACTGAGTCTTCTCCATGACCACATACTTTTAAATCTTAGCTGTTTTATTAGTTGTACAGGGATTATAAACTGGATTTCCTTGATGGCTAATGCTTTTGAGAGTATTTTCATAAAGTGGTCTAGTAATTTGTATATTCTCTTCCGATTGTATATTCTCTTCTCTTACCCCTTTGGCTCATTTCAGAAGCTTAGGTTCTTTTACTTCTCCCTCTTCAGAGTAATATAGTCTGTGTACAAATCTTCTAAGTTCAGTTTTGAAAATTTTCTTCCCAGGCTGTGGATTTTCTTTTCATTTTTTTCTTGTATCTTTCAAAGAGCAAATGTTCTTAACCATGATGATATCTATTTTTATCATGTTAAAAAGTAGGTTAGGCCTTGTTTAGAAAGCATCACCTTTTCCAAATTCCCAAAGGTCTTTCTCTTCAGCTTCTTTTCAGAAATCTAGTAGTATTAGCTTTATCATATAGAATGAATAAAGTAAGTTTTAGCTTTTATACATAGGGTGGATTTTCAGTCAACTCGGGGGTTTGAGATAGAATAAGTCAAGATGTTTTCCTTATGAAAATATCCACTTGTCTCTCTATTTGTATGCAAAAATTGAATTTTCACTTAGAAACATTCTAAGCACCTACTATAAGGACTTGACCATTGACACAGTTGCACTATGTTTTATCGTGTGTGTTTGTGTATATAGTTATATGTGTTTGTGTATGTAGAAGCTAAAGGAGCATCTCACCTGTTATTCTTTAGATGCCATCTCCTTCCATTTTTTGAGATAGGGTCTCTTAGTAGGACCTGGGCACTGCTGACGTGGCAAGGCTGTGTTACCAAGGAGTGCTAGGGGTCTGCCTGTCTTTGTTTTTCTAGTGCTCGAATTACAGACACATGCTGATGTACCTGGCTCTTTTTTTTCTTTTATTGAAATAGTTTTTCATAAAAAATATTCTGATTATAATTTTCTCTTCCCCAACACCTCCCTGATCCTCTTCACTACCTCTCCTATCATGGTTTGTAGAAAATGGCCTCCACAGGCACATGGGGAGTAATACTATTTGAAAGGATAAGGACATGAGGCATTGTTGGAGTATATGTGGCCTTATTAAAAGAAGTGTGTTACTGGGAGTGTGCTTTATGGTTTCACATGCCCAAGCTAGGCCCAGTCTCTCTTTCTGTTGCCTGCCTATCAGGATATAGAACTCTAAACTCCTTCTACAGCACCATGTCTGCCTGTGCACTGTGCCCAAACAAGATGATAATTAACTGAATTTCTGAACCTGTAAGCCAGGCCCAATTAAATGTTTTCTTTTATAAGAGTCGACATGGTCATGATGTCTCTTCAACAGAAACAGAAACCCTAAGACACCTGCCTTTCAAATGTACAACTGTTCTTTCTCACCCTCTTTATAAAACAGGCCTCTAAACAACAACAAAAAACAGTCAAGTAAACAAACAAACATAAAACAAATTGGAATAGGATAAAACAAATGAACAAGCAGAAATAGAAGAGCCAAAGAAAAGCATGAGAAACACATCTAGATACAGAGAGCGAGACTTACCCATGTTGGCATACACAAAAATCCCATAAAAACACAGAACCAGAAACCATAATATATGTGCCAACAATCTGTAAGAAAATAAAAAGGTCATGACAGATCATGTGAGACAAAAACTTCCAGAAATGTCATTATGTTCCTTTTGTGTTGGCCATCTACTGCTATACATGGGGTCTGCCCTTAAGAATGGTTTGTATACCCAGGAGAAAACTATTTTTCCTTTGCAGGCAATTATTAACTGGAGATAACTGATGGGTTGGGGATGGGGGTTTGTATTCACATCTTTCAACATTGATACCCCACCTGGCCCAGACTTGTGTATTCATGCTGCCACACTCTCTCTGAGTTCATATGTGCATTCATCCTGATGTATTTAGAAGTCTTGTTTCTTTGGTGTCCTCCATCCCCATTGGCTCTTAAAATCATTTTGCCTCCTCTTCTACAGAGTTTCCTGAACCCTGAGGGGAGAGATTTGATGGAGATATCCCATTTAAGACTAAGTGCTCCAAGATCGATCTCTCACTCTGCACATTGTTCTATTGTGGGTCTCTGTAGTTGTTCCCTTCTGCTGTAGAGGAAACTTCTCTGGTGATGGTTGAGTGAGACACTGATCTGTGAGTATAGCAGAATGTTTTATGGTTCATTTTATTGTTACATTCCTTTATCAAAACAATATTTGGCTTTCCCCTAGGTCCCTGGCTTATCTAGTCTCAGGTTCTTGAGCACCTAATCAGAGTGAAGCATGAGTCCAATCTCGTGGAGTTGGCCTTGAATCCAATCAGATGTTTGTTGGCTACTTCTACAAGCTTTGTGCCACTATTGCACCATTGCATCTTGCATGCAGGTCACTATTTTATATAAAAGGGCTTGCAGCTGGGTTTGTGTTAACCTTTCTCCTTTGGTAGCATGTAAAGTAACTTCCAGTATCATTAATGCTAACGTAGGGGTGAAGGCTCTAGGTAGCCACAAGCTCTACTTCTCTATATTCAATGAGTTTTGCAGGTGTTGTCTTCAGCAAATGTCAGTTTGTAGAGAGCAACCAATAGACTTGGCAATAGTCTGGGTTATTTTGTGGTTTCCATATGGATCCTTTGCCGAATGACTCAGTTATGTGTAACACATTCCCAGAATTAGAGGCTTTGTTTGGTGATGAGAGATGTCTAGTTGGAACTCCATCTTCCCCATTATTTGGTGATTCCATTTAGATATCCTTTATATACGTATATATTTTAGGAAGCTTCTACTGTATTAGACTTCCATATGACCCCTCAAATGGCACTTAGTTTTAGCTGTCTCTCCCAATATCCCTTCCCCCCTCCCCTCTCTATCCTTCTTATTTTATTCTCCTGGTTTAGCTCCCCTCTGCCTCATGCACCCACAGCTATCTATTCTATTTTCAATTCCTGGAGAGAAAAAAACTCTCTCCCTTAGTCTCTATCTCTGTACCTAACCTCTGTGGTTAAGTAGATTGTAGTTTGCTATCAAAGACCTAGCAGCTAATATCTATGTATAAGACAGTACATACCATATTTATCTTTCTGGGGCTAGCTTGTCTCACTTAGTATGATTTTTTTCTAGCTCCATACATTTACTGTTAATTAAATGATTTTATATTTTAACAGCTGAATAATAGTCTATGTATAAATGTACCACATTTTCTTCATCCATTCTCCTCTTGAAGGACATCCAGGTTGTTTCCAGTTTCTGACTATTATGAATTAAGGCACAATGAACATTGTAAACAAGCGTCCTTGTGGTAAGATGGAGTGTCTTTTTGGTATATGCTGTATAAGAGTGGTATAGCTGAATCTTGATGTAGATCAATTCCCATCTTACTGAGGAGCTGCTACAGGGATTTCCATAGTGGTTGTACAAATTTGCACTCCACTAGCAATGCAAGAGTGTTACCCTTGCTCTACATCCTCACCAGCATGATCTGTCTGCCACGTGTGTTATTCATCTTAGCCATTCTGACAGGTATTGTGTTGTTCCACATTCTGCTTTGTCTTTCAGGTTGTCAAGGTGCCACCACACCCCAAGCCAGGAAGAATGAAGTAGAATCTGGACCAGATGGGTCTTCAGGATCCAGGTCCATTTTGGGGTACCAGAGGGAGAGCCTTACAGCCCTTTTGTGCAAATACAGCCCTTCACCAAGAGGAATGAGAAGTGAAGCAGTGGGAGAACAGGAACTCAGCTGTCAAGATTGCCAGGTGGGCAGGTCTGAGGATCCAGGGGTGAATGTCCAGAGAGAGTGAACAAGCAAAGGCCTTTTCTGAAACAACCTTTCAAATGTTACAGCTCAGTGAAACAGCAACCCTTAGACAACCCTCAGTGAATCAGCTTGTGCCAGTTTGTTTGAGATGGACAGGGACTATATGAACCTTGGGGATTGGGAAGGGATTTTCAGGGTGAATGCATCCATTTGTTTGTTCCATTCCTTAGAGCTATGCCTCACTTCCTCATCTTTTATTGCTTTCCTGACTTCTGCAGTTATTCCTGCTTATGTATGCATACCTGAAGATTTGGAGCTAGGAACTGCAGATGAGAGAGAACATACAGTGTTTGTCATTCTGGTTCTTGATTACCTCAATAAGTATAGTAATTCCTAGTTCCACTCATTTACCTGCAAATTTCATTATTTCATTTACATTTGCATAGTATTTTATTGTGTATATGTACCACATTTTCATTATGTATTCATCAGTGAAAGGTTATTTACAGTGTTTCCATTTCCTGGATATTATGAACAGGGTGACAATGAACATTGTTAAGCAAGTATCTGTGGAGTAGGGTGCGAGTCCTTTGGACATATGCCAAGTAAGTATAACCCCTTATATGAAAGATTTACTTTAAGCTGGTTGAGGGTTCTCTACACTGCCGTTCAGAGTAGCTGGGCCAGTTTGCAATCCTACCAAAGGCGAGGATTCCCTTTTCTCCACATTCTGTCTAGCATTCATTGTTATTTTGATTTTAGCCATTCAGATTGTATAAGATGAAATCTCAAAGTTGTTTTAATTTGTATTTATGTAAGAACAATGAAAAGTTTTTTGTGATATTTTGTAGCCACAGATCCTATTTCTTAGTTGGATCTCTCTCTCTCTCTCTCTCTCTCTCTCTTTCTCACACACACACACACACACACACACACAGTTCTTTATATACTCTGGATATTAATCTTTGTCAGAAATATAGTTGTTAAAGATTCTCTCCCACTCAGTGGGCTTTCTTTTCACTTTAATTGTTTACTTAGCTATACAGAAGTATGTTTTTCCTAATAAGAGTACAGGAGAGTTATTTATGGGCCAGAACTAACACTTGTTTGACTCTGTGCTGTTCCCTTGAGCTGTCTTTTAGGGGAATGTTCCTTGATGTGGGGATGGGCTTAATAGCTGATTGTAAGCCAGTGTTGTTTTCTTCTTTTATAGAAATGGAACCAAATTGGAGGTCAATAGGCATTAGCAGAAATTTCTCAGCAAGTCTAAACTTCAATTATGTTACAAAATTTTCTTCCCTCCAGTTTCTAAACAACTCTGGCTAGTATGCTATTATCTTCTGGTTATACTGGAGGCAACGCTTCTTTGGTTAAATTCTACTTTGTGTAACTGAAGTGGAAGTTTCTGGTTTCTTTGAAGACTCAGTTTTGTCATGTGATGTTTTGCTGATGGGCACATGCTCTTTTGCTGTGAGGGCTCTCATGAGAGGGGTGTGACTTTGGTCAGCTGAGAATATCCATGGATGGACTCTGAGGAGAGGAGATAGATACACAGAGGCCCACACAAAGTGAGACATTGCTTTTTGGATCAACATGGGTGCACTAATCTTCGTGCTTTGACAGTTGACTTTGCACAGGGAAACATTCCAGAGAATTTCTTGGGGCAATCCAACTAAGTCTTGTGGCTTTCACTGAGTTGTCATGCTGATTTGTATTGTTGCCTTTGTGGTGTTGGCCTTTGGACTGGACTGCTGGTATCCTGAAGACTGAATTTGGTAATCCCTTAAAGACCCATTTACCCTAATAAGGGGGAAGTAGATAAAAGAAGCTCCTTTTATTACTCATCTCCAATCTAAGGTTGGAGGTTGAAAGGGAGGTAAAGGTATTTAAGAACCTTAAATGAAGTAGGTTTGGTGAAAAAAATCTAAGCTTCTATATAACTTAATATTTCCTAAGCAAGTTTATTAGTAAACCCATTACAGTAGCAATTTACTACCTCATGTTTCTTCTGTATCAATTTAACAACACAAGTTGAAGAGAAACAAACATGAAAAAACAGGGTGTTTTCTTCCAGGAGGAATCAGTTTCATGTCAGAGACAGCTCCTGCTCCTCTTAATAGGGAACCCAAATGGAGACTGGGGTGCCTATGGGCTACATCTGAGCAGGGGTTCTAGGTCATTTCTGTGCATGGTCCTTGGTTAAAGCATCAGTCTCTGTGGGGCACCCTGGGTCCAGGTTTTCTGGTGTTGTTGATCCCCTTGTGGAGCTTCTCTCTGCTCCATGTCCTTCTATCCCCCCTTCTTCAATAAGACTTCCTGTGCTCAGTCCAAGGTTTGGCTGTGAGTCTCTGCATCTGCTTCAATTCTCTGTTGGGTGGAGTGTTTCAGAGGACATCTATGGTAAGCTCCTCTCCTGTTCCCTCTGTTCTGCCACTTCAGGTGTCTATCTTGTTTTATCTTCTGAATGAGAATTAAGCATCCTCCCTAGGGTTCTCCTTGTTGCTTAGGTTCTTTAGGTCTGCAGATTTTAGTATGTTTATCCTATATTATATGGCTAATATCCACTTATAAGTGAGTATATACCATTAGTGTCTTTCTGCTTCTGGGATACCTCACTCAGGATGATCTTTTCTAGTTCCATCATTTGTCTTCAAATTTCACCATTTCTTTGTTTTTAATAACCAAAGAGTACACCAGTGTGTAAATGTGCCACAGTTTCTTTATCCATTCTTTGGATGAGGGAAATCTGGGTTGTTTCCAGGTTGTGGGTATTATGAATAAAGCTGCTATGAACCTAGTTAAGCAAATGTCCTTGTATGGTGGAGCATGTTTTGGGTATATGCCCAGGAGTAGTATAGATGAGTCTTGAAGTAGCACTATTCCCAATTTTCTGAGAAAGCACCAGATTCATTTCCAAGTGGTTGTACAAGTTTGCATTCCCACCAGCAATGGAAGAGGGTTCCCCTTTCTCCACATCTTCCCCAGAATGAATTGTCACTTGAGTTTTTGATCTTAGCCATTCTGATCAGTGTAAGATGGAATTTCAGGATTGTTTTGATTTTCATTTCCCTGATAACTAAGGACATTGTGCATTTTTATAAGTATTTCTCCTCCATTCAACATTCTTCTGTTGAGAATTCTCTGTTTAGCTCTGTACCCAATTTTAAAATTGGATTATTTGTATCTACATTGTTTTAAGCCACCAACCTCATGGTGCTTTGTTCCACATAATATAGGAAACCCATAAGGTGTTATCTTACAGTTATACTGCGGTATCTTTTTCTCCTTATGTATGCATATGTGTGTGAGTGCATGTGTATATGCATTCATGTATATGTGGAGGCCAGAGGTTAAACTTGGAAGTTGTTCCTTAACATGGCCATATACCTTGTTTTGAGAGAGGGTCTCTCACTCAGACCTGACACTCAATGATTAATTTTGGCTTCCTGGTTATTGAACCCCAGGGCTCCTTTGGTTTCTATGCCTTCAGTTCTGTGATTAGGAATGAACTAAGACTTTTGTCCTTATGCAGAAGGTACTTTACCAAGTAAGGTATCTCTCTGATCTTATAATTGCATAGTACTTGGGAATAGATACACTTTCTCCTATCCTTTGCACACATACTGAAACAGAGTGAAAAACCACAGTAACAGCTCTTGATATTCTTGCAGAAAGTGGAATGAAGGCTGAAAACATTGTGGAAAGTATAAGCAAAGAAAGTATACGTGCTGTTATACACACATTACTAAACTCTCTCACCAAACAATCTCATAGTGTTTATGATTTGTTTATATATTTAAATATTTTACTTATTTATTTTCTTTTTATGGGTGGTTTGCCTTCATATCATGTACATATGTGCATGACAGGTGCCAACTGAGGCCAGAAGAGATTATCAGATCCCCCTGAATCTAGAGTTATAGATGATTGTGAGTTGCCATGTAGGTGCTGAGACTTAATCCCTGGATCCTCTGGAAGAGCAACCAGTGCTTTCAACTTCTAGGCCATCTCTCCAGATCCCTCACAATGTTTATGATAAGAGGTAGTGCAGAATCTACCTTTAAACAAAAATTCTGTCTCTCCTCATCCCTCTCACCATTTGTGATAATTTATTAAAGCTATTCTTTTATTTTTCTATGTAGAGACTATATACTCATTGTTCACAGAACTGCCCCTACCAAAAAATCACACCCTTGGAAGCTCCTCCCCAAATACACTTTCCTCACAACCCCAATAAGCAGCTTTTTTGCAGAACAAAGACAGGAAGCCCTACATCTTCAAGATGAGCCTCTCAGACTAGGGATACAAGGCACATACCTAAACATAGTAAAGGCAATATACAGCAAGCCTATAGCTAACATCAAACTCAATGGAGAGAAACTCAAATCAAACCCACTGAAATCAGGGACTAGGCAAGGCTGCCCATTGT
>CM053742.1:2275491-2313116 GCA_028658305.1 Pachyuromys duprasi
AGCTTTTCATGTTACTGTGACAAAATATCCCAACAAAAGTAATTTAGGAAGGAAGGAAGGAAAGAGGAGAGGAAGGAAAGAAGGAAAGAAGGAAGGAAGGATTTATTTGGGCTTACAGTTGGAATGTACTGTTCATCATGATGGGGCAGTCCTGATGACAGTTTAAGATAACTCCTCATATGCCACCTGTAGCCAGGAAGCAGAAAGAGGTGATTTTTAAAAAATGATAGATATATTGGTGCTTTGATTGCATGTCTGCCTGTGTAAGGGTGTCAGATACCCTGGAAAGGGAGTTACAGACATTTGTGAACTGCTGTGTGGGTCCTGGGACTTGAAGCTGGGTCCTCTGGAAGAACAGTAAATGGTCTCAAACACTGAGCCATCTCTCTAGCTCGCCCCCAAGAGGTGAATATTGATGCTTGGCTTACCTTTTCTTTTATACTGAGTATTGGCCTTCAGCCCATAGAATGCTGTAGCCCATCGTTAAGACTGGGGTCTTCCTGCTTCAATTAGCCTGATCAATGCAATCCCTTGCAAACATGCCCAGAAGATAATCTCATGTAGAAAATTTCTCACAGGCATGAGAAAAGTCTTTTTCCCCTAGGTGATTCTAGATTTTGTCAAGCTGATACCATGAACCTTCATGATTGATACTTCTGGAACAAGCATGAGGATCTGAGTTCTAACCTCAGAACCCATGTAAAAGCTGGACTTTGTGCATGATTAAAATTCCAGTGCTGGAGAGGTGGAGGCAAGAGAATCACTGGGGCTCACTGGCCAGCCAGACTAGTCTAACTGGTGAACTCCAAGCCAATGAGGGATTCTGCCTCAAAAACAATGTAGACAGTTCCTGGGGAGTGGTATCTGAGGTTAGAATAGTCTCCACATGTATATCTTCCCAAATACTCATATCAATGCCACACCAAAGAAATAAAAAAATGAAAACAGATTAATAAAATAAAGGAAAGCATGACCTAAAATTTAAAAAAAGCTATGTGTGTACACAGATAAACCCATAGGCAACGTCACTCATTGTCTCTCTACATCATCTCACTAGGTACTCACACATACATGGTTTCACTGATACTGCTTTGAGGTCGTGAATTTTAGTTTTGAAAAACAGAATTTCTAACTGTTCCTTCTTTCTGTTCTCAATAGCCTAAATTAGGGTCAATTCTTTGATGAACACATTCATTTTCAATTTAACTGTTCATTTAAAAAAAGCTTTAATATGCAATTCTGAAAGTAGAGTCTATATTTGTAGAGCCAAACAACTTCATTTTGGAAGTATTTTAAAAATTTACACTTGCACTATAAGAATGCAGACTTCTATCTTGTCATTTTACCAAATACTGAATGACAACTGTTTATATTATGCTAAGTAATTAATTATAACTTATTATTTTATTTTATTATTATTTTTAATGTAGTTTATTTATTTTTATATCAATCACAGGTTAGGTTTTTTGCATCCCATGCATAGCCCCCTTCCTTTTTCCCTCCCACTCTCCCCATCCCTCCCTCATCTCCTCCCCGCCCCCTCCAAGTCCACCGACAGGGGAGGACCTCCTCCCCTTCCATCCAACCCCAGTTCATCTTGTCTCCTCAGGGCTGACTGCAATGAATTATAACTTATTTAGAGATTATTTAATGAGCATGTGAAGATATGTGTAGATTATGTGCTCACACCACTGCATTTTACAAAAGGAACTTTAAGGTCTTGTTTTCTTGATGACTGTATGTGGAGAGGGAGAACCAACACATCAAGAATATTGAAAGCTATCTCCCCCTTTCAGTGGACTAGGAGAGGGAAGTATGGAGAGGGGGAAGAGAGAGGGAAAGTGAGACAGGGAGGAGATAAGGGAAGGGGCTGCAATTGGGATATAAAATGAATAAATTGTATAAAAATACAAAATAAAATAAAATGCATTTGAAGAAAAAAGAAAGGGAGAAAAAAAGAAGAAAAAAGAAAATTGAAGGATGACTGGAGAAACCTTTGGGACATGGCTCCAAAGACAAGTTACACAAGGTGACCCTCTGAAGGAATGAATATACTCTTTAGTGTGACAGTCAGGAAGGGTAAGAAATGAATTGTTCAATTTAGCCAGAGACTCAGTAAGCTTGGACAGTGCATCTGGCTCTTTGTGATTCATGGTGGAATGGCTTCATGAATATTTCAGGGAACATTTATATTAAGCCCCTTAACAGTTCTACAGCTAAAATGATCCAAAGGGAAGCAAGGAAGCAAAAGAAGGAAGCAATGCTTCCTATCAATAAGATGATAGCATTGCAGCTATTTTATTGTGATCATTATTAGTGGTCGAGGTCTGTGCCCAGTGTTTCTTGGCCTCTTATTCAAGAATACAGTACAAGTTCACATAGTTCGCACAGTACCAAAGAAATTGTATTAAAAGCAAAGTGGCAGCAAAGTAAGAAACACTGTCACGATTGACAGAGGGTGACATGTGTGAGGCTATACAAGGGCTCTGTATTTTCTTTCATTCATTTATTCATTTATTTTTATTTATTACAATTTATTCATATTGTATCCTGGTTGTAGGCCCCCTCATCTCCTCCGAGTCCAACCCACCCTTCGTCTTCCTCTCCCCCTCATCCCTGCTTGCCCCTCTCCTAGTCTACTGATAGGGGTGGTCCCCCTCCCCTTCTGTCTGACCCTAGCCTATCAGGTCTCATCAGGGCTGGCTACATCATCTTCCTCTGTGGCCTGGCAAGGCTGCACCCCCAGGGAGAGATGATCAAATAGCAGGACATTGAGTTCATATCAGAGACAGCCCCTGATCCCCTTACTAGGGTACCCACTTGGAGATTGAGCTACCATGGGCTACTTCTGTGCAAGGATTCTAGGTTATCTCCATGCGTGGTCCTTGGTTGGAGTATCAATCTCTGCAGGCCCCTCTGGGCCCAGGTTTTTTGGCTTTGTTGGTCTCCTTGTGGAGCTCCTGTCCACTCCAGGTCTTTCTGTCTACCTCTTATTCCATAAGGTTTCCTGTACTCTGCCCAAAGTTTGGGTTGAATCTCAGTATCTACATCGATACTCTCATGGGTAGAATCTTTCAGATGCCCTCTGTGGAAGGCTCCTGTCCTGTTCCTTGTTTTCTCCTACTTCTGATATCTGTCCTCTTTGCCCTTCTGAATGAGGTTTTAGCCTCTTCCCTACAGTCCTCCTTGTTGCTTAGTTTCTTTAGGTCTGTAGATTTTAGTGTGCTTATCCTATATTATGTGGCTAATATTCACTTATAAGTGTATGTATACCATGTGTGTCTTTCTGCTTCTGGATTACCTCACTCAGGATGATATTTTCTAGTTCAGTCCATTTGCCTGCAAATTTCAGGATTTCCTTGTTTTTAATTGCTGAGTAGTATTCCATTGTGTAAAGGTACCACAATATTTGTATCTATTCTTCAGTTGAGGTACATCTAGGTTGTTTCCAGATTGTGGCTATTATGAATAAAGTTGCTATGAACACAACTGAATAAATGTCCTTATTGAATGGTGGGTCAACTTTTGGATATATGCCTAGGAGTAGTGTAGCTGGATCTTGAGGTAGTACTATTCCTAACATTCTGAGAAAGGGCCAGATTGATTTCTAAAGTGGTTGTACAAGTTTACATTCCCACCAGCAATGGAGGAGGGTTCCCCTTTCTCCACATTCTCTCTAGCATGTGTTGTCACTTGAGTTTTTGATCTTAGTCATTCTGATGGGTGTGAGATGGAATCTCAGGGTTGTTTTGATTTGCATTTCCTGGATGACTAAGAACATTGAACATTCCTTTTAAAGAAATATTTATTAAAATTTATTCACTCACAATCCTACCCTCCCTCCCTCTTCTCTTCCCATGCCCCTTCCCCAGTCCTCTGATAGGGGAGCTCCTCCTCCCCTTCCATCTGGCCTATCAGGTCTCATCAGGACTGGCTGCATTGTGTTCCTCTGTGGCTTGGTAAGGCTGCCTTCCTCCCCCTCAGGGAAAGGTGATCAAAGATCCAGCTACTGAGTTAATGTATTGAGCATTTCTTTAAGTTTTTCTCTGCCATTCAATATTCCTCTGCTGAGTATTCTCTGTTTAGCTCTGTATCACATTTTTAAGGGCTCTATTTTTAATTTGGATTTTATTTATTTATTTATTTTATTAATTATTTCATTTTTATTAATTACACTTTATTCACTTTTTATCCAACCTGTAGCTCCCTCACTCCTCCCCTCCCAAACTTACTCTCCCTCCCTCTATCCCACCTGTGACCCTCCCCCAGTCCACTGATAACAGAGGTCCTCCTCCCCTCCCCTCTGATCTTAGTCTATCAGGTCTCATCAGGAGTGGCTGCATTGTCTTCCTCTGTGGCCTGGTAAAGCTGCTCCATACTTCAGGGTGAGGTGATCAAAGAGCAGGTCAATCAGCTTCTGTCAGAGACAGTCCCTGTCCACATTACTGTGAACCCACTTGGACACTGAAATGCCATGGACTACAACTGTGCAGGGGTTCCAGATCATTTCCATGATCGGTCCTTGGCTGGAGTATCAGTCTCAGAAAAGACCCCTGTGCTTAGATTTTTTGGATCTGCTACTGTCCTTGTTCAGCTCCTGACCTCTGCATGTCTTACTATCTCCCGCTTCTTTCATAAGATTCCCTGTGCTCTGCTCAAAGTTTGGCTATGAGTCTCAGCATCTGCCTCAATGTCCTGCAGAGAAGAGCCTATCAGAGGGCATCTGTAGTAGGCTCTTGTCCTCTTTCCTGTTTTCTCCCTCCTCTGATGTCCATCCTCTTTGCCTTTTTGAATGGGGATTGAGCATCTTAGCCAGAGTCCGTCTTCTTGATTAGCTTCCTTAGGTGTATAGTGTGTTTATCCTATATTATATGTCTACTATCCACTTATGAGTGAGTATATACCCTGTGTGTCTTTCTGCTTCTGGGATACTTCACTCAGGATGATACTTTCCTTCAAATTTCACGATTTCCTTGTTTTTTATTGCTGAGTAATATTCCATTGTGTCGATATACCACAATTTCTGTATCTATTCCTCAGCTGAGGGGCATCTAGGCTGTTTCCAGCTTCTGGCTATTACAAATAAAGCTACTACAAGCATGGCTGAGCACATGTCCTTGTTGTATACTTGAGTGTCTTTTTGATATATGCCTAGGAGTGGTATAGCTGGGTCTTGAGGAATCACTATTCCTAATTTCTGAGAAAGCGCCAAATTGATTTCCAAAGTGGTTGTACAAGTTTACATTCCCACCAGCAATGGAGGAAGTTTCCCCTTTCTCCACATCCTCGCCAGCATGTGTTGTCACTTGAGTTTCTGATCTTAGCCATTCTGATGGGTATGAGATGGAATATCAGAGTCATTTTGATTTGCATTTTCCTGATGAGTAAGGACATTGAACATTTCTTTAAGTGTTTCTTTGTCATTTGATAAACCTCTATTGAGATTTCACTGTTTAGCTCTGTACCCCATTTTTTAAATTGGATTACTTGATTTGTTGGTCTTTAACTTCTTGAGTTCTTTATATATTCTGGATATTAGCCCTCTGTCAGCCATAGGATTGGTAATGATCCTTTCTCAGTTTGCAGGCTGTCATTTTGTTTTGATAACAGTGTCCTTTGCTTTACAGAAGCTTTTCAGTTTCATGAGGTCCCATTTATTGATTGTTACTCTTAGAGCCTGAGCTGTTGGTGTTCTCTTCAGGAAGTTGTCTCCTGTACCAATGAGTTCAAGGCTCTTCCCCACTTTTTCTTCTAACAGGTTTAGTGTGTATGGTTTTATATTGAGGTCTTTGATCCACTTGGACTTTAGTTTTGTGCAGGGTGACAAATATGGATCTATTTGCATTTTTCTCCTTGTAGACATCCAGTTAGACCAGCACCATTTGTTGAAGATGCTATCTTTTTTCCATTTAATAGTTTTGACATCTTTGTCAAAAATGAGTTGTCATAAGTGTGTGGGTTTATTTTTGGGTCTTCTATCTGATTCCATTAATCCACCATTCTGTTTCTATGACAGTACCATGCAGTTTTTATTAATGTTGCTCTATAGAACATCTTAAGATCAGGAATGGAGATACCTCCAGAAGATCTTTTATTGTAGAGGATTGTTTTAGCAATTCTGGGTTTCTTGTTATTCTATATGAAGTTGAGAATTTTTCTTTCAGGATCTGTAAAGAATTGTGTTGGTAATTTGATGGGAATTGCATTGAATCTGTAGATTGCTTTTGGTGAGATGGCAATTTTTACTATGTTAATCCTGCCAAGCCATGAGCATGGGGTATCTTTCCAACTTCTGGTATCTTCTTCTAATTCTTTCTTCAGAGACTTGAAATTTTTTATCATACAAATCTTTGACTTGCTTGGTTAGGGTCACACCAAGGTACTTTATGTCCTTTGTGGCTATTGTGAAGGGTGTTGTTTCTCTAATTTCTTTCTCAACCCTTTTGTCTTTTGTATACAGGAGGGTTACTGATTTTTTTTTAGTTAATTTTGTATCCAGCCACTTTGCTGAAGTTGTTTATCAGCTGTAGGAGTTCCCTGGTAGAATTTTTGGTGTCACTCAAGTATACTATCATATCATCTGCAAATAGTGATACTTTCACTTCTTCCTCTCCAATTTTTATCCACTTGATCTCCTTTAATTGTCTTATTGCTCTAGTAAGGACCTTAAGAATTCTGTTGAATAATATTCTTATTATTCTTAGGTTTTGTTTTTTCATTTTGTCTTGGATATTTTGGATGGTTTATGTCAGGAATTTTTTATATTTAACATTTTTTTTCTCGGATACATCAATTTCTTCCATTGTATCTTCCACACCTGAGATTCTTTCTTCCATCTCTTGTAGTCTGTTGGTTATGCTTACCTCTGTAGTTCCTGTTTTCCTTCCTAGGTTCTCCCTCTCCATGATTTCCTCCATTTGTGTTTTCTTTAATTTTTCCAATTGTCTTCAGATATTGAGCCGTTTTGTTGGTTTCCTTTACCTATCTGACTGTATTTTCCTGTTTTTCCTTCAATTTCTTTCACCTGTTTGTTTGAACATTCCTATCTCTTTTATTTCTTTCAGTGATTTAATCATTTCCTCTCTGAAAGCCACAAACTGGTTGCATCTTCCTGTATTTCTTTACAGATAGCCATATTCTGTTTGATTTTATATTCTTCTAATTCTTTACCCATTTTCATTTTTTCCTCCATTAACCTCTTTATATGCATAGATGTAATGTCATCTTCTTGAATTTCACTTATGTTAGGGTGTCCAGGGCTACTTGCTCCTGGATACCTGGGTTTTGAGGATGTTTTGCTTTTATGCTGGCCTCTACCCATCTGGCTCTCTCAGGTGTTGTCTATTAATTTCTGGTGCCTGATGGAGTCCTGGGGTGTGAGAATCCCCTTGGCAGGGTTCTGAAGGAGATCTTCTCAGCTTCTTGAGTATGGTCAGCTGAATAGTGGTGGTTCTCAGGAATTGTCACAGTTCACCTCAGGCATATGGGCCTGTGTGGCTTCTGTGGTGTTCAGGAAGGCTTTCCTCTCATCAAGAGAAGTAGTGGAGATGGCTCTCCTGCTGCTGGGTTTCTTGTTCTGAATTTAGTGAGTTGCAGCTCCTGCTGTTAAGCTGTACTTGTTGGGCGCAGCCCTTGTGAAGAACCACAGAGTCCCGTGTTTTGTCAGTTTAGCTAGAGATAACTGGTAGCACTTTGGAGCACTGTCCGAGGACTGCTCCAATGGCTCTCAGCCTTTTGTAGGTCTGAGGTTGGAGAAGTGTCCTCCAGTACCCAAGCCGTAATCAGCAGCAGATGAGCACAACACTCGTGTGTGCAGTAGAAGGCCAGAGCTTAGGGCCTGTGGGAACCCAGAAACTTTTCTGGAGCTGGGTGTCCTGAGGGTTGGAACCAATATTTTCCCGGAGTCTGTGGTGTTTGGAGTCTGCAGGTCTGTCTGGGATGGCGAGTAGAGCAAGTAGGCACAGGCACGTGGTTCCGCCTTGCTGGTGACTGGGCAACTGGGTGCCTGGGTGCCTGGGTGCCTGGGTGCCTGGGTGCTTGTTGGAACCCGGGGACTTTTCCCGATAACTTTTTTGGGAGGAGGTACGGGGGGTGTTGGCTGAGTGCTCTGAGGTCAGAACTTCTCTTCCCCTCACTGTGGGCTTCTACCGGACAGAGAAGCTCAGTGTCTGGTGCCCCGGGACTCTCAGTTCTGTCTGGAATGGTGAGTTGGGCATGCAGGCAGGACTATGCTGGTGGCTAAGCTCCTCACTTTGGGTTGGCGCCTGGGCACCTGCCAGATGTGGGTTTATTCCAGGGATTGTCTGGGTGATGTAAGGTCGGTCTTGATTACTTCCTGCACTGTGGTGTTTTCTCTCGACTGGAAATACCAGTCTCTGTTGTTGTGAGGCCCACAGTTCAGTCTGGAATAGTGATCAGAACACACTGGTGGCATGTGGCTCTGGGCCAGTGCCTGAGCACCCGCTGGGACCCAGAAACTGTTCGGAGGTTTAGCTGGGTGATCTGAAGCTGACTGAATCCTACAGCGTGGGGTTTCCTCTCACCTGGGAAACACAATTTTTGGTGTTTTAGGGACCAGAGTCTGTTGGTCACTGTGCAGATTCTGCTCTGCTGCCGGTCAGAAAGAGTGTCCTCCCGGCACCACCATCTTGGATCCCCCTTCTAATTTGGATTTTTTGGTGAGTTTAAAGGAAGGAGGAACTAGTTACTAAAAGAAAAATTTGGGTAGATCGTTATTCTAACTGACATATTAAGCTATACAACCATTTGTCAAACCACTCCAGGCTGGCTTGGCCACTTACCCTTCATACCTAGACATAACTGGAGTAGGATTGAATAGCTGCTATGTAAGCTTGATGATTGATTAGGGAAGGGGAAACTATTCCATTGCTCAGAAGGGGGCAATGTGCAGTTTGATACAAGTGTGGCTTCTGTGATATTAGCCTGTTGCTAGGTACATTGTTGAGAGAGGGAAATGTATGCATATCATGTACAGGTAAGAATCTCGGGCTGACAAGTGTATCAACAGAAGATGGGCATGTCAAAACAAACTCAGTGGTAGTTTTGGAAGTCTTTTTGTCTCATAACGTTTTGTCTGAGCATTTTTCCCCTCACAGGTCTTTTACTTATAGATTATGGTTTCAAATTTTTTGTTTCTATAAGATTTCCCTGTGTATATAGATGTGTGTCTATATGTTTTTCTTATGATTATTGTAGACTTTTTTCTGTTTTGTCATATCTTGGTTTGTTTTATTTTATTTTAGATGCCTTTTTGTTTTCAAAAGAGATAGAGAAATAAAAGGTGTGGATTTGGGTGTATAGGGAGGTGGAGAGCATCTGGGAGAAGATGAGATTATATTGTATGACAAAAAATCTAAGCATCTTCAACAAAAGGTGCTGGTCTAACTGGATATCTACATGTAGAAAATGCAAATAGTTGCATATTTATCACACTCCACAAAACTAAAGTCCAAATGGATTAAAGACCTCAACATAAAACCAGACAAACTAAATACCTTAGAAGAAAAAGTGGGGAAGAGCCTTGAACTCACTGGCACAGGAGACAACTTCCTGAAGAGAACACCAACAGCACAGGCTCTAAGATCAACAATCGATAAATGGGACTTTCATGAAACTGAAAACCTTCTGTAAAGCAAAGGACACTGTCGGCAAAACAAAACAACAGTCTACAAACTGGGAAAGGAACTTCACCAACCCTATATCTGACAGAGGACTAATATCCAGAATATATAAAGAACTCAAGAAGTTAAAGACCAACAAATCAAGTAATCCAATTTAAAAAAATGGGGTACAGTGCTAAACAGAATTCTCAATAGAGGAATATTGAATGGCAGCAAAACACTTAAAGAAATGTTCAATGTCCTTAGTCATCAGGGAAATGCAAATCAAAATGACCCTGAGATTTCACCTTACACCCATCAGAATGGCTAAGATGAATAACTCAAATGACTACACATGCTGGAGAGGATGTGAAGAAAGGGGAATCTTCCTCCATTGCTGGTGGGAATGTAAACTTGTGCAACTACTTTGGAAATCAATCTGGTGCTTTCTCAGACAATTAGGAATAGTGCTTCCTCAATATCCAGCTATACCACTCCTAGGCATATATCCAAAATATGCTCTAGTATACAACAAGGGCATTTGCTCAACCATGCTTTTAGCAGCTTTATTTGTGACAGCCAGAAACTGGAAACAACCCAGATGTCCCTCAATGGAGGAATGGATACAAAAATTGTGGTACATTTACTCAATGGAATATTACTCAGCAATTAAAAACAAGGAAATAATGAAATTGGCAGGCAAATGATAGAACTAAAAAAGTTCATCTTGAGTGAGGTATCCCAGAAGCAGAAAGACACACATGGTATATACTCACTTATAAGTGGATATTAGACATGTAATATAGGATAATCATACTAAAATCTGTCCACCTAAAGAAGCTAAACAAGAAGCAGGACCCTGGGCAAGATGCTCAATCCTCATTCAGAAAGGCAAATTGGATCGGCATTGGAAGAGGGAGAAAACAAGGAATAACACAGGAGCCTACCAGAGAGGACCCCTAAAAGACTCTACCCAGTAGGATATTAAAGCAGATGGTGAGACTCATCGTCAAACTTTGTACAGAGTGCAGGGAATCTTATGAAAGAATGGGGTGATAGAAAGACCTGGAGGGGACTGGAGCTCCACATGGAGAGCAACAGAACCAAAAAAAATCTTGGCTCAGGGGTCTTTTCTGAGACTGATACTCCAACCAAGGACCATTCATGGAGATATCCTAGAACCCCTGCACAGATGTGTCCCATGGCACCTCATTCTCCAAATGGGCTCCCTAGTAAGGGGAACAGGGGCTGCATCTCACATGAATTCAGTGGCTAGCTCTTTCATCTGTGCCCCCTGAAGTGGAGGAGGGCAGCCTTACCAGGCCACAGAGGAAGACAATGCAGTAAGTCTTGATGAGACCTGATATGTTAGGGTCAGAGGGAAGGGGCAGAGTACCTCCCCTATCAGTGGACTGGGGAAGAGGCATGGGAGGAGAAAAGGGAGGGAGGGCAGGATTGGGTGAGAATGAGGGAAGGGGCTACAGCTGGAATAGTGAATATAAAATAGAAAAAAGAAAAATATATTTTCAATAAGAAGATGAATGTATGCACTGCCTATACAAAGTAGAGCCCCAAATTACTAAACCATTTTCTGTTTTTGCTATTTCATCATAAACCACTCCAATGACAATGGGATAGGGATTAACTTATGCTTAATTTGTCTTTGCGACAATGACTTTTTATGTATCACTAGCTGGCCTAGAAATGATTATGTAGACTAGGCTTGCCTCAAACTCATATATATATATATATATATATATATATATATATGTCTGCTTCAAGTGCTGGGATTACAGGCATGTGCCACCACCACCCAACTGAGTCATTTTTGAAGAAAGTTCTCTGAAAGTTTCCTCTCTGTAGAGGACTGCAAATTAAATAGGATCATGAGTTCAAGGTCAGCCTGAGCTATATAATAACTTCACTGGTAGAGCCCAGCATACACAAGGCTCTAGGTTCAAACCCTAGTACCACAAGTAGGCATTTGCAACACAACAGAAAAGTGACATTACTCACAAAAGCTATGCAATATGTTATCTGTGCTCTCAAATGATTCTTCATCCCTTCTTCGTTCTCCACCTCTCTCTATACTGTTAAAATAGTGCCTCATGTCAGCTAGGCTGACCTGGTATTCACTATAAAGCTGAGACCTTAAACTTCTGATGTGCCTCCACATTTTAATTGTTTATTAAAATTTAAATACTGGGTTAGCTACTAATAATTTTTAATATGTTGTAAGGGGAAAGGATGGAGATAAACATATCTCTCTCCCTAGTTTTTTTTTTTGGTAATATCTGGAGAATTTTGTTGTTGTTGTTGTTGCTGTCATACCTTGAGAGTTATGTTAGTCTTTTTCTTTAATTTTAGAATGCTTGATATATTAATATTAATAAATATGTGAATGCAGGAAGGATGCAGTTTGGTTAATGGCTTCAGATGTTTCAGTCCCTCCTGCTGGAATGGTTGTGGCAGAGGGGACCAGTTCAAATCTTGCTTGAAAACATTCTTGTAGATACATCCAGAGGTGACCTTTATTGACCCTAGGCACCTTTTAAGTGCAATGAAAATTACCATCAGGATGGGCTGTCAAGAGGGTGTAGAGGCCCAAAGACGCTGTTTAAAAAAAACCCTACAGTGTACAGAACAGCTAACCAACACTCATGACTATTTGTTTCAAATTGAATAGTGCTGAAAAGGACTGCTACTTTACATAGGCCATTGGCATTATCACCTTTTCTGGTGTTTACACATGATCTTAGGCAAGGTAAACATATCTTGGCAGGGATACTTACTGGATAATATATTTAGTGTTTAATTATTTTTTTGCACAGTATGTGTGTATGTGGGTAGCTGCACACACACATATCAGTTGGAGGCCAGAGGTAAAGATCAGATTTCTTTCTTTGTTTCAATCTACTTAATTCCCTTGAGACATTGTTTCTAGGTAAACCTGAAGATTATTGTTTCGTCCAGGTTGCTGCCCAGTAAGCTGCTAGGATCTAGCAGCCTTGGCACTCCTCCTTGACAGTGCTGGAGTTACAGGCATGATTGGCTCTCTCTGGCTCTTTTATTTGGGTGCTGGGAATTCAATGCAGGCCTTCATGTTTGCATAGTAAGATCTTTTACCAACAAAACCATCTCCCTAGCACCTAGGTAATATGCATTTCTTCACATATTATATCTGGTGGAAGGCTCATGGTTAAGCTGTCCCACTCTTCCTTTGTACTATTCAGTTTATCACTTGGTAAGGTATGAATTTCACAGCAATTTTAAACTTCAAAATTGGCTACACATTCACATTGTATTCATTAGTCGGTAGGTGAAATTATACACAGGATATTCTTTTACACCACATTCACACACAAATAAATGTACAACAGATGTTGCACAATACATTCACACACTTATAACCCATTTTTACTGTGAGTGATTGCAGTGTTTAAGATAAGCCTTGACAAAAAATTTTGATTCCTGCTATTTTTAGGGATGTTTTGGGATAATCAATCGTATTACTCCTCTTTAAGTAATGTACAACTAAACCTGGGAATTTTTTTTTTGCCACCTGGGAGACTTGAAGGGAAAGATGACATTTTCTGAGTGAAGTAAGTGGAGGATTTTCCCCTAGAAATACAGTAAAAGCAGGTTTTTTTCTAAGGTAATAAAGAGATTTTGCAAATGCTTTCCACAAAGCATCTGTGAGATCTTGTTCTTCTACACTGTCTTGGTAGAAAAGGTAAATATACCTCTTCCCTCCTCTCTTTCCCTCTCTTTTTTCCTTCATATACTTATTATGTAACAATATTTTAAAAATATGATTTCATTTGTGATAATCATATACTTTTGATCATATTCACCCTTTTTAATCATTTCATTTTCCCTTCCCCCCTTTTACTAGTTGCTTTATTTTCCCAAGTAGCCACCTTCTACTTTCACACATACTCATCTGTTTGATTTTTAATCTTGCTGTATTTTTAATTAAATTTTTATTTTTTATATTCATTAAGTTTATTCACTTTGTGTCCAAGCTGTACACCCCTTCTTCATTCCCTTCAAATCCCACCTTGTCTCCCTCATCTCCTCCCATGCTCTTCTCCAAATCCACTGGTAGGAGAGGTCCTCCTCCCCTTCCATCCGACCCTAGCTTATCAGGTCTCATCAGGACTGGCTGCATTGACCTTCTCTGTGGCCAGGTAAGGCTGCTCCCCCCTCAGGGGGAGGTGATCAAAGAACTAGCCACTGAGTTCATGTAAGAGACAGTCCCTATTTAGAGAACCCACTTGGACACTGAACTGCCGTGGGCTACATCTGTGCAGGGGTTCTAGATTATATTCATGAATGGTCCTTGGTTGGAGTTTCAGTCTCACAAAAGATCCCTGTGCCAAGATTTTTTGGTTCTATTGCTCTCCTTGTGGAGCTCCTGTCCTCTCTAGGTTTTACTATCTTCTTTCATAAGATTCTATGAACTCTGCCCAAAGTTTGGTTATGAGTCTCAGCATCTGCTTTGATACACTGCTGGGTAGAGAGTCTTTCAGAGGCTCTTTATGGTAGGCTCCTGTCCTGTTTCCTGTTTTCTCCTTCTTCCAGTGCTGTATGGTTTAATATATAGATATATTCTATAAGCCATATATGATAGAAAATATGGTATCTCTCTTGATTTTCTTAATATGATCTCTAGTTGCATCCATTTTCTAGGACATGGGAGAATCTTATTTTTCATTGAGGCTGAATAAAACTCTTTTATGTGTATGCACCAAATTTTGTTTATTTAGTCATCTGTTGAAGGATACCTAGGCTGATGCCTCAGTCTTGGTCACTGTGAAAAGCACAGAAGTAAACATGGGTGTGCAGATGTCTTCATGAGAAGCAGATGTAGACACTTTTCAGTATAGTCCCAGAAGTAATACAGCTGAACCATATTACCCAGGATTATTCAGTTCAGAAAGCTATAAGAAATAAACCCAGGCCATCATTATGATAGCATTGTGCTATACTTGGGTAAAGCTATATGAAAGTCCCTCCCCCCAAGAAAATACATAGCACACACCATGTACTAGTATGTGGTTCTCTCTCCTCTCATCCTTGTCTTTTGGATTCATGATTTTTAGATGTGTATTTATTTTATTGTATGTTTATGGCTGTTTTGGCTGTATGTATGTATGCGTATTTTATGCGTGTCTGGTACCTGTGGACCTCAGGAAAGGATTCTCAGTCTCCTGGAACTGGAGTTACAGGTGGTTATGGACCACTATGTTGGTGCTGGAAACTGAACATGCATTCTTTGCACGAGCAGCTAACACTCTTAACTCCTGATACATTTTCCCAACCCTGTCTTTTGGCCTTTTGAGACAGTATGTAGGTCACATGGCCTTAAACTTGATATCCTCCTGTGCTGCCCTCCTGAGTCATGAGATTATATAGGTATATATCACCATGCCCATCTCTGATATGAATTTTATTTTCGTTAAGGTCCCACTGCTATGTTGTGGCTAGCTTAGAAGTTCCTATGTAGGTCAGGGTGTTTTCAAATTCACAGAGATCTGTCCGCCTCTTGCCTCTCAAGTCATGGGATTAAGAGAATGTGCCACAAGGCCAGCCTGATTTGAATTTTTAAAGGCTCCAAATAATTTAGAAAACAAGCCTAACATTTGAAGACATTAAAACAAAGACAGACAAATCTGCATAGTTTCTTCTGCACATACGTCTTCTTATACTTGGTTTTTGTAGATTCAAATTTTCCTCTAGGTCTGCTTCCAGGAAGAAAGTTATTTAGGACAAAATCTGGATCCATATTTTCTGGGAATTTTGCCTGAGGAGTCAGACAACCACAAGGATGTCAGGACAGGTATGTCCCTGACTTAAGTGATGGCCAAAGGATCAGCTAGCTATAGAAAAGATTCTGCAAAGATGTAAACACCTTAGTCAGATGGTTCACAGTCCTTGTTTCCTACTACGGTTTTATCTCCTTGAGTGCTGATTTTCCTCATCCATGTCACATTGTGGAACCCATTTTTGATTTATAACACATGCGTCATTGTGTCTGGCCCAGCTTGGGCACCGTCGGGGGGGTTGTTAGGATGAATTGAACTCCAGACTTCCTTTGAATTCCATTCAGTCTCCTGTAGAAATTCTTGCTGCCTCACTGGCTCCTGCCCTCTTGCCTCCCAGCATTTCCCAACCAGTTTGCTCATCCTCACATTGTTGACTGTGAAGTTTTCTCATCCTGTCCCTGATTTTTATGCCTTGGAGGTTTTGAGAAAATTCCATTAGGTGTTTGGCAGGATATTCTTTAGTTGTTCTCCTGATGTATTGCTAATGTTCAATGCGTAGAAAGGTTTTGAAGAGAGGTGAGGTGATTTTGTCCATGCCCAAAGTTAAGGTCATAGCATAGTTCCACGGGTTTATCTAGTGATTTTGACCATGTTCACCTTATTAGATGACAGGGCTCTGCACTGAGAGATCACTTCCTGCTTTCTCTTTCCATATTCCATTCTCTGGCCTTGAATCGCTAAGGTCATTGTGGGCAGTTTTTGAGTGTGTGTGTGTGTGTGTGTGTGTGTGTGTGTGTGTGTGTTGAGGCCAGAGAGCAAACTCAGGTGTCATTCCTCAGGTACTGTCTTCCTTGATTAA
This sequence comes from Pachyuromys duprasi, assembly GCA_028658305.1. Taxonomy (NCBI): domain Eukaryota; kingdom Metazoa; phylum Chordata; class Mammalia; order Rodentia; family Muridae; genus Pachyuromys; species Pachyuromys duprasi. The sequence goes on from CM053742.1 coordinate 2,291,739, forward strand.
AAAAATTTATTATCACTTATTACAATTTATTCAATTTGTATCCCTGCTGTGGCCCCCTCCTTCGTCTCCTCCCAATCCCACCCTTCCTTCCCCTTCTACCGATATGCCCCTTCCCTAGTCCACTGATAGGGGAGGTCCTCCTCCCCTTCTATTTGACCCTAGCCTATCAGGTCTCATAAGGACTGGTTGCATTGTCTTCCCTTGCACCCCAGTCAGGGGGAAGTGATCAGAGAGCCTGTCACTGACTTCATGCCAGAAAAAGCCCCTGATTCCCTTATTAGGGAAGCCACTTGGACACTGAGTCTATAGGCTACATCTGAGCCGGGGAGAGACAGGAAATCTTACTGCTTTACAGCTGGCTTGGTATGCTAGGCTGGCTGGCCAGGAAGCCCTAGGAATCTGTCTACCTCTGCTCTTCTAACACTGAGATTACAAGCACAGGCCACCATGTCTGGCTGTCTATGTGGATTCTAAGGATCTAGACTCTTCTTCATACTTTCAAGACAAGCACTTCCCTGAATGACCTATTTCTCCAACCCATGACTATCAATTCTAAATGTCTTGCTTCCAAGGGCAGTACTGAGTTAGTGCCTATAAATTATAACTGGAATTCTGAAGTTCACAGGTAGCATTTTAACTTGCAGTCAGATTCATGAGAGAAGAAAGGCACTAAAGTCAGTAAGAAGGAATTTGCCTTAGCAGTTACAGGCATCACTGAGATTGTCTGTGAGCTACAGTGAAATACTTATATACCTCTTACGGTTGTTGCCCAGCAGGAACATGGTGAACACATTTGTTGTCTGTCCTCATGAAGCATACAGAGTAATGTTCTGTGCTTCCTGGTGTAATCCCCCTTGTGCTGTTTCTCTCCCATTTTATGAATAAAAACACTGAGATTTATGTGATTCCCATAATCCCTTTCTTTGTGTTTCCTTCATGACTAAAGTTGCAACTATGTGGATTACACTGCCAAATTTGGCTAAATGCTTTGCTAAGTGGTTGACCCCCTAAATTTGCAGAAATTTTCATTTATTGTGTCGAATTAGAAGTAGGGAAATTTTCGGGTCTTTTCTTTCCACAAGTTGGGAGCTTAGCCAGTTGGGGTCTTTCCCTGAGGGCTCCTTTCCTATATTCCATTTAAAGATCAGGGCTCTCTTCTAACTTCTCATCTCTTTCAGAGCAAGCCTTGGCTTCACTATTACATTTCCTGGTGCTCTTTTTCTTCTACAACCATATATTTTGTAATTCTTTTTGTTCAACTTGCTTCTTTTCACTATAGACTTGCATACTATTGATTTTTAATAACCACATGACAAAGTAAATATTTGCTGTTTTGGAATCTCCTCTGCTGGGTCTGAAATCACTATCCTCCTGTCTTAGCTTTCTGAGTGCTGGAGTGGCAGGTGTTTGCCATTGCACCCAGCTTCAGGGTTTGTTTTTTTAAAAACACTTTTCCATTTGAGGTTGTAGTTCCTGATGTTGGCTATAATGCTTGCTATGTCTGTTGTTGGCAGCACTCACCATTCTGGCTATCTATATGGCATTCCTCAGTGTGCTGCAGACAGTGAATGCTCTGGTCTTCTTATGTGACTGATATGGGTCAGAAACCAGAACTGCAAGGCTTCATTAACTGCTCAAGGACTTCACATTGTTCTAAGGAAACAATGGCTCTGATCAGGTATAGCAGAGATTTTTGGGGTATATGGTGAGGACTGTTTTACAATGACATCCTTAGCCCAAAATGGTTGTCGTCAGTTGTGTGCCAATGTACATATTCTCTGGGGTGGAACACCTCATGCCTCCCATATTTCCCTCCCTTCAGGTGCTCCTAGAATAACTCTTCAGACTCCACTGTGATTATGCGAATGAAAAGACTCTATCTTGGCCTGACCTTCCAGACCCAAAAGGAGATAAAAGAAATCCCTCCTCCTCTACAGACAGGGATAATTGCATCTTTTCACTGTGGAAATGAATGATATTTTAAGAAGTAAAATCTCACTCTCCTCGGAGCTGAACAAGTACCCTCTTAGCTTCTGCAGAAGTTTCCACAGCAACGCAAGTTGGAGTACTTCCCCCACTTCCCAACCTCCCCTAAAATCTGCTCCAACAAATTCTCTTAGAAAAAGAGCTGGCAAATGGTGTCTTTCACTGGCTGAGAATGTCATTATCTTTGATCTGTGTAAAAGCAGCTCCCAAATGAGATGCAAACTGGGTTGCTTTTAAGAAATCAAGTCGTGGGAAGAATAAAAGCTATCAAACTGGAGTTCTCATCCAGCCAAATGGGATTCAGAACTAAAAATAAAAGCCTCTTTTCTTCTGTAGGGAAGAAATGAAACCCAGCCCCGACTGACCCTAGAGGCTACAGTACCCAAGACAAGCGTCATTGAACCCTATGCTTCCTACTATCTTTGGCCCCGTTGTGGAAAAAAATGTCTTTGTTATTTCTCTAGTTGTTGCAGCAAAATACCTGAACAAAGGTGCTTAAGGAAAAAAGAATTTATTTTGCCCCAAGGCTCCAGGGTGCCAGCATGGTGGTAACTCATAGTGGCAGGTGTTTGAGATTGCTGGCACATTGCTGCCGGTACCCAGCTCACATTTTCTTTTTCATGCAGTCCATAGGCTCAAAACATACAATGATACTATGCACACTTAGGGAGGGTCCTCCCACTTCAATTGACCTACCTTATAAAATGGTTCACAGACCTGCTCAGATGTTTGCATAGTGATTCTAGATTTTATGAAGTTGGTAATCAACCATTGGCTTGAGTTTAGGATCACCTTTTGGGAGGTGAGCTCTGAATGTCAATGAGCTGAGAGCTGAATTTTGAATCTGTTGTTATCTACCATGACTCACACAGATAGTAGTTTATGTGGTAAAGGACTGTCAGGGTCTTGGGACTTTGTTTTTATCCCTTTGAAATATTTATTTACGATTTTAATCATATGCCTGCATGCTGTATGTGCTTTTGAGTGTAGGTGTCCACGGTGGTCAGAGTCATTGCCTGGCATGGGTGGTAGGAACTGAACTCTGGTCCTCTGGGAAAACAGTGATTGCTCTTATCTGTTGAGCCATCTCTTCATCCCTGAAGATTTAATATTTAGCTATCCTGGACCTTGACTTCATTGATAAGCAGCAAGAGCCAAATGAAGGCTGTGAGGCCCATGGCTATAGAAGGGCAGGGGTCTCTTGACTCCTGTAGTTTGCTTTGCATTTCCAGAGTTCTGGTTATTTCTGTAGACCATATTGCTAAGTTTGCTTGCCTTAATAGGCAAGACACACTTGCTCTGAAATTTTTCTTTGGGTGCTTAAATCTTACTTGTATACATGTACCTGAAATGGGGACTAGAAGCACAAAGTGTCACGATGCAGTCATCTAAAGAGCCTTTAGATGCATTCCATCTTGCCTCCACACAACAGGGAAGGGACCAAAGCAATGGTGACTGTCTTAGGCTTTCTGTTGCCGTAATAAAACAACATGACCAAAAGGTTTATTCCATCGTCTACTTCCAGGTACTGTCCATTGCTGAGAGAAATCAAAGCAGGAATTCAAATAGGCTAGGAACCTGGAAGCAGAAACTGAAGCAGAAGACATGGAGGAGTGCTGCTTACTGGCTTGCTCCTCCTGGATCACTAAGCCTGCTTTCTTGTACAGTTTAGAATCCCCTTCCCAGGGTTGGAACTCCTGTGTGTGTGTTGGGGGGGGGGGCTGGACCAACATCAAGTGTTAATAAAGGACCATGCATTTACAAGTCTCTGAAGCCCTGCTCACAAGGATTCATGGCAAAACATCCCTCTCACACACCATAGTTTCTCCTCCAGTTGCTATGATAAAATACTCAGACAAAAACAACTTAAAGGGGAAGGTTATTTTGTTTTTTTCTCACATACATTTCCAAGGTACAATCGACCACAGTGGGATAGTCAAGGTGGAAGGAGCTTGAAGAAACTGATCATGTCACACCTACAGTCAGGAAACAGAGTGATGCCTGCATGCTCGTGCTAAGCTCACTTTCTGTCTCATACTGTCCTGGAACTCTTACTCAGGGTATAATTCTATTCACAATTAAGATGACATATCCATGTCAACTAACACAAGGAAGATAGGCCTCTACAGACATTGCCAGAGACCCATGTCCCAGGTGATTCATGATCTTATCAAGATGACAGCTGAGATTAGCCAACACTCCCACTCCTCAGAGTGATGAAATGAATTTTCACCTCCCGTTCAAGTAAGTTTCTGCTCTTCTGACTAAGGTATAGGGATGCTGTTACAAGTAAATGTAGTCTTTTGGAAGATTATGAGAATTTGTGCCCTGGTTGTGCTGGACCCAAGCTATATTTGCATGTCTGATTTGACCTTTATTGGCAGCTTCTGAAGCTTCTGAGAGGAACTCTGTGCATTCTTTAGAGCTGTTCTTCTGTGGGCTCTTTTGCCCTCCACCATCCCACCATGTCCTGTGCATCTCAACTACAGCCTCCTTGCCAAGCTCTAAGTCTCATGTTAGCTACTCAGTTTCATATTCCTATCTCTCACATTAAAATTGAGATTATAATCATCATAACATTTCTCCCTTCCCTTTCCTCCCTCCAAACCATCCCCCACACCCCTCCTTTCTTTCTTTTCAGTCATGACATCTCTTTTCATTAATTGTTATTATAATTAATGTAAGGTCAGAAGTTCATGGTCATCTATGGCTGCTAGCTTTACATGAGACCTTGACCAAACTGGAGTACATTCAACATGTACTTAATATTTTTAGTGATGGTATGTGTTTCTATATTAAGGATGGGCTTTAATTGACTGCTGCTTTATTCCTTACCATGTAAATAATTTCTAATTTTAGCAAGTACTTCTAAAGAAGTTTAAAAGAGCACTTAATTTGCTAAATGACTATCTTACCAAAACTTAAAAGTGAGATGGATTTATAATTGTTTCTGCAGAAGTCTTAGATTAGCGTGGACAAAAGTACAAAACAACAACAAAAAGAAGTCTGTAACATTCATTTGTCACAAAATAGTAGTTTAATACTTCTAACGGCATTTCCCTGACTTCCATTTGTTTCTTATTGGCTGAGTTCTTTAGGAAAGTGATATCTTCCTTGCATCTGTAACTTTTCAATCCTAGGATGAGCTGAGAGTGTCTAGACAATCAGGTGCCAGCTGCCATCCAGGGAAGACAAGAGTCTAGTGCCTCCTGCTTCTCTATTTCTTTTAAGAGCTCTAAACGCATCTCATACTGAGAATGAACCACAGTGATTTATTGCTTACACCAAGGACATCATAACACATAGGACAGCTCCTAACACAAAGGATTCCACCCTGTATACATGCACATTCATGCACGTTGATGATCTATTCACAATAGCCAGGAAATAGAAACAGTCTAGATGCCCATCAACAAAGGACTGGATAACGAAAATGTGCTATACACACACACATACACAGAGTGGAATTTTACTCAGCTCTGCAGGAGGAAAGTGGATGGATTGGAAAGGACTGAGTTAAATGAAGTGACTCAGTATCAGAGAGGCAAACATCCCGTGCTTTGTCTCATATGTGGGTCCCAACTTTTAATGCTTCTATGTATATAAATTAAGAGTTGTAAGAGTGGGTATAGAATGTGAAACTAAACAGGAGACCATGAAAAGGAATAAGAGGTGCTGAAAAAGGAGGGGAGGACAACAGGTCACATTAAGCAAGAAAGTAGAAAGAAAGCTACTGGGGGTGGAAGGCTCAAGGGAAAATGAAGAAGTTGGAAAGAGAAACCAAAACAAACAAACAACAACAAAAACAAATTTTGATTGAAAACTGTCATAACGAAACCTAATTCTTTTTTAATTTTAGTTTTTTAATATCAGTTACAGTTTATTCATGTTGTATCCCAGCTGTAGCCCCCTCCTTCATTCCCTCCCAATCCTACCATCCCTTCCTCATTGCTCCCTGCCCCTCTCCAAGTCCACTGATACGGGATGTCCTCCTCCCCTTCCATCTGACCCTAGCCTATCAGGTCTCATCAGGACTGGATCCATTGTCTTCCTCTGTGGCTTGGTAAGGCTGTTCCCTAATCAGGAGGAGGTGATCAAAGAGCCAGCCACTGTGTTCATGTCAGAGACAGTCCCTGTTCCCATTACTAGGGAACCCACTTGGAGACTGAGCTGCCATGGGTTATATCTGAGCAGGGGTTCTAGGTTATGCATGACCCTTGTTTGGAGCATCACTTTCAGAAAAGACCCCTGGGCCCAGATTTTTTTGGCTCTGTTGCTCTCCTTGTGGAGCTCCTGTCCCTTTCAGGTCTTTCTATCTCTCCCTTCTTTCATAAGATTCCCTGCACTCTGCCCAAAGTTTGGCTATGAACCTCAGCATCTGCTTTGATACCTTGCTGAGTAGAGTCTTTCAGAGGCCCTCAGTGGTAGGCTCCTGTCCTGTTTCTTGTTTTCCCCCTCTTCCAATGTCGGTTCTGTTTACCTTTATGAGTGAGGATTGATCATCTTACCCAGGGTCTTCCTTCTTCCTTAGCTTTGTTAGATGTACAAATTTTAGTATGTTCATCCTATATTATATGTCTAATATCCATTAATAAGTGAGTATATACCGTGTGCCTAATTTTTTCTAAACTAATTAGGACAAAAACATGGACTATAGATATTTATTTATTTATTAGTTCCCAAATATCAGTGCTCTTCAGGCTGAGAACCCTCATCCTTCCCATGGAAAGATCAAAGGTGGGTTAATCAAGACAAAATGGAATGCCTTTAATTAATTTATTTAAGATTTTTAAAGATGGATTTTTATTTTTCCTTGTATGTGTATCATGTGAGTATATCCTTGTGTGCCAGTATTCTTTTTTCTTTCCTTTTTTATTTTTTTAAAATTAATTAGTTCAATTTACATCTCGGTTATAAGCTCCTTCTTCTTCTCCAAGTTTCACTCTCCCTCTACATCACCTCTTAGTCTCCTTACCCAGACACCCAGTTCATCTATTCACATGAGGACTGAGTTTGTCTTCCTTCCCTGAGGCTCTGTAGGGAAATTCCATCAGTGGAATTGATCAGAAAGCAGGCAACATAGTCCATGTCAGAAATATCCCATTCCTCTAACTAGTGGGCCCACATGGAACCTAAGATTCCCATTGGGCTTATCTTCTTGGGGTATGTGCATTGTAGTATGTCTATCCTGTACTATATGAATAGCGCTTCTTATAAGCGACTATATACCATGTGTGCCTTTCAGGTCTGTTACCTCACTCAGAATGAACTTTTCTAGTTATATCCATTTGCTTGCAAATTTCATAATTTCCTTGTTTTTAATGGCTGAATAATATACCATTGTGCAAATGTACCACAGTTTCTTTATCCATTCCTTGGTTGAAGGCCATCTAGGTTGTTTCCACTTTTTGACTATTACAAATAAAGAAAGCTGCTATGAATGTAGTTGAACAAATGTCCTTATTGAATGGTGGGACATCTTTCAAGTGTATGCCCAGGATTGGTATAGCTGGGTCATGAGTATAGTTATTCCATCAGTTTTCTGATAAAGTGCCAGATTGATTTCCAGAGTGGTTGTACAAGTTTGCACTCCCACCAGCAATGGAGGAGGGTTCTTCTTTCTCTACAACCTTGCCTGCATGTGTTCTCACTTGAGTTTTTTGATCTTAGCCATTCTGAAGGGTCTAAGATGGAATCTCAGTGTCATTTTGATTAATGCATTTCCCTGATGACTAAAGATGTTGAGCATTTCCTTAAATGCTCCTCCACCATTCAAGATTCCTCTGTAGGGAATTCTCAGTTAATCTCTGTATCCCATTTTAAATTGTATTATTTGGTTTGTTGGTGTTTAATTTCTTGGGTTCTTTATATATTCTGGATATTAGCTATCTGTCAGATGTAGGGTTGGTGAAGATCCTTTCCCTGTCTATAGGCTGTTATTTTGTTCTGTTGACAGTGTCCTTTGTTTTACAGAAGCTTTTCAGTTTCATGAGGTCCCATTTATTGATTGTTGATATTAGAGCCTGTGTGTTGATATTCTGCTCAGGATGTTGTTTCCTGTGCCAATGAGTTCAAGACTCTTCCCTACCTTTTCTTCTAAGAGTTACTATGTTTGGTTTGATTTACTTGGACTTAAGTTTTGTGCATGGTGATAAATATGGATCAACTTGCATTTTCTGCATGTAGACATCCAGTTAGACCAGCACCATTTGTTGAAGGTGCTGTCTTTTTTTCCCATTGTATGGTTTTGGCTCCTTTGTGAAAAATCAGTTGTGCATAGGTGTGTGGATTTATTTCTGGGTCTTCTATTCAATTCCATTGATCAACCAGACTATTTTTATGCCAGTACCATGCAGTTTTATTACTTTTGCTCTGTAGCTTGAGGTAAGGTATAGAGATACCTCCAGAAGTTCTATTATTGTATAGGATTGTTTTAGCTATTCTTGGTTTTTTGTTTTTCCATATGAAGTTTAGAATTGTTTTTTCAAGGACTGTGAAAACTTGTGTTGGTATTTTGATGGGACTTGCATTGAATCTGTAGGTCGCCTTTGGTAAGATGGCCATTTTTACTATGTTAATCCTACTGATCTATGAGCATGGGAGATCTTTCCATTTTGTGGTATCTTCTTCAGTTTCTTTCTTCAGAGTCTTGACATTCTTGACATACAGGTCTTTGACTTTCTTGGTTAGAGTGACCCCTAGATACTTTATATTACTTGTAGATATTGTGAAGGGTAAGTTGTACCCTAATTTTCACTTAATTCTTGGAAGTCTTTAATTTGTTCCTTCATTTCTTCCCTCACCCAGTGATCATTGAGGAGGGAGTTGTTATTTTCCATGAGTGTGTAAACTTTTTGTTGTTTCTGTTGTTGTAGACGTCTAGTTTTAATCTATGGTGATCTGATAAAGAAAAATGGGTTAATTCAGTTTTCATGTATCAGTTGAGGTTTGCTTTATGGGCAATTTTGGAGAAGGTTCCATGTGGTGCTGAGAAAAAAGAATATTCTTTTGTGCTTGGGTGAAATATTTTTTAGAGGTCTGTTAGGTCCATTTGATTCATGACTTTGTTTGCTTTATTACTTCTCTGTTTGGCCTCAGCCATTGGTGAGTGTGGGGTGTTGAAGACTCCCACTATTAAAGTGTTGGGATCAATGTGTGATTTAAGCTTTAATAATGCTTCTTTTACCAATGCATGCATCCTTGTATTTGGAGCTTAAAGTTCAGGATTGTGAAAAATCTTGGTGTAGTTTTCCTTTGATGAGAATGAAGTGACCTTCCCCATATATTCTGATTAATTTTGTTTGAAAGTTTATTTTATTAGCTATTAGGATGGTTACTCCAGCTTTCTTCTTGACTCTATTTGCTTGGAAAACCTTTTTCCAGCCCTTTGCTCTGAGGTAGGGTCTATCTTTGTTGCTGAGGTGCATTTCTTTAATCTTGGATCTTGTTTATGCAACCGTTCTGTTAACCTGTGTCTTTTTATTGGAGAGTTGAGTCCATTTATATTGATATATATTCATTTCCAATGACTGTTAGTTAGGTTTATTTTGATGTTGGTTGTGGGAATGTTTGTGTGCTTGTTTTCTTTTTGTTTTGCTTTTGTGAAGTTATCTATATCCTGTGTTTTCTTGGGTGTAATTGACATTATTTGGAGTTTTCCTTCTAATATCTTCTGTAGGGCTGGATTGGTGCATAGATATTGTTTAAATTGTTTTCTTCATGTATGGTGATTGAATGTTTTGCTGGGTATAGTAGTATGGGTTGGAATCTGTGATCTCTCAGTGTCTGCATGACATCTGCCCAGGCCCTTCTGGGGGTGGAGGTTAGGTGTTGGGGTTTGGGCAGGTGAGGCATGCCCACTTCAGAGAGAAGTTGCAGCGAATCTGGTGCCTCAGAAAGCAGCTGATCTGTGGCTTACAGGCCTACCAGACACTTCCCTACTGAGATTCAGATTTATCTGTGCTCTGCCATCTTGGATCCCAGATTCTGTGTGATTTTATTGTCCACCTGCTTTCTATCAGTAGAAGTGTGGTTTTGGAGGTTAGCATATCCCAGGAATCCAGACTCTTCCCTGGGCATGGGGTAGATGTCTGGCTGCTGGAGCAGCGGGTTCCTGGAACTGGGGGCTGCACTAGCTCTGGTATGCAGAAAGGGCAGGGAACTCACAGTTCGTGACTCCTGGACCAGGGAGATAGCCACTATGGGTAGGAAGGGGGGCTGAATCTGATTATTCCAACACCCAGGGTGTCATTTGTAGTTCACAAAGCACCAAAGTCAGTGTTTTGGATCCAGCCACCTGTTTACTCACCGGTTTAACAGTCTTTGATCTTCTGCCACTTAGATACAGTACACACTGGTTGCCAACATCTTGAAAGTTCCCGTGCCAGTGTTCTTAGAAGCTGTAAGTTGTTCTCGATCTAGAGTTACAGGCGGTTGTGAGTTGCCTGACGTGGTTGCTAGAAATAAAATTCAGGTCCTCTCTTCTTAACTGCTAGGCCATCTCTTCTATCCCTAATTTTATTTTTAAATGTAACTACTGTATTATTTTTTTCTTGTATGTATGTATGCATGTGTGTTTGTGTATGCAAGTGTACATGTGTTTACATGTGTGCTTGATCATAGAAGTTGGAGGTTACTGGCAAGTATTTTCCTTATTTACACTCAGATTTTTTGTGGGGGAAGAATAGAGTCTTTCACTGAATCTGGAATTTGATGATTCCATTGGGTTGGTGGACTAGCACATCCAGAAGATTTTCGTATTTCCACCTAACCAGTGCTGGAATTATAGGCATATGCCATCATATCCAGTCTCTTTTGTTGATTCTAGGATAAAACTAAGTTCCCTGTTCTTTCATGGCAAGTGCTTTACTGAGCCATCTTGCCATTCAGTAAGATGACTTTCTGGCTTTTTTTTTCTTAATAGTGGTTTAATAGGAACAGAGTTGAATATGATATTGTCTGACAGAAGAATGAACAATTTGTTGAATAAAATCCCCGTTAGGATATAGACACAGTAGAAATGGGACCTCAGAGTCTGTGCACAATGAAAGAGGAAATTTATAAAAAATGTAACTGTAACAGAGGGTACAAATCAAAAAGCAGAAAGGACACTGATACTGGTGAGGTGTGAAAGGGGCTGCTCAGCCCCCAGCATTGGCTCAGCAGCTAGAGAGTTAATCTGTCTCAAGGATCTTCAACACTAAGATGGGCTCTAAGTCCCCTGTCAAAATCTAATCCTGATCTTTCTGACCAGGGTCACACCAGAATCAGCAATCCATTTCCTCAAGGACCTACAGAAAAAAACACAAATCTATCTGTGAAGGGAGTCCAAGGTAGTAGTCCCTACTTTCATTGGGCACCAGAGTTAACTTGCCCTCATCCCACTACTTAGACAGACAGCAGGTCCCAGCAAACAACCCACTGCCTCCTGATCAATAGCCTACAACAGTTGCTGACTTCAAGAAGCTTCTTTAGCCTCCAAGATTTGGGAAATCTACACCTAGCTGCTAGCTCCATTTCAATTTCTGGAGACAACACTGAAGTTCCATGGGAAATAAGTGCAGGCAGTTCAATAACCCTGTGACCATGCTGGGGAAGGTAGCAGACTACTCTTGCCTTTGAGCCCCATTCAACAGCTCAAAGTGCTTAGGAGAAATCAGAAACTGTGGTGGGTGTGTGTGTGTTTCTGCCCTTGGGGCAGCACTAAATGAGATGGGGTAAGGAGGAACTGAAGGAGGAAAATGATGTTGTGCTTCCTTACCACCAAGAGGAACCTAAAACATGACCCCCCTCCTACCATTCAGTAAGTCACCTGGTAGTCATAAGTTGCTCTAATCCCTCAAAACGCATAAAGCTAACCCATAATATAACAAGGGCTTGATGAAAGAGAACTGCCAGCTCATACTGACTCACTCGCTAGTGAACAAAATATAGATGGCCAGAACAGGGAGCCAAAAAGGGATAGAGGCTAGGCAAAAGCAGCACCCTACTACCTCACGGCTTTCTTGACTTTGAAGTAACCGTGATGATGGGCCCAGAAAACTCATACAATCTGCTCCACATATCAGATTGATTAAAATCTAGGAAGATTATTGCCATGAAAAGCAATGAGAGAGGGAGAGAGAGAGAGAGATATGCTGAGAAAACTGGAAGAGGCCTAGAAAAAACAAGAAGTTTTGGGTCTCTACCACCAAATTTTCAAGCAAGTAAGAAAATCAGGCATTCTCCCTATTCAGTGTTTCTGGTTAAACCTAAGAATAAGAAAAAGTCCTAAAAGTGGAGAAGAGCCTAGAACTCATTGGCACAGGAGACTACTTCCTGAACAGAACACCAACAGCACAGGCTCTAAGAGCAAAAATCAATAAATGGGACCTCATGAAACTGAAAAGCTTCTGTAAAGCAAAGGACACTGTCATCAAAACAAAATGACAGTCTACAGACCAGGAAAGGATCTTCACCAACCCTATATCTGACAGAGGGCAAATATCCAGAATATATAAAAGACTAAAGAAGTTAAAAAGCAACAAATCAAGTAATCCAATAAAAAAGTGGGGTATGGAGCTAAACAGAGAATTCTTTGTAGAGGAATGTAGAATGGCAGAAAAACACTTAAAGAAATGTTCAACGTCCTTAGCCAACAAGGAGATACAAATCAAAACGACCCAGAGATTTCACCTTACACCCATCAGAATGGCTAAGATAAAAAACTCAAGTGACAACACATGCTGGAGAGGATGTGGAGAAAGGGGAACCCTCCTCCATTGCTGGTGGGAATATAAACTTGTGCAACCACTTTGGAAATCAATCTGGCGCTTTCTCAGACAATTCCTCAAAATCCAGCTATATCACTCCTAGGGATATATCCAAAAAGAGGCTCAAGTACACAATAAGGACACTTGCTCATCTATGTTTGTAGCAGCTTTGTTTATAGTACCCAGAACCTGGAAACAACCCAGATGTCCCTCAATGGAGGAATGGATACAGAAATTGTGGTACATTTACACAATGGGAATATTACTCAGCAATTAAAAACAAGGAAATCTTAAAATTTGCAGGCAAATGGTGGGACCTAGAAAAGATCATCCTGAGTGTGCTATCCCAGAAGCAGAAGGACACACATGGTATATACTCACTTATAAGTGGATACTAGACCTATAAGATAGAATAAACATACTAAAATCTGTACACCTAAAGAAGCTAAACAAGAAGGAGGACCTGAGGTAAGATGATTAATCCTCATTTAGAAAGACAAAGGGGATGGACATTGGAAGTAGGAGAAAACAAGAAACAGGAAAGGGGCTTACCATAGAGGGCGTCTGAAAGACTCTACCTAGCAGTGTATCAAAGCAGATGCTGAGACTCATGGCCAAACTTTGGGCAGAGTGCAGGGACTCATATGAAAGAAGAGGGAGTTAGTAAGACCTGGAGAGGACAGGAGCTTCACAAAGACCAAATATATATGGGCATAGGGGTTTGTCTGAGACTGATTCTCCAACCAAGGACCATGCATGGGTATAAGCTAGAACTCCTGCTCAGACATAGCCCATGGCAGCTCAGTATCCAAGTGGGTTTCCCTAGTAAAGGGGAACAGGGTCTGTCTCTGACATAAACTCAGTGGCTAGCTCTTTGACCTCCCCACACCCCATGGGAGGAGCAGCCTAGCTAGGCCACAGAGGAGAACATTGCAGCCAGTCCTGGTGAGACCTGATAATCTAGGGTCAGATGGAAGGGGAGGAAGACCTCTCCTATCAGTGGACTTAGAGAGGGGCCAGGAGGAGATGAGGGAGGGAGGGTGGGATTGGGAGAGAATGAGGGAGGGGGCTACATCTGGGATACAAAGTAAATAAACTGGAATTAATATAAAAATAAAAATTTAATAAAAAAAGAAAAGCCCTAAGACTTGTAGCATGAGTAATATATCCCAGGGCCTCACCAGCACAAGTTCCCCTCCCCCACCCCTGCAAGATTAGCTTTCTGGCATAGGTAAAATATTCAAGAAATTGCTTTCCAGGCCAACCCCTCCCTTACCCCAACCCCAAGCAAAGAGCATCTGCCTGTGGTTTCCCACCTCTCTTCAGAGAAGATATACTAGCAGTGTCCACAAGGTATAGTCTGGTACTAAGGGGCACAATGCAAGACAGTCTATCAGGCCAGGGGATGGACAACCAACTTCAGATCACAGAGAGGGAGAAAGAAAGGGAAAGAGAGAGAGGAAGGGAGGGAGAGAGAGAGGGCGGGAGGGAGAGTGGAAGGGAGGGAAAGATAGTAAAAATCAATGTTATTTCAGCAGAAAAAGTAGAGGGCAAGTAGTGAGAGGGACTCCTAATGTTACACCTTCTCAGGGAAGTAGTTCATATCAATTGCCTGCAGGAACATGTGTAGACAGCGTGCATTCTGAGCCAGTGGGTGCCTAGTAATTTTGTTAATCAACTGTTCGAAGCTTTGCCTCCTTCAACGAAAGATTCCTCAGAGATCCTTTCATCTCCCCGGAAAGGCAGTTGCTGATTCAAGGCTTTCTCAGCAAGTTGTGGTACCACAGTCTTACTATCTCACTCCAGCTCATTTTTTCAGCCACTCAAAGTCACTGTAGCGTCACCGTCCACAGGACCCTTTGAGCATGAAGACAGGGTTTGTCTGCATGTGAATCTTATAGGTGGTGAAGCATGAGCGTGGCCCATTCCCACCGTCTGGGGATTAAAGATGTCTATTTCCAGGAAGTTACTTGGTGGCAGGTAAGTGTTGGTCAGGACCTGGTTAGGTCCGTGTCCGACATCTGTCCAAAGAGAAGTTACTGGCCAAGGGGGGTGGGAACAGGGGCCTGAGGCAAGAGTGTGCACCACTGGTCCCACTTGGCAAAATAAAATCTCTGGCTTACTTTCTAATTATGCAACTTCTTCAGGAAGCTATTTTTTTTCCTTTTTTAAAGAAATTAACTTACTTCATATTCTAAACGCAGCTTCCTCTCCCTACCCTCCTCCCAGTCCCTCTTTCTCCCCTCCCTTCCCATACATACTCCCATCCTCCTTTTCTTCGCAGAAGAGTCTCCGCAAAAGGGAGGTTCTACTGTGGCTGGACAAGGACACCCTTTAGGAGAAAGGGTTCTGAAGACAGGCAACAAAGTCAGATACAGCCTCTGTTCCTGCTGTTAGGAGTTCTACATGAAGAGCAAGCTGCTCCACTGTGAAATATGTGCAGAGGTCCTAGGTCCATCACATACATGCTCTCTGGTGGTTCAGTCTCTGTGGGGTCCTATATTCCTAGGTTTTTCTTGTGGTGTCCTTGACCTCCCTGGCTCAGGGACCTATTTTTAATAAACCCTTCTTTTGTAGTGAGAGAAGCTGCATACCCTAGGTCATTGTAGAGCCTGCGCAGTCAGCACATAGGGCACAGAAGGAATATCTCTGCACACTGCCTCACGTGTTGCCAGCAGATGTTGCCAGTAAACTGCACTTGCCCTCTCCCCATATGTCATCTTTGTTTTCTTTCCTTTGTGCTTTTCCCTTTGATAGGATACATCTTCAACTTTCACATATTGGTTACTCAAGACGTTTTTTTGTTCTTCAATCTAGGTCTTGGGTTATGCTAGGCCTTGAGCTATGTCCTTAACTTTCATAGACCCGATATTGTTAAATTTGACATACTTTTTCAAACTCTATATCAGTGCTACTGAATTTCTTCCCATTTTCCTTACTTTTCTCCTCACCATCTCCTTTATCCCCTTCTATCCTTTATTTTACATGTATTCATTGTAAATGATGCTGTGTTACACAACATTTCAAAAAAGTATGTGTTATATATTGGACTTTTTTATGTTCTCTCTCTGTGTATGTGTGTGTGTCTGTGTGTGTCTTGCTTGTTTTTTCCAAGAAAGGGCCTTATCTAGGCCAGGGTAGCCTCTAACTCATTGTGTGTTGAAGATGAATTGGTATTCTGTTCTTTTAGCCTCTACCACCTGTTTTCTGGAATTATAGGCATGCACTACCATTTCTACCTCTAAATTGATTTAAAGTTATTTATTTGTTTACATGTGTGTACTGTACATGTATATACCAAGCACACATGTACACAAGAATATAGAGATAAAGGTTTATGTCAGATGTCTTTTTCAATTACTCTTTGGTTTAATTTTTGAAACAGAGTCTTTGACTGAATGTGAAACATGAATATGTGTGTTCACATGTGTGTATGGGTACCTACTTGTGGATGTAGAGACCACAAGTTGTTGACATTGTATGACTTCCTTGACTGCTCTCTACTTTTAACATTGCAGCAGGGGCTCTCAGTTGAGCCCAGAACTTACTGATTTGGCTAGTATAGTTAGCCAGCTTGCTTTAGGTGGTGGTCCTGATCTCCTGTCTCTGTCTCCCATGCCCTGGAATTATAGATGGTTTTTCATGTCCAATTAAAATTTATGTGGATGCTTGGGATTCAGACTCTAGTCTTCATGTTTGTACTTGATTTTCTATCTCTCAACCCCTAAATGGCTGTTTTGATATAGTGTGCATGTGCGTTGGCCATGGAGTGTGTAGTCTGAATGCAGCGGTGCTCGTGGTATTTTTTAGTGCTGTTCCAGAAGATTTGTTAGAAGCCCTGTTCTGTTGTATTTTTCTATCAGATTGTATTTTCCTCTGCAAACTTGAATGAAGAAGAAATAATAGGAAATTGTAATACTCCTTGAAACAGTTCACATAAACATAACACAACTGCAATAAAACTGAAAGCAGCTAGTTTTGGTAACATGAAATGTAGTAAAAGTTTAGCCCTAAAATGGGTAGAATTGGATGGATTATCAAATAGGAAGTAAAAGAAACTTAACAAGCATGGCTAACACATGGTTTGTATGCTGCTACCACTCATGTTTAAAGGCCAGAATTTTATGTGTTTGACTGTAAAGAAGAGAGGTCATCTACTGTATGGTGTTGCACACTTAGAATTTTAGCACTTGGGAGGCAGAGGCAGAAGGATTGAAAATTTGAGGTCAGCTTGGGTTACAAAAGGAGACCCTGTCTCAAATAACAAATAAAAAGAAACCCTCAAATAACAAATAAAAAAGCCTCTTCCATCCTGCAGCCAAATCAGACAAACCAAACCAGGTCCTTTTTCACACACTGGGAAGATCTGTTGCTTAATTGTTCTTTTCTATTACATCAACTTTTGACATACATTACTGGGACAGTGGATGTAAAATCCCATTTAGGGCTGAGTGCTCCAAAGGCTTACAGTGCTCAGTTCAGATGCCACAATTTCTGTAGGTTAAAGATCACTGTAACACATGAAGCAAGCCAGTGATGACAAAATAGTATTTCTACTTTGATTCCTAAGTTTTTTTTTCTTTTAAAGAATCTTTCTTAGTTTGAGATATGAATGATCATTTAAAACAAAACCACCTACTAAAATCTGTGCACCTAATGGAGCTAAGCAAGAAGGAGGACCCTGGGTAAGATTCTCAGTCCTCATTCAGAAAGGTAAATGGGATAGCAATTAGAAGAGGGGGAAACAGGCAACAGGACAGGAGCTTATCACAGAGAGCCTCTGAAAGACTTCACCCTGCAGGGTATCAAAGCAGATGCTGAGACTCACAGCCAAACTTTGGGCAGAGTTCAGGAAATCTTATGAAAGAAGGGAGAGATAGAAAGACCTGGAGGGGACAGGAGCTTCACAAGGAGAGCAACAGAACCAAAAATTCTGGGCCCAGGGGTCTTTTCTGAGACTGATGCTCCAACCAAGGGCCACACATGGAGATAACTTAGAACCCCTGTACAGATATAATCCATGGCAGATCAGCCTCCAAGTGAGGGACGATTTGTGACCTAAACTCAGTGACTGGCTCTTTGATCCTTGAAGGTGGGGGTGGGGGCGGCAGCCTTGCTAGACCACATAGGAAAGACAGTGCAGCCAATCCTGAGGAAACTTGATAAGCTAGTGTCAGAGGGAAGGGGAGGAAGACTTCCCCTATCAGTGGACTAGGGAGAGAGCATGGGAGGAGGAGAGGGACAGAGGGTGGGATTGGGAGGAGATGACTGAAGGGGCTACAGCTGGGATACAAAGTTAATAAATTGTAATAAATATATATATAAAAGTAAAAAAAAGTCAGCCTAAAAGGTAAAATGTTGATTGCTAGAGGTTGTGAGGGAGTAAATAAAGAGGATAGATTTGAAAGGCAATAAAACAACAAAAACTTCAAAACAACATGCAATTTCAGGCACATGGCTGCGAAACACAGCTGTTCTCAACCTATGGGTCTCGATTCCTTCGGGACTGAATGACCCTTTTAGAGGGGTTGCATATTAGATATACTGCATATCTTATGTTATGATTCATAACAGTATTAAAATTACAGTTATGAAGCAGCAACAAATAATTTTATGGTTGGGGTCATCACAACATGAGGAACTATATTAAACGGTTGCAGTGTTAGGTAGGTTGAGAACCACTGACTTAATAGAACTGAATGTTTTAATGTTATACCAGTGGGGTGAATCACATATAATTAATCTTGCAACTCATGTACTTTTATCTTGCCTATTACCTGAAGTCTAGACAGTATTTAAACACATGCCACACCTGGATGTTAAAATGAGAGAATCAAAATACAGGGTGTACACACAATTTCTATTTCCCTGTCTACCCACTTTCCTCATTTTTCATGTTTCATGTCGCTATTTTTTAAAAAAACTGACTGTGATGTTTATTTAAAGAGCCTCCTTAAACTCTTTTGGGGAATAAGAGAGAGAGTGTAGAAAATAGTCTGAAAGAGGTTTTTAAAATCGAGGCTCTGGACTCTAATGTAAACATGCATTCATTTTTTTTGCACACTATAGTTTCCTACCAGTCCATGTGACTAAACAAAAACTGTTTAATTTCTTGTGTTTGTGTGGTGTATATGTGAGGATGTGATGTGTATATGGATGCATGTTCATGTGAGTGATTTTGTGTATGTGTGTGGCACACAGAAGTTGATACTATGTGTCTTTCTCAGTCATTGTTCACCTTAACCTTAAAAAATTATTTAAAATGTTCTTCTTACACTGTATATTATGATCATATTCTTTCCCTTCCTCCAGATTACTCCCAGATCCCTACTCACCCAACCTCATGACTTTAAGTTCTCTCTCCTTCTCTTTTCCTAAAAATACCGAAGAGGAACTCCACAAGGAGAGCAGCAGAACCAAAAAGTCTGAGCACAGGGGTCTTTTCTGAGACTAATTCTACAACCAAGGACCATGCATGAAGATAAACTAGAACCCCTGCACAGATATAGTCCATGGCAGTTCAGTGTCCAAGTGGGGTCACTAGTAATGGGAACAAGGACTGTCTCTGACATGAACTCATGGGCTGGCTCTTTGACCACCTCCCCCTGAGGGGGAAGCAACCTTGCCAGGCCACAGAGACAGAAAAAGAAGCCAGTCCTGATGAGACCTGATAGACTAGGGTCAGATGGAAGGGGAGGAGGACCTCCCTTATCATTGGACTGGGGGAGAGGCATAGGAGAAGAAGAGGGAGGAAGGGTGGGATTTGGAGGGGGCTACAGCTGGGATACAAAGTGAATGAACTGTAATTAATAAAGTAAAATTAAAATTTAAAATATCCAAAACAAAACCCAAGAAATCAAGACAGACAAACTGAAAAAACAAAAGAAAACCAACAAGACAAAAAAAACCCCACCAAAACAAAACAAAGAGCACACATATAAAACACAAGGAGGGGGGTGGGGTGAGGGCGCAGGAGAGATGGTTCAGAGGTTAAGAGCACTGGCTGCTCTTCCAGAGATCCTGAGTTCAATTCTCAGCAACCTCATGGTGGCTTACAACCATCTATGATAAGATCTGGCGCTATCTTCTGGTGTGCAAGCAAACATGTATGTAGAACACTGTATACAGAGTAAATAAATAAATCTTTAAAAAAACACACAAGGAGTCTGTTTTGTGTTGATCAGCTATTCCTCTGGAATGTGGATGATATACCCAGTGGCATTCTGATTTTCCTTTTTGCTGGTGGGTATCAATTGTATATATATTCTTGGTTTTAAGTGGAACCCTGTGTTCACTTCCCCCAGTGTTGGGGGAAAGTGCAGGGTCCCAGTACTGGAACCTTGCTGGCCTTGAACCTGTATAGTTATTGTGTGTTTTGGCACAGTCTCTGTGAGTTCAGATGTGTACCAGTCTTGTGCCTGGAAAACACTGTTTCCTTGGCTTCATCTATCATGTCTGGCTCTTAAAATCTTCCCATCTTCTCTTCCATACAGATCCTTGAGCCTGGAGGGGAGGAGTTTGATGATGACACCCCATATAGGGTGGAGTGCTTCAAAGTCTCTCACTATCTGTATACTGTACAGTTGTGGGTCTCTGTGTTAAGTTCCATCTCCTGCAAGAAGAATCTTCCCTGATGAGGACTGAGCAATGCTCTGATCTGAGTCCCAGCCTGATGTGTTAGCTGTGGGATTCTGGTGGATTGTGATTCTGTGCATTGGTAGTAGACACAAAAGAATGGAGATGGGCTAGAAGGGAAATTTGGAAGGGACTGTCAGAAAGAACTGTGAGACTCTGAGTCTTTACCAAGAGGCTGAGAAACCATCTTAACTTTTTTTTCAACAATGGATCCTGATTACTTTTCTAATTTATTTATTTATTCACTTTACATCCTGATTCCAGCCCCTCTCATCTCCTCCCAGTTCCCCCTCATATTCTCTCCCTCTCATTTTCTCCTCAGAAAAGTAGGAGTTCCCCCATGTGTACTAACCTATCCTGGCACATTAAGTAGCTGCAGATTTCCCCCCACTAAGGCCAAACAAGGCAGCTCAGTTATGGGAATGGGATCTAAAGGTGGGCATCAGACTCAGAGAGGGTCCCTACTCTAGTCGATGGGGGAACCCATATGAAGATATGTGCAGGGGCCCTAGGACCAGTGCATGTATGCTCTTTGATTAGGGGTTCAGTCTTTGTGAGCTTCCCTGGGCCTATATTATTTTTTTAAATATGTAGTTTTTTAGTTTTGAAGTTAAAATGTGATATGATTTGCCATTCCCTTTCCTCCTTCTAAACCCTCCCATGCAGACCCTTTTGTTCTTTTTCAATTTCACACATTCTTTTTTTTATTAATTTATTTTTATCTCAATCACAGGTTAGGTACTTTGAATCCCAGGCTTAGCCCCCTCCCTCATTCCCTCCTACCCTCCCACTCCCTCCCTCATCTCGCTTCTCCCCGCCCCCTCCAAGTCCACCAACAGGGGAGGACCTCCTTCCCTTCCATCCAACCCCAGCTTATCCTGACTCCTCAGGGCTGGCTGCAATGTCCTCCCCTGGGATCTAGCCAGTCTGTCACTCCCCGGCTTGTATGGGGGAGGGTCAAAGAGTCAGCCATCAAGATCATGACTGAAACAGTCCCTGTTTCCCT
>CM053742.1:2313616-2360817 GCA_028658305.1 Pachyuromys duprasi
CATGTAAACATGGTTGTTGCTTAAGCTGCCCGGAAGAAAAATATATATAAATCTTTTAGGGCCAAATATATACTTTAGGGCCAAGTCAACCATTGACTCTTCTGTATGCAGACATGGAGGTAATAAGCTTCTTTCTGTTCCTGTTTTCTCCATTGCATAAATGTAAATCAGTGTGTGATTTGCAGCTTTGATGGTAACAGATTTCAAAAAATAAATGCCTTTGCTCTTTGGAGATGCTGCTGCTGATAAATTAGTCATAAGATTGATATTGCTTGATAAGAATTCCCTTTGCTCCCCTCCATCCTGCATATTATTGGTAGAGAAATATTTTTTACCCAAAATCCTAAGTTTTTACACTTTATAGCTGAAGGGTATTGAGCTGTCCCTAAGTGCCTTTTGCATGTGCATGGAGGATGCATGTTCCATAAACACGTGCCTTTCTATGTCCCAGCTGACCAAACAGCATAGATCAGTGATTCTCAAATTGTGGATTGCAAACCGTTTTGGCGTCACATATCAGATATGCATATCAGATATTTACATTATGATTCGTAATAACATCAAATTACAGTTATGAAGTAGAGATAAAAATAATTTTATGGTTGGGGGCTCACCAAAATATAAATAACTTTCAACAATTTTTTTTATTAATTGTACTTTATTTGCTTTGTATCCCTCCTGTAGCACCCTCCCTCCTCCCCTCCCAAACCCTCCCTTCCTTTCCCTTCTTCACACATGCCTCTCCCCAAGTCCACTGATAGTGTTGGACTCCTGAGGTGGGGAGACCTTGGGATAGACGCCAGATCCCAATAACCCACAAAGTCAAGAGCTCCATGCAAACAGTAAGAGGTTTACTTAGTAGCCAGCATGTCGGGGCTCTGCACACAGCTCCCACGCAAGGGGGTGATGCAGAGCCCTGAGCAGCAGAATTATAGAGTTTATAAAGGCAAAAACCACAAAACAGGAGGGGGTCTAGGGGTAAGGGACTTTCCTAACGGGGCAGTCAATGATTGGCTGTTCCCAGGTGTGGCGACTAGGGGACGGTTAGAGATTGTATCCATAACTGCAGAAGGGTGTCTCTCAGAAATGTTTTGTGTCAGATCCGGGTTTGGTTTTGTATCAGATCCGGGTTTGGTAATGATTAAAGCTCACAAGTTTCAGTTCCCATGGTCAGTTCCCATGGTTAGGGCCAAATTAAAATTTTCCATCATTACAATAGGGGAGGTCTTTCTCTCCTTCCTTCTGATACTAGTCTATCAGGTCTCACCAGGAGTGGCTGCATTGTCTTCCTCTGTGGCCTGGTAAGGCTGCTCCCCCATCAAGGTGAGGCAATCAAAGAGCCAGCCACTGAGTTCATGTCAGAGACAGTCCCTGTTCCCATTACTATGGAACCCACTTGGACACTGAACTGCCATGGGCTACATCTTTGCAGGGGTCCTAGGTTATCTCCATGCATGGTACTTGGTTGAAATATCATTCTCAGGAAAGACCCCTGTGCTCAGATTTTTTGGTTCTGTTGCTTTCCTTGTGGAGCTCCTGTCCTCTCCAGATCTTACTATTTCCCCCTTCTTTCATAAGAGTCCCTGCACTCTGCCCAACAGTTGGCCATAAGTCTCAGCATCTGCTTTGATAGTCTGCAGGGCTGAGCCTTTCATAGGCCCTCTGTGGAAGGCTCCTGATTTGTTCCCTGTTGGGGTCACAACATCAGGAAAGTTGAGAACCACTGGCATGGACAACGCAAAAAATTCTCAACCTTTCATGGTGGCATGTGCCTGCAGGCAGATCTCTGAGGTTACTGGGTAGTCAGTCTAGCCTACTTGGTGAGCCCCAGAACAGTGAGAAATCTTGTCTCAAAAATAACTGGTGGGTGGTGCCTGAAAAATGACACCCGAGGTTGTCATCTCTCACCTCCATATACAGGTTGTGTTCATGTGCACCTGCTCACACACAGACACAGAAAAGCCTGGCCAACTTTTCACCTACACAATAAGCCAATTCAATCCAAATCAACAGTATTAGGGCAGGTTTATTGAGAGGCAGCTCTTGGTCAGGTTCACCTATCTCACAGATGGAGGTCAATGAAGTCACACATCTGGGCTAAAACAAGCAGGTTTTATAGAGATTTGGCGAGGAGAGATGAGATGTTAGCTAGGAGCTAGGATTTTGCCTATATGTGGTCAAAAACTGGGCCCTTGGGCAGGCGCTCTTGCACAGGTTGCCAGAAACTTGGAGACCAGGGTTGATGAAGTATTAGCTCACACAGGCAGGGTTGAGGGAAGGAAAGCAGACAGATGGGATTTCTTGGATTGTGCAGGGGCGAGCAAAGGTTCCAGGCAAACACAACTCACTAACTAAGGCAGGTCAACATCCTACATTTTGTAGGCTCAATTGTACTTCACAGGCAATGAAGAATAGTTTTTTTTTTTCTTAAACATCTTTTCTTAGTGTTAGACACTACATGCTGTGGTGTAGCAGGAAGCAGAGTGCTGGGTTTTATTATTATTATTATTTTTTCTAAAAAAGAAGTAGCAACGAATTCAGTTTCAAAAGAGCTTCGGGCTAGGTATTGATAATGTCTTGGGACTGCAAGGAGTTGCTCAAGTGAAAATGAGGCCATGAGCCTTGCTTGATTTTCTGAGTTGCTGTATCAGGGAGGCAGTCTGGGAATGCAGCTTCAAAGAGGTTTGTTTGATTTGAAGTGACATTAGAAACTCTGCAGAACTAACCTTTCTTACTCCCAGGGCCGAGTTTGACACTGAACCTGGACCCCTGTGATATTGGAGAGTCTGCTAGTCTACATTGGTAATTGATAACCGGTTACATTCTGCAGGGCTAGTCCAGAAGAAACGAAGAACAATGGAAACGTGGATATTTCAACCACATGCCACTCCCCTCTCAGTGACTATATTTTCTTTTATGTTCCCTGAGAGTCAGAATAGGGTTTTATTCAGGATATGGATTCTGATGTCCTACAATGGGAGATTGTAGGAGTTCCTTAGGGATGTGTATAGTCAAGACTTTCTTCTGCATCTGTCTTGAGTGTGTTCCTTATGAACAGCATGGTGGTGGAGAAAGACTAGGAGGAAAGGAGAGAGGGGAAGGGAGGAAATGGTAGAAAAGGAGGGAGGGGAAGCTGCAATTGGGGTGTAAAGTATATAAATAAATTAATTAATGAAATGAAAAAAAATAGATGGAGCCCAGCTGTGTGAATTAGAACAAGTCCTCTTGGATGGTGTGGACACTTGCTCAACCTGGATTTCATATCTTTAGACCAGGGCTTCCTAAACACTTTCCACTAGTGACCCTATTTTGCCTGAGAAAAATTTCATGCAAACCCAGGATAGAGGTATATTAAATAGGTATACAAATGAATAATTTACTAATAATAAATCATGAAAATTAATTAAATCCAATTTTGATGTAAACACAATTTTATCATCAATATGTAAACAAATTTGCAAATTAAAAGATGGTCATGCTTGTTTTTTATGTAAAATTAAATCTTGCTGGATTATTTAATACTGTAGAACAGATAACATCTTCGCTTTTTAAAGTGCTGATTGATATTTTGACATCATAATCATCAATGCTGCCAATACCACTTCTCATAAATACTTAGTATAAAATAGTGAAAATATACTTTTTTGAGACAGGGTCTCACTGTGTAGCCTTGGCTGGCCTGGATCTTGCTCTGTAGACCAGGCTGGCCTCAACTCAGATATTCACCTACCTCTATCTCTCAAGTGCTGAGATTCAATGTGTGTAATACCATGCCCAGATGATACAAGTATACTTAAGGTTATTTCAGAAATTGTTGGAAATTCTCGTGAAATCTTATGAAACTCAAGTCAGGAACTTAAATACCAGTTTTCAGAAAATCAAATATTCTAATACAACACAGTATAAGAAGATATGAATCTGATACCTGTGGAGAACAGATGGGAGGAAAATATTAAGTCCTTTGTTCTGCAATTTAATCATTATGTTCTAATAACTGCAGGAGATTCTACATTACAATAAGTAGCACTCAATAATCTCAAATCTAAATCCAACTGTTATGGGCAGCATTTTTTGGCATTGCATGGCATGGTGTGGATGCACATTTAATGTACACAGTGCAAAATATGGATGCTACTTGTTTAGTACCAAGCTTCAGTTAAGTTTTGTAATGCAGTACCAGCAAGTGCTGTCAGAAACAACTCAGATTTGTTATATGTTTGACTTTTAAATTAAATTTTGATCACAGGGAATTCAGAAAACTCTTACTATCACCAACTTTCTTGTGATTTAGTTATAAGCCCTTTGTGACATTACAACTCATAATGTAAGCATCAGTATTTGCATGACCTTGGTGGGATATGATGACTTTCAAAGGATATTGAAACTTGACTGTTCTCTCAAATATCCTCACGGAGTTTAGGTTACGATGCAGCTGAGTGTCAAAAGTTTTATGTTTCTCATAGATAACTGTTGTGATTGGGGAATTTCAACATTATAGGGAAACAGGTCTCAGGTTGGGACAGTTCTGTTTTTTGAGAATTTGCGGTGTCTGCAGACAATTAACTTGTTAGAAGTGAGAGAGAGAGAGAGAGAGAGAGAGAGAGAGAGAGAGAGAGAGAGAGAGAGAGAGAGAGAGAGAGAGAGAGAGAGAGAGAGAGAGAGAGAGAGAGAGAATGGGAGGAAAGAGGTTGGGAATGCTGTAATGCTGTCATGTCCAAAGCAGGTCATACCATGGGCAGGTATTGAGCTCCCATTGTCAGTGGTTCAGCAGTAGAGAAGCCTTGGATGGGAGGATGGGCCAAGGACAACATTACTGCAAATTCCATCACTGGTGAAAGCATCCTGCAGGGAGCGGATGAGGGCAGAGAAAAACTTAGGTGTCCCTTGAAGTCTTGAGTGGAAATAAAGATGCAATGTGTGGGCCATGATGTTCAACCTTGAATACATTAGTGCAACAAGCCTTCCTGAAAGGCGGGATGAGTTGTCTAACCCCACACTGCCCTCAGCTCCAAGACAATGATTAAGTTCACTGGGAATTAGATGAGAACCTATTTCAATCTATGTTTCATAGCCCCATACAAAGAAAGATTAATTTACAGAAGCCTCAAGGAGTATGTCTTTCTCTATATCATCACAAATACATTTTGGTACATTGAATAATCACAAAAGTATTTAGGACAGACAATTTCATTTTTTTCAGGAGCTAGGGAGATGGCTTAGTGGGTAATGATGACTGGAGTCCAGATCTCTTGGTCCCATGTAAAAATGGTGGATATCTAACCTCAGGACTTATTGGTAGATAGGGAGTTGTAGGCAGAGATATGCTGATTTCCTGAGCTCTGATGGCCAGCAAGTCTGGTAGAATCAGTGAGAAAGACCATGTCTCAAAAATAAGATGGACAGTAACTGAAGAAGATATCTGATCTTGACTTCTAACCTCCACACATGCAGATTCATGCAACCTCCTCCTAATTTTTTGCTTGTGTCTCCCAAATTCATTTACATGTAACTCCATTCACTCTTGTAAGACCTATCTATTTCCTGTCAATGTCCATGTAAGTATTAGTGTGGGTTCAGGACCGCTGAGACCAAGTTCTCAGCACAAAAGAGATTTATTTGCCTTATAAGGTCAAAGGTCAGGGAATAAGAGACAAAGATAGGAGATAGAGGATGAAGGAGAAGGGGGAAAGGAACAAAGGAGAGGGGCAGGGGGGTTCTTCCTTGAGGGCCTAAGGACTGCCTCTGGATAGAGAGGAGACAGACACATAGGAAAATGACAGTTTGTATGGGTACAAGGGGAAACCCTGTGTTAGGATGAAGTGTTTAATTTTAATTAGACATATTAATCAGGTGTGCCAAAGGGGGCTTTGCATTGCTGGACTTCAGTACTTTGATAGCTGGATTTTGGTAGTCAGCCACAGAATACACCTTGGTGGCAAGCTTTAGGAACGCAATCCAATGGCTTTTTGTAAGACAGAGGGAATCAGGGAGAAGGGCAAGGCCTGACATGTTTGATATGTTAAGGCTGCTTAGAGTTCCATACTTGAGAAAGTTTTCTGTGGAGCAAAAGAATAGGGTAAGTTGTTTGAGAAGTGGATAAATGAAGCTCTCAGGTCAGCCTGAGAGGAAATGGGGCCAACTGAGTTTTGGGGAGGATTATAAAAGGCCTTTTTAAAATTCAGAATGCTGACTCTGCCTGAGGGTTGATATCCCTCTATTAGGGTTTAACCACCTGATTTGAGACTTTAATCTCAGATAGAATATAGATTAAGAATGTATTTCAGTGATAGAGCACTTAACTGGCATACACAAGGCCAGGTAAAAAAATTCAGCTAGAACATGAATACTCTTGAGAACTGTGTCCCAGCTCATTCCATAAATGTTTTCTGAAAAGGTTTCTAAGTGTAAGAAAATCAACGGGGCATTAAAATACCCCTTATTACTTTAATGTGGAAAATGGATGAATGTGTGACCCATTTTTGGAACAGTTACATTAATAGGCATGTAGGTTTCATGTGACTGGAACTTTCAAACTTTTCTACTGTGGGGAAGAAGATAGTTTAAAGCTTGCCAAAGGAAAGACCAGGCAAGTCCCAGGATATGTGTAGTCCAACAACTCCTTAAATGTGTAGTGGCAGAAGTGACTCACATCTACTAAACTATTATTGATGTCTTGAACAAGCATTTGAGTCTACATTAAACAAAGCCCTCCCTGACCTATACCTAAACATTAACTTCTGGTGGTTGTTGTGGGCTTGTGTTAAGACTAGCATGAGGTATGAATTGCCCTAGCATAAAGTTTGTTGTATAACATTTATAACTGAATTCAGCTGTGGTAGTTTAAAAGAGAAATGTTGACCATAGTCTCAGATATTTGAACACTTTGTCCACAGTTGGTTTCCCTGTTTGGGGAGCTATGGAACTGTACATGCATCTTCAAAGGAAGAAATATGGGAAATGGAGCCACAGGATTTGATGTTTGGCCTGCTGGGGTTCCAGTCTTACTTTGATCCAGGATTTTCTTACTATGCTCTTATTCCTCTCTTTGGAGTGGGAATGTGTATTTTATGCCATTGTGCACTGGAGGGATGTAATTAGTATTTTTTATTTTATAGGGGTCACAGTTAAGAGTTTGCCTTGCATCTCAGAAGAAACTTTGGACTTTTGGACAGTTTTGAGATTATGAAAGGCTATGAAGACTTTCGAAGTTGGGTTAAATGCACTTTGCATTATGAAATGGCTGTGGGCTTATGGGAACCAGGGAATGGAATGTAGTGGTTTGAATGAGCATTGTCATCCATGAGCTCAGGTATTTGCCTCATCCCCAGATGTGATACTGTTTGAAGTTATGGAACCTTCAGGAGGTGGAGTCTTGTTGGATGAAGTATGTCACAGGACAGTGCCTTTAAGAGTTTATAATTTTGCAACACTTTTAATTTACACTCTGCTTCATACTTGTGATTTAAGGTGTGATCTTTCAGATCCTTGCTTCAGCTGCCCAGTGCCATGCCCTCTCCACCGTTATGGACTCTCCCTTTAGAACTGTAAGCCAAAGTAATCTCTTCCATAGTCGCTTTTGGTCCTGGTGAATACAGCATTGCAAGTTGTATGGTCATTTCCTTTAACATAATATGTTAGGCAAATGTTATAGACAAGTAGATCTTACAATGTCACATTCAAACATAACTCTATTAGTATCATGATCATTGTAGTAAAGCTATCTGGAGATACTTACTCAGTGAGCACCATTCAATGCTATGAACATCCATCTGACTGTTTGAAACAATAGGCAGAATGGGGATAAAGCTTTCTGTTTATGCAGAGAATCTTGCTTTTACAGATTGCTTAGCTAGGCACCACTAGCAAAGGAAAGTGTGCATCTTGGGCTGCACTTCAGCTGTTGTGATTATATTAGTCTCATAGTTGCTATCATGAATACACTGACATAAAGCATCTTTTATTTATTTTTATTAAATTCTTTGTTAATTACACTTTATTCACCTTATATACTCCCTGTACTTCCCTCCCTCCTCCCATCCCAATCTCTCCCTTCTTCCTCCTTCTACACCCATGTCCCTCCTCAAGACCACTGATAAGGGAGGTCTTCTTTTCCTTCCTTCTGATCCTAGTCTATCAGGTCTCATCAGGAGTGGCTGCATTGTCTTCCTCTGTGGCCTGGTAAGGCTGATCTCCCCTCATGGGGAGGTGATTAAAGAGCAGGCCAATCAGTTCCTGTCAGAGACAGTCCCTGTTCCCATTACTATGGAACCCACTTGGACACTGAGCTGCCATGGGCTACATCTATGCAGGGGTTCTAGGTTGTCTGCATGCATGGTACTTTGTTGGAGTATCAGTCTTAGGAAAGACCCCTGCACTCAGATTTTTTGGTTCTGTTGCTCTCCTTGTGAAGTTCCTGTCCTCTCCAGATCTTACTATTTCCCCCTTCTTTCATAAGATTCCCTGCACTCTGCCCAAGTGTTGTCCATGAAATAAAGTATCTTAGTGGAGAAAAAGTTTATTTTAGCTCAAAATTCAAGATTACAGCCTGTCATTTAGGGGAAGTTAAGGCAGGAACTTCAAAGAACTAGTCCCATCTGCAGTCAAGAGCAAAGAATGCATGCATGCATGCTTAGTATTCAACTAACTTTCTCTACTCTTATATGGAACTTAGCCTGAAAACAGGAAATGATGCTGGCCAGTTTTTGCCTGGGTGTTTCTACATCAATAAAGACAATTAACCAATCACTTATTGACATACCCACAAGCCAAGTTGGTCTACACTATCTGCACTATGACTCAATTAAAACTTACCATCACACAGTTTCTCCAGCTAAGGACCATGTATGGATATGTCCTAGAACCCCAGTTCAGAAGTGGCCCATGGTAGCTCGGTGTCAAACTGAAGACCATAGTAAGGGGAACAGGGACTGTTTCAGTCATGAACTCGATGGCTGGCTCTTTGACCCTCCCCCATACATGCCAGGGAGTAACAGCCTGGCTAGATCCCAGGGGAGGACATTGTAGCCAGCCCTGAGGAGACAAGATGAACTGGGGTCAGATGGAAGGGGAGGAGAGCCTCCCCTGTGGGTGGACTTGGAGTGGGCTGGGAGGAGATGAGGGAGGGATGGGGAGAGTGGGAGGGAAAGAGGGAGGGGGCTACGCCTGGGATGCAAAGTACCTAACCTGTGATTGATATAAAAATAAATAAAAATAAATAAAATAAAAAAGAATAAAAAACATTCTTCCATGATGCTACTCCAGGTATGAATAAACCTTAAAACAAGCTCCCCAAGTAAAAAACAAACAAACAAAAAAACTTACCATCACAATGGACTAAAAAAATTAATGGGGAAACTGTTATTTTGAGAGTTTTTGCCTTCTTAGAAACCAAGGGACCCCCATTTTCAGACAGACCATTCATCCAGTTCTTGCTCAGCTCCCAAATTGGAAGCAACGAACTTGCAGGATACTTTCTGATTGAGTTTTCAAGGTTGTCATTCATGTTTCCAATGGAACCCCTGTGCACTTACTTGATGAACCCAAGCAACCATTTTTGTGGAGGTCAGCACCTGGCCAGTTTCAGGATGCTTTTGTGTTTAAGCTCTACAGTTAATGAAAGTTTTAATCTGCACTTAGCAATTTCTTTTGTCTTCTGCAGAAATCAGCATTCCCAGCTTGTTCCAAGGGAGCTTACCTATCATACACAGAGCTTTGACTCAGCAGTAGTAACAACTCCTTCATACTCATAAGAGGAACTTTGCTTTTGATGGTGATATAAATTGAGCTGTAGTGACCTTCAATCACACTTCATAAAAATTTTCTAATGCAGAATTATTTGGAAGTCTTTTCATGAAAACTATCTTCTTTCCTTCCTTCTTCCAGCCTTCCTTCCTTTCTTTCTTTCTTTCTTTCTTTCTTTCTTTCTTTCTTTCTTTCTTTCTTTCTTTCTTTCTTTCTTTCTTTCTTTCTTTCTTTTTGAGAGTCCTCACTATCCTGGAACTCACCATATAGACCAGGCTGGCCTTCCTCTCTGATTCCACTCCCTGGGGAATCTGCAAATCTTTGTGGTAGACACAGCTTTCCTCTGTCATGTGGATACTCTCAACTCAACCAGCTCTAATATATCCCCATTCTTTGTGTCAGCCTCTAATACGTAGGAACACATTCTACCTGGGACCCCCAGTTGCCACACCAGTTAGGGACTCAGAAGCACTCTCCACCAGGGAATTCATACTCACCATACTCTCCTAAGATCCAGAAAGAGCAACCGAAACAAAAGGAAAACCCAGCCATAAGACAAGAACAGATATCAACATCTAGAATTATAATAATTCCAAACCTAGATGCTTAGATGCCAGCATAAAACACAGGCAATAACTGCCAGTCCAATATGTCTTCACTAGATTCTAGCAACCCTACCACAGTAGGCCCTGAGAAATGAAATATAGCTGAAGGACAAGAAGAGGACATCAAAATAGATATAAATAAATCCATTAATGGAATCAGTGAAAACACACTGAAAAGAAATAATGTAATGAGATGAAAGAAATTCTTCAAAACGTGACAGTGAAAATAGGGTCAATAAAGAAAACTCACACTGAGGGAAAACTGAAAGTAAACATTTAGGAACTTGAACAGGAACCTCAGAGGTAACTCTTGCCAAAAAAATAAAAGAAATGGAAGAAAGAATCTCAGACATTGAAGGTAGAAGAAATAGGTCCCTTGGTCAAAAAAAATTTTTTTAAGCTCAAAATAATCCAGGCACAAAACATCTGGGAAATCCGAGTCACAAGGAAAAGAAAAAAAAAAATC
This sequence comes from Pachyuromys duprasi, assembly GCA_028658305.1. Taxonomy (NCBI): domain Eukaryota; kingdom Metazoa; phylum Chordata; class Mammalia; order Rodentia; family Muridae; genus Pachyuromys; species Pachyuromys duprasi. The sequence continues at coordinate 2,324,429 of CM053742.1, forward strand.
TACAAATAGAGGAAGGAGAAGAACCCCAGGTCAAAGGCACAGAAAATGTTTTCAACAAAATCATAGAGGAAAATTTCCTTAATCTCAAGAAGGAGGTGCTTACCTTAGGGTAAAAGGATGGAAAAAAATATATTTTAAAAAATGGACCCAAGAAACAAGCTGGTATAGTCATTTCAATATCTGTCAAAATAGACTTCAAACCAAAATTAATTAGAAGGCATAAGGAAGGACACTATATTCCCATTAAGGGAAAAATCCAAGAAGAGAATATTGTAATTTTTAACATCAATGCACCAAACACAAGGGCACCCAAGTTCATAATAGAAACTAATATAGGTAAAATCACATATGATTCTTTCAAGCAGTAGCAGTGAGAGATTACAGTAACCCCTCTTGCTAACAGATTGGTCATCCATACAAAAACTAACCAGAGAAATACCAGTAGTAGAGCTAACTGGTAACCATAGAATACCTGAAAGCTCTAGAACAAAAAGAAGAAATGATACCCAGAAAGAGTAAAAAACTAGAAATAATAAAATTGAGTATGGAGTTGATTCTTTGAGAAAATTAGTAAGACTGATAAAACCTTAGCCAAAATAACTAATATATGGAGAAAGAAGAATTAAATTAATAAAATGGGAGATGAAAAGGGGGAGGGGAATTATAGACTCTGAGAAAATCCAGAGAATCAGAAGGACACACTTAAAAAAAATCTGTATGCCACCAGATTGGAAAAGTTGAAAGAAATGAATAAATTCTATCATATATACCACCTACTAAAGTTAAATCAAGAGCAGATAAGCAATTTAAAAAATACCTATAACCCTTAACGAAGTAGAAGCAGCATTTAGATCTTTCCCAACCTATTCCTGAGTGTTGGAATGAGTGGGCCTCTGCATCTATATCTGTTTATTGGGCTGTTTTTAATTCTGATTGTTTGTTTTGCCCTATTCTAATGTGTTAGTTGTTATTTTATCTCATATTATATTATATCATATTTTATTTTATCATTGTCCCTTGGAAGCCTGTTTGTTTTTTAATGAAGAGACAGAAAGGATATGGCTCAGGATGGGAGGTGAGGTAATGAGGAACTGAAAGGAATAGAGGGAAGGGGAACTGTAATCAAGATATATTATATGAGAAAATTATATTTCCAAGAGAAGTAAAAAAATAATATCATGTTAGAGAATAGAAGTACAGGAATCTCTGCAGTGCTAACAGGGATTCTATTCACTTATTTATTGAAATCTAACAAAACTGTACCAAATGTCAAACAAAATTCAATTTATGCTCATTGAAAATATATTGAACATTTAAACACTATTTTTGTATAATTCATTTTCCTTCTGAAACAAAATATACCTACAGAGTTTGTATAGCAAAATTTTATTTAAAAAAAAATGTCTGAGAACCATAATATCTCAGAGGCAGTCAGTTTTGTTGCAGAATTCTACAAGATTTTCAAAGAAGATTTAACACCAATATTCCTTAAATTATTCTTCAAAAATCAAAATAGAAGGAACATCACTTAATTCTTTTTGTAAGGCCACAATTACCCTGATACCTAAACCACATAAAAACCCAGCAAAGAAAGAGAATTACAGACCAATTTCCATTATGAACATAGATGCAAAAATTCTCAATAAGATAGTCACAAACCAAATAAAGAACACATAAAAATATCATCCACCATGATTCAGTAGGCTTCATTTCAGAGATCCAGGGATATTTCGACATATGTAAATGGATAAATGAAATCCATCATATAAACAAAATAAAGAAAATCCACATTATCATCTCATTAGATGCAGAAAAGGCATTTGACAAAATCCAATGCCTCTTCATGATGAAAGTCCTGGAGAGATTAGGGATACAAGGGGAATACCTCAACATAATAAAGGTAGTTTACAGCAAGCCTATTATAGTCAACATCAAATTAAATGAGAAACTAAAAGCAGTTCTACTAAAATCAGGACCAAGACAAGGTATTCCATTTTCTTCATACCTACTTAATATGATACTTGAAGTCTTAGCTAGAACAATAAGAAAACTGAAGGAGATGAAGGGAATACATCTTAGAAAGGAAGAAGTCAAAGTATCTTTATTTGCAGGTGATATAATAGTACACATATGTGATCCCAAAAATTCCACTGAGGAACTCTTATGTTGATACATGCTCTCAGCAAAGTAACTGAGTACAAAATTAACTCACAAAATCACTAGCCTTCATATATACTAGTGACAAATAGATTGAGAAACAAATCAGGGAAACAACATCTTTCACAATAGCCATAAATAATATAAAATGTTGTGTGATAACTGACCAAGACTCAGATGATAAAAACTTCATGTCTCTGAAGAAAGAAATTGAAGAAGATATCAGAAGATGGAAAGATCTCCCTTGCTCATGGATCAGTAGGATTAACATAGTAAAAATGGCCATCCTTCCAAAAGCAATCTATAGATTCAGTGCAATTCCCTTCAAAATTCTTCACTGAATTTGAAAAGATAATTTCCAGCTTATGAGGAAACACACACACAAACACACACACTAAAGCTAAAAGAATACTGGATAATAAAAGAACTGCTGGAGGAATCATAATTTGCAATTTCAAGTTGTACTACAGAGCTATAGTAATAAAAACCGCATAGTATAGTAATAAAAGCAGCATAAAAGTAGGCATGTTGATCTATGGAATACAACTGAAGACCCAGACAGAAATCCAAGCACCTATGGATACCTAATTTTTGATAAAGAAGCTAGAGAAACAAATAACAAACAAACAAATAAACAAAAGATAGCATCTTTAGCAACTGGTGTTAGTCAAACTGAATGGTTGCATGTAGAAAACAAATATTTTTATACTTGTCACCTCTCACAATCCTTCCTTAACTTCAAATGGTTCAAAGACATGAATGTGAAACTAGATAGGGTCAAATAGAAGGGGAGGAAGATGTCATCTATCAGTGGGCTAGAGTAGGGGTATAGGGGGAGAAGTAGGTGGGAGAATGGGATTGGGAGAAGACAAGGGAAGGGGATACAGCTCGGATACAAATTGAATAAATTGTAATAATTGTAATCATAAAAAACTGAAACAAACCAACCAACAAACAAACCCTAGATATACTGAACCTGACAGAAGAGAAGCTGCATGTGTGTGTGGGAGGCATAGTCTTAAATGCATTGGTACAGGGAAAGACTTTCTGAATAGGACAGCTATAGCACAGGCTGTAGGATAAGTAATTAATAAATTGGACCTCATGAAAATGAAAAGCTTCTGTATGACAGAGGACACTATCATTTGGTCAAAGCAGCAGGTTACAGAATAGGAAAAGATTTTTACCAAATACACATTTGATAGAGGGATAATGTCTAAAAATATATAAAAACTGAAAAAAACTGTATCAAGAAAACAAATAACCCATTAAAAAGAGGTATAGACCTAAAACAGTTCTCAAAAGAGGAAACAAATGGCTGGGAAATACTTAAAGAAATGTTCAACACTGTTAGTCATTAAGGAAATGCAAATAAAAGTTATTTTGTGATTTTATTTTATACCAGTCACAATGGTCAAGATCAATAAAACAAATGACAGCTCATACTGGTGAGGATATTGTGGTAAAATGAGTATTCATTCATTGCTGGTGGGAATGCAAACTCAGATTCACTATGGAAATCGGTATGGTTGTTTCTCAGAAAGTTTGGAATCGATCTACCTCAAGAGCCTGTTATACAACTTTTGGGCATATAAAAAATGATGCCTATACAACTACAAAGATACTTGTGTAGCCATGTTTATTGCTGTTCTAATAGTCAGAAATTGGAAACAGTATAGATGCCCATCAATGGATGAAATCTATAAAGAAAATGTGCTATATTTACATAATGGAGTATTACTCAGTTGTAAAAAAATTCACAGGTAAATGGATAGAGCTAGAGAAAACAGTCATCTGGGTGAGATAACTCATAACTAAAAAGACAAATATGGTGTCTATTTGCTTACATGTATGTGTAAGCTGTTAGGGTTTTGATAAGCAGGCTACAATACTTGTAACCACAGAGGTTAGGTATTGAGTAAGGGACTATGGGGGATGGGCAGGGTCTCCTTATGAAAAGGAAATAGAATTTATAGTAATAGATAGATGCAGGTTGATGGGGTGACTAGAACAGGTGGAAAAAATGGGAAGGGAGAGAAAAGAATGGAGGAGGGAATAAGAGGAGGGGCAGCTAAAACTAAGAGCCATTTGAGGGCTCATATGGAAACCTAATTACGGTAGAAGCTTTCTAAAAAATATACACAGATGAAGATCTAAATGAAACAGCTAAATAATGGGGGTGATAGAGCCCAACTGGACATCTGTCATCACCAAATGAAACCTCAAATACGAGGAATGGTTTACACATAGCCAAACTATAGGCCAAAGTATCCATCGGATCCTACCATACTCCAAACAACTCAGACTATTGCCAAAGCTATTGGTTACTCCTCCTCCCATAAACTCATGGCGTGGCCATATTGTTGACTACAGTACATATATCTCATTGAACACGAAGAAGTCAAACTGATGGGTACCTAGAGCTTTCACCCCTACTGACTAGTTTTCATGGTACTGTGAAGCACTGTATATGCTACCAAAGAAGAAAGGTAATCAACAATCCAGATACAAACTCTTTGATCTAAGATGGTGATTTTGTGCCACAGTGGCATAAAAGTTGTGGGAGTTAACAAGCACTATCTTATTGAAATTAATGCCTACTCCATGAGGTAGATCCATATCTAACACTACCCAGGTGGCCAAAAACATGAGACTAGATAGGCTAGTGTCCTAGGGGAAACTTCTTAGTACTGTTCCGCTAAAGGCATATAGAAATAAAATGACTCCTGATGACATTCTGCATACTCATATATCAATGTCTTGTTTAACCATCATCAAAGAACTTTCCTCCTTCAGTAGATGGGAACAAATACAGAGAATTATATAACTGGACAATTTGCATAGAGTGAGAGATCTTAGAAGAGTCAATCCTAATTTGGGATATCTCAATCAATTCCTTCTACTCAGGGATCACAGATACCTGCAGAAGAGGAGGTGGAAAGGTTGTAAGAGCTAGAGGGGATGAAAGCCACCAAGGAAACAAAGCCTTCTAGACAGATCAAGACTGGCATACAAACAAACTCACAGAGATGGAGGCAATATGCAGAGAACCTCCAAAGGCCTAAGCCAGATGGTATCCTAATGCCAAGAATGGAAATGGAAACAAGCCCCCATGCCTAATGTAGAAGCTATCTCCAAACAACAACCACTTACAAAGGAAAAATTAGTTTTCTTCAATGGAGCCTCACTGGATATGTAAACTGTGGTGATTTGACTAAGAATGGCTACCATAATAATCTCTTATATTTGAAAGTTTCATCACAGTGAAGTAGAACTCTTTGAAGGGATTAGAAGAATTAGAAGGTGTGGTCTGGTTGGAGGAAGTATGTCATTGAGCTTTGAGCTGTCAAAAGCTCATGTCAGGCTCATATTCTCTCTCTCTCTGTCCTTGTGAATCAGATTGTAGCTTTCAGCTTCTTCTCCAGCTCCATATCTATCTGCTTGTGTGCTGCCATGCTATCCACCATGATGATAATGGATTAAGCCTCTGAAAGTGTGAACAAATCCACAGTTAAATGTTTTTTTAAAGATAAGAGTTGCCATGATCATGGTTTCTCTTCACAGCAAGAGAAGAGTGACTAAGACACAAAACATACTGAAGGAAAGGTCCCAGGCACAGCAATAGATAGTGAACACAAAGCAAACTCTATGATATTTTTGGTGTATTTTTTTTTAAATCTCACATTGTTCTGTCTGGACATTTTTATAACCTTACAGATCTTTTACTTATATTTTATGTCTCCTAATTTTGTTTTTATGGGGTTTCTGTGTGTTCAAGTGTGTGTGTCTCTATCTCTACATGTGTTTCTTTTCCTTTTTTTTGTTTTTTTTTCCTGTTTGTTTTTGTCTTATTCTAGTTTGTTTGTTTTTATTTTATCTTATTTTTAAATTATTATGGTTCATATGTTTTTGATGCCTGTCTGTATTGTAATGAGAGGGAGAAATAAAGTCTGTGGGTTAGGATGAGGAAAAGGATTAAGGAGAATATATATAATATATAATATATATTTTCAATAAAAGGTTAAAAATGCAGTTTTTCATAAAAGACAGTATCTGACTTTACTAGAGAACAACTGAAATGCTTCACTTCATAAATGATACGCTTGTGAAGGAGGCTTCCAATTAGTAAGAAGGGAGGGAACTAAAAGTGAGACCCACCTTCAGCTTCTTCTCTGTGCTCTGAGAATCATTTGTTGTCCTAAATGAAATGAATTCCTACTCTGAACAGTGGTTGGAGAACAATAGAAATGACTGAATTAAGCTGAGCATTTGACACCACAAACACTTTTTTTCTTTGAACAGAAGTCATAAAACATTGTGACCAAGATTAAGCAATATAAACCTTCCCAAATAATAAAATAATAGTTGACTGTAGTAGATAGAAATGCTGATACTCTGGTGTTCAAATTGAGAGTAGCATGTAGTACAAAGTAAAATTTGAATTTTGAAATATTTTGAGACATTAAGAATTTTTAAACAATTCACAGCAGGTACTATCCTTTATTATTTACCATTTATCTTTCTAATGTGAGGTAATTAAATTTATTTAAAAACATAATAATACTAATTCTTTGAATTCAGTTCTTAGATTCAACCTTTGGACTGAACTGAAAACTTTCATTCCAGTTGTTACAAGTATCTCATACTGTATACTACTTGGATGTTTTATTCTGTGGTGATTTAAAATAAATGGCCCACATATTTGCAGGTCTCTAATTCGGTCCTCAGTTGGTGAGATTGTTTGGGGAAGGTTTAGGAGGTGTGGCCTTGCTGAAGGAAGTGTGTCACTGGGGGCAGGTTTTGAGGTGTAGAGCCTCAGCAGCCATTCCCAGAGTGTTCTTTTTCATGTGGGAGGTTCAAGTCCTCAGCTTCCTGCTCCAGCCACCGTCCCTGGCACCTGCTGCCTTCACTCTGATGTCATGGACTCTTAACTTCCTAGAACTTTAAGTCCAACTTATTTTTTTCTAGAAGTTGCTCTGCTCATGATGTTTTATCATAGCAGTAGAAAAATAACTAATAAACCTCTTCTTTCATTAAACCTTAAAAAAAAAACAACTAAAAACTACCACCAATAAGCAGTAAGTGCCATCTATAGCAAATGACCATCATATGAGTCATGTGTGATATTAATCTTGGTTTTGATTTAATCAGATCTGGGTTATGTGAGAGTATTTCCTGGGAAGATTAAATGAGAGAGAAGACTCTTCCCCAGAGTGGGCAGTACAGTGGTGGTGGCCAAGATACAAGGAGTCTGAGGGACAATCAGGGCTGCTTTGCTTGTTCTCCTTTAGTCCTTTTTGGTGAGTACATGAATTTTGTTGTTGTTGCTGCTGCTGCTTCCATTTTTCACTGTCCTGGGATTCTTGGGATACTACTAGAAGTCAATATGGATATGTAGGTCTCTGAAATCTTTGTTTTGGTGGACTGTGTGTGGATACACAGTTTTATAAAGGCATTGCACCCAATTTCCCAAGTTTTATAAAGGCATTGCACCTAATTTTCCACAAATAAGTGAAAATGGTTTAGAATGGAATTACAGGCTTCATGTGGATGATTTTTTACTGTCTTGCAAAATATACTTGTTTCTAAAGCATTGCTCTAAAGTTAAGGAGAAACTACTTGCTTTTGAATTACAATGTTGAATTTTATTACCATTATTTGTGTGGTGAATATGTGTTTGTATGTGTCTGTGTGTGTGGAGCTGTGTGTATGTGTGCGTGTGTAGGCCAGAAGGCAGAGTTATATACCTTCCTTAATCATCCTACACCTTTTTGAGACAGTTTCCCATTGTGTAGATAATACTGATTTTCTACTATTGTTTGCGTACTTTGCTATGAAATCAAGACGTTAATCATTTTACACTTGTTTCCATCTCTTCTTGTGGTTCTCCTCATTACCATACTGCTTTCGTGCTGTGCTAACTTATGACACAGTGATATTATGCTTATCAGCCCTCCTACCAACAGTTGTTTAGAATGTCTACTCAAGCGTGTTCTCTGTATAGTGCCTGTTGTCTCGATTCTTAAGCTTTAGTTCTATATCCTCTTATGATTCTAAAGTTTATCTTCAAGTGGACTCATCAAGAGTGCTCATGAGCCTGTGTCACTGAGCTCCTTCTTGCTGGTGAACAGCTCTCTACTGCCTCTTGGTGTGAATATCATCTTGAGTGGGTGTCACATTCTCTCCTGTAGAATATCTAGTCATTCCTCCATTATCAGCTGACTTTTATTGTCACTGCAAAAATGCAACGCCCTTTCCCCTATTTTGTTAAGTGCTTGCTTTTTCTTACTGAAGTACGTTTTATTTATTCTTGACTTTCATTATTTTAAGTGCATGTATGTGCTGGTGTATTTGTGTGCATGTTTGTGTGTAGGCTCATGTTTGTATGCACATGTTCCTCTGTGTGTGTGTGTACATGAACATAGGTGTCTGTGGTAATGCAATATTGTGAAAATACCCTGACATTCTCAGGTACTGGAACTTTCGCTGGGCCTCACAGCCAGAGTTAGTAATATACCTTGAGGTCACTTAAGACTGCGATCCTACTGTATACTTAGCCTGTTTGTTTGACCTGATTATTTTTTAACGTTAAATTTAACTTTATTGTATAAGTACTCAATTGTATACACTAAAAATCTGTTTACTGACAGGTATATCATAGTGGAATTTTTAATTAAGCCTTTCTAGGAATTTTCAAATTGATTGATTAGGCATAACTTGAATACTCTACTGTCTAAGTATGAACTTTTACTTGATAGTGCTACTGAGAAGGAAATGATGTACCAGGCTTCATCATAACTTTGACATAGCAAACTCAAACATTTTAGTGATGTTTCCATTAAAGTGATAACCATTGAATGACTGTGTCCTGATACTTAGAGGATATTTTGTTGGTTTGACTTGATTTTAAGAGAACAATGTAATAGTCAACCTTACTTGCCTTGGATTGCCCATGCAATCAATTTTTAAAACTCAAGCTAATACATAGCTGTAATAACCTTAAGTCACATACTCTTCCATGCTTATCACCAAGAATAACACATGTGTATAATTTGTTGAAAGTTGTCAATACAGAAGTTGAAAGGAACCGTTTAAAATGGATATTCACTATAAATATTACACAAAACACTTAGCTATTGATTGATAAACAATAGTGTATGTAGTCTTGTCTGTGTCAGTTGGTACTAGGTGGAGCCAGTGACCTAGTTCTTTGTAAAACTGTGAAAAATTTCTCTTAATTATCACTTATTTCTTCCTGATGGGATGCTTTCTGTGCTATTCAATAGATAGACCAAAGCCTTTTTACACACACACACACACACACACAGAGAGAGAGAGAGAGAGAGAGAGCGCGCTCACACCCAGGGGCGGATGCCAACACAGAGAGATTCACAAGACAGTCCTCAGGCAGGCACAGATTTAGACTCACATAAAAGACGAAGGACATAAGACACAGAAAGTGTGAAGTAGAGAATCCAGGTCTGAACTAGGTTAAAGGACTCCAAGGAGAAGTGCTTTTATTTGTTGAATGTGACACCAGTGCATTATTGGAGACTTGGAGTTAATCAGTAATGTGTTCATTTCACACGGGCCTTGGTGTGTATGTGAAAGCAGTGTCAACCCTTGGTGTCATTCTTCATGTACTATCTACCTTTTCTTTAATTAAACATTTAGAAGTTTTTCTGTTTTTTAAATATTTTGTCAGGTTTCTTTCTTTCTTTTTCTTTACTACCTTTTTATTTTTGAAACAGGATCTTTTACTGGGACCTGGGTTTTGCCAATTAGGCTAAGCTGGCTTGGCCACTGAATTCTAAGGATCTATTTGCCTTCAGCTCCCCAGCAATGGGATTATAAGGCTGTGGTATTTTGCCAGACTTTTTCTGGAGGAGTTATCAATTTTTTTATAATTTCATACATATATACAGTGCATTTGATCCTATCCACCCTTTATAACTCTCTTTGATATCTCTCTCAGGCCTGATAATCCCCTTCTTCCCAACTAGTTCCCTTCTACTCTCATGTCTTTTTGTGTGTATAGGTCTTCTGCAGGTGGCTAAAGATGCTGTGAGTTCATAACAACACTGTCCTTGTCATAGCCAAAAACAGAGTTTCACCATTCTCCTCTACATCCTTGGGGTCTTACATTCTTTCAGCCTTCCTTCCATGTTTTTCTTGAGCAATGTGCAAGGAGGATATAATTTCCTAGTCAATACTGAGCACTCAACACTTACTTAATCTCAGTACTTTAACCAGATATGAGTCTCTGTATTAACCTTTGTCTATTTCAAATAGAAGCTTCTCTAACATAAGCTGAGAGCAGCATAAATCTACGAATATAAACATAAATATTTAGAAAGCAGCTTGATCTCATGTCCATTATCAAAACAACAGGAGTAGGTTTAGCCCCTAAATGTACTTCTGACCCCTAGAGAAATTTTTAAACCAGATTTATGGTAACAGTTTTGAATTTCCTCTTTTGGAATGAACCTCAAATACAACCAGAAAGTGATTTATTACCTGCACAGCATCCATGCCAATATTGCATCAATGGGAATATCTTGTCTGTCAGGTCAGTATTGTAGCATGCAGGATCTACTACTAGGTAACTATCAATGACTTTTCTCTCCCTGAGGCCTATATAACACTTTCTAAAAATATGAAACCTAGCTGGAGAGAGGAAGCTTCTAACTCAGTTTCAGCATGATTTTTCTATTTCTTGTAATAAGAGTGTGTGTTGTCTTGCCATCTAGTTATGGTAGGCAGCCAATGGCAGTGTTCATAGCCTGTAGAGATTTTTAGGGTCATATTGGGACTTTCTGACTAGCTATTTCTAGCCCAGTGTCAAATATCTCACGCTGGGATATTCCTTCAATAATCCATGCCTTGGGAACATCAATATCTACCTCTATTTAAACTATTCTTAAAATTTTTATTTTAAAATTAGCTCCATCCTTGAAGTTCTAGTGAGGCAAGTCCTGTGGAAATTTATTATTACTATTAATATTGTAGTTTTGTTGTTATTCTTATTGATTTTTATTATTGTGTGTGGGTGTTTTGACTGTAAGTATATCTGTGCACTGTGTACCTGCTGAGACCCTAGTTCTGGAATTTCAGATGGTTGTGAACCACCATGTGCATGCTGGGAATCAAACATGGTTCCTCTTAAAGAATAGTCAATGCTTTTATCCACTGGGCCATCTCTCCAGCCTTAGTCCTATGGAATTTTAAAGGAAAAATCCATTTTGGGTTCTCCCAATTCTAAAGAAGCATATATTCTTAAGTTATAACTTGAGAACCTGTCATTTGCTTTTTTGTAGAAAATCCTGCAGATATTAAGAAACCTACAGAATGATCACCATTTTATTTTCAATTTATTGATGGTCTTTTTCCTATAGCAATAATAGTGTACATTTTGATAGTATTATTACAATTGCCATTTTACATATGAATAACTTGAGGTACCAAATAGTTAAGTAATCTAAGCGTAGGCAGACTTAAAAGTGGCTCCAAAGGCCATTTTGTTAAATTGTAGGCTGTAAAGATGAATATGTATGTTATTTTATATATCCTCAATAACATTAGGCAGACTCTTAGGGTAACCCATGATTCCCATATCATAATAATACTCATTATTTTCATACATGACTTTTTTTTAAACTCACTCCTGCTCCTCAACTTGAGCCTTCATTGGGGATTCAGTAGGGAAGTTAGCATCACTAACAACTCTGTAATATCAGAAGTAGATGCCTCCTTAGTTACGTATTCAAGCGGAGTCACAGATCCCAGGTTGGTACTTCGAGAAATATTGAAAGCTTGTTGCTTTAAAGCAGTGGTTCTCAACCTGTTAATCACAACTCCATTGACAAACCTCTGTTTCCAAAAATATTTACATTACAATTCATAACAGTGGCAAAATTACAGTTATGAAGTAGTAACAAAAATAATTTTATGGTAGAGGGTCACCACCACATGAGGAACTGTATTAAAGGGTCACAGCAGTAGGAAAGGTGAGAGCTACTGCTTTAAGTTTACAGGGAATAAGTTACAGAGTTCTAGATAACAGATGCATTCAATCCAACTTTAGTTTCATTCCTACTTTTATTTCTAGAATAGTGCAGAACATGTTTCACCCAGATGTAGTTGTTTCAAATGACAATAATTCATTATTTTTTTCTCAAGGTTTATGCTGGTTGGAAATTCATCAGCTGTTCAATGGGACAGTTGTGACTTAGGGTTGTTTGTAAAATAGCAGAGTTAATGTCACGTTGAGATTTGGTCATCTGAAAACTTGATTAGCTGAGTACCGTCATGGCTCTTTCACATCTTGGCATTGGCAGGTTGATTTCTTCATGTGTGGGCTTTCCATTTGGATGCTTGAGAAGCCTTTTAACATGGTGGCTGGCTGCCCTCTGAGCCAGCTTTTGGAAAGGGCATAGATAAATTCATGGCTTAAACTTGCCAACCTTAGGAATTTAAGTCATGTTAAAACATCATCCTGAGTGAGGTAACCCAGAAGCAGAAAAACACATATGATATATACTCACTTATAAGTGGATATTAACCATATAATATAGAATAAACATATAAAATCTATACACCTAAAGAAGCTAAGCAAGAAGGAGGGCCCTAAAGAAGATCCTTAATCCTCATTCAGAAGAACAAACAGTATAGACAGGGGAAGTAGGAGAAGACAAGGAACAGGACAGGTGCCCTCCATAGAGGATCTCTGAAAGACTCTGAAATACTGAGACTCATAGTCAAACTTTGGACGGAGTTCTGGAATCCTTATGGAAGAAGAGGGAGATAGAAAGACCGGGATGGAACAGGAATTCCACAAGGAGAACAACACAGCCAAAGTACCTGGGCCCAGGGTGGGTGGGGGCCCTGCAGAGACTGATACTTTAACCAAGGACCATGCATGGAGAGGACCTAGACCCCTGTTCTGAGGAAGCCCATAAGCTGCTCAGTGTCCAAGTGGGTTTCCTAGTAAAGTGTACCGGATCTGTCTCTGACATGAACTCAGTGGCTGGCTCTTTGATCACCTCTCCCTCAGGGGTGCAGCCTTGCCAGGACACAGAGGAAGATGATGTAGCCAGCCTTGATGAGACCTGATAAGTTAGGGTCAGATAGAAGTGGAAGAGGACCTCCCCTATCAGTGGACTAGGGAAAGGGCATAGGGGGAGAAGAGGGAGGGTGGGTAGGACTAGGAGGAGATGAAGGAGGGGGCTGCAGAGGGGATACAAAGTGAATAAATAAATATATAAATAAAATAAAAATTTAAAAAAGCTGTCCCATAACCCCCAAGGAATAGATGTTCTGAGAAGAGTGACATCACTTTTAATTTCTGAAATAAACCAGCAGTGGAAATAGCTCAGGCTCTAGAGCCTGACATCTTCATGGAGACTCAGGTGATCTCACTCCCCTGTTTTCCACTTCCTCAAAATTCATGTGTATCAATATAACACAGAACACATCCAAGTACTACAGACCAGTCAGCTTAAACAATGGAAAAATTTAAAAAATAGATTTCTGTTATGTGGCCCATACTGGCCTTGAGCTCATTGTGGAGTTAGGCTTATCCCAAACATAATTTTCCTGCCCTGGGATCCTGAGTGCAGGCATTATAGGCATGAGCCACTATGCTGGGTTAGAATTTGTTTTTATGCAGATGAGATGTCCAAGATGAAGGTCTCAGCAGAGATGGTCTCTCTTACAGACTCTCCTTGGTTTGTCTTCACAAGTCTTCTCTATATGCATCTGTGTACTAGCGTTCTCTCCTTACCAATCACCCAACATACAGGGCCACCCTAATGACTGTCACCATCTCCAAATGGAGCCATAGTTAGAGACTCATCCACATTTGATTTTGAAAGGATCCAGTTCAACCTTTAAACAAATGGGTCATCATTCCATATCTGTGGAATTAAAAACGACCTTCCTGATATTTGTAGCAGCTTTATTTGTAATAGCCAGAAGCTGGAAACAACCCAGCTGCCCCTTAACTGAGGAATGGATACAGAAATTGTGGCACATCTACACAATGGAATACTACTCAGCAATAAAAAATAAGGAAATTATGAAATTTGCAGGTAAATGGTGGGAACTGGACAAAGATCATCCTTATTGAGGTATCCCAGAAGCAGAAAGATACACACGGTAAATACTCACTCATAAGTGGATATTAGACATATAATATAGGATAAACATACTAAAATCTGTACACCTAAAGAAACTAATCAAGAAGGAGGACTCTGGCTAAGACGCTCAATCCCCATTCAGAAAGGCAAAGAAGATAGATATCAGAAGAGGGAGAGAACAGGGAACAAGACAGGAGCCTAGCACAGATGGCTTCTGAAAGGCTCTACCCTGAAGGGTATCAAAACAGATGCTGAGACTTATGGCCAACCGCTGGGCAGAGTGCAGGGAACCTTATGAAAGAAGTGGGAGATAGTAAGACTTGGAGAGTATAGGATCTCCACAAGTAGAGCAACAGAACCAAAAAATCTGAGCACAAGGGGCTTTTCTGAGACTGATACTCCAACTAAGGACCATTTATGGAAATAACCTAGAACCTCTGCACAGATGTAGCCCATGACAGTTCAGTGTCTAAGTGGGTTCCATAGTAATGGGAATAGGGACTGTCTCTGACATGAACTGATTGGCCTGCTCTTTGATCACCTCCCCCTGATGGGGGAGCAGCCTTATATAAAATCATCTTATACTGAGTCCATATAGTTTTCTCTAATAAGTAGAAGATGTGCTGCTACACATATTTTGAGTATGAAACTGAAATAACAATTTAAAAAGTGATTTTTCAGGATGTGTGCATTGCATGGAAAAATTATTCAATACTTATTAGCCTTCTCACTGTGTCTGTGATATTCATACAGCAAACATTAAGAGAAGTTGAAACAGGAAGCTCCAGGTGTGTTTTATGAGAGCTCTCTCTTCTTTCCCACATTTTTTTATAAAGGAAATAAGATCAGACAAGAAATCAAACAAGGAAGGCATTTTACATTTGGTAAAATAAAAAGAGCAGCACTAAGACTGTAGTCTTGTGAATTTGCATTTTTTCATGGAGATTTTAGGATTTCCAAAAGTATGTTAAATGAGTATTAGCATTGTCTTGCTCTGCATACATGTTGGTTTTTTTTTTTGAAAAGTCTTTGCTGAGAAATAAAGACAATTACTAGGCCTGTCTGATAAATAACTTTAAGAGGAAAATCTCTATGTATTCAAAGCAAGTAGTGATTATGCAGGCATCTAGCATAGTTTTGATATTGTGTGGTTTACCTTTTCACAGACTTCATCACTCACATGTTGGACAGCTCTTCCTAGCTTTTCAACATTTTGTTATGTGCAGACAGGTGACCACTTACTATCCAAACAGCAAAACCTCCTGAGTGATGCTTGTATCTACTGAGTTCAATTCATCTCCAAAGGCACTGGTGTTGTCTCTTTAGTAAGCACAGATTGCAGACCTCTCTTTGAAAACCTAGAATTTATTAATGTTTCCCTGATGACTAAAGACAATTTCTTTTTTTTTAATTTTAACATTTTTATTTTATATTAATTACAGGTTACATACTTTGTATCCCAGCCGTAGCTGCCTCCCCCATTCCTCCCTATCCCATCCTTCCCTCCCTCATCTCCTCCCTGCACCTTTCCAAGTCCACTGATAGGAGAGGACCTCCTCCCCTTCCGTCTAACTCTAGTTTATCAGGTCTCTTCAGGAATGGCTGCAATGTCCTCTTCTGTGGCCTAGCAAGGCTGCTCCTCCCTTGGGGGGCAGGGAGGTCGAAGAGCCAGCCATTGAGTTCATGTCCAAAATAGTTCCTGTTCCCTTTACTGGTGTACCCACTTGGGTATTGAGCTACCATTTGCTACATACAAGCAGGGGTTCTAGGTTATAACCATACTTGGTCCTTGGTTGGAGAGACAGTCTCATAAAAGACCCCTATGCCCTGCTATATTTGGTCCTTGCGGAGCTCCTGTCCTCTCCAGGTCATACTAACTCCCCCTTTTTTCATATGATTCCCTGCACTCTGGCAAAGGGTTGGTTATGTTTCTTAATATTTTCTTTTATACCCTGCTAGGTAGAGTCTTTCTGAGGCCTCTGTGGTAGGCTCTTGTCCTATTACTTGTTTTCTCCTATATCCAATGTCCATCCAATTTAACTTTCTAAGTGAGGATTAATGCTCTTACCCCAGGTCCTCTTTCTTGTTTATCTTCTTTAGGTGTATACATTTCAGTACGTTTATCCTATCTTATAGCTTTATATAAGTGAGTATATACCATGTGCAAATGACCATTTCTTTAAGTGCTTCTCTGCCATTTGAGATTCCTCTGTTGAGAATTCTGTTTACTTTTGTGCCCTATTTTTAATTGCATTATTTTGTTCATCAGTGTTTGATTTCTTGAGTTCATTAAATATTTTGGATATTAGCCCTTTGTCAGATGTAGAATTGGTGAAGATCTTTTCCCAGTCTGTGTAGAGTGTTGTTTCATTCTATTGACAGTATCATCTCACACTGGTCAGAATGGCTAAGGTCAAAATCTCAAGTGACAGCACATTTTGGGGAGGGTGTGGAAAAGGGAAAGACTCCTTTATTGCTGGTGGGAGTGTAAATTTGTACAACCACTTTGGAAATCAATCTGACGCTTTCTTAGAAAACTGGGAATAGCTTTACCTCAAGACCCAGCTATACCTCTTCTGGGTTCATTCCCAAAAGATACTCCACCATACAATAAGGACACTACTAGCTCAACTATGTTTATAGCAGCTTTATTCTCAATAGTCAGAATCTGGAAAAAACTAGTTGTTCTTCAACCAAAGAGTGGATAAAAAACTGTGGCACATTTATACAATGGAATACTACTCAGCTATTAAAAACAAAGAAATCATGAAAATTTGCTGGCAAATGGACAGAACTGGAAAAGATCATTCTGAGTGAGGTAATCCAGACCTAGAAAGACACATATAGTAAGTACTCACTTGTAAGTGGATTTTAGCCATATAGTAAAGGATAAGCATAATATGAGACACAGACCCAAAGAAGATAAATAACAAGGATAATTCCAGTCAGGATGCATAAATCTTAGTTGGAAGGGGAAATAGAATAGACAGAGGTAGTAGCTGAAGAGAGGGAACAAGGTAGGAAAGGAGGCACAGAGAGTTAAGAGTGTGGAGATCAGACCTGGGGAGAGTGAGGGAGAGAGGACAGAAGGCCTGTAGAGAAAAGAGAAACTGAGGATAGGGGTATCTCTGTGACAAGCTGAAGACCTTAGTCAGGGTAGGCCCCTGGGAGGATATGAGTGGTACTCAAGCAGAGACTCTTAGTAGCAGCTGCCATTGAGACTGAAGTTTACATCTGCTAACTAGATTAGCCTTCTAGTAAAGGGAGGGGAACTCCAACCCACCCACAAAAATTTTGACCCCAAATTTACACTGCTTACAAGTGGTGCAGGGATAAAGATAGAGCAGATAGAGCAGAGATTGAGGCCTGACCAAAGGCCTACCCTATTGGTGAAGACCAACCCCTGACACTGTGAATGAAAACCTGCTAAGCTTTGTATACAGGAGCTTGACAGAGTTGTCCTCTGAGAGACTCTACCCAGTAGTGCCTCAAAACAGATGCCCAGACTCACACCCAAGCACTGGGTGATGCTTAGGGAGTCTTGAGGAAAATAGGAGGAAAAAGAAAAGGATCTGGAAGTGACAGGAGAAGCCCAATCAGGCTAACTAACCAGGACCCCGAGGGGTTTTCTGAGACTGAAGAATCAACCAAGGACCATGCACGAACTGGACCCATGCCCCCTACAAAGATATAGCAGATGGGCAGCATAGGTTTCATGTGGGTCCTCTAGGTAGGGAACTGGAGACTGCATTGGACAGGGACTCACTTGCCAGCATTAAAAAATATTTTTTTCTTCACAATTTACTCGTTATACATACTGATTGAAGCCCCCCTCCCTAAATTCCCCCAGTCCCATCATCCCTCCCTCTTTCCCTCATCCCCTTCTTCTAGTTCACTGAAAGTGGGGAGTTCTCCACTATTGCCATCTGTCTATAGCTTGTTAAGTTTCATCAGAACTGCTTGGATCCTCTTCCTCTGTGGCCTGGCAAGGCTGCATCATCAGGGACGAGTGATAAGAGAGCAGTCAACTGAGTTCATGATAAAGGCACTCAGAGATCCACATGGAGATGGAGCTGCCAATCTGTCACATCTGAGCAAGGGGTCTTGGGCCTCTTCATGCATGGTCCTCTGTTGGTGCACCAGTTTCTGCAGGACCCCCTGGGCTCAGATTTTTAATTTTTGTTGGTCTTCTTATGGGGCTCCTGTCCTCTTCATGTCCCTCTAATCCCACCATTCTCTTATTCCATAAGACTCCCTATGCCTTGCCCAAAGTTTGGCCCTGAGTCTCAGCATCTGCTTTGATCCAATGTCGGGTCAATCCTTTTAGAGGACCCTCTATAGTAGACTCCCATTATGTTTCCTCTCTTCCACTGCTTCTGGTGTCTATCCTGTTTGCCATTCTGAACCAGATTTAAGCATCCTCCCTAGGGTCATCCTTGGTGTTTAGCTTCTTTAGGTTTGTAGACGCTGTCCTATATTATAAGGCTAACATCCTCCTGTAAGTGAGTATATATCATGCCTGTCTTCTGTTTCTGTGTTAACTCACTCTGGATGATCTCTTCTAGTTCCATCCATTTGCCTGCAAATTTCATGAATGAAAATCAAAACAACTCTGAGATTTCACCTTATACCCATCAGAATGGCTAAGATAAAAAACTCAAGTGACAACACATGCTGGAGAGGTTGTGGAGAAAGGGGAACCCTCCTCCATTGCTGGTGGGATTGCAAACTTGTACAACCACTTTGGAAATCATTCTTGTGCTTTGTCAGACAATTAGGAATAGTGCTTCCTCAAGATCCAGTTATAGCACTCCTAGGCTTATATACAAAATATGCTCAAGTATGCAACAAGGACATTTGCTCAACCACGTTCATAGCAGCTTTATTTGTAATAGTCAGAATTTGGAAACAACCTATATGTCCTTCAATGGAGGAATGGATACAGAAATTGTGGTACATTTACACAATGGAATACTACTCAGCTATTAAAAAGTTGTAAGCTTTTTGATCACTTATTCCTAGCAGGACTGTCTTGACAGACCACAGGGTAAGAAGACATGCTCAGTCCTGGTGCAACTTGATGAGTTGGGGTGGATGGGAAAAGGGAAAAGGGAAAGGCAAAGGGGGAGGGAAGGAAGGTAGGGCTAGGAGGGGAGGAGAGATGGGGCTACAGCAAGGATGTAATGTGAATAAAAATAAATAATAAAACCCTGAAAATTTGGAATATGAATATTTCAGATGAGTTCAGAACTCATGATAGCAGATGAGTTCCTCCTTTGGGGGAAAAAAAAGAACTATCAATGATTCCTGAAAAGGTTGCTTGCTTGTTTTTATTTTCTCTCAGGACCTGGAGGCTTGGGTAAATGAATTACAGTACTCTGTGCACTAAAAGTATAGGGTATACCATTGTGTCTGTATGTATATTATATATATATATATATATATATATATAATTTTTTAAAATTTAATCACTTTACAGCTGGATACCAGCCCCTCCCCCCTCTCCACCCAGTTCCATCTGCATGCCCCCTTACACCTCTTTTCTGCCAGTACAGGGCCCTAAGAGGTACTAACCCACCCTCTCACCTCAAGTCACAGTAGGACTAAGTGCAACCTCTCCCATTGAGGCCAGACAAGTCATCCCTGCTAGGAGAAAGGGATCCAAAGGCAGGCAATAGAGTCAGAGATAGCCCCTACTCCCATTGTTAAGGTTCCCATACGAAGATCAAGCTGCACATCTTGTTACATATGTGTAGGGGGCCTAGGTCCAGCTCAAGCATGCTTTTTTGTTGGTGGTTCAGTCTCTGTGAGCCCCCATGTTCATGGACCCAGGTTAGTTTACTCTGTAAGTCTTCTTGTGGTGTCCTTGACCTCTCTGGTTCACTGTTCTACAGAACTCCTGGAGCTCAGCCTATTGTTTGACTGTAGGTTCCTGCATCTGTTTCCATCAGCTGCTGGATGAAGCCTCTCAGAAGACAGTTATGTTAGGCTCCTGTCTGCAACTATAGCAGAGTATCATTAATAGTGTCTCATGAATTGGCTCTTTCCTGGTGGGTGAGTATCAAGTTAGGTTAGTCATTGGTTTGCCATTCCCTGAATCTTTATTCCATTTCTTTTGCCTATATTTCTTGTAGGGAGAACAACTTTTGGATCAAAGGTTTTGTGAGTGAGTTGGTGTCACCCTCTCTCCACTGGGAGTCCAGCCTGGCTCCAGAGGTGGCCACATTATGCTCCATATACTACACTGCTAGGAGTCTCAGCTAAGGTTACACTCATAGACACCTGGGAGCCTCCCCTGTCCCAGAGATGTTGCCTTATCTATTTCTGTTTTTCCTCCTGGTCCTCTTCTTTCCTACCTCTAGCACTCATTTTGTATTTACAAAGCAGATACAGTGGCTAAGGAGATACACACATCAACAAAATGTTAGCTGTGTAAACATGAGAACCCATATTTGAGCCCTCAGACCCATGTAAAACGCTGGGCACAGTGGTGTGCACCAGTAAACCCAGTGCTCGCAAGGCAGATATAGGAGAGTCTTCGGGAACTCATTATTCAATGTGTCTAGAGTAACTGATGAGCTTCTGGCTCAATGATAGATCTTGCTTTAAAAAGGGAGATGGAAGGATGCAAAGATGGTGGCACTGACCATGCAAGGTATTTGAACAGCAGCTCAGCAGTGAGAGCAGGGTGACCAGCATGCTGTACTGTGGACCCCGAAACCCCAATGTCTGTGTTTCTCAGATAAGAGGAGAATCCGCATGCATTCTTGAAGGTCCATTTTCAGGCCACCTGGCTAATACTGGGAAAAATTCCTGACCCCCACCCCCACAGGCACTGCCGCAGCCCTAGGCTACCCTCCCAATAACACCATCTGTGGATACCTTCCTGGGACTAGCTGCAGTTCTCTGGGCTCTGACCTTGCAGCCCTAGGCCACTCACCCAAACTCATCAAGATATATTCCTGGAACAGGCCATGGCTGTGCACTTAGGAGGTTAGGGGCTCCTACCCTGCAGCCTTAGACCATTGGTGTGAATCCACTTGGACCATCAGCAGCAGTTCTCTCTCAGCTCTGACCCTCCTTAACCTTAGGGCACCCATTGGAACCCAGCATCAGTGGATACTTTCCTGAGACCTGCACCGTGCATGGGTGGTGGGGGTTGGGGTTAGGTAGAGCTCCTTCCCTACAACCTTAGGCCATCTACCTACCCAAACATCTGTGGATACCTTCATGGAACCAGAGCCTAACCCTAACCCTAACCCTTGTGTGCTATGACCTTGGGCGCTCACTCTCACTGCTGCTGGAGTGAATACCTTCCTGTACTGTGGGTGGACTCCAAACCTGGGTGCCCACTCTCATAGTCCTGTGGGTACCTTCTGGGTACTAGAGGTTTCTGTTTCCAAAGCTGGGAGACCACAGTCAACATCCTGTGGACACATTCCTGGTCTCAGAGGCTCACTCCCACCACCCGGTGGACAGGATACATTCTGGTACTGTTGGGGAGGCAGGGCTCCATTCTGCCTACTCGCCTCCTGCCTGGTTCACACAGGTCAGAATCAGCCAGCACAGTACAGACAGTGAACACAGAGGAGCTGACCTAGGCTTGGGACCCAGGTTCCATTCCCCACCATCTAAGGAGGCCTGTGGGACACTGGAGCAGCTCTAGGCAGAGAGAACCCAGCAGCCTGGCTCACAGAGGCAGAGAGAACCCAGCAGCCTGGCTCACAGAGGCCAGATTCAGCAAACCCAGCACAGACAGAGAACCCAGTGCAGCGTAGATAGGCACCTGACCAAAGTTCCATAGGCCTCCCCAACGAGGCTGGTGGGGCATTGGAATAGCTCTAGGCTTGGAGATCTTGCTTGCTCCCCAGAAGCCTAGCTCACCTGGGTTGGATACAATCTGGCTAGCACAGCCAATGAACCCAGGAGAGGTGAGGCAGGCCTGGGACCCCAGTCCCATCCTCCACCTTCTTAAGGAAGCCTGTGGACACTGGAGCAGCTCTAGACCCAGGGAGCTTTCTTCTTATTCCCCAGGTGCCCTGGTCACAAACAGTGAGCCAGCAGAGACAGTGGATCCAAGGGAGACTACTCAAGACTCCAGACAGGTGGATCCAGTCTGCAGTACAGGATCCAAGGACAATCAGTCAAGGCTACAGACAGCTAGATGGCTGGAGGCCAGTATAAGATCACAGACAACAAAACCCAGGACATCGTGGCTACACCAGAATATCCTAAATCAACAGCTATTCTATTGCAGCTGAAATACAGGAGAAATGATCTTAAATCTATAATTATGCAGTTATTTGAGGCACATAAAGAGGAAATGAACAAAAAAAATATAGGCCATCATGGACATTCAGACAGATGAAGGAAATGGTGCAAGGTATAAAAACAGAATTAGAATCAATAAAAAAAAACACAAACAGAGAAAACCCTGGAGCTGGAGAACTTACCAGCTGGAACCAAAAAGATAAGCATCAACACAGAATACAAAAATGGAGGAGAGAATCTCAGAACCTGAAGATACAGCTGGAAAAATTGATACATCTCTCAAAGAAAAATAAAACTGGAAAAGTTACAAACAAAAAACATCCAAGACATCAAGGACACCAGAAAATACAAAATCTAAGAATAACAGAAATGGGCGTAAAAGAAGACTCCAGGCTCCAAGGCCCAGAAAATATTTTGGATAAAATTATAAAAGAAAATTTCCCCAAGCTTAAGAAAGACATGGCCATAAACATACAAGAAGCCTACAGAACACCAAATACACTAGACCAGAAAAGAAATTCCTCATGTCACATGATAGTCAAAACATTAAATCTACAGAACAAAGAAAAATATTAAAGGCAGCAAGGGAAAAAGGCCAAGTAACATTTAAGGGAAACCTATCAGAATCACACCAGATTTCTCATTAGAAACTATGAAAGCCAGATGTCATGCAGAAGCTTAGAAATCACAGATGCCAACCCAGACTACTATATCCTGCAAAACTTTCAATCAACGTAGATGGAGAAAACAAAATATTCTATGACATAACTAATTTAAACAATATATGTGCAGCAATCCACCCCTACAGAAGATACTAGAAAGAAAACTTCAACCCAAGGAGATCAACTACACCCAAGAAAACACAAGATAAAGACAACATCACATCAAAAAAGCAAAAGAAAACAAACACACAAACACACAATCACCACCAACTCCACAATAAAAGAAATTAACAATCATTGGTCACTAATATCTATTAATATCAATGTCCTCAACTCTCTATTAAAAAGACACAGTCTAACAGAATGATTGCAGAAACAGGTCCCAACATTGTGCTGCATTCAAGAACCAAAACTCTGCAATAAAGATAGACACTACCTCAGAGTAAAGGCTGGAAAAAGGTTTTCCAAGTAAATGGACCCAAGAAGCAAGCTGGAGTAGCCATCCTAATATCTAATAAAATAGACTTTCAACCAAAATTAATCAAAACAAATGAGGGGGAATACTTCATTCACATCAAAGGAAAAATCTACCAGGAGGACATCACAATCCTGTTCATCTATGCACCAAACGTGAGGTCTCCTGCATTTGTCAATGAACCACCATTAAAGCTTAAATCACATATTGATCCCAACAACCTAGTAGTGGGAAACTTCAACACTTCACTATGGCCAAGAGACAGACCATTGAGACAGAAGCTAAACAGAAATAATGACACTTACAGAGGTCTTAAAGCAAATGGACCTAATGTCTACAGAACCTCTCACCAAAACTCAAAAGAGTACACCTTCTTCTCAGCACCCCACAGAACCTTCTCCAAATTGACTTTAGAGTTGGGCACAAAGCAAGCATCAACAGATACAAGAAGATTGAAATAATCCCTTGTATTATATCAGACCACCATAGTTTAAAACTAGATCTCAATAATAACAGAAATAACAAGAAGCCCCCCCCCCACACACACACATGGAAACTGAGGAACTCTCTACTCAATGACACCTAGGTAAGGGAGGAAATAAAGAAAGAAATTAAACACTTCCTAGAACTTAATGAGAATGAAGGTACAACTAACCTAACTTATGGGACACAATGAAAGCAGTGCTAATAGGAAAGTTCATAGCACTAAGTGTCTTTGGAAAGAAATTTGAGGCATCTCATATAAGCAACTTATTGGCACACTTGAAAGCACTAGACAAAAAGAAACAAACATATTGGAGAGGAGTAGATGGCTGGAAATAATCAGACTCTGGGCTGAAATCAATACATTAGAAACAAAGAAAACAATCAAAGAATCAATGAAACCAAGGGCTGGTTTTTTGAGAAAATCAACAAGATATACAAACCCTTACCCAAACTAACTAAAAGGCAGAGGGACACTGTTCATATTAACAAAATAAAAAATGAAAAGGGGGACATAACAACAGACACTGAGAAAGTCCAATTAATTATTCGGTCCTACTTCAAAAGTTTACATGCAACAAAATTTGAAAACGTAAATGAAATGGACAATTATTTTTGACAGATTCCATTTACAAAGTTGAATCAAGATGAGTTAAATAAATTACATAGTCCCCTAAGGAAATAGAAGCTGTCATTGAAAGTCTCCCATTCTCCCCACAAAAAAGGGGTGGGGCAGATTGTTTCAGTGCAGAATTCTACCAGACCTTCAAAGAAGAGCTAACACCAATACTCTTCAAATTATTCCATAAAATAGAAACAGAAGGAACATTACCAAACTTGTTCTATGAGGCCACAGTCACACCGATACCTAAACCACACAAAGACCCTACAAACAAAGAAAACTTCAGAGCAATCTCGCTTATGAACATTGACGTGAAAATACTCAATACAATACTCACAAACCAAATTAAAGAACGTATTAAAGATATCCACCAGCAGCAAGTAGGTTTCATCCCAGGCATACAGGGGTGGTTCAACATACAAAAATCTATCAATGTAATCCACCATATAAAGAAACTGAAAAAAAAAAAAAAGAACTGAAAGAAAAAACTCCACGTGATCATTTCCTTTGATGCCAACAAAGCATTTGACAAAAATCCAACACCAATTCATGTTTAAACTTTTGGAGAGATCAGGGATACAAGGCAAATAACTGAACATAATAAAAGCAATATACAGCAAACCTATAGCCAACATAAAACTAAATGGAGAGAAACTTAAATCAGTCCCACTGAAATCAAGGACAAGGCAAGGCTGCTCACTCTCTGTGTATCTCTTCAACATAGTTCTTGAAGTCCTAGCTAGAGCATTGAGACAATTAAAGGAGAGCAAAAGGATACAAATTGGAAAGGAAGAGGTCAAAGTATCATTATTTGCAGATGATATGATAGTATACATGAGTGACCCCAAAAATTCAACCAGATAACTCCTTCTACTGATAAACACCTTCAGGAAAGTGGCTGGATACAAAATAAACTCAAAAAACAAAAACCCCGAAAAACTGAAGCCTTCCTGTGTATAAATGACAAACTGGCTGAGAAAGAAATTAGGGAAACAACACCCTCCACAGTAGCCACAAATTACATGAAGTGCCTTGGTGTAACTGTAGCCAAGCAAGTGAAAAAAACTATATGAAAAAAACTTCAAGTCTCTGAAGAAAGAAATTGAAGATGATATCAGAAAATGGAAAGATCTCCTATGCTCATGGGTAGAGAGGTTTAACATAATGAAAATGGCTAGCCTACCAAAAGCTATCTACTAATTCAATACAATTCCCATCAAAATACCAAGAACATTTTTTATAAACATTGAAAGAATGATTTCATATGGAAAAACAAAAAATACCCAGAATAGCTGAAACAATTCTGCATAATAAAAGACCTTCTGGAGGAATCTCCATCCCATATCTCAAGCTGTACTGTAGAGCAACAGTAATAAAAACGGAATGGTACTGGAATAGAAACAGACTGGTGGATCAATGGAATAGAATCTAAGACCCAGAAATAAACCCACACACCTATGAATTTAATTTTTTTACAAAGAAGCCAAAACCATACAAATGAACAGAGACAACATCTTCAACAAATGGTGCTGGTCTAACTGGATGCTTACATGTAGAAAAATGCAAATAGATCCATATTTATCATCCTGCACAAAATTAAGTCCAAGTGGATCAAAGACCTCAACATAAAAACAGACACACTAAATCTGTTAGAAGAAAAAGTGGGAAAGAGACTTCACCTCACTGGCAGGGGAGACAACTTCCTGAACAGAACACCAACAGCACAGGCTCTAAGACCAACAATTTACAAATAGGACCTCATGAAACTGAAAAGCTTCTGTAGAGCAAAGAGTATTGTCATCAGAACGAAATGACAGCCTACAGAGTGGGTAAAGATCTTTACCAATCCTACATCTGACAGAGGGCTAACATCCAGAATATATAAAGAACTGAAGAGTTTAAACATCAACGAACCAAGCAATCTAATTTAAAAAGAGGTGTACAGAGGTGAACAGAGATTTCTCAACATAAGAATATCGAATGGCAGAGAAACACTTAAAGAAATGCTCAGCATCCTTAGTTATCAGGAAAATGTAAATCAAAATGACCCTGAGATTTCACCTCACACCCATCAGAATGGCTAAGATCAAAAATTCAAGGGATGATGCATGCTGGAATGGATGTGGAGAAAGGGGAACCCTCCTTCATTGCTGGTGGGAATGTAAACTTGTGAAACCACTTTGGAAATCATTCTGGCACTTTCTCAGAAAATTAGGAATAGTGCTACCTCAAGATCCAGTTACATCACTCCTAGGCAAATATCCATTCAACTATGTTCAAATCAGCTTTGTTTGTAATAGCCAGAATCAGAAAACAACCTAGATGTCCCTCAGTAGAGGAATGGATACAG
The DNA here is from genome assembly GCA_028658305.1 of Pachyuromys duprasi. Classification (NCBI taxonomy): domain Eukaryota; kingdom Metazoa; phylum Chordata; class Mammalia; order Rodentia; family Muridae; genus Pachyuromys; species Pachyuromys duprasi. Next base: position 2,351,586 of record CM053742.1, read on the forward strand.
TACGTGTGGTTCACTTACACAATGGGAAACTGCTCAGCTATTACAAACAAGGAAATCATGAAATTTGCAGGCAAATGATGGGAACTAGATAAGATCATCCTGAATGAGGTAACCCAGAAGCAGAATTATACATATGATATATACTCACTTATAAGTGGATATTAGCCATGTAATATAGGATAAACATACTAAAATCTATAGTCCTAAAGAAGCTAAACAAGAAGGGCCCTAGGAAGGATACATAATCCTCATTCAAAAGTGCAAAAAGTATTGATATCAGAAGCAGGAGAAGATTAGGAATAGGACAGGAGCCTTCCACAGAGGACCTCTGAAAGACTCTACCCACCAGGATATTGAAGAAAATACTGAGACTCATTGCCAAACCTTGGCCAGAGTATTAGAATCCTTATGGAAGAAGAGAGAGATAGAAAGGCCTGGAGGAGTCAGGATCTCCACAGGAAGATCAACAGAGCCAAAATGCTTGGGGTGGGGTGGGGGGGGGAGGATGCAGGTACTGATACTCCAACCAAGGACCATGCATGGTGAGGACCTAGAACTTCTTTTCAAAGGAAGCCCATTGGATGCTCAGTTTCCAAGTGGGTTCCCTAGTAAGTGATATAGGGGCTATTTCTGACATGAACTCAGTGGCTGACTCTGATGACTTCTCCCTGGGGGGTACAGCCTTGCCAGACCACAGAGGAAGATGATGCAGCCTGCATTGATGAGACTTGTTAAGCTAGGGGAGAAAGAAGGGGATTATGTCCTCCCCTATCAGGGGAGTAGGAAAAGGGTATAGGGGGAGAAGAGCGAGGATGGCTGGGACTAGGAAGAGATGAGGGATGGGGCTGCAGTGGGGATACAAAGTGAACAAATTGTAATAAAGAAATATATAAATTAAATTTAAGAAAAAGGTGATGTGATGCACTTGGAAAGACAGAGCCAGGCAGATCTCTATGAGTTTTAGGCCAGCCTGGTCCATAAGATGAGTCCAGGAAAGCTAAGGCTACACAAAGAAGCCCTGTCTTGAAAAACCTAAAAAAAAAAAAAAAGAAGAGGAAAGAAAGAAAAAAAAAGTGAGTTGGAAAGCTACAAAACAACAACAACAACAAAACACCCAATGTCTTTCTCTGGCCTCTACATTAACATGCAAACACATGCAGATGCACTTGTACATGTGCACACACATACAAGTACACATACATATACCACACAGTCACACACAAATACAGAAAGAAACATTACTCTGTTGGTATAATGTTCTTTTGGAATGTATACAGTTTACCCTTGTTCATTCAAATGCTGATTTCTCTACCCTACTATCTGGTTTCAATAGGGACATTGCTTTGTGATGCTTATTCTAAGCATTACCTGTGTCAGGTTTGTGTAAACATGTCAGAATTTGTTTTCCGTATTGTCAGTAAAATAGCCAGCCACAATGCTGAGCAATGGCGAGAATAGGGTGGGACATCCTGGTCCTGAGGGGAGGAGAAGGAAAAAAAGTGGGAGGAGTAGGAGAGTGGTGATAGGCAGGACAGGTCTTGGAACCATGAGGAGAGATGAACCGGATCTAAGATATTACTAAAAGAAAGGAGGTTTAGGATGGAATATCTATTGTGCTCTAGGTTAATTAAATAAGTCATAGTCTATGTGTGTTGATTTGGGTGTATAGCTGGTCTAGGAATAACCGCTGCTTAACTAAAAGATAAATCAATAATAAATATTATTAACCCACAACATTACTCATTTTTTGAATCACTGATTTATTGAGAAGTTTATTACATGATACCATTTGTATCTCCATTCACAATCCTTCACATCTACAAAATACTTAATTATACTAAAATACTCATACAATTTACCATATCAGCCATTTTTTGTGACATGCATCATTTATATCATTGTCTCTCTATCATCTTCATTCATCTTTAGAATTTTCCGTCCTCTCAAATTCTGTGATCATGAAAAAGAAACTTCTCGTTCCTCAGTTCCCTGAACACCTCACTTCTACCATTGTATTCTCTGTATTTATGAATCTGACTGTCATACTTTTTTCTTTACTCAACGAAATACCTCACCAGAAGCAATTTACAGGGAACAGGTTTTGTGTTAGCTCACAGACTGAGGTAATCATCTCATTATTGTGGAGATGGGATGATATCAGTTTATAAGGTACTGGCAAGTAGTGGCTGACTAAATGGCAACTACACTTAGGAAGCAGACAGTGTACAGAAAATGGGGAAAAGCCATAAACATCAAGGCCTTCCCCTAATGATGAACTTCCTACAGCAAGGTTCCACTTCCCAAAATTTCCATAATCGTCACAAACAGTATCACCATCTGGGGACCTACTGTTCAAACACATGAGCTTTATGGTAGACATTTTCATTCACATCACAACACTCCGTAAGTAGAATCACACCATATCTGTCCTTTTGTGATGGAGTTATTTCATTTAACAGAATGTCTTCAAGGTTCACCCGTGTTGTGTTATATTTCATGGTTTTTTTCCTTTAAGGGCAGAATAAAGTTATATTTTACAGATAAATCATATTTTGTTTAGCTCTTTGCTCCTCAATGGGAACTTTTCTGTCCTTCCCTTTTGGCTATAGAATTAATTTTGCTAAACACATGAGTATAGAAGTAATCTTCCAGGTTTTTGCTTTCCATGGTTCTGGGCATGCATCTAGAAGTACCATTACTAGATTATTTAATACTTCTGTGTGCATTTGTTTTTGAAGATCATTTATTAATTTTTCCTATGTTCCAGTGATACACTTCTACGGGATGAATCCGTTTACTACAGAGTTGACATTAGCTACTGCTTGTATTGTATATTCCATAATGGTTGACAGATGGACAATGACCACTCATTACTTAAGTATGATATATAGTTGTTTATAGCCCTAAAAAAAGTTTGCCAGCTTTCACATTCATTTTTATGCACCCCAGGCCCCAGCAACCACTGATTATAAAATATTTTTACTGTATTTATATTTTATTCTTTCACAGTATGATAAAATTGGATCCATCCAATGTCCTAGGTAGCCTTAACTGTCATCTTGTTATAACCTAGAGTCATCTGAGAAAAGAGCCTCAGTTGAGAAATTACCTAGCTCAAATGTTTGGTGGGCATGTCTCTGAGGGATTGTGTTGGTTGTGATTTTATAAAGGAGATCCCAGCCCACTGTGGGTAGCATCATTCCCTGGGCAGGTCATCTTGAAGTGTATAAGAAAGCCAGCTGAGTATAAACCAGCTTGACAGCCAGCAAGCAGCATCTTCCATCATTTCTGCCACAGTTCTTTGGCTGTGATGTAAGGTCCTTGTCTGGCGGTAATGATAGGTAGAATAGCAAGTAGGCTTGCTTTCAAGATCCTGTCTTGGTTTTCCTCAGTGATGAGCCAACCATATGACATTGTAAGCTAGACAAACAAAACTCCCTTTCTCTTAAAATTTGCTTTCAGTCTAAGTATTTTATCACAGCAGTAGAAATGAGATTAGAATGCAGACTATGTTGCTTTTTCATACATGTTCCTATATGTGCATATGTATTTGGATATTGCAGGCACATGTATTCCTGGCCATGTAGAAGCTATAGATTGATGGTAGATATTGTCCGCAATTGCTCTCTAAGTTATTTTCTTTTTGAGACAGAGTCTTTCACTGAACCTGGAACTCACTGCTTGGACTATATTGGCTGGCCAAGACTCTTTGCATCTCCATTTGCCCCTACCATTGGGGTTATAGGCATGTATCATAATGCTCTGTTTGGGTACTTAAACTCAGGTCTTCTTTCAAGGCAAGTACTTTACCTATCGAATCATTTCCCCAGCCCCAATTTTCAGATTACTCACTTTCACCGAGCAGTATGCCTCCAAATCTGTATTCAGTTGCAACAGCATGGCCGGGTAGCTACCACAGATAATGAATATATGGCCCAGAAGATCTGACGTATTTCTCATCTAGCTCTTCACAGACAATAGTTGCCCATACCTGTCTGCCCTTGGTCACAACAGAAATTTAAGTGGAACTGAAATGATACAATACATATATGAGTATTCTATAGAAACATATAATATCATGTATCATAGTCATTTATTACTATATTACATGTAGTAATTATATAATAATGAAATACAACTATCTATATTTTATATACTTATATTTTAAAGACATAATTATGTAACTTAATTATAAGACATATTGATATGCTATATAATATACAGTGTTGCATAATTATATAAACATATCAAATGTATATCTTTATTAGAAGAATGAAACAGATATTGAGAGACCAAAAGATTAAAAATCAGTGGTTACTAAAGTTTAAGGCCTGATCTAAGGCTAGCTGGGTGAAGACAAGTCCAAACATGCCCTGAGGGAAAGGTCTCACCTTACCGCATTCCTTCCCCACTCACTAGAGATACAGTTGCTAGGAAACTGACCCACCCCCCCCCCCCTAGGGAGGGATACCAGTTCATTGGTAGGCTTGGGGACCTTCCTATAGCCAATCAATTAAAAATGCAGCATTTGCTTGCCAGGCAGGAATTGCCCCTGCCTTGGCCATGCTGGGAAGGACCAGAATCTTTAAATTACCCAACTAACCTGAGCACGGGGCTCTTGGCTCTCACCGCTTTGGCGGTGGGGGCTGTAGGCCCAAGCTGCAGCTTGTAACTTGTAATAAAAAAAAACAAAAACCTCATGTATTTAAAGCGGAGTCTATTTATTCCTGGTCTTTTGGGGTTTGTAAACTGGGCACAACAATATATAATATAGGAATATATTTATGCATAATGTTTTCCTGGCTTTTTTTGATGGGGTATCACTATTTACCTCACACTGACCTAGAGCCCACATGTTCTGGCTTCAGTTTCCCAAGTGTTTAGATTACATGTATGAATTAGATATTTTTTTTCAAGCTGGGTAGAGGCATCAAGTTTAATGTAATTGTGGGAAGAAGATGATGAAATTTGAATAAAAAATAAACAGACTTTCTTTCTGGGTTTTAAAAGTCATTTGTAATGTAAATTTGGGACAAAATGGTTAAATTGTTTACCTTTTGTAGTACCCTAAACAGTCTCCAAAAAGGCTCTCTGTTCTCTTGAAAAATAAGATAGCAGGGTCCATAAGAGGAAAGGTAAGTTCCAGGCAAATCCGTTTCCATGGATTTGAGCCTCCCCAGAAGTGGCTTTGTATGCCCATGGTACCTCTCAGGGGCTGCTCTTTGCTGTATTTAAAAAAAAAAAAAAAAACAACCACACACACAGGGGAGAAAGGCTGGAGAAATTATGCTGTACTCCCTGAATGAAAACATAAAGGGAGCTAAGAGCATTATACTGGCATGCCTCCTTTTGTTTCTCCCATTGTAAATACTGTTTGTGTGCAGTATCATCTTCGGTATTTAGAACTGTTAGTAGACCTCACGACACAGCAGTAAACAATTTTCTTTTTACCTTTCCTGCAAGGGAAAACAAAGACAACATCCCCAGGCTCTTTTGGTCATTATTTCTTCCACTGGCTCATTGCTCCCCATCCTGCTCAGTAAAGAAAGCTCAGAGTCATAGGGGTCAGGAGAGTCCCAGTGTTCTTGGAGATAATTATGATGCTATGATTTGTGGGGAGACGTTAGCCTGGGGATTTTTATTATGTCTCATAAAGAGTCTAATACCCAGGCAGAATAATGCCAGCGCTCTCATTTGTGTGTGTGTGTGTTTGTGTGCGTGCGTGTAAGCAAGAGGACAAATCATGTAAAGCAGCACTCAACTTTTTTTCTTGAAACAGAGTCATTTATAGGCCTGGAAGTCACCAAGTAGGCTAATTTGGATGGTCAGGAAGCCCAATGGACTCATGTTTACTTTCCTAGCTCTAGGATTACAAACATGTGCTATCACATTTAGCTTTCTTATGTGGGTTCTAAGTATTGAATCCAAGTCCATGTCTCTCCAGATGTCTAAGTTTTATTTCCTTTGTTGTGACAAAACATCCTATCACCTTAAACACCATGCTGATCTGGTATTACTTGGAGTCTGAACCAGAACTTCAGATCAGTCATTTGCTCAAACATCATCAGAGAGGCTTCTTCTTGCAGTAGAGTAAGATGATAACGTGCAGAGAAAACAAAGCTTTAGGAGGATGCACAGCTGTAAATTAGATGTCTTTATCACACCCCACTCGACAAACCTCAGGGATCATTAAAGAAGAAGCACCAGAAAGACTGTAAGAATCAGAGGTGGTAGATTACTCTAATGAAACAGTGTGGGGCAGATGCGCATATGAACTCACAGAAACTGTGAGTCAGATAGAATCCCAGCACAGGGGAGGGGAAGTTGACATGAATTGTCACCCCTAACCAAGAAGATACTCACAATTGTTATTTTCTAGGAAAGGGCAAAATTTCTTCAGTGGAGTGACTCTGGAGATAGGAGTCACACTTGAGAGCATGTCCTATTTAGAGCATACCCTATGTCCATGCTTATCTAGTCTCAGGTTCTTGGACACCCAAGCATTATCAGGCAGGGATTCCATCTCATGGAGTGGGCCTTAAATCTAATCAGGCACTGGTTGGTTAGTCCCACAATGATTATCCCATTATTGCATCAGAATATCATGCAGGCAGGTAGCCGCTGTAGAGTAAAGGATTTGTAACTTGGTTAGTCTTTACCTTTATACTCTGGTAGCATGCAGAGTACCATGAACACTTGTCAGTAGAAGTGAAAGCTCTAAATATATACCAGCTCAACTTCTCCATATTAAATAAGATATATAGGTGTTATCTTCAGCAATGTGCCCTTTTTATTAATTTATGGAGAGTAACCAATAGCCTTGGCAATAGCTTGGGTTGTTTTGAGATGTCCATGTGGGCCCCTTTGGTAAACACTTCAGTTATATGTAACCCAATCCTGTTACTGGAGTTTTCATTTGGTGATGAGAGATATCTAGTTTGGGGCTTTGCCTCCCCTATTATTTGGTGATTCCTTTTAGATCATCTTTATGTATGTACATATTTTAAGAAGCTTCTACTGTAGTAGGTTTCCATACTACCTCTGAAATGGCCTTTAATTTTAGGTGTCTCTCCTCATAGTCCCTCCCTCATCTCCCTCTCCCCTCTTCCTTGCCACATCATCCTCCCCAATTCCAGCCTTCCCTCCATTCATAACTATCTATTCTATTTGCTTTTTCTAACCAAATCCATGTGTCTCCCCTAGCCCCTTACTCTATTCCTACCCTCTGTAGTTTTCATGGATTATAGCTTGATTATCATCAACATAAAGGCTAATATCCACATAAAAGTGAATACAAAACATATTTGTTTTTCTGGGTCTGGGTACCCCACTTGGGATGATTTTTTTCAAGTTCCACCCACTTACCTGCTAATTTCATAATTTCATTTTCTTTAACACCTTGGTAATATTCCATTATGTAAATGTGCTACATTTTGTTTATCCATTAATCCATTGACAGATATTTAGTTTGCTTCCAATTTCGTGCTGTTATGAATAGAGCAGCAATGAACATGATTGAGCAGGCTTAGTAGGATGTAGAATCCTTTGAAGTCACCAAGAATTGACTCCATTTTTTAAAAAGCAGAGACAAAGGATATTAAGTTGGGTGTGTAGGGATGTGGGGAGGCTCTAGGAGGAGTTGGGGAGAATCTAGGGGAGTTGGGGAAGGGAAATAATGTGATCAACATTTATTCTCAAATAATACATAAAAACATTAAGAAAATACTCGACAGAAACAACTTAAGAGAGAAAGGGTTTATTTGGTCTCAGAAATAGCTAGAGGGAAGAAAAATTTGCTTTTCTAATTGTTTAAAAGGTTTCAGTTCATCAGGTGGAGAAGGTGTGGTGGAATAGCTCAGATCACGATAGATAGGAACCAGGTAGGTAAAGATAGCACTCAGGAACATTTTCCAGTGTCTTACTTCCAACACTTACCAAAAGATCTCCATTTTTTTTTGTTGTTGTTGTTTATTTCAAGACAAGATTTCTCTGTAGCCTTGGGCTGTCCTAGACTCATTTCATAGACTAGGCTGGTTTCGAACTCACAGAGATCTGCCTGCCTCTTCCTCCCCAAGTGCTGGGATTACAGGCATGCACCACCATGCCTGACTCTCCAAATTTCAAATTCATCAATAAGTTCATCCAATCATAGGATGAGAGCCCTTGAAATCAGATGCTCTCTGATGTACCCTGACAGACCCACACAAAGCTTTGTTTTACTAATATCTTAAGTGTCTCTGAACCAGCTGATCTCACCAAAGATTAGCTGTCACACTAGATACTTGGTGTTTACCTGTTCCTTCAGACCCAGAGCCATGTATGAAGGGAGCATATTATTGAAGGGAGCTTTTATTATTCTTTTAAGACTGCCAAGGGCCTTGTAAGGCAGGAATCATTCTCAGTTTGCAGAGGACTGGGGAATCTCTAAAGAGGAAGGAAATATGGTTAACCCTTGTCCCTGAGTAAGAAGTTCCCAGACTTTAGTCTCATTCTGAATCTAGAATCCGTACTGGACACACTGGACACTCTGTAGTGGCTATTGTTATTTACAACATAAAGTCACTACTGTGAAGTGAAAGTGAGGACCATTTCAGTGACAAAAGATTCTCTAGGGGAGTTTTCTTGAAGTGGCTGAGGGGCATTTTCTGTATTTTGGGGAAACAATTATAATGGTCCTTGCAGAAATGAAGACATTCCAAAGAGATACTTGCACCCCTTTCTTTGACTATCAGAACTTTGAGATAATGGGCCCCATGAAACTGGAATTTCCCTGGGAGTCTCATGCTGGGAGAAGGAAATGGCTGAAGGCAGTGTCAGTCAGAAGTAGAACCTGTCACCTAAGAAAATATTTTACTTACTTCTGAAAACATGTTGGATAACCTTTCAAGAGACACTATAGCTAGAGGAAGATGGTTCAATAATAGGGGGAATCATACCTTCGTTAGGACTATTGAGTTATGCATACCTCTTGCCTTCCTATCGGGGCTCTGAAGGTGGACTTGGTGGGGTGAATGACATTTTTTATTTGTTTAATTTTCCAATGTGACCACATTGACTAAATCTCTTTAAAAAAACTTTACTTGAAGATGCAAGGTTGCCAAGATCAGATAGGAAGATTGAATAGACCTATATCCCCCAAGGAAATAGAAGAAGTCATCAACAGCCTCCCTACGAAAAAAAGCCCTGGGCCAGATGGTTTTAGTGCAGAATTCTACCAGACCTTCAAAGAAGT
>CM053742.1:2361317-2399163 GCA_028658305.1 Pachyuromys duprasi
GGGGGAGGGGGCTACGCCTGGGATTCAAAGTACCTAACCTGTGATTGAGATAAAAATAAATAAATTAAAAAAAAAAAAAGAAGATGCAAGGTTGCTGGTTTTTAACATCAGCTTTTAGTGCTTTTGAGTATTAGTCTGATTTCTGCTTTCCTGGAATCTGAAAGTTTGAAGTCCTTGGGACTTTTAATCTGCGATATACAACTTGCTAGGGATAATGATAAAAAAATTTAGTTGATTTAGGAATTGTGGTTTTAGATGTTTTGGCTGCTCATCATTTTTAGGTGGCAGAGAAAACAGATCAAAGAATTGGAAGGTCTGAGTTTCTATGCAGAGGTCTAACCACTGGATGAGCCTTCCCTTTAAGTGAAATCCATTTGGGTAGAAAATGAAATGAGTGCAAAGGAAGTATTTGCATATACTTTCCCAGAGTACATCTGGGCTGTCGGGATTTTTGTTTTTTGTTTTTTTTTTACTGTGTATGATGTGTTCCATGGCAAGTTCTATTAAAAGAATAGTGTGTGAACCTGTGAACCTGTTTTTGCCTGACCCAGGGGACACTAAGCTTTGCTTTATATCTGGATTGTGTGTCAGTCCAAATAAAATGTTGGTAATGGGAAAGGATGGTGACCTTCATTTCTGCATTTGCAAGACTGCTCCTGGCTGTATATTCATTTTAGTATTTTATTTCATTTATTCTTATGTCTCTCTGTGTGAAGTTGTGCATCCACGGGCATGGAGGCCAGAAAACAGCTTCGATTTCTGTTCCTCAGGCACTGTGCACTATTTTTATTGAACGTGGTTCTTTCCAGCCTGAAACTCACCAAGTAGGCAAGGTTGAGTGGTCATCAAGCTGCAAGGATTCACCTGTTTCCTCTCTGTAGAAATTACAAGCACATGCCACCATGCCTAGATTTTATTTACAAGTTCTAAGGTCTTGAACTCAGGTCTTCCTGTTTGCATGCCAGACACTTTGACTCACTGAGTTATCACCACAGTCCCTATTTGTATAATTTGCATAGTAACTTCTACCCAAAAAGCAGTAGCACCATGGCTATGATGAAAACTACCGGACAGAAATCCAAAGAGTAGAGAAGATACTGTCTGCTCACCTGATCATGAATCTCTTCTAGTCTTTTTTTATTCTCTGACCTGTATTATGAGATGCTGTTGCATGACACAGTGTCCTCTGTTTTTGTTACTAAGGTTTATACATTCTCAATTTCTTTAACACATCCCTTTCCATATCTACTTTAAAACATTTAATGTGTGCAAATGTTTTGCCCTCATATGTGTCTGTGCACCACATGTTTGAAGTTCCAAAGGAGATCACAAAGGGGTTCTAGATGCCCTGGAACTGAAGTTACAGATGGTTGTGAGATGCCACATGGTTTGGGGAATCAAATCACAGTTCTCTGGAAGAGCAGCCAGCGCTCTTAACTGCTGAGCCATCTCTCCAGCCCTTGATCTCCACCTGTAATGACTGTTCTTTTTTTTTTTTCGTTTCTTCTAACTCATGTTTCATATTTCTTTCTTCCTTAAGTCTCATTCTGGGCTGCAAGTGTTGTGGATTGTGGGCTCATGTATGTTAAAGAGCATGTTGGGATGAAGCCAACATTCTGGTGCACACCTACATTGTGGAGGAGGAAGCAGGAGGAACGGTAGTTCAGTTCACTCTTGTTGGATATATAGTGAGTTCAAGGGCAGTCTGAGATGCATAAGACTCTCTCTCTCAAAAAACAAAACAAACAAAACAAAACAAAACAAAAAACTCAACTCAACCCAGACCAAACTTCTAAAAAACAAAACAAAACAAAAACCCTGCATAATATTTCCCTTGCTTACCTGTGTGCAAAGGCTCTCTGTTGAGACATTATGTAGGAGAGAAATTAAAATGGTTGTTCCCTTAACAGCTACCCTGAGAACAAGAAAATGAGGAGAGTCATTAATGACTTATGAAAATGTCACATGTTATTGCGGTGTTTTTAAAGACAGAATGGTAATCATTTTCTTTCTTTTGTCCACTGCCATCTTCTGTAGTTCTGGGCACAACTACCTTCCTAGTACAAACTGTGCTCCTGGCAGTTATTCTGTTCTGAAGTAAACAAACTCATGACACATCACTGATGCATTTCAATAGCTCTTTCAGCGTGTTTTCTCCCCTGCTAGGATGTGGGCTGCCTCCTTAGAGGACTGATGCTTTCATGACCCTGAGGGTATGAAAACCGTGGGTACTTTCCCACTCTGCTTAGTGATTTCTCTTTTATGTTTTCAGTTAAAAGGCAGCACAGAGCTGAACATAATGATTTTTTTTTTATTATTTTGTGTTTATCACACAGGGGCCCTTTTGGTTAAATAACTTCCAATTGGATGGGGGCAGGGCACAGAATGGATCTTTTCATTTCCCCAGAGTCTTACATGCACAAATGACAAAATAGTATCTTATAAACTCCAGCAAGTGAACAGTCATTTTGCTGGGGCAAAGCAAGCTTCCCAGCCTCCTTTATTCTGCATAGGGGCAGACTATGAATAAGCATTCATCTCTGTATTTTCTGTGACTTGGGATCCTCTAATGTCATTGGAGACTGAGTGCCCAGCATGACTGAGAAGGAGACTCCTCAGGAAAGATATTTATTTCATTTGAAGAAATGGAGGAAGAAGGAAGGTTGTGCTTTGGTGCTGGAGAGATGCTTGGATTATAGGTACCCCTCCACCACCACTGGATAAAAAGTAGTTTCCTTGGCAACAACAGATAAGAGAACGTACTTGTAAAATTCCACCACCGGCTCACTTTCAAGGATGCAATAAAGCAGATGGTTGGGATCATTCAGGTATTACAGCTTTTCATTACTGAGTGTAGATAGAACGAGCATAAATATTGAAGGGCTTTCAGTCTGTAGTTGGCAATACCACAAGCTGAGAACTCTTTCAGAGGAGAGCTTTCTAAATATCCAGGTTCTCCATCAGCAATCCAAACAGCACCTGAAGACCAAGTCCCTTAACACCAGAAAAGGAGACAGAGGGAGGAAAATCAGCATGACTGGGAAATGCCAGCTAAAAGACAGCACAGTAGTGTCAAATTAACCTAGAAAGAAAAGTTCACAGTTGACAATCTATGGATTATCACTTTTAAAGCTCTACCACATTTGATTTTATGTGGGCATTTTGCTTAGGAGAAAGTGGCTTTGTTTATTGAGGTTTGCAAGCAAAGTTGCCAGCAAGATGCTTTTGCTTTGCCTAATTAAGTTCCATTCATAGGGAAAATACAGGTCTTTATTTTACAATGAAAGTCTTTTCAGATCTGAGTGTTTAATGAGAAGGCAGAGTAACTATGAGTCTCAGGTTCAAACAGCTAAGGAGGAGAATATTGTTTGATTGGCCAGCCATGGTGTATGTGCTAGTTTTAAGTCAGCTTAACATAAAGAAGAGTTATTAGTGAAGAGGGACTCAATTGAGAAAATGCCTCTGTAAGAGTTGCCTGTAGGCAAGTCTGTAGTGCATTTTCTTGAATAATGGTTGATGTAGGTGGATCCAGCTTATTGTGAGCAGTACCATCACTGGGCTGATAGTCCTGGGCCCTATAAGAAAACCGGTTGAGCATGCCATGAGGAACAAGCAAGTAAGCAGCATCCTTCCATGGCATCTGCATCAGTTCCTGCCTCCAGGTTCCTGTCCTATTTGAGAGCTTGTCTTAACTTCCTTTGATGATGAACAGTGATAGGGCAATGTAAGCCAAATAAACCCTTTCTTCTCCAACTTTCTTTTTAGTCATGGTGTTTCGTCGAAGCAGTAGTAACCCTAACTAAAACATATGGGAAAGCTTTGTTCTTCGAAATGTATATTGCTAAAATTGATTTTCAGCTGCATTTGTGTTGAATGAAAGTTTCAATTCTTGCCATAGGTTATGATGAGAACAATACACTATATAACTTGACACATAAAATAAATTCATGGATAAAGTATTTTATTTTATTTTATTTTTTTCAGTTGTGTGTCTTGTCTTTCCTTCCTTTTTCTTTTTTCTTTTTCTTCATTACAATATATTCATTATATATCTCTATTGAAGCCCTTCCCTCAACTCCTCCAAGTCCTACCCTCCCTCCCACTTTCCCCTATTTCCTTCCCCTAGTCCACTGAAGGTGTGTGTGTGGGGGAGTGCTTCTCCTCTACCATCTGCCCATAGCTTATCAAGCCTCATCAGGACTGCCTGGATCCTATTCCTCTGTGGCCTGGTAAGGCTGCATTGCCAGAGGCAACTGATCAAAGAGCCGGCAATGGACAGAGGCAACCCCTGCTCTCCTTACTGGAGTACCCACATGGAGACTGAGTTGCCAGTCGGCTATATCTGAGCTATTAAAAACAAGGAAATCATGAATTTTGCAGGGAAATAGATGGAACTAGAAAAGATCATTTTGAGTGAGGTAACCCCCAAACAGAAAGACACGCATGGTATATACTCATTTATAAGCTGATATTAGCCATATAATATAGGATAGCCATACTAAAATCTATAGACGTAAACAAACTAAACAACAAGGAAGATCCTAGGGAAGATGCTTAAATCTCATTCAGAACGGCAAACAGGATAGACAACAGAAGTGGTGGAAGAGAGGGAACAGGATGGGAGCCTACTGTAGAGGGTCCTCTGAAAAGCTCCACCCAACAAGGGATTGAAGCAGATGGTGAGACTCACAGCCTAACTTTAGGCAGAACACAGAGAGTCTTATGGAAGAAGGGAGAGATAGAAGGACATGGAGGGGGACAAGAGCCCCTCAAGGAGACCAATAAAGCTAAAAAGATTCTGAGCCAAGGGTGTCCTGCAGAGACTGATGCACCAACCAAGGACCATGCATGGAGAGGACCTACATGCCCTGCTTGGAGAAAGTATTTTTTAAAAAATTTTTATGTACATTGGTGTTTTGTCTACATGTGCAAGGGGGTCGGGTCCCCTGAAACAGATGTTATAGATAGTTGTGAACTGCCATGTGGGTGCTGGGAATTGAACCCAGTTCCTTTGGAAGAGCAGACAGTGCTCTTAACCGTTGAGCCATCTCTCCAGCCCTTGGAGAAAGTATTTTAAATTAGCATTGTAAAGAGATTTAAGAATTTAGAAAATGATATTTGGAAACTTTCTTTGTGTGTTTTTCTTTTTTTCTTTCCATCTATCCTTTTTCTTATCCCTCATTACATTCCTCCACTTCTTCTCTTTCTCTACCTTTCCTTTCATTTTTACTCTACCTTTTTCATTAAAAAAATAGAGTTTCACTGAGTATCCCAGGCTATCCTTAAACTCATCAGGATCTTCCTGGTCTAGTCTCCATTACTGCTAGGATGACAGAAATTCACAACCACACTTGTCTGAAATGAAATTATCTCTGTCTCTCTACCTATCATCTACCTGTCTTTGTTTACCTATATGATACTCACCTGGATTGCATGTGTCTTTATCTAAGACCCTTAGATTTTATTATTTTATGATTTTGAGTATTTTGCCTGTCTTTCTGTCTGCCTGAGCACCACATGAGTGCACAGTACTCACGGAGGTCAGAAAAGAGCATCAATTTTCCTAGAATTGATGTTATGGGCAGCTGTGAGCCACCATCTAGGTGCTGGCAATAGAACCCAGGTCCTGTGGAACTGCTCTTAACCACGGAGGCATTATTCCAGCACCAGATTATTTTTATACTTACTAAAATAACATACCCAATCATATTTGAAAATTTATTCCAGAATATGACATCAGAAAAATAACATCATCCAATGTCTATAACAAAACAGATTAACTAACTTGGCTGGCGGGATGGCACAATGCCAGCCCCAACTACAGTTTTTATTGCTTTTGGCTGAAGCTTATCAGCATTTACTGAACATAAGGTGGAATTTGCTGACATTTTACTGTGACTCAAATAGTTTCCAGACAATGGTCAAGGATGACTGATAAATATAATTTAATTTCCCCTCTTTAAGAAATAACTGAAGTGTATACTGGTATTAAGACAAGATGGGCCAGTTTTCCACTTTATTAGAGCTATGAAGTTCATTATTTTTGGCTTTGTATGCCTTCTAGCCAATTTTAGGCTTATGCTCATAGGAGGTGGCTGTCTTTGAGTCCACAAATAGGGTACAATCTGTTATTCACTTTTAATCAATCATACTTGTTTATATGGAAGATGATTTAAGAGCTGAGGAACAGCAGAGGAAAATTCCCCAGATGGCAAAGTTTTTCAGTCTATAATCATGAAAATATATGGAAGTTCCCAACTCTATTTTTTAAATTGAACTTTGGACTGAAGGAAGCCCAACTTAGCAGTCACTAAGTGGCCACAACACATGATTGAAGGTACCTGGGTTGTCTTAAATTGTCTTTTAATGAATTACCCTTTTGGTTAGGAAGAAACTAACACATGGAAATGCAGAGATTTTGTTTTGTTTCATTTTGCTTTGTTTTCCTTTGCACAGCCTTGGTTCCTTCCCAGTACTTACTAGAAAACTCCTTCAAATCACACAGGCATTAATTCTTCTAATTGGTGTGTGGGTGCTAACATCCTGCAATTGAAATTTTTTTTTTTATCAAAGTGTTCCAGGAGTTACCACTGATACCATAAGCAGGGACATATCTCTATACATTAAGTAATCGCATGGTCATTGGGAAGTCAGTTCCACAGATTTCTCCGTGTCAATGAACATTGTGTACGTGATTGTGAGAAGGTATATGCATGTGTGTGCATGGATTGACCATAGGCTGGGGCTTGTCTCCATCAATCACTCCTCATCTTATTTTTTCAGAAAGAGTCTCTCACTGAACCTAGATCTCACTAAGTTAGCTAGGCTGTTTGGCTAATGAGTTCTGGGGATCTACTTTTCTATGCCCTACCCCTAAACATCCCATTCCTATTCTGAACAATGGTTACTATTGTGCACAGATTTTAGGTGAATGCTTAACTATGTCGTCAAGCTTGCAGGGCAAGCACTTTTTCAACTAATTTGTCTTCCCAACCTTAATGCCCTTTTTTGTGTTATGAAAATCACAAGTTCTGCCGATGAGTTTCCATTTACATTCCCAGAAATCAAGTGGCAGATGCTTGGCTTTTTATATGGCTGTTGGAGATCTAAATTCAGGTCCTCATGCTTACAAGGTAAGTACTTTACTGACTGAGCTGCTGCCTCAGTTTTTATATGACATTTTCTATACAGAGGATCTCAGAAAGTTTGGCATAGTACAGAGGTCACTTTCCCAAGAAAGACAACATGGCACGAGGTTCCTGGAAGTGGAGAATGATGAGGCATTGAAAGATGTGAACATGTTAGTGATCTTGAAGATGGTCATTAATTCTTTCTGTGTGTTCTGTCAGGTGTGAGCTCCATTAGAAGAATCTGTAGAGACTATGGTTACACACTGACATGAAGAACATGTGTTATAACACCCACTTATGAAACTATAGCCATAAAATCTCACCAACATGCCTTTCCAAATGTGAGCTGAATAAGGATAACACCAATGAACATGCCAAAGTGGATGGGGGAAAACTCATGAGCACTCAACTTGACTTACACATGGAACTACAAGTAACTGAGGAAAGCTGGGGGCAGGAGAGGTGATCTTTCTAGGGAAGGGCACAGCAATTGGTTGTACAGTGTCAAATGACATCCATGAAAACATATATGCAAGTGACATTACACCAAGTATGCAGGTTATATTTAGTAATAGGTATGCATATAGGCATATAATAACAATTAGCAAAAAAGAGGACACATGGAAAGAAAGCAGGGAGGGATATATGGGAAGGTTTGGAGGGAGAAAAAAAGGGAGAAATGTAATTATGTTACAATCTCAAATTATACATTGTCCTATATTATAATCTAAAAATATTGTGGTCCTTTTAGGTCTTAGTCAAAGAAGTTGATCTGTTCTAAAAGAAAGGTAGTGCAATTGTGGGTTTACAAATCTTTGACTGATCTAGCTAACCATAGCTCTCTTCTTTCTTAAGCACCATACTATCTATCTATCTATCTATCTATCTATCTATCTATCTATCTATCTATCTATCTATCTATCTATCTATCTATCTATCTATCTATATGGAGATTAATTAGTTTCACTTACACAATGTTGTCTGGATAGCTCAATAACAGCTATCTTATAAAAGAGAAAATTAGAACTTAATATCAGCTCACTGTATGGGATTAGGACCTTCAGCAGTGCAAATCTCCTGCAAAAGGCCTAAAGGATTCATGGAGAGCTTCTAGCACCATACTTTTTAGACATACCTGTGGTGTTGATTTAGTTGCGTAGTCAGTCTCTTTTGCTGTTCTTCTGCATGTGACATCTTTTCAACACCATGCATACTCTGTAGGTGCTGGAGATGAGTTTTATACATTGGTGGCTGTGGAGGTTTGAAGAATGTCCTCCATTTTCTCTGGAATTTGACTATTTAGTCCCCAGTTGTTGGTACTGTTTGTGAAGGTTAGGGGCTGTGGTCTTATTTCAGGAACTGCATTACTGTGGGAGAACTATGAGAGTTTAAAGGCTCTTATCATATTTAGTTCACTCTCTCTGCTTCTCATTTGAGGTGTGAATGCTCAGCTGCTCTGGCTACCATGCCTGCCATGCTTTCTCACTGTGAGGGTGATGGACCTTTATCACTCTGGAACTATAAGCCCCAAATAAACCCTTCTTTCTATAGGTTGCCTTTATCATGGTGGTTTATCACAACAACAGAAAAGTAAATAACACTGTAGATGACCATCATGAGCATGGGTCTATATCTATATATGCCACATCTATATTTTTGCAAAACTTCCAATGATAAAGCTTCATCTTTGTATCTTTTGTTACTACCTCTCAAAAGCTCATTACCCATCCCTGTCTCCTTTCCATCAACTACACTCGAACTTCTGAGAGCTGTAAACACACTCCTGGAGGCAGTGATAAAAGTCCCAATTATAAAAAGTGAGACCTCCCGATGGCTGGCTCTTTGACCCTCCCCCATACATGCCAGGGAGTAACAGCCTGGCTAGATCCCAGGGGAGGACATAGCAGCCAGCCCTGAGGAGACAAGATGATCTGGGGTTGGATGGAAGGGGAGGAGATCCTCCCCTGTAGGTGGACTTGGAGGGGGCGGGGAGGAGATGAGGGAGGGATGGGAAGAGTGGGAGGGAATGAGGGAGGGGGCTATGCCTGGGATGCAAAGTACCTAACCTGTGATTGATATAAAAATAAATAAATTACATTAAAAAAGTGAGAGCTCAATGCTGCTATTGGCTATACAATTTCAAAATTCTGTTTTGAGCGTCGCATGGTGGAGGCACACATGACTAGAATCCAAGCACTCAAGAAGCTGAGGCACAGGACTTAAATTTTGCACCTAGCCTGGCCTACATAGAGAAACCCTGACTCAAAACCAAACCTCATCTTTCCTGACCTGACCTGACCTGACCTCACCTCACCTCTATCCTGTAGGTATGCTTTCCAGGATTTAAGCATTTTAGATCAGTAGCTGCCATCCTGATGAACAGATACAATGAATCTCAGTCTGAGAATCTTCGAAAGATGAAAAGGTCCATGTTTGAGAAAGAATTCCTAAAATGACTTTCAACTTGGCCCCTTTCAAAAAGTTTCCAAACATGTGCTGTTCAGGAGAAATTACTGTAGTTCTTTAAAAAACTGGTGTATTTTCCGAAGTGTCTTTTGTTTTTAAAGAAAAGCATTTTTTTTCTATTTATACCCTGCTTTTGGTCCATAAATATTCTTGTGGTGGGTGAAGTTGTGGCATGGGCTTTTAACTCTATGCCATCCCTCTCTCTCAATCTTAAACATTTTATTTGTGTGTGTGTGTGCATGTGTGCATGTATGAGTCTTGTGTGTCTATGTGTGTATGTATGTGTGAGTATATATGTATGTGTTCACCCACATAGGCACATGTGGAAGGTAGTGGCTGATATCACAATATCTTTTTCTCAATTCCTCCTACCTTACTTTTGAGACAGGACCTCTCACTGCAAGTGAAGGCTGCTGTTTTTGACTAGAGTGGCTGGCCAGGGAGTTCCAGGGATCAGCTCCTCCCTTACCTCTGGGATGCAAGTAAATGCCACCATGCCAGCCTTTAACATGAGTGCTAGGGGTCTGAACTCAGGACTACTCAATAGCCTCTGCTGTTCTGTCTTTTCCTAGCGGGTCTGTCTTTGACTGGAGAATTGTATATCTGAATCAATTCTGTCATTGTGTTTCATTTTGTAGTTACAATATTTAAAGAATCACTTCTTGTTATTGCTTGATAGCAAAACTAATACAGGAAAAGCAGGATGGAAACTTGGCTCCTTTACTTTATTTACTTGCTTTATGGCTAGGTTTCAACTTACTTCTAACCCTGCCACGTACCAGTGGTACTATCATGTGTGTGTTTGTGTGTGTGTGTGTATAGGCACACACGTCTCTGGTAATACAGGCTCAATTATGAGTAAAAAGAAGCCCTGTTCCCTGGCTTTCAAGAAGATTCTCAAAAAATGAGACCAAATACCCTTTGATAATATTACTCATGAACTTCTGGTTTTAGACACACAGGAATTATGTAGTGCTACTTACATGGTTGTCATTCAGTTTGTCCTGTGTGTGGTCACTGGAAAGATCTTTACAATGTTTTGCCAGTCCTTGTAATGGCATGGTCTGGTGCTTTGTAATTGATTGTTATTTTGCTCCCTGAGGTCTGTTTGCTGTCTCCTTAAGAGCAGACTGTCACGTACCCCAAATATTGCTGTGTAACCTTGCCTCCAAATAATCCCTGTTTGAGCAATAAAATGCCTACACACCTGGGCAGAGCAGAAATGAGGTAGGCACGGGCAAGGTTCACAGGTGGGGATGCCAGAAGGATCACGGGAAGAAGAGACACAGGTACTGCAGGAGAAGAAGGCAGTGGGACTTCCATTGGGTTCGCATGGAGAGAACCATATGGCTGGGAAAATTTTACTCTGAGGTTGTGTTGAAGAGAAACAGAGCAGATGGAAAGGATGTGCAAGTATTTATGGGGGTATTGGATTGAGAGTATCCCAGATAGGAATGATTAAAGCAAATGGTATGGGACATGGGGCTGAGAGGTAACAAAACATATTAGGAGATAATAGCTGCCAAGCCCCAGGTGAAGTAAGGCTTATTTAAAATTCTATCAGGTGTCTGTGTCTTTTATTGATATGATAGCGGGTTAATAATAACCACCATAATAATTATAGGCCTTTAAATATAATTTTTGATTTATTAAAATTTATTCACTTTGTATCCCAGCTGTAGCCCCCACCCTCAATCCCCTCCCAATCCTGTCCTCCCTTCCTCCCTCCCTCCCTTTCTCCATCCCTCCCTTCCTCTCTCCCTCCCTCCCTTCCCCCCCCCCCGACCCCATCACCTCTCAAGCCTCTTCCCCAGTCCACTGATAGGGGAGGAACTCCTCCAATTCCATCAGACCTTAGCCTATCAGGTCTCATCAGGACTGTCTTTCATAGTCTTCCTCTGTGGTCTGGTAAGGCTGCCCCTCACCTCAGGGGGAAGTGATCAAAGAGACAGCTACTGAGTTCATGTCAAAGACAGCCCCTGTTCACTTTACTACGGAACCCATTTGGAGACTGAGCAGCCACAGGCTACATCTGTGGAGGGGGTCTAGGTTATCTCCATGAATGGTCTTTGGTTGCAGTATCAGTCTCAAAAAAAGACCTCTGGGCTCCAGATTTTTTGGTTCTGTTGTTCTTGCTGTGGAGCTCCAGACCCTTTCAGGTCTTTCTATCTTCCCCTTCTATCATAACATTCTATGCACTCTGCTCAAAGTTTGACTCTGAGTTCCAGCTACCATGCTGGGTAGAGTCTTTCAGAGGACCTCTGTAATAGGCTCCAGTCTTCCTTGTTTTCACCTTCTTCTGATGTCAATCCCATTTGCCTTTGAGAATGAAGATTGAGCATTTTACCCAGGGTCCTCCTCCTTGCTTAGCTTCTTTAAGTGTACAGATTTTAGTATTATTATCCTATATTATACGTCTAATATCCACTTATAAGTGAGTATACACCATGTGTATTTTTCTGCTTCTGGGATACTTCACTCAGGATGATTTTTTCTAGTTCCCACCATTTGCCTGCAAACCTCATGATTTCCTTGTTTTTAATTGCTGAGTAGTATTCCATTGTGTAAATGTACCACAATTTCTGTGTCCATTCCTCCACTGAGGGACATCTGGGTTGTGTCCAGATTCTGGCTATTACGAATAAAGCTGTTGCAAACATGGTTGAGCAAATGTCCTTGTTGTCTACTTCAGCATACTTTGAATATACGCCTAGGAGGGATATAGTTGGATCTTCAGGAAGCACCATTCCTCATTGTCTGAGAAAGTGTGAGATTGATTTCCAAAGTGGTTGTATAAGTTTACATTATCCCCAGAAATGGAGGTTTCTCCTTTCTCCACATCCTCTCCAGCATGCATTGTCACTTGAGTTTTTCACCTTAGCCATTCTGACAAGTGTCGTTTTGATTTGCATTGACTAAGGATGTTGAACATTTCTTTAAGTATTTCCTGCCAGTTGATATTCCTCTATTGAGAAATCTCTGTTTAGCTCTGGACCCCATTTTTAAATTGGATTACTTGATTTGTTGGTGTTTAACTTCTTGAGTTCTTTATGTATTCTGGATGTTAACCCTCTGTCAGATATAGGGTTGGTAAAGATCCTTTCCCAGTCTGTAGGCTGTCATTTTATTCTGACGACAGTGTCCTTTACTTTACAAAAACTTTCCAGTTTCATGATGTCCCATTTATTGATTGTCGATCTTAGAGCCTGTGCTCTTGGTGTTGTGTTCAGGAAGTTGTCTCCTGTGCCAATGAGCTCAAGGCTTTTCCCCACTTTTTCTCCTAACAGGTTTAGTGTGTCTGGTTTTATGTTGAGGTCTTTGATCCACTTGGACTTTAGTTTTAAGCAGGTTGATAAGTATGGATCTACTCACATTTTTCTACATGTAGATATCCATTTAGACTAGCACCAGTTGTTGAAGATGTTATATTTTTTCAATTGTATGATTTTGACATCTTTGTCAAAATTCAGATGTCTATAAGTGTGTGGGTTTATTTCTGGGTCTTCTATTCGGTTCCATTGATCTACCATTCTGTTTCTATGCCAGTACCATGTAGCTTTTATTTCAATTGTGCTATAGTACAGCTTGGGGTCAGGGATGGAGATACCTCCAGATCTTTTATTGTAGAGGATTGTTTTAGCAATTCTGTGTTTCTTGTTATTCCATATGAAGTTGAGAATTTTTCTTTCAAGGTCTGTAAAGAATTGTGTTGGTAATTTGATGGGAATTGCATTGAATCTGGAGATTGCTTTTGGTAAGATGGCCATTTTTACTATGTTAATCCTGCCAAGCCATCAGAAGATCTTGCCATCTTCTGATATCGTCTCCTGTTTCTTTCTTCAGACACTGAAAGTTTTTTTTTTTTTGTCATTCAAGTTTTTGATTTGCTTGATTAGAGTTATAACAAGGTATTTTATGTCCCTTGTGGCTATTTTGAAGGGTGTTGTTTATTTCTCAGCCCATTTGTCTTCTGTATACAGGAAGGCAATTGATCTTTTTTGAGTTAATTTTGTATCCAGAAACTTTGCTGAAGTTTTTAATCAGCTGTAGGAGTTCCCTGGTAGAGTTTTTGGGGTCACTCATGTATGCTATCATATCAACTGAACTGAATTCCCTTGATCTCCTTTATTTGTCTTATTGCTCTAGCAAGCACATCAAGAACTATGTTGAAGTGATATGGAGAGAGTGAACAGCCTTGCCTTGTCACTGATATCAGTGGGATTTATTTAAGTTTCTCTCTGTTTAGTTTGATGTTGGCTATAGGCTTGTTGTATACTGCCTTTACTTTGTTTAGGTAAGTGCTGTGTATCCCTGATCTCTCCAGGACTTTAAACATAAACAAATGTTGAATTTTATGAAATGTTTTTTTCAACATCTAAGGAGATTATCATATGGTTTTTTCCTTTCAGTTTGTTTATATGGTAGATTACATTTGTTCATGTGGTGAATTTCCGTGTATTGAACCACCTCTGTATACCTGCAATGAAGCCTATTTGGTCATAGTGGTTGATATCTTTGATGTGTTCTTGGATTCAGTTTGCAGGTATTTTGTTGAGTATTTTTGCATTAATTTTCACAAGGGAGATTGGCCTGAAATTCTCTTTTTTAGTTGGGTCTTTGTGAGGATTAGGTATCAAGGTGACTGTGGCTTCATAGAATGAGTTTGGTAATGTTTCTTCTGTTTCTATTTCTTCTGTATCATTTGAAGAGTATTGGTGTTAGCTCTTCTTTGAATGTCTGGTAGAATTCTATGCTGAAATAATCTTGCCCTGGGCTTTTTTTAGTATGGGAGACTTTTAATGACAGCTTCTACTTAGGGGATATAGGATTATTTAATTGATTTACCTGGTCTTGATTAGGCTTTGGCAAGTGGAATTTATTAAGAAAATTTCCCATTTCATTTAGATTTTCAAATTTTGTGGTATACAGGCTTTTGAAATAAGATCTAATGATTGTTTGGATCTACTCAGTGTCTGTTGTTATGCCCCTCTTTTCATTTCTGATTTTGTTCATTTGGATAGTGTCTCTCTGCCTTTTAGTTGGTTTGGCTAAGGTTTTGCCTATCTTCTTCATTTTCCAAAGAGCCATCTCTTGGTTTCATTGTTTCTTTGGATTTTCTTATTTGTTTCTAATTTATTGATTTCAGCCCTGAGTTTGATTATTTCCAGCTCTCTACTAGCCTTAGGTGTGTCTGCTTCTTTTTTTTCCTAGGCCTTTCAGGTGAGTCCTTAAGTTACTTGTATGAGATGTTTCGAATTTCTTCTTGAAGGCACTTAGTGCTTTGAACTTTCCTCTTAGCACTGTTTTCATTGTGTACTATAAGTTTGTGTATGTTGTGCCTTCATTTTCACTGAATTCTAGGAAGTCTTTAATTTCTTTCATTATTTCTTCCCTGACCCAGCTGTCATTGAGTAGTGAGTTGTTCAGTTTCCATATGTGTAGGCTCTTTGCTATTTCTATTGTTGTTGAGGTCCAACTTTATTCCATGGTGTTCAGATAGGATTCAAGGGATTATTTCAGTTTCCTTATATCTGTTGAGGCTTGCTTTGTGACCAACTATGATGGTCTATTTTGGAGTAGGTTCCATGAGGTGCTGGGAAGAAGGTAAACTCTTTTGTGTTTGGCTGAAAGGTTCTATAGATGTCCTTTAGGTTCATTTGATTCATGACCTCTGTCAGAGTCATTGTTTGTTCATTTAATTTCAGTTTTGTTGACCTGTCCTTTGTTGAGAGTGGGGTGCTGAAATCTCCCACTATTAATGTGTGAGGATATGTGTTGTTTCAATTTTATTAATGTTTCTTTTACAAATGTGGGTGCCCTTTTATATAGGAAAATGTTCAGAACTGTGATGTCTTCTTGGTGGAAGTTTCCTTTGATGTGTATGAAGTGACCTTCCCCATCTCTTTTGATTAATTTTGGTTGAAAGTCAAAATAGACTTATTAGATATTAGAATGGTGACTCCTGCTTGCTTCTTGGGTCCATTTGCTTGTAAAACCCTTTTCAAACCCTTTACTCTCAGGTAATATCTATCTTTGGGACTTAGGTGTATTTCTTGCATGCAACAGGTTGTTGGGTCTTGTTTATATATCCATTCTGTTAGTCTTTTTCTCTTTGTCAGAGAGTTTGTTCCATTGATGTTGAGAGAGTTTAATGACCAGTGGCTGTTAGATCCTTTGATTTTGCTTTGGTTGTGATAGTGTGTTTGTGTGCTTGGCTACTTTTAGTTTGACTGTTGTAAGATTATTTATTTCCTGTGTTTTAGTGACTGTAGTTAGTTTTTCTGGCTTTTATTTTTACTTCTAGCATCTTCTGTAATGCTGGATTTGTGGGAAGGTATTGTTTAAATTTGTTTTTGTCATTGAATATCTTGTTTTCTTCATCTATGATGACCGAGAGTTTTGATTTTTATAATAGCCTAGGCTGACATCTGTGTTCTCTTAGGGTCTGCATGATATCTGTCCAGGCCCTTGTGGCTTTTATAGTCTCTGTTGAGAAGTCATGTGTGATTCTGATGGGTTTGACATTTTATTTTAGTTGGCCTTTTCCCCTTGCAGCTTTTAATATTTTTTTCTTTGTTCTGTATACTTACTGTTTTGAATATTATGTGGCAAGAGGATTTTCTTTTCTGGTCTAATTTACTAGATGTTCTATAGGTCTCTTGTTTGCTTATAGGCTTCTCCTTTAAGTTGGGGAAATTTTCTTTTTAAAAGTTTTTAATTTTAATTTTTATATTAATTACAGTTTATTCACTTTGTATCCCAGCTGTAGCCCCTCTCTCATTCTCTCCCAATCTCACCCTTCCTTCCTCATTTCCTCCCATGCCCCTCTCCATGTCCACTGATAGGGGAGGTCCTCTTTACCTTCCAACTGACTCTAGCCTATCATGTCTCATCAGGACTGGCTGCATTGTCTTTCTCTGTGGCCTGGCAAGGCTCCTCCCCCCTTAGGGGGAGGTGATCAAAGAGACAGCCACTGAGTTCATGTCAGATACAGTCCCAGTTCCCATTACTAGGGAACCGTCTTGGATACTGAGTTGCCCTGGGCTACATCTGTGCAGGGGTTCTAGGTTATCTCCATGCATTGTCCTTGGATGAAGTATCAGTCTCAGAAAAGACCCTTGGGCCCAGATTATTTGGTTCTGTTGCTCTCCTTGTGAAGTTCCTGTCCCCTCCAGGTCTTTCAAAGGCCCTCTGTGGTAGGCTTCTGTCCTGTTCCCTGTTTTCTTCCTCTTCTGATGTCTATCCTATTTGCCTTTCTGAGTGAGGACTGCTCATCTTAACCAGGATTTTTTTTTTCTATGATTTTGTTGAAAATATTTTCTGGGCCTTGGAGGAGGGAATCTTCTTTTTCCTCTATTCCTATTATTCTTAGGTTTTGTCTTTTTGCATTGTCTTGGATTTCCTGGATGGTTTGTGTTAGGAAATTTAGATTTAACATTTTCTTTGACGGATACGTTATTTTCTTCCATCGAATCTTCCACACCCGAGATTCTTTCTTCCTTCTCTTGTAGTCTGTTGTTTATACTTACCTCGGTAGTTGCTGTTTTTTTTTTTTCCCTAAGTTCTTCTTCTCCATGATTTCCTCCGTTTGTGTTTTCTTTAATTTTTCCAATTTTATCTTCAGATCTTGAACCGTTTTGTTGATTTCCTTCACCTGTCTGACTATTTTCCTGTTTTCCTTCAATTCCTTCAGCTGTTTGTTTGAACATTCTTCTGTTTCTTTTATTTCTTTCAGTGACTTAATTATTTCCTCTCTGAAGGCCACAGTTTGTCTGCATCTGCCTTTATATCTTTATGGATGACCATAATCTGTTTGAATCTATCTCTCTCTAATTCTTTACACATTTCATTTTTTCCCACCATTATCCTCTTCATAAGCATAGATGTAAGGTCATCTTCTTTGATTTCACTTATATTTGGTGTCCAGGGCTGCTTGCCCCTTGATAACTGGGATCTGGAGATGCCATGTTGCTTTAGCTTTTGTTGGTTGCACTTTTTCTCTGGCCTCTACCCATCTGGCTGTCTCAGGTGTTGGCTGTTAGTTTCTGGTGCCTGCTGGAATTCTGGGGTGGAGAGAATCCCCTTGGCAGGAAGATAGTTGTTTCTGAAGGAGGCCTCCTCACCTTTTTGGGTATGGTCACCGAATGGCCAGTGCTTCTCAGGAATTACCACAGCTCACTACAGGCGTAAGGACCTGTGTGTTAACTGTGATTGTTGGTAGTCAGAGGGGGTCTCCTTTCACTGGGAGAAATCCTGGAGGCATCAAGAAAACTTGACACTGGTTTTCTTGCTCTGAATTTAGTGGGCTGATGCTTCTGCTCTTACTCTGTGTTTGCTGGGTGCAGCCGTCCTGAAGACGAAGGGAGCCCCACAGTTTATTCAGTTTAGCGATAACTGGCTGTGCTTTGGTGCAGTGTCTGGGACTGATTCTGTGGATTCCAGGCCTGAAGTTGCCTGGTGACTGTGCCCCAGTACCCACTTGGTAATCAGTGGCAGGTGAGTGCAGCACTCATGCATGTGGCAGGAGGCTAGAGCTTGGAGCTTGTGGGAGCCCAAAAACATTTCTGGAGCTGGGTGCCTGGAGGTCGGACCTGATGTTTTCCTCACCCTGGGGATTCCTGCTGACAGAGAAACCCAGTATCTGGTTCCCTGGGGTCTACAGATCTGTCTGGAATGGTGAATCAGGCATGCATGCAAGTCTCTGGGCTGGGGGCTGAGTGTCTGCCAGGCCCAGGACGTTTTCCAGGGATTGTCTGGGTGATCTAAATTCCATCCTGATTGCTTCCTTCACTGTGGGGTTTCCTTCGGACTGGAAATCCCATTCTCTGGTGTTGTGGGGCCTGCAGTTTCGTCTGGGAGTCACTGCTTTCCTGCTAGTGAGACACAGTGTTCTCGGTGCAGCCATCTTGGATTCCCAAATTATAGGCTTTTTAATAATAAACATTACTAACATTTTTATTTTCTACAACAAGTCCTTTTGACACAAGCCATTGTTGGCTTGGTATATGCCTGCTTGGCAAGATCTTAGAGGTCATCTTGTACACTTTATGCTCTATACTAGACGATGGCTAATGCTATATTCCCTGGGAAATGATGTCTCATGAACAAAGTCTTTGATACTAAGGGTTCTTATTACTGTTGGTTAGGTAGTCTTTGTTTCTTGGATATTATGGGGGAATGAGCAGAAATTTGTTTTAAAAATGTATTTATTTTTATGTTATATGTTGTTTTCCTGGATATATGTACAAGTAAATTCAATTCTAACACTCCCATGTAGGGGACTCTATGTAGCCCCAGGGGAACTTGAAGTCTTGATCCTCTTATCTCAGCCTCTCAAGTACTAGGTTTTCAGGGACTTTTACCCACTATTCATAGCTTATTTCCTTATTTAAACACTTACCCCTTTTATTTTAATATATCTTTTTGCATTTAAAAGTTAAACTTTTAGGGGATGGAGAGATAGCTTAATGATTAAGAGCATAGATTGCTCTTCCAGAACACCTGGGTCTGGTTCCCAGCACCAATGCGGCAGCTCACAACTGTCTGTAACTCTAGTTTTGATGATCCAATACACTTTTCTGGCCATTTTGAGCACTAGGCATGCATACAATGTGCAGACATACAACAGGCAAAACAACCATATGTATAAAATAAGTTTGAAAAAAGTTAAATTCGTATGGGAACCAGGATCGAGGAGGGACTGAGGGAGACAAAATCACCAACCTGGGAAACAGACTCTGGAGACCAGCATCTAGTGCAGATCTATTTTTATTGTGCAGTAACAAGCATATTTTTTTTCTTTTTAAAAAGATTTAGTTGATGTTTTGTGGTGTGTGTGTTAGCACACATATATGTGTAAAAGTGACCATAGAGGCC
Source organism: Pachyuromys duprasi (assembly GCA_028658305.1). Taxonomy (NCBI): domain Eukaryota; kingdom Metazoa; phylum Chordata; class Mammalia; order Rodentia; family Muridae; genus Pachyuromys; species Pachyuromys duprasi. The sequence goes on from CM053742.1 coordinate 2,380,790, forward strand.
AGAAGAGGGAATCAGATCCTTTGTAGCTATATTGACAGGTTTGATACCAGTGCTATCAAGTATTTTATATGGCTTTGGACCAATGGGAAGCTTATAAGAGCTCTGGGGTAGCCAACCAACCCACTATCACTATGGGGAGGTTCCAGGCCTGCCAGCACCTGCCAGCCTTGCTAGTACCCTCTAGCACCTTCCAGCACCTTTCAACATCAACTCTTCTGTGCAGACAGGGAAAACAGCCACCACCCTGTTCCAGGCCCATTATGAGGCTCTACCAGTTTTCTGGGATCCTCCTTTTTTGTCACTCTGTATGCCAGCAGACATGGGCACTAATACTATTGAGTGGTATGGAAGCCTCCCTCACCATCCACCTGGCCCCACCCAGGGGTGCAACACCCACAAATTCCTAAAATTAATTTCTCTAGTTTTGGCTAGTATATTGCCTCATATTTTTCTAGTTAATTCTTCTGAAAGTACCTGTTTCTATTTCAGTGTGTTCTGCACGGATTTCTGAGTTCTTCAATTTCTGATATGTATTCTATTTTCATGAAAACACAGTCTTAGAATGTGTTATAAGAATATATTTTCTGGAAAACTTTGTATTTGCCCATGGGGATATTATTCGGCTTTATTTTGCTTATTTAGGTAATATATTTGAATCAGATCATCTTATTGTTCATTTTTACATGAAATTATTTTTTTCTGATCTTTAAGAAGAAGTTGTATTCCAAATGGCATGTTAATCTTTCTGATTGTCTATTTCAGTGTAGAGTTAACAAAATTATGACCTTACTGGACTGCCTTTTTTTCTTGTTTTTCTTCTTTCTGTTTTAGTCAATTGGAAATCTTGCTTTATGAGTGTTCTGTCCTGAAGGGAACCTTAGTGGGTCTGTTCCAAGAGTTCATGAGGTGAAATTGTTCTAGCCCTTTTCTTTTTTAATTTAAATTTATTTTTTATATTAATTACAGTTTATTCACTTGGTATCCCAGCTGTAGCCCCCTCCCTCATTCCATCCCAATCCCACCCTCCCTCATCTCCTCCCATGCCCTTCCTCAAGTCCACTGATAGGGGAGGTCCTCCTGGTAAGGCTCCTTCCCCCTCAGGGGGAAGTGATCAAAGAGCCAACCACTGAGCTCATGTCAGAGACAGTCCTTTTCCCCCTTACTAGGGAACCCTCTTGGACACTGATCTGCAATGGGCTACATCTATGCAGGGGTTTTAGATTATCTGGAGGCATGGTCCTTGGTTGGAGTGTCAGTTTCAGAAAAGACCCCTGTGTTCTAGCCTTTTTCTATGTCTTGCCCCTGTAAGTTCTTCATGCTCATGTAACTGAAATTATGCATAACAAAACCTTATATGTACTATATTTTATACACACATACTTATGTTAAAATTTATAGATTAGTCATAGTAAGAGACTAATAATTATTATTAACAATATAGTGCATTTAAAGTACTTGAAAGACAGCTCAGTAGGAAAGACCACTTTCTCTGCAAGCATGAGGACCTGAGTTCCGATCTCTAGTACTCATGTAAAAGCTGTGCATAGCTGTACACAAATAACCTGAGTGTTGTGTTTTGGGGAAATCACCATGGAGGTAAGGATAGCTGATGATCATTGACCACTGATCTAATGCTCCTCTACCCCAAGAGCCAAGCTCCAAGTTCACTGAGGGACTCTTCCTCAAGGTAATAACAAGGTGAAGACACTTGAATTTCCACTTGGCTTCTGTGTGTGTGTGCTTGTGAACACAAATATGTACAAATACCCATGCATCACAATACAACAAATAAGTGGAATTAGAATTAAAATTTCATATTGCATTGTGCCCCTTTCTCTCCTGTTGCTGTGATGTGAGAATGTGTCATGCCTATGTCTCTGACAGACAAAGTGAGGGTCATAACTGATTCCTCATGTAGCACCATTACAGTAATTTTTGCAATAGTAAAACTGGCACAAGCTTCTCTTTCCTTCACAGTTGAGATCCACAATTCAGTTTCAGTGGAAACCTGTGATCTGGGGGTTCATTTTGTTCTTGAGTTGGCCAAAGTTCCTGAAAACGATGGTAAATCTTGGTTGTCAACTTGTTTGGATCTGTGAACAACTATAAGATATGCTTCTGGTTGGGCAGTGAAGGTATTTACTGGAAGGATTAACTGAGGAAAAAGATCTTCCTTTAGAGTGGGCAAAACTTTTCGTGGTGGTGGTGGTGGTGGTGGTGGTGTGTGTGTGTGTGTGTGTGTGTGTGTGTGTATGTGTGCAGATGTAAGGATGTTCAGGAAAAAAGCTATTATTTTTTTAAAGATTCATTCATTTTTTTATGTGTACTAGTGTTTTGCCTGCATATATGTCTGTGTACTATGTGTCTTCTTGAGGCCCTATTGAGGCCAGAAAAAAATTGTCTAATTCCATGAAACTAGAGTTATTAATAATTATGAGTTACCATATGGATGCAAGGAATAAATCTGGGTCCTCTGCAAGAGCAGCAAGTGCCCTTAACTGCTGAGCCTTTTGCTAGCTGCAAAAGCTATTGCTATCTAAACCCTACCTACTCTTTCTCCTGGGAGATGTATATGCTCTATTCTTGCTGCTGATGCCGCTGTTCTTTGCTGTTACATGACTGTACCTTCTTTGACTTTCCAACATGCACCGAAGACACATGACTCTCCAGGAGTCTTTCAATCTTCTAGTGCCATATTGGGACTGCTGTGGCATCCAGACTCATGGACTGAGCAGCTAAGACGTTTTCAGCACCTACAGCATACTTGAATTTCCCAGCCAAATGGTGTAAGCCAATTTAGTAAATCTCCTTGTAATATATGTCCAGTCTATCAATTATGTTCATTGAGAGAACAGAACTGAACAACACACCAATGCTTTCATCTTCTTCCTCCTACACAGACTCAAATCTGGTAAGCCCTTGTTGTTAGGAGTCTCTACACCTATGATGTTACTTGATTTGGAAATAAGCAGGCTGTGTTGAATTTGAGTTTTACTAAATCATTGTTCTGTTAATTTACATTCAGAAATTTGTGGACTTCAACAATTATATAGTACTGTGACTTTATCCTCTTTGAATTGGACTGCGAGACCACTGGCAATCACAAGGGACAGGACAGTACAAAATAAGTTCAAGCCTTGTCATTGCAACCCATTTTTATCACTTGCTGCAATGAAACCCTGATCATAGTTAGTGGTATTACCCAGGCAAACACATACTTTTCTGCTGTGATAATACACTATGACCAAAACAACTTATTGAATAAAAAATTTATTGGGGGCTTATAGTTCAGAGAACTAATTTTATTGGGGGCTACACTTTTAGCGGGTTAGAGTCCATGACCATCATTGTGGGAAACATGGCATCGGGTAACCAGACATGGCGCTGGAGCAGTAGCTGAGAGCTTATGTCTTGATCTACAAGCACAGGCAGAGAGAGCTAACTGGGAATAGTGTGGGCTTTTGAAACCCTCAAAGCTCACCTCCAGTGAGACACCTCCTCCAACAAAGCTACAGCTTCTAATCATCTCCAGACCGTACTGCCAACTGGGGACCAAGTGTTCAAACATATCAGCCTGTGTAGCCATTCTTATTCAAACCATTCCACACAGATTCTGTTGGTTAATCACAGATAGTACTTATCTGATTACCATTTATGCTGGGCAGTGTTCTGGGAGCCTGGTATTAGCAGGATAATTAACTCATGGTACCTATCTTCTTTGTGCTGTATCTGACAATGAACAGAACCCAGAGAGAGAAGGATTCACCAGTCATAAACAACACAAAGACAAAACTAGAATCCCCTATCCATAAAAAGAGCTACCACCTAGGAAGTTAATAAAACCTCAAAGTATGCCCTCATCAATGCGCCTCCTCCAACAAGGCCTTATGTCTTAATCCTTCCCAAACAGTACCACCTACTGAGGACCAAGTACTTAAACATATGATCTTATGGAGCCATTCTTATTCAAAACATTATGGCCAGCTTCCGTTGGCTAATCACAGACACTACTTATTTGAAGTTAATGAAGTTCATGTGAGCACTCTTACTGCATTTTTTGCCTTTCTTTTTCTTTAAATTTATTTATTTTTATATCAATCACAACATAGGTACTTTGCATCCCAGGCGTAGCCCCCTCCCTCATTCCCTCCCACCTTCTCACTCCCTCCCTCATCTCCCTCCTCCCTGCCCCCTCCAAGTCCACCAACCTCCTCCCCTTCCATCCAACCCCAGCTCATCCTGTCTCCTCAGGGCTGGCTGCAATGTCCTCCCCTGGGATCTAGCCAGTCTTCTTACTGCATTCTTAATGTTTCTCTTCCTTTCTCAGTAGAGTGAGGACAAAACAGTCTGTGCCTGAGAATACATCCTTTTTTATTCCTGGTAAGTCCATAGCGATGCAGAATATAGGAAACAAATGCTATAGTTTATATAGTTGTTGTGATAAATGTTTTCTCCTCTAATTATCAGTACAGACCTTGTTGTTATAGAACATTTGATGTGTTTTTATATGTGCCAACACTTTTGTGAGTCTTTGTAATTTGGTTAGGGGTTGGGTGATGAACATAAGGATTACATCTTGCATTGATAGCTTCAGGCAGAGTTTCTGGTGTGTTTTTATGTAGAGAGATGCATGGAACTCAAGATTTGGTTTGATATCTTGGTGTGGTCACTCAGAATTAATCTTATTAGCTATGTGTAACTGTAATATGCAAAACAAATACATTCTACTTCCCTGAGCCCTGAAAATTTGTTAGTAAAAGCACGTTCATTTGGAAAAGTTTTCAAATTTCCAGGTATTCTTATATTGATTTAAGAGTTAGTGACTAACTTCTGGCATGTTTCCATCTTTGTTCATATTTGTCAATGTGCATAAAAACAGGAAGATATAGCCCAGGGGCAGAGGAAAGACAAGGGAAAGAATGAGAACTAAGTTGATTGATGATATCAAGGGGGGATGCCCTGCTTGGCAGACTCATTTTTATGGCTGGTGTACGTGCTATGTAGCATGTCTTATCCAAAGACAGCTTTGTTGAGGGAGTAAGATTTTGTCCTCGTTATTTAATTAGGCACATCATACACCATCTGTTTCTGTTCAGCAGTTGAATTAAAAATTCAGCCAGTAGATGGGGAGGACCCCAGGGGACTCTGGCTCTCCCCACTAAAATATTGACTATTGATAGATTCCAGGAGAGGGGGAGTCATTGCTTAATTGTCTACCACCCAATGTGCTCCGGTGAATAACTCCAAACCCATGGGCACACAGATGGCCCTGCTTAAATTCAGTTTGTCACAAAACAAAAAGCCATGAATCCAGGAAAGAGATATTTAGGAAAGAGAGAGGGAAGCATTAAATGGGTAAGAGGGACATAAGAAAGAGTAGGGGATAAGAATAATCAGATTGTATTATATAAATGGGTGAAATTGTCACAGAACCAAACAATAGGAAAAAAACCAGGGCAAGTGTAGTTTTTCTGAAGCAGCAATGCCTTAGGTCTGGTAAACTTGGTGCCTTTTATAGAAACAGACAACTATAATGCTTTAAAACGAATCAGTAAAGTGAGAAACATTCAGTGGCATACACACAGCTTTCTTTTCTTCCTTGTATGTTAACTTGTCATGTTATTAAATAAGAGAAAAAAGGTAGATTTGGGTACCAGTTATGTATAGTCACAGAGGAAGGCTTCATGTGACTTTACAGATGCAGAACATTGTCAGGAAGAACAGATATTTTCCTACAGCTTTAAATCTTCATATGCAGTGTGTGTGTGTATGTGTGTTTGAAATTATGTGCAAATTGTATAAGAATCAAGCACTAGAAACTTCAGTCTACTGTAATAATGTAAGGGTGTTCTTAGGAGTCTGAAGGTTGTGGTTCTTCCAGGTAGTGAGAAAGATTTAATATACCAGAAAAATAAAAAAAAATACTATGAGATTAAAAATATGTATATATTTTCTTTTTTAATTAAATCTTTATTTTTATATTAATTACAGTTTATTCACTTTGTATCCAAGCTGTAGCCCCCTCCCCTGCCCCCTCCGTATTTTCAAAAGGAGAGATAGTCTCAGGGTTTTCACTGTATCAGCAATGGCTGGTAAATTCCAGCGCTTGGAGGAGTTCTCTGTTTTCCCATATGTTATTTGAAACACTTCTATTTCCTGAGCCAAATCTGTATCTTCTAATTTTCTATGTTGCTCTCTGCACACATTGCATTTTTTTTAATGGTGACAATGACAATAACATAGTACTTGGCAACTTAGTTTCATTTCTGATGCCTTCCCGGATACTTATTAACATTTAGAACTTTATGCTATAAGAACTGTTCTTATCTCCAAGTCTAAAAATAAAAATGTATAGTCAATCTAAGAAGTTTGATCCAGCTTACTTATTTAGTGAATTACAGAGGCCAAACTGGACTCTAGGTTCAAATCTCTAAAAAAAAAAATCATTGTTTTGCTTACATATACTATAGTAACAGAACATTACACTGTCTACTTGAAACCTGTAAAAGCTTAAAATTTCCTATAGAGGTTCATGAACCCTTTCAAATAGTTTCATATCTATTAAACTAAGTAATAATATATTTTAAGGACTTCTAATTTCATTTTGTTGCTGTAATAAAAGACCTTGACAAAAGCAGCTTATGGAAGAAGGGGGTTTATTTTAGCTACAGTTCCAGTGTATGCTCCTTTATTGTGGGGGAGTCAAGGCAGGAATGTCAGACAGCCACATCCTATACACAGTAAAGACCAGCGAGGATTGAGCACACATGTGCTCAGTCTCTTGCTTGTGCTTAGCTGGATTTCTCCACTCATCCAGTTCAGGACCCCTTGCCTAGGGAACAGTCCTGTGCACACTGGGCTGGTTCTTCCTGCATCAGTTGAGACATCCTTCCATAGACAAGCCCACAAGCCAGTGCAGAGAAACCCTCACCGAGACTCTGCCCAGGTTGAATAAAGTTGAGAGTATATACTCAGCCCCTCAGTCTCTTCACTTTTGATATCGTGGAGTTTTTCAAAATTATCTTGAGGTTGGGTTTATGTTTTACACAACATGGACATTTGCTCAACTATGTTCATAGCTGCTTTATTTGTAATTGTCAGAACCTTGAGACAACCCAGATGTCCCTCACTTGAGGAATGGATACAGAAATTGTGGTACTTTTACACAATGGAATACTATTCAGCAATTAAAAAGGAGGAAATCATGAAATATGCAGGCAAATGGTGGGACCTGGAAATGATCATCCTGAGTGAGGTATCCCAAAAGCAGAAAGACACTCACTTATATAGACCTATAAGATAGGATAAACATACTGAAATTTATACACCTAAAAAAGATAAACAAGAAAGAGGACCTGGGATAAGAGGATTAATCCTCACTTAGAAAGTCAAATGGGATGGACATTGGATGTAGGAGAAAACAAGTAGCAGGACAAGAGCCTACCACAGAGGGCCTCAGAAAGACTCTACCTAGCATTATATCAAAGCAAATATTAAGACACATAACCAACCCTTTGGCAGAGTGCAGAGAATCATATGAAAAAGGGGGAGTTAGTATGACCTGGAGAGGACAGGAGCTCTGCAAGGACTAAATATATCAGGGCACAGAGGTCTCTTATGAGACTGTTTCTCCAACCAAGGACCATGTAAGGATATAACCTAGAGCCCGTGCTTGAATGTAGCAAAAGGTAGCTCAAATTCCAAGTAGGTACCCTAGTAAGGGGAACAGGGACTATTTTGGACATGAACTCAATAACTGGCTCTTCGAACCCCTGCCACCCCTGGAGGGAGGGGCAGCCTTGCTAGGCCACAGAAGAGGACACTGCAGCCAGTCCCGAAGAGACCTGATAAGCTAGAGTTAGACAGAAGGGGAGGAGGTCCTCTCCTATCAGTGGGCATGGAAAGGGGCAGGGAGGAGATGAGGGAGGGATGGGGGGGGATAGGGAGGGAATGGGGGATGGGGCTACAGCTGGGATACAAAGTACATAACCTGTGATTAACATAAAATAAAAATGTTAAAAAAATAAATAAAATAAAAATATGTATTTTAACATTACCTCTTCTGAAAGCATCAAATATTTTCTTCCTTCCTTTTTCTTTACTTCCTTCCTTCCTACCTTCCTCCCTTGAAACCAATTTAAATCAGTTTTTACCAAAATCTGTCCGGATACTGTACAATGTTTTAAAATTTATTTTACTTTTATATTTTTAGTGTGTGTGTGTGTGTGTGTGTGTGTGATGTTCAAGGGTGTATTTATGTTTAGATGTGTGAGGGCAAATACACGTGTGCATGGAGGTATGAGATCACATGGAGTTTCAAAGTGGGCAGTGAGTATTTTTGTCTATTGCTTTCCACTGTAATTGCTGAGGTAGAGCTTCTTGCTGAACCTGGAGGTGTCCACTTCTGGCTAGACTATATAGTCAACTTGCCCCAAGAATCTTCCTGCCTTTCACTCCTTCAGATTGCAGGCTGCTGCCACACCTGCTCTTCTTTTTTTTTAGTGGGTACTGAAGATCTGAACTTGGCAAGTTATTATTGTTTTGCAAGTGTTTCATCTCCTGAGCCATTGCCCTAGCTCTACTGCGTGCTTGGCTATTTACTGATACGTTTCTTCATAGCCAGCATGAACTATGTAGTTCTAGAAATATCACAAGAATGACAAGATCAGGAGTCATATTTTAGAGTAGAGGGTTTATGAGACTTCCTAAGCAAAGAAGATGGACCTGCATAATTCAGATGATGTGTCACCTTGTTGATGAGAATAACATACCTCTATTCTTGAAGTTTCTGTTTTGTCAGAGGCCTAATAACTTGGATCCATCATTAAGTACAACTATTCAATTTTCCATGAATGGTTTAGAGTACTGCCACATGTAGAGCTGCTGGAATTCTCTCTGCAGTAGCACAGTGTGTGTGTGTGTGTGCCAGAAAACAAGAGTGACAGGGAGAAATAAATTATGAGGGAGAGAGCCGTCATTCCACTAGTTTTATATTGAAACCCACTGCCAAATCCTAAATATTTAAAAACAATGTAGGACTAACATTCATTCCTTTCCCATACTTGGGAACATGGCATAAAACTTATTTTAAGAAAGAAGGGAAGGCAAGGTATATATTAACTTGAGAGCCATTTACTCTCGGACTATACCCCAAAATTGAGCTTAAACTACATGACGTAGTGGAAGACCATCCTTCTTTGGAGTCAGGGAATGTATTGATCTGGAAGCTTTTTGTAAGTGCAGTTTTATTTTCCAATTTCCCCTACCTAGGATGTCACCTGCTATGGAACTTTCCATAAAGCTCCCTGTGCAAATCTCTGAGCTGATTTTCAAAGTAGAAGCTGACTTTTAGGAGATAATGATGGAGTGGGCTTCATCTTGGCTCCTCCTGCTGCTGTTAGTCATGCTGCTTTCTGTCTTCTTTTTATCTTTGCAGACGCTTTGTAGCAGCCGTCTTTGATTTCTACGCACTGTTCTGAGTCACTGTTTGATTCCTTGGAAGAGGCAAAAGGCTCATATGATTGTTACTCTGTGATTGTTTTTCATTTTGCTTGGCAACTATCTGTGCAGTTGTAGAGATACTGGGCTCTCCCACATGTGGGCTAACCTCACTTTGAAGATAGTAGGAACTCCAGGTGTGAGGAGCCTTTTATCTGACTCCTCTATATCTCCTCTCCTTGTTTCTCTATCTGAATGTTCCTGTATCTTGTTCTCTGTCTTTCTCTATGCCAGTTGTCTCTTTCTCTTCTCTTCCTTCATTCTTGCTTTTCCCCTACCTCCCTTTCCTCAACCTCCCCTCCAACCCCATATCTGTGAATATATGGCATACATGTCTGTTCATATGAATGTGTACATATGTATATACATAACTGTGTTTGTGTGTGTGTGTGTGTGTGTGTGTGTTTGGTGTGGGGTTTCAGAGGTTGACATCAGATGTTTATTTCAATCACTCTCCATCTTAATTTTGAGACAGGGTCTACCACTGATCCCAGAGTTCATCATTTGTATGGCTACATTGGCTGTCCAGTGAGCTCTAGGAATCTGGCTGTTTCTGGTCTCTCAGAGCTCGGATTATAGACACACTCTCCTGTATCCAGCTCTTATGTGCTTTTATGTGAGTCTTAAGGAACTGAGCTTATATCCTCCAGCTTGCACAGCAGGCACTTTGCTGACTGACTGCCACCTTTCAGCCACTTTTATTTCATTAAAAAATCCAGGCCAGGGAGGGGGACAAGATGGCGGCGCCAGGAGGACTCCGCTTCTGAGCTGCAGAACAACATTTTCGGTACAGCGATCAAGGGACTGAACTCTGGGCCCTAAAACAACAGCGATCTGGTTTCCCAGGTGAGAGGAAGCCCCAAGGTGCGGGAACCGGCCGGTCCATTCCGAGGACACCCAGCCAGAACCCGGAAAAGATCCCTGGTCGCGCAGGCAGCCAGTCGCCAGACCAGAATCACAAGTCTGCGTGACCTGATCCCCTTCCCAGGCTGAACAGTGTGCACAAAAAACACCGTTTATTGGAGTCCCAGTCGAGAGAAAAACCCACAGGGAAGGAAGGAAACGGGACTGACCTAAGTCACCCACCAATCCCAGGGAAAAGATTTCTCAGAATGGCGGGCTCGCACACTCCATCTCTGAACTAGCCTCCACCTCCGAGCACGGAGACTCACAGAGACTGAGCCCAACTCTCCATCACAAAACAACTGTGTACCCCAGAGTATCAAAGTCTGTGGTGCCCAGTTGGGAGAAAAACCACACTGGGAAGGAAGCAAACAGGGACTGAACTAGGGTACCCAGAATCTCTCTGGCAAAAGTCCACTAGATCGGTGGGCGCTCGCGGTTAGCCCAGAGACCTGCTAGAGCGCCACCTACGCTTCACAAAGAGATCTGTGTGACCTAGAAAACCAGATCCTGGGTTTCCCTGTCCCGGAATTGGTGAATCCAGGGGCTGTGGAACCCAAAACAACCATAGAAGGAGCCCGGGGAGACGGGGCACAAAACCTGATCTGAGTCCAATAGGACACAGGTCAACTGCAGTCATCTCCATGGACTTCTCTTGGGGAATCAATTCTTGGGCACTTCCTCACAACAGACAGAAGCAGCGGTGGATGTAGCCAAGCCAACAGCAGAGGAAGCAGGGGGGAGATACTGCAGCCAGCAGGAAAGCAGCATCGGAGGTACCCCTAACAGCAGTGAAGCAGAGGAGGCAGCCCGCAGTGCACACAGCAACTTGCAAGGAACACAGGTGGAACTTTCCAAGCACAGATATCCAGCATTCCCCCACAGCCTTGTCTTAGGGAGTAGCTGGTGAGGAAGCATATAGCTCTTCCAAACTCAGGGAGCAGAGTGCACCCTGCCTGGCTTCCAACTTCCAGCACAGAACTCTGGGCCAGGTGCAGAAAGTCCACAACTGAACACGTGCCACACCCACAGTGCCAGCCTCAGACTTCAGAGTCCAGCCTGCTGACCCAACCTCAGTCTGTAGACCACTGGGTAGCCAGGAAACCTGCTCAGGAACAACTGAAACAACAACACACACTCTCAAACCTCTGGTCCCCACTGATCTTCCTGAAGAATTCTACAGACAGCACGGTAAGATAATTCCAGTCCAAAGGTCAGGCTTGAGGAAGAAACAGAGAAGATTATATATAAGCAATGACCAAAGGACGACGTAAGAACTCACCCAACAAAAAACAGGACCCCATGGTACCACCAGAATCACTGAAAACTAATGGATATTTTAACTCAGCAGAAATTCAGGAAAATGATTTTAAAGCTATGATTATCCAGTTACTACAGGAACAAAAGGAGGAAACAAACAGAGCTCTCAAAGAAATTCAAAAGAATATAAAGGCCCACATAGAGGAAAAATTAGAAACATATAGAGAGGAAACAAAAGCAGAAATAAGAGCAACCTTCAATCAGATGAAGGAAATGGTACAAAGCATGAAAACAGAACAATAATATATAAAGAAAACCCAAACAGAGAAAAACCTGGAACTAGAGAACTTAGAGAAAAGATCAGGAACCACAAAGGTAAGCATCAGCAATAGAATACAAGAGATGGAAGAGAGAATCTCAGGAGCTGAAGATACACTTGCTGAAACTGTTTCCTCACTCAAAGATAAACTAAAATCAGAACAGTTCTAAACACAAAACATTCAAGAAAACAAGGATGCCATGAAAAGATGAAACCTAAGAATAATAGGGATAGATGGAAAAGAAGACTCCAGGCTCCAAGGACCAGAAAATATTTTTAAGAAAATCATAGAAGAAAATTTCCCTAATTTAAAGAAAGAGAGGTCCATAAACATACAAGAAGCCTACAGAACTAGATCAGAAAAGAAATACCTCTTGTCACATCATAGACAAAACACTAAACCTACAAAACAAAGAAAAATATTGAAGGCAGCAAGGGAAAAAGTTCAAGTAACATATGAAGGGAGACCTATCAAAATCACACCAGACTTCTCATCAGAAACTATGAAAGCGAGAAGGTCCTGGGCAGAGGACATGCAGTCTTTAGGGGAACACAGATGCCAACCAAGACTACTATACCCAGCAAAGCTTTCAATCAACATAGATGGAGAAAACAAAATATTCCATGACAAAACAAAATTTAAGCAATATCTACACAGCAACCTAGCCCTACAGATGATACTGGAAAGAAAACTCCAATCCAACAAAAACAACTACACCAAAGAAAATATAGGATACAGACAATCTCCCAACAAAAATTAAAAGAGGAAAAAAAAAAAAAGCAATGAATCATAGTAAGACCGTCAACTCCACAATAAAAGGAATGAACAGTCATTGGTCACTGTGATCTATCAACATTAATGGACTCAACTCTCCAATAAAAATACACAGACTAACAGAATGGTTGCAGAAACAGGATCCAACAATCTGCTGCATTCATGAAACACACCTATGCAACAAAGATAAACACTCCTTCAGAGTAAAGGGCTGGAAAAATGTGTTTCAAGCAAATGGACCCAGAAAACAAGCTGGGGTAGGGATCCTAGTATCTAATAAAATAGACTTTCAACCAAAACTAATCAAAAAAGATGAGGAGGGGCACTTCCTTCTCATCAAAGGAAAATCCCAACAGGAGGACATCTCAATTTTGAACATGTACGTCCCAAATACAAGACCAGCTACATTTGTAAATAAAACATTATTAAAGCTGAAATCTCACATAGATTCCAACACCTTAATAGTGGGAGACTTCAACACTCCACTCTCACCAAGAGATAGATCATCCAGTCAGTGGCAAAACAGGGAAACAAGCACACTCACAGAGACCCTAAATCAAATGGATCTAATAGATGTCTACAGAACCTTTCGTCCCAAATCAAAAGAGTACACCTTCTTTTCAGCACCACACGGAACCTTCTCCAAAATAGACCATATAGTTGTTCAGAAAGCAAACCTCAGCAGATATAAGAAGATTGAAATAATTCCTTGTATCCTATCTGACCATCATGGTCTAAAGCTGGACCTCAACAACAACAGAAACAGCAAAAAGCCTGCACATACATGGAAACTGAACAACTTGCTACTCAAGGACAGCTTAAAGACTTCCTAGAATTCAATTTAAATGAAAACAAAACATACCCAAACCTATGGGACACAATGAAGGCAGTGGTAAGAGGAAAGTACATAGCACTAAGTGCCTTCAAGAAGAAATTTGAAACATCTCATACAAGCAACTTAATGGCCCAACTGAAAGCCCTAGAAAAAAAAAAAAGAAGCAGATACACCCAAGAGAAGCAGACAGCTGGAAATAATCACACTCAGGGCTGAAATCAATCAATTAGAAACAAATAAAACTATTCAAAGAATCAATGAAACCAAGAACTGGTTCTTTGAGAAAATCAACAAGATAGACAAACCCTTATCCAAACTAACAATAAGGCAGAGAGAAACAATCCAAATCAACAAAATCAGAAATGAAAAGGGGGACATAACAACAGACACTGAGGAAATCCAAACAATCATTAGGTCTTACTACAAAAACCTACATGCCACAAAATTTAAAAATCTAAATGAAATGGACAGTTTTCTTGATAGATTCCATCTACCTAAATTAAGTCAAGATCAGGTTAAAAAATTGAATAGATCTATATCCCCCAAGGAAATAGAAGCAGTTATCAACAGTCTCCCTTCCAAAAAAAAGCCCTGGGCCAGATGGATTCAGTGCAGAATTCTACAAGATCTTCAAAGAAGTGCTAACTCCAATTCTATCTAAACTATTCCACAAAATAGAAACAGTAGGAACATTACCAAACTCATTCTATGAAGCCATAGTCACCTTGATACCTAAACCACACAAAGACCCAACAAAAAAGAAAACTTGAGACCTATCTCTTTTATGAACATTGATGCAAAAATACTCAATAAAATATTTGCAAACCGAATCCAAGAACACATAAAAGATATCATCCACCACGACCAAGTAGGCTTCATCCCAGGCATGCAAGGGTGGTTCATTATATGGAATTCCATCAATGTGATCCACCATATAAACAAACTGAAGTAGAAAAACCACGTCACCCTCTCCTTAGATGCCGAAAATGCTTCTGACAAAGTCCAACATCCATTCATGTTTTAAGTCCTGGAGAGATCAGGAATACAAGGCACATACCTAAACACAGTAAAGGCAATATACAGCAAGCCTATAACCAACATCAAACTCAATGGAGAGAAACTTAAATAAATTCTACTGAAATCAGGGACAAGGCAAGGCTGCCCACTCTCTCCACATCTCTACAATATGGTACTTGAAGTCCTAGCTGGAGCAATAAGAAAACTAAAGGAGATCAAGGAGATACAAATTGGAAAGGAAGAGGTCAAATTATCCCTATTTGCAGATGATATGTTAGTATACATGAGTGACCCCAAAAATTCAACCAGATAACTCCTTCTACTGATAAACACCTTCAGGAAAGTGGCTGGATACAAAATCAACTAAAAAAAAATCAGAAGCCCTCCTATATACTAAAGACGAAAGGGCCGAGAAAGAAATTAGGGAAACAACACACTTCACAATAGCCACTAATAACATAAAGTACCTTGGGGTGACTCTAACCAAGCAAGTCAAAGATCTGTTTGAGAAAAACTTCAAGTCTCTGAAAAAAGAAATTGAAGAATATATCAGAAGATGGAAAGATCTCCCGTGCTCATGGATTGGTAGGATTAACATAGTGAAAATGGCCATATTGCCAAAAGCAATCTACAGATTCAATGCAATCCCCATCAAAATACCAACACAATTCTTTACAGACCTTGAAAGAAAAATTCTCAACTTCATATGGAGAAACAAAAAACCCAGACTTTCCAAAATGATCCTGTACAACAACAGATCATCTGGAGGTAGCTCCATCCCAGATCTCAAGCTGTACTAAAGAGCAATAATTATAAAAACTGCATGGTATTGGTATAGAAACACAATAGTGGATCAATGGAACCGAATAGAAGACCCAGAAATAAACACACACACACACACACACCTATGGAAACTTGATTTTTGATAAAGAAGCCAAATCCATCCAATGGAAAAAAGACAGCATCTTCAACAAATGGTGCTGGACCAACTGGATGTCTGTATGCAGAAAAATGAAAATAGATCCATATTTATCAACTTGCACAAAGCTGAAGTCCAAGTGGATCAAAGACTTCAACATAACACCAAACACATTAAATCGGTTAGAAGAAAAAGTGGGGAAGACCCTAGAACTCATTGGCACAGGAGACAACTTCCTGAACAGAACAGCAACAGCACAGGCTCTAAGAGCAACAATCAATAAATGGGATCTCTTGAAACTGAAAAGCTTCTGCAAAGCAAAAGAGACTGTCATCAAAACCAAACGACAGCGTACAGACTAGGAAAGGATCATCACTCACCCTATATCTGACAGCGGGCTAATATCCAGTATATATAAAGAACTCAAAAAGTTAAAAAGCAACAAATCAAGTAATCCAATTAAAAAATGGGGTATGGATCTAAACAGAGAACTCTCTGTAGAGGACTGTAGAATGGCAGAAAAACACTTAAAGAAATGCTCAACATCCTTAGCCATTAGGGAGATGCAAATCAAAAGGACCCTGAGATTTCACCTTACACCTCTCAGAATGGCTAATATCAAAAACTCAAGTGAAAACACATGCTGGAGAGGATGTGGAGAAAGCAGAACCCTTCTCCATTGCTGGTGGGAATGTAAACTGGTACAACCACTCTGGAAATCAATTTGGCGTTTTTTTAGACAATCAAGTATAGTGATTCCTCAAGATCCAGCTATACCACTCCTAGGCATATATCCAAAAGATGTGCAAGTACACAACAAGGACATTTGCTCAACTATGTTTGTAGCTGCTTTATTATTAATAACCAGAACCTGGAAACAACCCAGATGTCCCTCAGTCGAGGAATGGATACAGAAATTGTGGTACTTTTACACAATGGAATACTACTCAGCAATTAAAAGAAGGAAATCATGAAATTTGCAGGCAAATGGTGGGACCTGGAGACGATCATCCTGAGTGAGGTATCCCAAAAGCAGAAAGACAAACATGGCATATACTCACTTATATAGACCTAGAAGATAGGATAAAAATACAGAAATCTATACACCTAAAGAAGATAAACAAGAAATAGGACCTGGAGTAAGAGGATTAATCCTCACTTAGAAAGTAAAATGGGACAGTCATTGGATGTAGGAGTAAACAAGTAGCAGGACAAGTGCTGGGCACAGAGGGCCTCGAAAACACTCTTCCTAGCAATGTATCAAAGCAAATATTAAGAAATATAACAAATCCTTTGGCAGAATGCAGGGAATCATATGAAAGAAGGGAGAGTTAGTATGACCTGGAGAGGATAGGAGCTCCGCAAGGACCAAATATATCGGGGCACAGGTGTCTGTTATGAGACTGTCTCTCCAACCAAGGACCATGTATGGTTATAACCTAGAACCCCTGCTAGTATGTAGCAAATAGAAGCACAATTCCCAAGTGGGTATACTATTAGGGGGAACAGAAACTATTTTGGACATGAACTCAATGGCTGGCTCTTCGACCTCCCCACCCCCTGAGGGAGGAGCAGCCTTGCTAGTCCAGAGAAGAGGACATTGTAGCCATTCCCGAAGAGACCTGATAAGCTAGAGTTAGATGGAAGGGGAGGAGGTCCTCCCTATCAGTGGACTTGGAAATGTGCAGGTATGAGGTAAGGGAGGGAACAGGGGATGGGGCTACGGCTGGGATACAAAGTACATAACCTGTGATTAATATGAAATAAAAATGAAAAAAGAATCCAGGACAGGAATATATTCAGTGGGTAAAGTCACTTGCTTCCAGGCCTAGTGATATGAACCTGGGTTCCAGAACCCACATAGTGGGAGAGAACTGTCTCCTGTAAGTTGTTCTCTGATACCATGTCCTACACATGGTTTGTGTCCTGGAAGTATGACTAGGAGCAATGAGGTAATGGAGAAAAGACAGATACACAGACACATGTGGAGAAAGGTGGGGCCAGATGTGTGAGTAGCGGTTCTCACTCTCATAGAATGGCAACCTGGAACCTCAGTGTGTTTATTAGGTACAGCAGAGGGATGGGGTGTGTAGGTTTCTGTAGGAGGTCTCCATAGGTCAAAAGTCTCAGGCTGTTAAACATCCAGGAGAAGAACGAAGCTACAGTTGCCCATTTTTGTACATACTGGCCACTTGCTTGCAGTCAGAACCCTGAGGAAAACTTGGCCATCCTTTTGAGTTTAGTCCCTAAAGGGAATGGCTTTCCTGATTTTCTTTTCTTTTAAAGGAAAACTTAGTCTCATTCTTATTATTTTTAAAAATGGGTTAACTTTCTTTTTATATGATTATCATTTATCACAATTTGTTCAATTTGTATCCCTGCTGTGACCCCTCCCTAATCTCCTTCCAATCCCACCTTCCCTCCCTCTTCTCCCCCTATACCCTACCCTTGTCCACTGGTAGGGGAGGTCCTCCTCCGCTTCTATTTGACCCTAGCCTATCAGGTATCATCAGGAATAGTTTCATTGTCTTCCTCTGTGGCCTGGTAAGGCTGCACCCCCCAGGGGGAGGTGAACAGAGAGCCTGCCACTGAGTTCATGCCAAAGGAATCCCCTGCTTCCCTTACTAGGGCCAACACTTGGGGACTGAGTATATGGGCTACATGTGAGCTGGGGTTTTAGGTCCTCTCCATACATTGTCCTTGGTTGGGGTATCATTTTCTGCAGGGTGCCCAGGGTTCAGTTTTCTCGGCTCTGTTGGTCTCCTTTTGGAGCTCCTGTCCCCTTCAGGTCTTTTTATCTCCCTTTCTTTCATAAGATTCCATGCACTATACCAAAAGTTTGGCTATG
>CM053742.1:2399663-2440453 GCA_028658305.1 Pachyuromys duprasi
GGGCGGACTCACACACTGACTGAGATTTTGCTGGCGGGGCGTTAGAGTTGCGCCCCGGCAATGTGCGGACTGGTCAAAATGGTCCCGGAATCCACTCAGTCTGGTGTGGTTCCGATGATCGGACCGAACCCGCCGTACACCCGTGGGTCGAAGCAGAACCCAGGTGCAGTGTGCGCTCGTAGGGCGCAGTTCAGTGAAAACGGCTCCCGGTTCCTCCCGAGACTGCCCGGGAGTCTGTGCGATCCAGTCCATAATGGCGGGTGCGGGCGCCCAGCGCAGCCGCTCGTCCAGATCAGAGCTGTGCGCCGCTGGTCACAGGGAAATTTCTCCAGGTAATAACTGGGTGTCCCTAGGGTTTTCCCACTTGATTTTCTCACCGTAGGAGTTCTGCTCACCTGGCACTCACAATGCTGGCGTTTTAGGTCCTAGAGTTCAGTCTCCTGGTCGCTGCGTTGTTTCTGCTCTCCTACTCCTCAGACACAGTGTTCTCTCGTGGCAGCCATCTTGGATCCCGATCACCATGTTATTATGCATTCATTTTCCTGTGAACTGCATAACTTTATTGTTTATCTTTATAGTTGCATTGTACACACACACACACACACACACACACACACACACACACACACACACACACACACACACATATATATATATATATATATCACTTGCCCATTCCTCTGGAAAAGCAGCTGGGTTGGTTCCATGACTTAGCTATTGTGACCAGTACTGCATTGAACATTTAGTGTCTTTGTGATACCTTAATACTCCCAGAGTGGTGGAGCTATGTTATATGGAAAATCCACTTTATATATCAGGTTGTCACTTTACTCCATTGCTGACCTACATATTCTTTTAGGACAGGTTGTGTCCTTACTACACTGATCATTCCCATACATGCATCCTTTATCACTGTATGCACATAAAGCTGGAAAGTTTTTATTTTAAACTAATACACAATAATATCTTCTCTGTGGGACTGGAGAGATGGCTTAGCAATTAAGAATGCTTTCTGCTCTTTCAGAGGACCTGAGTTTGCTTTCCAATATTCACATAGGGCAATTCTTATAACTATAGCTTCATGGATCTGATACCCTCTTCTGGCATTCTCAGGCACCTGAATACTCGTGGTACACATACATACGCTAAGGCAGACACACATCCACATAGGTAAATAAATCTTATGTTTTAAAAGAATGTTCTCCGTGATATACAACTCTTTAGGGCTTGACACGTGTGTGCTGGGGCATTTGCCACCACTTCTAAATTCAAAAGCTTTATTTCCCCTTTTATTCAACTTATTCTTTCGCAGTCTGTGGTAATCACTAATAGATTTTCTCTTCTTCCAAATCTACCTTTTCCAGAATGTCAGACTTTGCTTTCATTGAGCACCATACCTTTAGTGTCTACTCTGCCTGTATCAGTACATTTTCTTTCTGTGACTGCATACTATTGCATTGGATGGATGTGTCTATCTGAAGAGCTGGAGTCACTCTCAGCTTTCTGGTGGACAAAAATCATAAGACTACAAGTACTATGTATATGTGACTTTTGTTTAATATAAGTTTTATCTGTTTGGGGTAAATACTTAAGAGTAGCTTTGGGGATTAAAACTTTACCTATTTATTTAACTTTATTTAAAAAAAAAAAACTATCCCAAGCTGTTTTTTTTTTTAAGTGGTCGTATCATTGAAGGTTTGGTGTGCCAGCAAAATATGAGTGTTCAAGTCCTTTATACCCTTCCCAGCATTGGGTACTGTCAATTAAAAAATTAGCCAATGTATTATTGAAGAGTAGTAATTCAGTGTGGTTTATTTTTTATTTCCCTGGTTACTAAGGATCTTAAGTCCATTTTAGGTGCTTTTTTTCCCTTTTCACAAATAAATATTGTTACATTTGTTGATTTATTCATTCATCAACTTTCAGGAATCAGTTCTTTTCTTCCATTATGTGGGTTCTGAGGACAGCAATCAAGTCATCTGTATTGGGAACAATCACCATTACCCACTGTACCATTATACTGGCCCCTGTTTGCTTTCCTAAGGGTAAGTTCTGAATGCTTTTTATACAGTCTGGAACACATCCTCTGTCAGTTTGCTACTTGTAAACATTTGCTCTTTGTGTTTGTGGCTTGCCATGTCTTCACTTTGTAGCAGCCCTTCCACATTCCATAAGAATGAAGGGACCCATTATAGCTCTTGCTGGTTCTGCTCTGAGACAATTGTTGGTGACATTGGGCATGGCAAAGTTTATTTTGTGCTTCTGTTTCTTCGTTTTCTCTCTGTAAAACTCCAGCTGGTTCATGATTGCTGATGTGTTTGCTCTTGACTGTCTTTTCCTTAGTACACCTTGGTCCATCTCTGACTATATTTCCACTCATTTCATACTCTGCAGTCTGAGGCTCTAATGTCTTTTTGTTATGTCACAAATGACCTTTAAAAGCTTTGTTTTTTCTTCTTTCTCTGTTTGCACTTCTATGAAGAAAAGGCTAGAGATTCAATATTTCCACTTTATGTGAAAGTTGGTATGCTACTCTGAAATGTTGCACCACAAGTCAGTGCTTAACAGCACTCAGGAAGCCCATTATTTCTGACAGAGTACCTGTGTTTTTTGCCACTTTTGCCTAGAGTGACAAACTTTCTGTCAGATAGCTATCTGAGTAAAGAGGCTTCATGGCTGACCTTAGTGTCTGCAATCAGGGAATAATGTGCTTTTGAAACAAAGTATTTAACACATCTATAGTAGTTATCATGCTGGAGTTGGATAACGTGGTCATCTAAATATTGCTGTTGCCTGCCCATTTAACTGTGTATGTACACAGCATGCTGATGGTGTGTTTGGTGTATGTATATGGTCATGTGGGCGTACGTACATGTGTGTATAAGTGCTTGTGGAGTTCAGCGGTAGACATTGGGCATCTTTATTTTTCCACCTTTAAAAAGCATTTTCTTTTATGATATGGTTGTTTTGACTGTGTGCATCTGTATGCCACAAGCCTGCAATGCTCACAGATGACAGAATAGGATTTGAGCTACCATGTAGGTGCTGGGAATCAAACCCAGGTTTTCTGAAAGAGCGGCCAGTGCTCTCAACTGCTGAGCCATTGTTCCAGTCCCCTCTCTTACGTATGTATGTATGTATTATTATTATTATTATTTATTCACTTGTTTATTTATATTTTAACAGGGTTTCCACATAACCCGAGCTCAGAAATTTTGTTAGGCTTACTGGCCTGTGAGCTCCAGGGATCTGTCTCTGACTCTCTAGAGCTGAGATATCAGGCACATGTCAAGGTATGTTATGTGGTACTGAGGATCCAAAGTTAGGTCCTCTTGCTTTCACAACAAGCACTTTACAGAATGGTATTTGGTATAAAGGTGTATCTAGTCTGATGAGGTATGCATTTAACATTTAGCCTGGTCTTCTGAGGTACGTTCATTTGAATTCACAAGAGAGGGTGAATATATCAACGTGTTACATATATACATTCATACATGCACACCTATATGTGTATCAAAATATCATCATGAGACTCAATATTTTGCATAATTAATGTAAACTACTGAAATGTTTTAAAAACAGAAAACACTCCCAATAAAGATCCTTTACTTGCTTCTCTTTGAAAATATTTGCCTGCTTTTAAAGGCCTCTCTTTTTTATTTTCTTTCTTTTTAAACCTTTCAGTCATTTAGTTTGTTTGTGAGGACACTTTGCAAACGAACTAACTCCTAAAGATTTCGTCATTAAATAAGCACATTTGTGGCACTGTTTCAGGTTCCCGAATTTTTATGACAGACATATAAATGGGAGTTTAACTTTCACTGACTGTGTCCCTAATCTGATTAAATCAGTTCAGCTCCTGTGATTATAGCAGACAGGTGCTTTTCTGCTTGGTGAGCAGCACTTACTGAAATGTAGGTTACATATATGTACAGATTGAGTATTGGCAAGGAGCTACATGACTTTTCCTGGGAATAGCTTAGTGAACCAGTGAAATTATTTACAAAAGCAGGAATGACTCAATGCAGTAGCTACATTACAGAAGACTCCCCCATCCCCTGCATGGCTGACAACTCATGAAGACTGCATTGCTAGAGCTCCCTGTGTGACTGGCAGATAAAGGCTGGCTAGGCCTGAAAGTCTTCTCTCACCAGCAATTGTTACAGCTTATAGAGCTGTGAGCTTCATTTATTTCTTGGACCATCTAAATTTTGTTTGTGTTTTGAGTCCTATGAGTCTCCTGCATCCTTCAAGGAGGGAATGTTTCAGTTTGAAGGAAGTAACTAAATAACATCTGCTAGCCATTTTATCTGTATATATAGTAGACATTTTAAAAAATAAAATGGAAGAGAACCAATTTTAAAGGATTGGGGATATGTGGCTCAGTGGTAGAGTGCTTTGCTAGCATGTATAAGACATTAAAATCAGTCCCTAGCTTTGCAAAAAACAATTTACCACTGTATTTGATTTAACCCATTGCATCCAATGTATTATTTCATCACTGGTGGTTATATTAAAATATTCTACATTTTTCTTATAAAGTTCAAAAAATAAGTGTGTTTTAAAAAACAACACATCCCAACTCAGACCTGTCACATTTGGATAACTCAGTAGCCACCCGTGGTTAGTGCTTACTATATAAGGTAGCACAGGTATAGATACATATCCAGTGTGTCATTTTACTTTATTTTTGACATATGCTGCTTAGGCTGGCCTTGAACTTTCTCTATAGTTGAGGCTGGCAGTGATGTTTTGAGCATTTTGCTTCCATCCCCAAGTGCTGTTATTTCAGGCTTGTACCACCTCATCTTGTTTTATGATGTTGGAGATTGAACCTAGGACTTTATGAATGCTAAGCAAGCGCCTTACCAGCCGAGCTACAGATGTAGCCCCTCAATTAATTTTCTCTAATGCTGGGCTTCTCAGGCACCCTAGTATTGACATTTTAGGCAATCTTCCTCCTTTCCCCAGTGGAAGCTGCCCTGTTCCTTTGGATGCATGCAGCAGAGGATTGTATGTCCTTGGTGCAGTAGTTTTCAGAGTTGATATAGGTTTTTGACTGTGACAGGATCTTTTATTTACTATTTTGTGTGACCTAAGGAGGTACAATACTAGACATTCACAATCATCAGAGACTGACTTGGGGCAATAGCTCTCAAGGTCATGGTGCCAGGCTGAAGAAAATCTGTGATGTGGACTCTTGAGTGCATATACAAAGACGAAGCAGGTTTTATTAAAGATGAGTACAAAAAAGTGAGAAATTGGGGTAAAGTGGGAGAAACCAGAGATCTGGGAAGAGTTTCAAATATTTACCTCATTGTCTATATAGTGGACTGGGGTGATTTCCTATCTAGAAGCTTCTTGTTAGAAGCTATCCTTATGGTCATAATTATCTACATTAGAAGTAATAATATGTGAAAGGACAGTAGTTATTTTCATATGTCAATTAAGGCTTTAGTGGGCAGTCAGCTTGCCATCACTGTCCCAGAGCCCTGACCGTCCTCTTTCCTGTCCAGTATGGTTATCTTATACCCTGCTATAGGCCTTCTTTTTCATCTTGTTCAGTGTTTGTGCTTTTTCAGCTTCCCCAGGGTTCCTCATTTTTCTTTGTTAAACACAATTCTTCCATTGAATGCAGGAAACATACACGAGCAACTTGCAATTTCACCATCGTCCTTTTCCCCTTAATATATACAGAGAACTTGCACCTGTCTCAAGAGCTGGGGCTTTGGGGAGGTGTTGGGTTCATGAGGACTATGACATCAGTGGGTTCATCCATGAATGGAGTCATCATGTAATGGGCTTTTGGGAGGTAAGAAATATATGGAAAAATAGGTCAGTAAGAGCATTCTTTAAAGGACCTATTTTATTCTTGGTCCTTCATTATGGTTTCTCTTCACAGAAATAGAACAGTGACTAAGAGAGAGCTCTATTCATGGTAGCCAAAAATTGGAAACAACTTAGATTTCTATCAAGAATGGATAAAGAAAAGGTAGTACATTTACACAATGAACTATTACTCAGCTGTTAAAAATAAAATCATGAAATTCACAGGTAAACGGGTTGAACTTGAGAAAGATAGTACTGATTGAAATATTATAGATCCTGAAGGATAAATATGGTGTACATTCACTTAAATGGGGGTATTAGCTGTTAAGTCAATGATAACCAAGCTATAATTCACAGACCCAGAGCAGTTAGATATAGAGTAAGGGACTCAGGGGGCAGGGTGAGGTAGACTTCCTTAGGAAAGGGAAGTGGAATACATAGTTTTGGATGGGTGAGGAGAGGAGACTAGAGTGGGAGGATCAAACAGGGAGGGGAAGAGGATAGTGAGTGAAAGACTGAGTACAGGGAGAAACAGCCAACACCAAGGGCTATTTTCAGGCTTGTATGGAAACCCAATACAGTGGAAACTTCCCACATACATACATATATGAAAGAAATCTAAAGAGAGTAACCAAATAATGGTGAAGAGAAAACCCTAACTATACATCTCTTGTCACCAAATGAAGCTCCCAATACAAGGAATGGGTTACACCTTGGCTAAAGGGGTCCCATGGTAACCCCCAAATAATCCAGATACTTGCCAAGGATATTGTTGGCTTTCCACAAGGTCCTATTGCTGAAAACCACACCCATAACTCATTGAACACAGAGCAGTTCAGCTGGTATTTACCTAACGCCTTCACCCATAATAACTAGTGTTCATAGTATTTGAAGGTAGTCTACATGCTAGCAGAGGAGAAAGGTAAATACCAACCAACCTAGAAAACCTTGGATCTGAAAGAGTGACCTACTTACAAGATCTATTCGTGCAATAGCGTCACAAGCTTATGGAAGTCATCAAACAATAACTAATTTGACTTTAAAGCCTACTCCATTAGATGGAATCATACCCCAAACTGCCTGGGTAGCCAAAAATGTGAGACTAGATAGGCCAGACACCTAGTGTCAAACTGAATAATATTGTCCTGCTAAAGGAACATAGCAATAAAGTGACTCCTAACAACAGTCTGCTATACTCATAGATTAGTGCCTTGCTCAGCTATCATCTTAGTGCCTTGCTCATCTATCATCAGAGACACTTCCTCCTGCAGCAGATGGGATTAAATACAGACATCCATAGCCAGACATTATGTAGAGAGTGACAGATACTGGAACATTTACTAGGATGTCTCTATCAAACCCTTCCCCTTAGGGCTTGGGGAACCCTGTGGAAGAGGAGTCAGAAAAAGTATAAGAGCCACAGAAGCTATATGACAAGACCTTCTAAACAAAACAGATTCATGAATTTATGAACTGATGGAGACTGAGATAACATGCAAAGGGCCAGCAAGGATCTGTATTAGGTGGGGTTATAGATCTGAAAGGAGAAGTAGACACACATCCCCATCAGTAACCAAGAAGCTATCTCCAACTGAGAGCCACTTGCAAATGAAAACTAAGTTTTCTCTAAGGGAGTCTCACTGGGGAAACAAACCACTCTGAAGTGTAGGCCCCACGCCCAGCAGTAGATGGCTTGCAGAAAATGAATTCAGTGGAATCTTTGGAGATTTTTTTTTTGTCTCATAATGTTGTCAGGGCTTATTATTATCATTATTTAACTCACAACTCCTTTGTGTATATATCCTATGTCTTCCAGTTTTTGGCTTTTATGTTATTTCTTCATGTGTGAATGTATGTGGCTCTGAGTCTATATTCATTTCTTGAGCCTTTCTTGGCTCTTTTTAAAAAATTCTGTTTATTTATTTTATTCTATTATCATTTGTTTGTTTTGGTTTTATCTCATTTTATTGTTGTTCTTTAGCTGATTTTTTTGCTTTCTAATGAGAGAAAGCCAAGTTATGAATCTGGATAAGAGGTGATAGTGAGGAGGAGCTGGGAGGTGCTGGAAGAGGAAAACAGTAATCAGATCATATTCTATGGGGGAAAAATCTACTTTCAATAAAGGGATTGGTAGACATGATATGTTCATTTTCATTTTGTTTATTTTTTATTATTGTTACTTATATACATTTTTACTTCTTTGATAATTTCATGCAACATATTTTGATCATATTCATAACCCCTCTCCTATCATCTCCCACATCCTCCCTCTTCCCTACCCACCCAACTTACTTTTTTGATCCAGATATTTTTGTTAAATATTAGCTTTAGAAGGAAAAAAATATCCACAATTTATATGAAATTTACACTTGCAGTATAAAATGTTTAATTGTTGTATATATTGAATGTTTTTGTTAATACATGCATGCATAAACTTGTGCATGGAAGACAGAGGTTCATAGTGAAATTCAGGAATCCATAATTATTGCCTAACACTGGGGTTACAGGCATGTGTCATCACACCTACTTGCTTTTATAGGTGCTAGGTATCTGACTCATGTTCTCATGCTTGGATGGCAAGCATTTGACCACCTGAGCATTCACCCCAGCATTTTATTTTTGTTATTTCCTGATAAGTTTTCTCTTCAGTAAATTTCAGCAGATGGGGAACGTTTATATAATGTAATTGCTATTCATACTTTACCAAAGATGAAGTCATATATACTAATCATATACACAGAGACCACGAAGGATAGTATTTCCTCCTATAGAGATCATTCAGCTATAGAGACGAATAACTTGTAAATTTCGGTAGGGGTACTGGGGGGTATGACAGTATGTGGAGGACTTGGTATTGTCGTATATCTGGTATAGAGATTTTTTTTTTTTTGGACATGAGAGTGGGAACAGTATCAGTTACTTTGCCATGTAACAGGGATGTGTTTATAGAATAAGCAGTAAGGAAAGTATGAGAGATTATTCTGTCTAGAGATAGAGACACACATTTCGATAAAATTAGGTTTATTTCCTTAGCTCACAATTCATAGAACAGTTTGTGTTGTGAGTAGTTACAGGTTAGATTATTTCACTCCTTTACTCTTGTGATAAGAATATATTAGTCCATGCTGTTAGTATTGGCACTTGGCCATATGACTCTTTAGTACAGTGTGATGTTTGCAGACACAATTAGAGAGGTGTACAGTTATACAGCTGAGCTAGCTGACTCTCTGCCTTCCAAATGTGCCCAACTTTATTTAGCAATGCCAAATAAATGGATCCATTATACATCAGCCAATCTTTTTCCTCACTTCCTTGAACCCTCAGACTTGTGTATGAGTCAATATTTATTGTTTTGAAGTTTTAAGATTGCTTGTTACACTGCAGCATCTGACTGATAGAGTCAAGCATCAGATTACTGATCTGTAATTCAGCTCATACGTGACTGTATCTTTCATCCACAAACTAAATTTCACACTGTCCAGAGAACATGGTGAATGTCTTACTTGCAGCATCCATTGTTGACTAAAGAAAGAATATGTTGGTATAAGGGACCACAGGATACTCCCTGCAATATGGTAACAAAGTTGTAATTTTGAGTGACCCAAATAATCAAAATTGTAGAGGAATTTTAATTCAAAACATGGCTGTTCTGGCAAGGCATTATATCCAAAGACCTTCTAGGTGTACATCATCCTGCTAGAGTAGAGACACACCTTTAATTCCAGGAGACAGACAATCAGATCTCTAAGTCAAAGGGTAGCCTGGTATAGAGCAAGTTTCAGTAAAGAAATGCTTAGTTCCAGGCTTAATGGTACACGACTTTAATTCCAGCACTTAGGAAGCAGAGGAATATAGATCTCTCAGTTCTAGGCAGTGTTGTTCAGTCTGAGCCAATGAGTGAGAGGTAGTGCAATGGAGCTGAGTTCATGGTAGTTCAGTTCATGTAATTCAGAGGCAGTTTTGCTGAAAGAGTTTTACAGAGACAGGTTGAAGAGAGAACAAGCTAGATATAGATGAAGACATAATGAGCCAGAGAATGAGAAGGATCCAGAAAATTAGAGAATATTGCTAGAGTTACTTTGAGACCAAGTAGAGGAATTCAGAGAGAAGCCAGATTGAACCAGTCAACTTGGAGAGGAATTTGAGCCAGATCATCTGAGTTGAACCAGACAGACAGAGTTCAGAAAGAGCTGGAAAGGGTGAGTTTATGAACAGTAAGTCTCAGAGGCTGGAAACATTCTAAGCCTAGATTAGATTGTATGGAGTCAAGAAGCTTCCAGGACTAAACCTAAGTTAGAAGATAGGGGCAGTAAGCTTTCAAGACGACAATTAAACAGGAGAATAAAAGATACTTTAAGACAAAATAAGACATTTATTCATTTGTGCACTCATTTAGCAATATTTAACGATAAAAGTTACAATGTATTCAGTCTGGTTAGATGATTCAGTCTATAATAACAACAGTGAGGAGATGAATTTGTATACACAGCAACTGTGTTAAAAACAGAGCATGTTGGCAAGCACTTGTAATCTTAGTGCTGGTAAGAAGGGAGAGAGACAGACTATCTGAAGATCGTTCATTTTCAGTGGTGCCTCTTTCATATGTGAACATGTGTGTGTGTGAGCAAAACTGCCAGGAACTCAAAGGACAGCAACTGAAAGCCATGATAACAATCTATCTGAAAATTGTAGCTGAGAATCTAAAGTCTTTTATGGACACTTTCGTAAGAATCAATAAAAATTTTCAAACAAAATTCAATGGAAAAGGATGGGTAGATTGTTCAGTAAGTAAGAGCACTCATACTGAGAACACGAGGAACTGAATTCAAATCTCCAGCATCCACATGAAAAGAAAGGTCTCTCTGCACAGGTCTCTAACTCCTTCATTGTGTGGGGAGTTGTGAGGACATGTAGACCCCAAGAGTTTGTGGGCCAGTTATCTTCTGGTTTAGTGATACAGAGAGTAATAGAAGAGAAAATTCAATGTTTGTCTCTGGCATTTGTATTCATGCACGTGGGTGAACATACGCATGTACTCATAAAGTACAAAAAATACACATACATCACATCTCCCATACATACATGCAGACCTCAATGTATTGATCTCTACTGTGAGAGCTTTGCTTGTTCTCTTACTGTGGAATGTCCCTATGATTTTTTTAGACATAACAAATTATTCTCAATGCTTTTGTAGGAAAAGACCAAAGACAGCAGAAAGGAAGGGAATTCAGGTACTCTCCAACTTCATTCTCACAAATGGAAGAATACGAAGACAGTTCTCCCTAGACGGTGTACAAATCCTTAAACTAAAGGTAGTTAAGCAATGGGTATGAGGTACTCATGGGAACAACTGAATTGGAGGCTGAACAATGGAGGTTAGCCATGTAGGGCTGGGAAAGCAGGGCCAAACAGCTCCATAGTTTCCACCTTCTCTGGCAGCTCTTTGCAAAACGACAGTGTGCAAGCAAGACTTTGTTTCTTGTCTTCAGTTCAGCTGGCGGTAATGCCTTGTTTAATGCATATCCCAGTGTGGCCGCCAATCTACTTTCATAAATAAGCCAAAATAATAGATTTCTAAAAATACCCTATGAGCTCAATTGCTTTCAGGCTGTTGGAGAAAGGCAGTGTTTCCTATAGAAAGTTGAGTGAGCTGAGTATTTTCAAAGCCCTGTCCTCAGCTGCTTTCATCAGTGTGCTGGCAGCCATCTGTGTTGTTCTGCTGCTTCCTTCCTGTTTTGTCCAAGGAAGTTGGAAATAAATGGTCAGGACCCAACAGGATCCATGATGTTAAAGAGAACTGTAATAGAGACATCGGTCTTTGGAAGAAGCTCTCACACAAAAGTGATTCTTTTATTTATGCAGTCAATATGTGTCTCTGCAGACAATGTGTGCATGAAGAAGGCTTTCTGCAGTGAGTAGAGAAGAAAGTCAGTTTTTCTTTTCAATGCCAGCAATGAACATAATGAAATGTTTTACAGGAGAAAAGAAGTTCACTTTTGTGGTGATTTGACCCCTGGACAGAATGAGGAAACATCATGTCAGTTCAATCTGAGATCATCTTGTAGAACAACCGGCATGAGCTAGGTGTGAAGACACTCACCTTAATCCCAGCACTTGGGAAGCTGAAGCAAGAGGATCACTGGTTCAAGGCAGTTAGGGCTGAGTAGTGAGGTTCAGGACAGACTGGGCTTCATAGGAAGATTCTCTATTAGGAAAAGAAGAAATGGCTCAATGGTTAAGACCTATTGCTACTCTTGTATAGGACTTAGGTTTGTTTCCCAGCACTCACATGATCATGGTGGCTCACAGACGTCTGTATCTTCAGTTCCAGGGTATTCAACACTCTCTTATGTCCTCCTCTGGCAATACACACACGTAGTGCACATACATAGATAGATATACAGGCAAAACACTCATACACATAAAATGAAAACAAATCTTTAAAGTTTCTGTTTTTCGAAACAATCAATTAAGTAGCAGACTGATATTTCCTGAAAATGTCAGTGTCATTGAAAGTAAAGGAAAGATGTGAAAGTTAAATATCACGTAAACCAAAGCATCTTGAGCCAGATATTCTGTGTAGAGTTCTGGGAAATGTTATTAGGGAAGCTGGTGGAAGCTGACTATGAAGTGTGTATCAAACAGTATGTAAGCATGAAGTTTCTTCAACTTTATTACTGTGGTGTTATCAGTCAATAGACTATAGACTACTTATGGACTTAAGGGTATGATGCCAACAATCCACTTTGCATGTATGGTGCACATTCATATGCAGAAGAATATGTACGTACGTACATGGGTGTGTGCACAGAAGGCCAGAAGTTGCTGTCAGATATGTTCCTCTAGTGTTCTCCACCTTTTTGAGACAGGCTCACATGGATTTGGCTATGCTGGCAGGTGTGTAATCCCTGCAACATCCTCCCATTCCTACTGTTCCACCTCTCCCCAGGTCTGGGGTTACAACATTAAGTGTGTGGGTAGGCTACGTATTGAACATTTGAGACTTGGAACCTCACTGGAGGAAATGTGTCACTGTGCCCCTTCCCAGTCCCTGTGGAGATTTTGAAGCCAGGACCCAATGAAATGTCACCAGCAACAACAGAAGCAGCTGTTTTGACAAATGGGTCTGTTCCTCAGGAGGCCCAGTGGCTGCTTTGGTGACACATGTTTCTTGGATTCCTTGGGGGAACCAGGCATCTTGGCTGCAGGCCTGAGGAATGTGGTCCCTGATTTTCTGTACATACGTGGGCTGAACCTAGCTGAGCTCGCTCCCTGCTTCTGCCACCCACTGAGGATGTTCAGGCTGACTCTATCCCTTGTCTACTCCGTTTTTGACTGGACAGTTTGACTAGCCAGCTCCTTTTTTCTGCTGCCGTGCCTCCCCATTGTGAAGGTCTGCATCTTCTCAGACTGTGATCTAAAACGAAACCTTTCTCAAGTTCCTTTCGTCAGCTACTTTGTCACAGCAATGGGAAAAGCGACTAATGTGCCCAGAATTTCCCGACTCAAATAATTTCCTTTAAAAATTTTAACCTTGAGGACCATCTTATTGGATTTTCAAAGAAAAACACCACAGGGTAGGCAAGCTGAAAATCTCAGCCGTTACTCAGAGGTGAATAATGGGAGAAGCAAAGTGGATCAAAGACCTCAATATAACAAAAATATATGCTAAATCTATTAGAAGATTAAGTTTGGAAGAGCCTTGAACTCATTGGCACAGGAGACAATTTCCTGAACAGAACATCAATAGCTCAGTGTCTAAGATCAACAATTAATAAGTGGAACCTTATGAAACTGAAAACCTTCAGTAAGGCAAAGGATACTATCAATATGATGAAACAGCAGTCTACAAATTGGGAAAAGATCTTCACCACCCCTACATCCAACAAAGGGCTAAATCCAAAATATATAATGAACTAAAAAAATCAAACAACAATAAACAAAATAACCCAATTAAAAACGGGGAGTAGAACTAAACAGTTTTCAACAGAGGAATCTCGAATGGTTGAGAAGCACTTAAATAAACGCTCAACTTTATTAGTCATCAGGAAAATGCAAATCAAAAAGACTCTGAGATTCCATCTCACACCAGTCAGAACTGCTAAAATCAAATTCTCAAGCAACAACACTTTAAAAGAAAGGCTTCATGCTGGTGAAGATGTGGAAAAAGAGGATCACTCCTCCATTACTGGTATGAGCGCAAACTTCTATAACTACTTTGAGAATCAATCTGGAGGTTTTTCAGAAAATTGGGAATAGCTCTACCTGAAGACACAGCCATGCCACTCCTGGGCATATACCCAAAAGATACTTCACCCCACAACAAAAACATTTGCTCAACTATGCTCATGACAGCATTATTTGTAATAGCTAGAAATTGGAAACAACCTATATGTCCCCTAACTAAAGAATGGAAAAATGTGGCACATTTTCACAATGGAATACTACTCAGCTATTAAAAACAAAGAAATAATGACGTTTTCAGGCAAATGGGAAGAACTAGAAAAGATCATCTTGAGTAAGGTAACCAAGACCTGAAAAACACACATGGTATGTTCTCCCTTATAAGTAGATTTTAGCCATATAGTATGGGATAAGCATACTACAAGGCACACACCCAAAGACGATAAGTAACATAAAGAATCCAAGGGAGGATGCATAAATCTCACTCAGAAGGTAAGATAGAATAGACAAGGGTAGTGGCTGAAGAGAGGAAATAAGGAAAGAGAGGGAGCACAGAGAGTTAAGAGGGTGGATAGCAAACCTGGGGAGAGTGAGGACAAGAGAACAGAGGCCTATAGATAAAAGAGAAACTGAGAGCAGGGTATCTCTGTGACAAGTTGGAGATCTAAGTCAAGGTAGGCTCCTGGGAAGATATGAGGAAAACTCAAGCAGAGACTCCTAGTAGCAGAGGCCATAGAGACTGAAGAGGACATCCACTAACTAGACTAGTCTCCTAGCAGAGACCCACAAAATCTTCAATTCCAAATTTACCCTGCCTACAAGATGTGCAGGGATAAAGACAGAGCAGATAGTGCAGAAACTGAGGGAATGGACAACCAATGCCTGGCCCCATCAAAGAGCCACCTTATGGAAGAGTGCCAACCCCTGACAGTATGAATGATAGATACTCTACTAAACTTGTAGACAGGAGCCTGACAGTGTTGTCCTCTGAGAGGCTCTACCCAGCAGCTCCTCAACAGATGCTGAGACTCACAGCCAAACATTGGACAATGCATAGGGAGTTTTGTGGAAAAGTACGAAGAATGAGAAAAGGATCTGGAGTTGACAGAAACTCCACAAGAAGACCAACAGAGCCCACTAACTAGGGCCCAGAGGGGCTTGCTGAGACTGAAGCATCAACCAAGGACCATGCATGAACTGTACCTGGCCCCCCTACAAAGATGTAGCAGATGGGAAGCTTAGGTCTCTGTGAGTCCACTAGTAAGGGAAGTGGGGACCACATCAAATGGACACTTTTTGATCACTTTCCCCTGGCAGGACTGCTTTGCCAGACCACAGGGGAAGAGGACATGCTCAGTCCTGCTGCATCTTAATGAGCTGCGTTGGATGGGAAAGGGAGAGCATCTCTTTTCTGAGGAAAAGGGGAAGAGGTGGGGGAGGGGGAGAGAGGGAGAGATGAGACTGAGAAGGGAGGAGGGATGGGGCTACAACAAGGATGTAAAGTGAATACAATTGTTTTTAATTGAGGGAAAAAAGTCTCAAACATTAGCCGCGTAGCAGTGAGGGAACACCTTAAGGAGAAGTGTAAGGAAGCCTAAAGCCATATTTAGGAAACAGAGAGAAGGGAAGAAAACGAAAAAGTTATAATTTCTGAATTAGGACTCAGAAAGGTTGGTAGAGCCAGCTGGACCTCATGGCTGTTTCCTTTGTAGGGACAGTCCTATGGAATGGAAAAGTTTGGAAGAAAAAGTACAGTATCTCATTAGCGGATAATTATTCCACCCATCTCTTTAGCACCACTTAAGGTCAACATGCTTTTCTAAGGCTGGTCCTTTAGCCAGGTCATGGACCTGCCAAGCTGGAAAAACTCTAAAAGGAGGAAACAGCATGTTTCCACCTATACATTAACTCCATTCTTTGCTATGACATTTCCTCCTCCAAAGAAGTAACCCTACAATCATTTAGGAGACAGGCCTGAAATTGGATCTAGAGATCTAGATCTAAAGCTGTTCATCAGGAGGACTGATGTCTAGGCTGGATTGCTAGACCCCATTCTTATATACAGCCTTTGGGTAAGGGTGTTCATTCAGAAGGTGATAAGAAATCAGAGCTCCCCTTTGGCATTAAAAAATATTTTATTTTAATTTTTATTTGTTACAATTTATTTACTTTGTATCCCAGCTGTAGCTGCTTCCCTCATCCCCTCCCAATCCTGCCTTCCCTCCCTCCTCTCCTCCCATGCCCCTCCCCCCAGTATATTGATAAGGGAGGTCTTCCTCCCCTTCCATTTGACCCTAACCTTCCCAGTCTCATCAGGCTGTATTGTCTTTCTTTGCAGCCTAGTAGGGCTGCATCTCCCTCAGGGGTAGGTGGTCAAAGAGCCAACCACTGAGTTCATGTCAGAGACAGTCCCTGTTCCCATTACTAGGAAACCCATTTGGAGACTGAGATGCCATGGGCAACGTCTGTGCAGGGGTTCTAGGTTATCTCTGTGAATGGTCCTTGGTTGGAGTATCAGTCTCAGAAAAGACCCCAGGGCCCAGAATTTTTTGATCTGTTGCTCTCCTTGTGGAGCTCCTGTCCCCTCCAGGTCTTACTATCTCCCACTTCTTTCATAATATTCCCTGCACTCTTCTCAAAGTTTGCCTATGATCTAAGCATCTGCTTTAATACCTTGCTGGGTAGAGTCTTTCAGAGGCCCTCTGTGGTATGCTTCTGTCCTCTTCCCTGTTTTCTCCATCTTCCGAGGTCTATTCCATGTGCCTTTCGGAATGAAGATTGAACATCTTACTCAGGGTCTTCCTTCTTGCTTAGCTTCTTTAGGTGTACAGATTTTAGTATGATTATGCTATATTATATGTCTAATATCCCCTTATAAGTGAGTATATGCCATGTGTGTCTTTCTGCTTCTGGGATACCTCACTCAGGATGATCAAATTTCATGATTTCCTTGTTTTTAGTTGCTGAGTAGTATTCCATTGTGTAAATGTACCACAATTTCTGTATCCCTTCCTCCGTTGAGGGACATCTGTGTTGTTTCCAGCTTCTGGCTATTACGAATAAAGCTCCCACGAACATGGTTGAGCAACTGTCCTTGTTGTATACTTGAGCATGCTTCAGATATATGCCTAGGAGTGGTATAGCTGGATCTTCAGGTAACAGTATTCCTAACTGTCTGAGAAAGTATCTGATTGATTTCCAAAGTGGTTGCACAAGTTTACATTCCCACCAGCAATGGAGGAGTGTTCCTCTTTCTCCACATCCTTACCAGCATGTGTTGTCATTTGCCTTCTGTCATTCTTGGCTAGAGAACCAAGGACATTTCCCAATAATCTCATTATTTTAAGTATTAATCTATTGAAGAACAAGCTATAAGAATCAACTTTTCCTCCTTAGTCAGTGTAAAAGTTAATATTAAACAATTCAGAAGTAGTCATTTCATTGTGAATGTCTGCTATGTGCTAGACTTGCAAACAAGTAAACCTTGAATATACCGTTGATTTTAAAGCATATATTTACCCAGTGTGTTTGTTTGAGTAAGAATGACCCTCATAGGCTCATGAATTTAAATATTTGTCTCACAGTTGGTGTATTATTTAGGAAGAAATAACAGGCTTGACCTTAGTTTCAGGAAGTTGTCTCTGGTGCCAATTAGCTCAAGGGTCTGTTCCACCTTTTTTTTCTTCTAACAGATTTAGTGTGTCTAGTTTTATGTTGAAGCCTTTGATAGATACACTTGGACTTTAGTACAGGGTGATAAATATGGATGTATTTGCATTTTTCTACATGTAGCCATCCAGTTATACCAGCACCATTTGTTGAAGATGTTATCTTTTTTCTATTGTATGGCTGTAATTTCTTTATTTAAAAAATCAGGTGTCCACAGGTGTATAGATTTATGTTCGGGCCTTCAATTAAATTTCCATTGATCCACAAGTCTTTCTCTGCCAATATTATGCAGTTTTTTTTATCACTGTTTCTCTATAATACAGCTTGAGATCAGGGTTGAAGATGAACTTTTATTGCACAGGGCTGTTTTAGCCATTCTGAGTTTTTTGTTTTTTCATATGAATTTGAGAATTATTCTTTCAAGGTCTATAAAGACTTGTGTTGGCATTTTGATGGGAAGTGCATTGAATCTGTAGATTGCTTTTGATAGAATGGCCATTTTTACTATGTTAATCCTACGGATCCATGAGCATGGGAGATCTTTTCTTTTTCTGATATCTGAAACACAGCCAAACTTTGGGCAGAGCACACGGAGTTGTTGGGAAAATTTTGGGGATAGAAAAACTGGAGGGGACAGAAGCTCCACCAATGAGATCAACAAAGCTAACAAATCTTGGCTCAGGGGGTCCTGCAGAGACTTATACTTCAACCAAGGACCATACATGGAGAGGATCTAGAACCCTTCTTAGATGTAGCCAATAGACATCTCAGTCTCCATGTGGGTTCCTGAGTAAGGGGAGCAGGGGCTGACTCTATCAGGAACTTGGTTGACTGCTCTTTGATCACTTTCCCTGGCGATGATGCTGCCTTAACAGGCCACAGAGGAAGAAGATGCAGGCAGTCCTGATAAGATTTGATAACTAGGGTCAGATGGAAGGGGAGGAGGGCTCCCCTTTCTGAGGACTAGGAGAGGGGTATACAGAAAAGTGGGAAAGAGGGTGGGACTAGGAGGAGATGAGGGAGGGGAGCTACAATCAGGATGTAAGGTGAATAAATTATAAAAAGTAAGTTTAAATAAGAAAAAGAAGTATGGCCTTGTTGGAGGAAGTGTGTCACTGAGGATGGGCTTTGAGGTTTCAAAAGCACACACCAGGCCCAGTCTTGTTCTTTTTCTGCCTCCTTCCTGAGGATTATATACAAGCTCTCTGCTAATGCTCCAGCACCATGCCTGCCTGCCTTTCATATTGATTTCTGTCATGATGATCATGGAACTAGCCATCTGAAACTGTAAGTTAACCCTCAATTAAGTACTTTCTTTTCTTGGGCATATTGTCTCTTCACAGCAATAGAACAGTAACTAAGACAGCAAAGAAGCACATAGTAGAATGTGTGAGGCTTACTTGATAATGAAAATAAGCCAGAAGTTGATTTACATAAAAACATGGTAATCAAAATAAAGTGAACCTGGGGAATGACTGGTGCTTTGAAGTGCTAATTGTACAACATGCTTGGCTAGTCATTAACACTGAGCATTTGGAATATACTACTGGCACTAAAAACAGTTTAATTAATCTGTGTATTGGGGAAATAGTAAAGATCAGCTTATGGCATTGTAGAATAGATAGCCACTCTTTCAGATTATAGGACATGGAGAAGACTGGAAGACATACAACCTGATCCTAACTCATTCACCTTTTCTTGTTTACAGCATGCAAAATATTTTAATGAAAATATAACTGTAAATTCATATGAATCTATTTTTATATTGGTCTACTCTCTCAGAAGTTATGATATTCTCATTTTAGAACATGTTACATTATTTGTGTGTGTCTGTTATAGGTGTATGTGTGTATATGTGTTCATGTGTATGTATGCATGACTATGCATGGGTGTGTTAAGGCATGTTGAAGCCACATGTCAACATGGCTTATTTTTGAGACATAAACTCTAACTCAATCTAGAACTCACCATTTTGGCTAAACTTGCTCTAGCAAGCCTCAGGACTTCTCTGGTCTCCACTTTCTTAGCATTGAGATTATATATGTGTATCATCAAACCCAGATTTTACATGGGTTCTAAGGATTCAAACCCAGAGCTTTATGCTTATAGAACAACTACTTCACCTTGTAAGTTGTCTGTCTCCCCTGCCTTTTAGATCATTGTTTTCTTGGCCTTGACTTAGCATACACTTTGGACTGGAGAATGATTGCATTGCATTTCCATGCATTATAGACTGTACAGCAGTAACTCTGGTCCTCGTATAGCCCTGCACCTCTCCAAGCCTCCATCCTGTTTGAAACAAGCAAAACTACTTTTATACTTTGAGTAATTTCCCTGAGAGTGGTGGACACGGTCACTATCTGCTGCTCTAGATGATCTTACACCAAACACTGTAGGACAATGATAGTCTTCAGTACTTTGGGAGAGAGCTACAGGCTTGCAGAGAAAAGGCCATTATTTTTGATGTACCATAGGTTGGATTTTATGGCTTTTCTTCAGATTTGTCTTTCCTTGGCCTCATAATTCTCAATTTTCCTTTTCATTCTTAAAACTGGAAGACATGCCTTTCAGATTTGTATGTGACATAAGATAGGCAGGATGACACAAATATGGGGTACCAGAGTCAGAATTCAACAAGCTTCGTAAGGTGGCTGAATATGGTCATTAAATGAATATGTTTTCCACTGGGAAGACAGTAAAGTGATTGTCATGCAAATATGAGGATCTGAATTTTAGCCCTAGAAACTTTTTTGAAACAACCTGGTTTGCTGGTGTTACACAGATCTCTGAAGCTCACTGCACAGCTGACCCAGCCTACTTGCCACCTTCTTTCAGGCCAGTGAGAGACATCTGAGGCTAACTTGTGGAGCATGTAAACACACACACACACACACACACGGTGGGGCTTTGGTTTTTTGGAGATGGTACTGGTCATTTCTTCCTGCCTGTCTCTTGGTAAGGAATCTTGAATTTTAGCAATATCTTTGCCCTGAAAATTTTTGGGAAGATCAGAGCCTCCTTTGTGGGGTTTCTGTGAATATCAAATGATTTCTTATTTGTCTGATATCTAAGGTGTGTTATACAGATTTTCATTACATTTAAAATTTTTTGTTAAATTTAAAAATAATTGGTTGTAAACAGAAGAAATGTAACAGGGACAAATTCCAAGTCTGTTACTGAGTTGACAAGATAATAAATGGAGGAAAAGTTAGTTTAATAAGTGTTTAAGGCATCATGTTGTTATGGGAAGAACTAACTACTGGTTTTTTCAAGGCTGTGAGTTTAAAAAGTATTTGTCAGGTTCTTCTATGTTATAATCCCAGTACTCTAGACACTGACTCAGGAAGTTTAGAAATTTAGTATAACGTAGATTATGTTTGGAGACCCTTTGTAAAAATTACGAAATAGAAACAATAGGAAGAAAGGTGCAGAAGGTGGGGAAACAGAAGAGAGAGGATAGGTAAGAGAGGGGATACTCAGGAGTGCTGACAAATATTTTCTATCAGTGGAAGAGATCATATTGGTAGTGAGTATGGACAATTTTAGAAGGCACAAGAGGGAATTCTTCATGATCACCCTAAGAGTACATCTTCTGCACTCAACAAAAGGACACACACAGATGGTGGTGTGTGTATTTATGTGTGTGTGCGTTATTTTTTATTTTCTTTTTAAAAATTTATTAATTTTTTATTAATTATAGTTTATTCATTTGGATCCCAGCTGTAGCCTCCCCTTATGCCCCTCTACATCCCACTGTCCCTCCCTTATCTCTTCCCATACCCCTCCCCAAGTCCACTTATAGGGGAGGTCCTCCTCCCCTTCCATATGATCTAGTCTGTCAGGTCACATCAGGACTGGCTGCATTGTCTTCCTCTGTGGTCTGGTAAGGGTGCCCCCCCATCAGGAGGAAGTGATCAAAGAGCCAGCCACTAAGTTCATGTCAGAGACAGTATTTGTTCCCATCAGATGCTGAGACTCACAGCCAAACTTTGGGCAGAGTGCAGGGAATCTCATGGAAGAAGGGAGATATAGAAAGACCTGGAGGGTACAGGAGCTCCACAAGGATAGCAACGGAACCAGAAAATCTGGACCCAGATGTCTTTTCTGAGACTGATATTCCAACCAAGGACCATGCATGGAGGTAATGTAGAACCTCTGCACAGGTGTTTAATTATTTTAAAGTCAAAGGTTGGTTTCAGCTTTCCATCTTGAAAAAAATATTCTCAGTAAGTACTGAAACTTTCAATGATCCCTATAGATCTGAGATTTCTATAAACAGTAGCATGTTTAGGGCTCAGGGGAAAGATTTTAACATTCATAGATCCATGAATGAATGTATTTTACAGAAGAACATGCAGTCCAGTAGGAAGGCACATCTCTCAAGACTATGTGCTATGCTTTTCCAGGTGTTCATTATTAACAGGTATGTGGCTACTTTCATGTCCACTTTATACAGTCTAGAGTTTCCAGAAAAGAGGGAACCCCAATTGAAGAAACAGTTCTATAAGATTGGCTTATGGGCATT
Organism: Pachyuromys duprasi; assembly: GCA_028658305.1. Taxonomy (NCBI): domain Eukaryota; kingdom Metazoa; phylum Chordata; class Mammalia; order Rodentia; family Muridae; genus Pachyuromys; species Pachyuromys duprasi. The sequence continues at coordinate 2,421,871 of CM053742.1, forward strand.
CTTGTGGTAAATTTTTAAAAAATGATGATTGATATGACAGGGGTCAGATAGTGAGTAGTGTCACTCTTGGGATGGTGGTCCTATGTGCAATAAGAAAGCAGGCTGAGCAAGTCCTGAAAAGCAAGCCAGTAAGTAGGACCTCTCAATGGCTTCTGCCTCTGCTAGTGCCTCCAGGTACCTGCTTCAAGCTCCTCTTCTAACTTTCCTGGCTGTTTTGTGGAAGTGTCAACTGAAATAAACCCTTTGATACCTAAGTTGTTTCTGGTCATAGTGGTTTATCATAGAAATAGAAACCACAAGACAAGAAAGTCTAAGAGTCTACAGGTTTCTGCTTCAATTAGGATGCTGGACAAGAAACCTTTATTATCTCCCATTTAGGAAGATTTAGTTGTCCCTTGGTGACATATCACATCCTGAAGGGAATGTATGGTTGAACAAATCTAACTCATCTCATGAGCTAGAAAACAAGAAGAGCAAAAGGCTGAGCTGCTAGAGTCAAGTGATTTAACTCTTAAAAGTCCCATCACTTATCAATACCATTGTCAGGCTTTTAACATACGAGCTTTGGTGGGAGATGGGATTCAAATGATAGTATTTATGAGACAGTCAAATTTTCTAAAGAACAAATAATGTGCTTATTAGTGATACACCAGAGCATAGAAATCCAATCCTTGCCATCCACAGGCCAATTCTTAATTTCTTCCACATTTAATATTTGGTAATTCTGAATTCGAGGATGGTTTCCTCATTCTGGTTGTAGCTATTTTGTGTGCATTCCCACCATCATAGTTGATAATATACATTACTTAATGTCCTAATTGTTTATTGAATCCCCCGATCTTTCCAAGATAGGTTTATTTTAGTTCACTGTGTTAGCTTCTTAGTGCTGTATAATGAACAGTCCCCATCGGGGCTAGGGAGATGGCTCAGCTCTTCTCACCTAAGCATGAGAACTTACGTTTGTTTTTCTAGGGCTGACATAAATGCCAAGCAAGCATAGCAACTACTCTCTAATATTAGCATTCTAGTGGCAGTGACAAGTGATCTCTGGAGTAATCTTGCCTGCTAGACTAGACAAATCTACAAGTTTTGGGCTCAGCAAGAAACCCTGTCTCAATGTATAAGATGTAGAATGATAATGGACATATCTTGTCTGCCTCTGGCCTCCACACACACGTATTCATAGGTGTTTGTGCACCTGTACACACGTGTGTTCACATACAATACACGTGGGTAAAAAGAAAAAAATTCTAAAACTAAAACACCCACATATGTTTGTTACAATTTCCTACTGGCAGATTCCAAGCCAGTGTTACTATGATGTAGTTTTGGATCTGGGTCAGAAACATCTGAACTTAGAACAAGTAGACAAAAACTGCCATGATTTGAATAACCAGCTCTTGTTGTAGCCAGCAAGAAGGTGTGAATGGAAATGGTCTCAAACTGCCAATGTTGATCCCAAAGCTCTTCTTTTGTGCAAAATCAAAGCCAGAAATTACATTGTTGGCACCAACCAGTCTAGTAACAAAATAGTAATCCCTCCATCAAAGCTTTGTTTTCACTGCAGAGTGGGGCTGGGCCTGGCTGGCCTTTTTATAGTTAAGCAGTTAGAAAGGATTCCCAGTATTGCTTGCCTATCTTTATAGCTAGCTCATGCATCACTTTAAAAAACTTTAAAACTTCAGTCTTTACCATGGCCTTGAAGCTTTTTATCTAGAGAGAAGTACCTCATTTATTTCTCAAACATCTCACTCAGCCCTGTCTTTTCTAGAGCAGTAAACTTGTGAAACATTTTCTATATTGCCAAGTAATATAGAATATAAATTCAAATACTCTAAAATCTTTGTCTTAAATATATTCATTTATTTGTGTGTGTATTGTTTAATAGGTGTATGTTTGGGAGTGTGTACACATGAGATCGTAGGTGTGCATGTGTATATGTATGCAACAAGAAGTAGATGCTAGGTGCCTTCCTCAATCTCTTTTTATCTTATTTTCAAGATATTATCTTCTACTTATCCTGGAGCTCATCTATTTAGCTAGACAAGCTGTCTATTGAGATCCAGGGATTAATCTATTTCTGCCTCTTCGAGCATTGGGGTTACAAATGCACACTGCTGCACGTGCCATTTTATGTGGGCACTCAAGCTTGTGCAACAGGCAATTTACTAATTAAACCATCTTTTCAGCTTCTCTTAAATACATTTAATGGACATTTAATCCACTTAGGATTTCATCATTTTATCTTTTCACTTCTTTTTATTCTCATTTTCATTCTTCTTTCTTAGATACTAGGTGAGAATCTTTGTATATTCCTTCTTATGGAAATTTCCAATGCTGAATATGTCAAATATGATAAAAGAGTTCTTGGGATGTGAGGACATGGGTTTCACCCTCTTCATCCTCCTCTTCACTGCCAAAGTAAGTGAGTAAGTAAGCAAGCAAGCACATTAAGAAGTTCCAGTATAAATCAAACAATTATGAGAAGATAAATACTTGTTCAAAATTACCTGTGAACCAGAATATCATGGAAGAGGGGTAAGAAAGACTGTAAGAGGCAGAGGATTAGAATGTGTACTGAGAGTGTCCTCTATGTATGAAAGGGAAGCTGCACCTCTGTAATCTCAAGAATATGGTTACCTAAACAGGAACTGCACAAACAATAACAACATCAGTTAACATGACAGTGTGGTTGGGAAACATCTCATAAGGCCCTATTCCTAGATAAAGAGGCGATGGATGGATGGCTGCTGAAAGAGGAGAATCACACTTCTTCAGGGATGAGCCCTCTGATAGGTGATCCAATTCCAAGTAGTCAGTACTAACATATATCTATGAAAAAAAGGACTCAGCAGGCTGTACTTATACACACATCTGTATGTATATTTGGATACATATGTATATGTTTATATAACAATATAAGAGATTATGAATTTGAGAGGGAGGAGGCATGGAAGAAGTCAGGGAGAGAGTGAGAGGAGTGTTGGAAATGATATAAATATAGTAATCACATGTGAAACTCTAGAAAGCAAAAATTACATTATTAAATTTATTCATGAACCATATAGTTTATTCATTCCAACCAACATTTTTGCATAGCTCTTATTCTAAGTTCTACAAAAAGGGTAGATATTTCTCTAAAAATTTTTTGTTATGTATAGTTTGTGTGCATATGTATTCCCACCTCTTAGCTACTGAAGAATGTTTTATTTTTTCTGCATATTATTAAACAAGAAGTCAACTTAGTTTTCCCTTTGTGTATGAGTCCTCTTCCTCTGCTGAGCATCAGGGGCTCTCAATACATCACTGTCTTAAGGTCAGCAGAATTTTAAGAGCGTCCATCTTGAAGCTGGTAGGAGGGCCATCCCCTCTATGCCTTTCCAGCCTGGAACATCTGTTTCTTGTTTCTCTGGTACTTGATGAGATAACTGAAGAATATGTCAAGAGGCAGAAAACATAACAACAATAAAAATGTCCTGAATGACATTGAGTTTTATTTATTGCTCTATGGTACATGGCTGGAGGAAGAAGTCCAGTCAGAAGAGGGCATCATGGGACACAGTTGTTCTTTGACTGTGACAGTCATCAGAGACTAAGCATAAAAGTCCAAGCTATGGGGTGCTGTCTAATGGGTCAAGTACTTTGTTTATGCAAACCTGAACCCCAGTCAGTTGGCTCATAGAACAATAGTCAGCTAAATCTGAATGCCTGGGTAGAAATTTGTCCTTTAATCAATGAAAGCAGAGCCAGCACAATTGTTGGTAAAGTGCTTGCTGTACAAACAAAGGTAATAACTTGATCCCAAGAATTCATGTAAAGGACATGACTTTGGTCTTCAGAACCCATGTAAAACATTCAGACATGAAGGGATGTAGTAATATGCTTATTATTCCAGTGTTTGGGAGTTGCAGACAGTTGGATTCTGGGACCTACTCTCCAGTTAGCCTAGGCTGATGGCCTGGTTCAAGTGAGAAACTGTCTCAAAAATCAAACACCTGTGGCATGTCATCTAAGGTTGACTTCTGTGCAGCCATGTACAATCTACATATTCACACACACACACACTCACACACACACACATGCACACCTCACCACTGATAAACATGAATTAATTGAAATATCATGAATTGAAACACCCCCAAACTACAGACACATTGTATGACATCAGTTTGGGACAGTTAACCAAAACAGGTGCAAATTTATAACATGATAGCCAAAGCCAGGGGTGCACTTAAGGTGAACCATAAAACTTAATCTTTAGTAGAAAATTTTGTGGTGCAGATGGAAAAATAGTGTACAAAAATGGAGAACCATGAAATATCTCAATTCTCTCTTTTTTTTCTGGGGTTGGCTGGATTATTTTTCAAAAACTGCAAGCGCTTTGCTCTAGACCATTGGTTCTCGACCTATGGGTTGTAACCCCTTTAGAGGGCAACCATTTCACAGGGCTCACATATCAGATATTCTGCCTATCAGATATTTACATTACAATTTCTAGACACAGCAATGAAATAATTTTATGGCTGTGGGTCACCACAACATGAAGAACTTTACTAAGGGGTCACAGGATTAGTAACATTGAGAACAACTGCGCTAGACTTCAATATGTATAGATTATGGTTAACCTTGCAATGCCTGTGCAGCAGGGACACTTTCTTTATCAGGTCAGTTGGTAGGCCAGTATTACACTTCACCAACTGGTCTGTGGCTATTTTAATGTCTGTGAACATGACTGCACCCACAGTAGTGAAAAAAAAAGGTTGCCTTCTCTTAATAGCCTTTACCTCATTCTTCTTGTCCCTTGGGAAAGATGAGAGATGGGCCATAAATAAATAAACATTAATTTTCTTTTGGCCTTTGTTTATTCAATATGGACACAGTGCTGATTTCATGCCAAATGGACATTTTAGTTAATGAACATAAGTTTTTACTCAAAAAGAACTTGCCTCTTGGGAATGGTCATGATAAAGGAAGTGCATCTGCCTTTGTTCTTCATAAATCTGCTTGCTGGAGGATGGTGTCACTGCTGGAGTGAAGCTTACATCTCTTTTGGCAAATGGGTTCCCAGTTGCCTTTTGAATTTCAAGGCTCTGATGACAATTGAGCTCTTCTTGTGATCAGGGTTAGCTTATAAGTAGAAGCGAATTCATTTCAGTTATCTGTGAAATGTGTTTTATTTTTCTTTTAGATGTCTTTCTTATTTCTTCTTAAATGGCATCACTGTCTTCAGGGCAGTGTTTCAGGTTTGTTATATGGATACACTATAGATTTTTGACAAGTTCTAGAAGGGACCTTTCTTTTTTCTCAGTTTACTTACTTTGCATTCCAAGGGTGACCCCTCCCTCCCTTTCCAGTCCCCCCCTCCCTCCTTTCCCGTTTTCCTCTTCCTTTCCCACCAGAAGAGGGAGCCCCTCCCCCCACATTCACCCTCCCTGGAACATCAAGTCATACCAGAACTGAGCATAGTCTCATTCCCTGAGGCCAGGCAAGGTAGTGCTGTCAGGGGGAAGTGATCTAAAAGCAAGCAATAGAGTCCATGTTAGAAACAAACCCCTCCTCCACTCACCAGGCACCCTATATGAAGCAAGACACATATTGGCCGCATGTGTGCAGGGGGCCTAAGTCCAGACCATGCATGCTCATTAGTTGATATCTCAGTCTCTGTAAGCCCCTGTGGGACTGAGTTAGTTGTCTTTGTTGGTCTTCTTGTGAGGGTTCTGTCTGCTCCAGGTCCTTCTATCTTTCTCCCTACACTTCCACAGGACCCCTGGAGCTCTCCTCCATGTGTGCAAGTCCCAGCATCTGTCTCAATATGCTGCTGGCTGGAGCCTCGCAGACAGTCAAGTTAGGCTCCTGTCTGCAAGCATAGCATTAATAGTTAACATAATTAACATCATTAATAGCAGCAGGGGCTGGCTCTGTACTGTGGGGTGGGTCTCTTGAATAGTAACTGGAAAATTGCACAGTATGACATCAGTCAGAATTCAAATAATTTTGCCAAGGGATACTGCTTGATGTCTTCTTCTTTTATTAACATCTTACTTTAGAGAAGATCTTTAATATTGAGAGTTTGACATTGTGGTGGCATCTCCATATATGTCCTTCTTTATATTTTGTTTTAAGTTAAGCTATGTTTATGGGTGGTTTGCCTATGTGTATGTCTGTGTAGTGTGTACTTGCTTAGCTCCTGCAGAGTACTGAAGATATCATCAGATTGTATGGAATTGTCGTTGTAAATTTTCATGTCTGTCCTCTGCAAGGATACCAATTGTTCTTCACTGCTGAAACATCTTTCTAGCCCCAGATTTATGTGTAAGTGTGTGTGTGTGTGTGTGTGTGTGTGTGTGTGTGTGTGCACGGGCATGTGCATGTGCACTCATGTGAGTACAGTGCCCGTGGGTACCAGAAGAGGGCACAGGATACTTTGGAACTGGAGTTAGACATATCTGTAAGCTAAGCTACCTTATATAAGTGCTGGGAACCAAGTTTTAACTGCAGAACGAACCATATCTCTAGTCCTTGTTATCAACCTAATGGAGTCTGTGATTATTTCCCTTTCTATTATGTTACATAGTATTTATACATAAACAACATTTTCACATAAATATCATCTTAGTCAATTGTGATAAAGGAGAAAATATGAAATGAAGCTCATGTTTGGTTAGAACCTTCAAAAAGTAGAATCAGTTTCTCAAATGTCAGCTTACCAAATGTCTGTAAATAAGTTCAGTGCATTAAAAATGGCACTAATTTTCTTCAGCTAAAAAATGTAATAAATTTAGAACAAATGATTTAAAGGCACCGAACAAGGCAAACTTTATGTCCCAAAACAGCATGATAAAGTAGCTGTGTCTATGAATGCACAGTGATATTTAGGGAAATTAGTGAATGATAGTGACAACAACAGTGTGACATAGTAGATAAAATTCCAAAGGCACATTACTGAGATAGGTTTACACATGTGAAAAACACAGTGGGACACATAATACTGCATGGAAAAGCCCCCCACCATGGGAATCCTTCAGTTATATACATACACACATACACGTATGTACAATGCACATGCACACGTACACACACACAAGGAAAAAAAGGACAGGTAAAAAGTGGAATGAAAGCAATGTGTAAGGTTGGGTAAAAGGTACAACAGATGAGCTCACTTACGGTGTAAGTACCTGAGTTCTAATTTCCTGGCTCCATATGCAAGAATCTGGGTATGCTAACATTTCAGACTGTGGCCTCAGTGCTGGAGGGACTGGGGGTGGGAGTGGGGTGGAGGTAGGAGTATCACTTGGACTTGCTGTCTGACAGTCTAGTTCCAGAATCAGTGAGAGGGGCTTTGTGTCAAGGAAATAGGCAAAAAACTTGAGAGCAGACACCTGGTATTCTCCTTTAAACACACATGTTTAAAAGCAAATGCAAAAAAAGAGAATGATATTTGCAAACATTTATGCAGAAATAAGAGTATGAGAAAAAGGAAAAAAAATCCCTTTCAGGTGAAGAAAATGGAGAGGTAAAGACTGGCATCAGGAGTGGTCTGAAAAGAAAAAATATCATAAAGCATTACCTTAGAAAAGTCTTTGGGATGTTCTTTTGGATGCTAACATATGATAGAACAAAGATTAGGAAATAAAGGGGAGAGAGTCCTGCCTGCCACCATGCTGCTTGGTGCTGTTGAACAGAGACAACCAGAGGCCCTATTACCACCAGGTCCCAATTGCAGCGGGAGTCACTACATTGTGTACATCTGTAGTGAAGAGGTGGGAGAAAAAGTGAAGCAGAATGGTTTTGAGCATTATGAGGAGAGGCAAAACTGGAGATGCCAGGGTGGAGAGGAATAGCCTGATGTGATTGGCCTCCCCTGCCACCTGAGGCAATGGTATGGTCTCATCCTAAACTGCTGCTGAGGGCCATGTCTAGGTTCATGGCCATGCAGCAAGCAGAGGTCTCTGTCGATGTCTGTGGCTTGTATTACCACTAAAGACTGCTGCTACCTGGAACCATGTTAATGTCTGAGGGCTGTGCAGAGCTGGTCTTGCCCCTCACTGACTTTGGAATTCTGGAGAGCTGTCCTAATCCCTTGCTGGCTACAGCACTCAAGAAAGCAGGCCCTGCACCTAGCCTAGGCAGCACAGTATAGCTGGTTCTGGTGGTGGAAGTGTGGGTGAGCCAGCCCCCAACGGCATGAACATGGGAGAGCTGGCCCTACCACTCACCTGTCTTGAAATGACATGAACAAGGGAGAGATGCCTTCCTCTCCCTTTACATCTCACCACTTGCGGTTGTTGGTAGACCTGGCCCTAAGGCCATGAGAACTGGAAAGTGGACCCTGTGCCCCACCTGGGCAGAGTGGTAGAGGTGGCTCTGGTGGCATGGGTGTCGGTGATATGGCCCTGCCCCTTGAAGGCTTCAGGATTTGGTGAGATAACCGAGGCAGTGCTGGAGAGCTCATCTTGGTGGTGTGGGTGCCAGAGAGCTGGAGAGCTGATGTGCTCACCTGCCACCCAGGCCCAGATCTGGGGCTTTAATTTGGTCCACACCAGCATATTCCTCATTTGTGAACTGTTAGAACACAGCAGGGGGCTTTAAGCATGATGTTTTAGAGGAGTACTGATGAGGATCCAGTATTGATAGTATGGCAAAGCCAAAGGCCTCAGGCCAGATTGATAACTCATTGTAGTAAACATTTGCAAGTGAGGTTGTGCAGACAGGGGTGGGGGAGAATGTACTCTGGGGATCGCTGTCACACTACAGCTTCCACAAGGAGATGTTTTTATATTTTGGTTTGTTTATTTTTTAATTTTTTGTTTTCTTTTGGGGGATTGCAATGGTGGAGGGTGGATATGAGTGGATGGGGGGTGAGTGTGACTGGGTACATAGTCTGAAACTCCACAAAGAAACAATAAAAAGTTAATTAAAAAGAAAATAAAGGGAAGAGAGAAAAAAATCTTTGAAGTTGGATAAGCTATGTACTAGTGAATAAAAACAATCCCCCAGTTAGGGGCTTTATTTCAGGTTTATGTATATCAGAAATTCAAAGGTAACTTCTGATGTAGTCTGTAGCAACGAACTTGCTAGAAAAAGCAAAACAAACAAAGAAACAAAAAACTGTCCTAATCTTCTGGCTTGACCAAAAACATTTGCTTCCAAAGCTCCTGAACATGGGTGCTGGCAAAGTCATGTTCTGGCAGGCTTAGTATGTGGAGCTGTTTTCTCGTTCTTGTCAAAAAGGCATCACTCTGTCCCTTGCAATTGGGCTTTCCCTATAGGGCAGCTCAAAGCCCAAGAGACTGCTTCTTCACAGTGACAAAATGTAAAAGCTTTGTTACAGAAAAATAGAGGTGTGTGTGTGTGTGTGTGTGTGAGAGAGAGAGAGAGAGAGAGAGAGAGAGAGAGAGAGAGAGAGAGAGAGGACAGAAGAGAAGAATATAGACTTATTTTGTAAAGGATTTACTGAAATACAGTTAAATAACATACAATTCATTCATTCAACTATTATCAGTGTGTGTGCAGACTTATAACCTACCACTACAGTCATTTAAAAACACCCTTGTAACCCTCAAAGAAGCAAAATGCCTTTCAGCTGTCATCCCCAAGCCTCAGTTTCCCCCTTTCCTCTATACAACCCTTGGCAAAAAGTAATCCATGTTTCAAGCTTGCAGATACACAGGAATTTGCAACACGCCCATAGAAGTGGCCACTCACCACTCCTGCTTCTTTTCATCACCTAAACATCAGTTGTTGGATGACTTCATTGGTGAACATCTGTAATTCCAGCACTTGGGAGGCAGAAGAAGGGGAATCATGAGTTTGAGGATCACTTGGGCTAAAACAGAAAGATTCTTGTCCCGATTTAAAAATAAAATAAAATAAAAAAAACGGTTACCATCCCATATACAAGCAAAGATTATCTGCCTAGGGCAGCAGATCCGCAAGGACCTGAGACTCACTATAGAATCAGTTTCTCTCATGAGTGAACCAGGAATGTGTTGGGGTGTTGTGACCACTGGGTACATTCTTAATTACACAGTTGATGGAGTATGACAAGTCAGAGGAAAAGCCTCCCCAAAGAACCAAACCTAGCTCTGAGATCTTGAATTTGAAACTTATATGTAAATGTGGCAGAGTGACTTTGAAAGAGGAAAAAATTCAATGAAATTCATTCTCTGCAGCTCCTGACTACCTTGTGCACCAGGCAATCTACAAGGAGATGTGTAGGAAGGGAGTGTTCTTTGGGTGATCATCCACCTCCTCTGAATTCTCCCCTTAGGCTGTGCTCTGGTTGGCTAGAATAACACTGAAGTGGACTCTATACTCCAAGAAACTATGGACAGGACACGTCATACTCTGATTCTGGTATTTTAAAACATAAATACGACATTGATTAGCTACCACCCAAGACTGTGATGATGTAGCTCTTTCCTCATGCTTTTAGAATCTAGGTTCCGTGAGAGTGTCTGGAAAGCTATTGACCACTCTTAGATTTTCAGCTCCCACAACAACTTATAGACATTCTCCTCCATACCAAATGCTTGCTTATTTTTTCATAATATTTTCCTGCCTACAAAGAGCAAGACTCTCTCCTCCTTTTCTTCTCTCCTCCTTTTCTTTCTTGTCTTCCTCCTTCTTCCCCTTCCCCACATTCTTCTTCCTCCTCCTCTTTCCTTTCTCTTTTCTCTTCTGTCTTCCTCCTTCTTCTCTTCCATCTTCTTCTTCCTTATTTTTCCTCTTCTCTCTAGGAAAACCCAACTCGATGAACCAATGAGTTTAACTGGGGTTACTTACAGGAGTATGGGTGAGAGGCTACTTCTATGAGCAGAAATTACTTAAAGATAGCTGCATCACCAAAGCCCACCCCAACATGGGTGACAGCTTATGAAAGCTGGAAAGCTGGGCCTCCAGGGACAACTTGTGGCCAGTTTGATATATTGGACATATCTTATGCAAGGAGGTCTGTTTGGTTTCCTGTCTGGGGAAAGAAGACATTTGTTCATGTCTCCCTAAGATCACTGCCACATCTCCTTTTCCTCAATCTTCTTCCTTCTCTTCAAGTTGTTCTTCCTTGTTCCCCCTTGCTCCTCCTTTCTTGTTCTTTTTCTTCTTCTCTTTTTTTCTTCCCCCTTTGTCTCTTCCTTTTCTTTTCTCCTACCCAATCTCCTTGCCCCATTGCTCTCCTTCCCCGTGTTTTTCTTCTTCACCTATCCTCTTCTTTCTTTATTCCCATTTTTTCTTCCCTTCTCCTCTTTGTCCTCCTCCTTCCTATTCCTACTGTTCTTCTCATACTTTCCTCTTTTCTTTCTTTCTTTCTTTCTTTCTTTCTTTCTTTCTTTCTTTCTTTCTTTCTTTCTTTCTTTCTTTCTTTCTTTCTCTCTTTATCTTAGGATGACTGAGACATACTTTAATTCAACTTATTATAACAGTATTTGTTCTGAACTGACAAGCTCCTCCCAGCTTTTCTGCCCCTTTCTTTAATATTGGAGCTCATTATGGAGCTCTCTTCTTAGTTACAATGCTCCCACTGTGCTGCCCTTTCTTTTCATGGAGATCAAGATCATAGCACCAGTGCAAAGGCCTCTTTAAAGGCCATCGTGCTGAGCTTTCCTTGATGTCTGAGCATCTGTCATATTGTCTGACAGGTTTTCCTTTAGCTGCAATTTTGCAGTAGCTCTAGAGGTTTAGCTAGGGAGTGGCAGCAAACTGCTCCAGGGCATGAATAGACAGAACTAATAGCAACTTATCTCTCTTCACACCCATTATGCATGACAGAGCTAGAGTGGAGCACATTTGAAGGGAAAGAAATAATTTGTTCACTGAATAAGAAGGTACATTTTCTATGGGAAATTTCAAAGTGTTGTAGAAAAAAAAAACTAAAACAGAGACAAGTGGGTCAAATAGATACCTTGCTCATGCATAGTCAGCTTCCTTTGAATGTTAGGATTCTGTTCTTGAAAAAAACAAAACAAAACAAAGATCTTTTGAAAAGGTCATAGGAAGATGCTGGCTGGGAGCCTAAAATACAGCACAAATGTTGTGTTGATAATGCAAACATCCTCTGTAAATTCAGCACTAAAGGTTACACGGTCTTCTGGGAAAATGTTAAGCAGAAAGACTCATGGTACATGTGCTTGCAAGACGCAGGTGCTCCCTATGGTATGGGGGTATACTATAGCACTCTTTTTCCTCATATTCTTTTTCTTCTTCCTCGACATTCCTTTTCTTGTTCCTCTTTTTCTGTCTAGGTGTCTATACTCTTGTCTGTTCTTCCTCGTCATCCCCCTCTACACTCACTCTTCAAATGAATACTCTTTTTAATAAGAAATCCATTATCCTCTCCCTCACAGCATCATATTCCTCTCTTCCCTTCCCTTCCCATCCCTTTCCGGTTTCTTCTCATATTTCCAGTTGGATGGAATAACCTATAATACTTCAGGATTCCTTTTTTGACATGGAAGCAATGGGAAGACTGCTTCCAACAGCCTCCTTATTTATCTTCTGACTCCTGCCAATCCAGACCGCACTGCTAAAAGTGATCTAAAACGCATCTTTTGTCTGCCAAAGAAATTAAAGGGTTTCTGCCACATTTCTTTGCTTTCAATTTGGATATTGTGGTTACATAAGAAAATAGATATAGAGAAATGTCCAGTTATGGCTGAGTGTACCTCATATTACTTATCCTCTGCACAGGGATTACTTGTGAGTTTCTGCATTAAGAATGTTCACTGCAGAAAGAAACTTCTGTGATGAGGTCTGAGAGGTGCACTAACCTACACGTAGACACATTCAAATTAAAAGGGCATTTTAATACTATACCTATTTTGCAGAATAACAGTAGTAAGTTTATACCTGGGGCCTATGAGATACACAGTTATGGCTCCTGGCAGATATGCAATACAAGACATGTGTTTTCTCCTGTGGAGCAGGCCTTAAATACAATCAGAAATAGCTTGGTTACCTCCATAGCATTTATGCCACAAGTGCATCAGTGAACACATCTTGATACATTGGTCAATATTGTGTCTTGCAGGGTTCACAGTTAGATAAGACTAGAGACAATTACCGAACATCTTTTCCAGCTCCAGTGGCTTACAGAGTACCTTCTGGTGCTGTGAAAGCTATCCAGCAAGAAGGATGCTTTTTGGTAATTACCAATTTGATTTCCGCATGATCAATGACCAAAGTTTGTTGTATTTTCAGCAATAGTGATATGCCATCAGTTTCTGGTGGTTATCAGGAACAATGACAGTAGACTTTTTGTAGGGCACTAGGTTCATCTTTGTGACAGCCCCAACAATTTAAGAGAAGGTATCTTACATCTAGCACTGGCTTTTATTTTGCAATCTATACCTCTTACTACCAGGGACTATAAAGGAAGAGGGAAGAATGACTAAGTGCCAGAGGTCAGGGAGGACAGGTATAAGACAGTGTCTTCTGGATTGTATTCATGAATTCAAGGCAGTAATGGCTGACTGTAAAAAACCTGCACAAAATTAAACCAGTCAACATTCTACAATAGAAGGGGAGAGGTTCTCACTTGGAGCTGAGGAGCCATTGACAGTGGATGGGTGATGAGGGAGTTAAGGGCATGTCTCCTGCTAGGTCAACCATGCCCCAATGGATGGTCCAACACCCATAAAAATTTGACAATCACAAATTGGGCTCAATTTGTGTTATTAAAATAGGATATGACATTGGTAAAGAAATCAGAAGTAGATCTTGGAGGAATTAGAGAGAATGTGATCTAAATGTATTGTATACATCTATGAAATTCTCAAGTAATAAAAATATTAAGAAAATGAAGAACATGGAAATTTGGGGGATGGGATTGTAAATGACTGTAGACATTCCTTCCTAGAGACACACAAAGCCTGTGTTAGTATGCATACAACCTCTGGATGCAATGGAATGTCCTTCCACAGGTTCATTTATTTTGAGGTAATCAAAAGGGACATTGTTCTAGTTAGCCTGACACTACCAAACTGTGAAGAATCATGTCTGAAGTCAGAGAGCTTGAAAGTGTTTGAGGGCTGCACAATTGGCTGTGGGTGAAGGAACCAAGAATCATCCCAGTCAAAGATCTGCCACAGACACCTGCTCATCTATGTTAACTGTCGCACTCTTTGCAATACCCAAGTTATGCATTCAGTCTATGTGTCCATCAAGAAATGAATGGCTAAAGGCAATGTAACACACACACACACACACACACACACACACACACAGTAGAGTTTGGAAGAGCCATAAACAAAAATGAAACAATGTCAGAAAAATTGGATGGAACTGGAGATCATCATGGTGACCATGAAATAAAGCAAACTCTGAAAGACAAGTATGTGTTTTTTCTTAAGTGAAATCAGAATAAAGGAAAATACATGGAATAGAAAAGGTCTATTAGGGAAAAAGACAATGGCTCAATGGACGAATGGTATAATAGGGAGGAATGGAGCATAAATAGCAAAGCAATAAAAATAGAAAGGATGTGGATCCAAATCGGAGGGGAGGTGGGGAGCAACTGCTGGGAATTAAGGAGGGAAAATGGTAATCAGGATATATATGTGAGAAAAAAGTCAATTTCCAGTAAAAGGGGAAAAAAGTCTCACAGTGAACTCCATTGTTCTGCATGACTAATGCATGTAAAACTTTAAAGATAAGAACAAAGACTTCATGGAATCTCTTTCATTTTTTCACTTTTCCCTTCCCATATGAATGAAAACATGTATGGAAAGCAAGTAAGGATATCATAAGGCTGCAGTCATGATGAGAAAGAAGAAAATCCTTTATAGAGAGAGCACCAATCCTTGACAACATGGGCAGACAGATTTACCTCTGGATGGATGTCTCCTGACCTCTCACCCTGTGAACAAAAGCTCTTCACTGCTAAAGCGCTTTCTCATTTCCTGTGAAGCATCAGCTACAGACTTACCTAACGTTTGCTCATTTGCTTTTGCTTTGGGGTGTGAGAGGGATGACCTAGGACCTCCTACATGCTAGGCAAATGCTCTACCATGAAGCTGCTGCCCTAGATGAACCCGGCATCATAGATAAGATATTTCTTCTACCCAGGGAAACATTTATTTTAATTTTAATTTTTTATAATTTATTCACTGTACATCCCGATTGTATCCACCTCCTTCATCTGCTCCTGGTCACACCCTTCCTTCCTCTTTCCCCCTCCCCTTCCCCTAGACCACAAAAAGGGGGAGCCCTCCTCTTCCACCATCTGACCCTATCCTATCAAGGCTCATCAAGACTGCCTAGATCCTCTTCCTCTTGTCCTGGAAAGGCTGCCCCACAAGGGGGAATTGATCAAAGAGTAGATAAGAGAGTCTATGTCAGGGACAGCCCCTGCTTCCCTTACTAGGGAACCCATATAAGCTACTTATGGGCTACTCATTGAGCTACTTATGGAATACATCTGATGAGGGGGTCTAGGTTCTCTCCATGCAAGGTTCTTGGTTGGTCCATCAGTCTCTGCAGGCACCCTGGGCCTATATTTTTGTTGGTCTCCATGTAAAGCTCTTGTTCCCTCTGGGTCCTTCTGAATTCCCACTCTTCCATAAGACCCTCTGCACTCTGCCCAGTTTGGCTATGAGTCTCAGCATCTCCTTCAATCTCTTGCTGGGTGGAGACTTTCAGGGGATATCTATGGTAGGCTTCTGTCCTGTTCCCTCTCTTCAACCACTTCTGGTGTCATTGATTGTTTGTTTAATTTCTGTTTTGTTGACCTGTTCTTTGTTGAGAATGGGGTGTTGAAGTCTCCCACTATTAATTTGTGGGAATCTATATGTGATTCAAGTTTTATTGATGTTTCTTTTACAGATTTGGGTGCCCTTGTAGTTTTGGCATAGATGTTCAGAATTGTGATGTCTTCTTGGTGGAAGTTTCCTTTGATGACTATGAAGTGAGTTTCCCAATCTCTTTGATTAATTTTGGTTGAAAGTCTAATTATTTGATATTAGAATGCCTACTCCTGTTTGTTTTTTGGGTCCATTTGCTTGGAAAACCATCCTCCAGCCCTTTACTCTCAGGTGATATTTATCTTTGTGACTTGGATGTTTTTCTTGTATGTGACAGATTGTTGGGTCTTATTCAAGCATTATTCTCTTAGTCTGTGTCTTTTTATTGCAAAGTCGAATCCTTTGATGTTGAGAGAGATTAACGACCAGTGGCTGTTAGATTCTTTGATTTTGATGTTGGTTGTGGTCGTGTGTTTGAATGGTTGGCTACTTTTAGATTTTCTTTAGATAGGTTATTTATTTCCTCTGTTTTCCAGAAAGTAATTAGTTTTCTTGTGTTGTAGTTTTCCTTCTAGTATCTTCTGTAATGCTGGCTTTGTGCTTAGGTATTGTTGAAATTTGTTTTTGTGGTTGAATATCTTGTATTCTCCATCTATGAAGACTTGTTGGGGATAGTAGCCTGGGCTGACTTCTGTTTTCTCTTAGGGTTTGCATGATATCGATCCAGGCCCTTCTTGCTTTCATAGTCTCTGTTGAGAAGTCAGGTGTGATTCTTGGATGTTTTGTGTCAGGATTTTTTTTAGATTTATCATTTTCTTTGATGGACACATTGATTTATTCCATTGTATCTTCCACACTTGAGATTCTTTCTTCCTTCTCTTGTAGTCTGTTGTTTATGCTTTCCTCTGTAGTTCCCGTTTCTTCCCTAAGCTCTTCCTCTCCATGAGTTCCTCCTTTTGTGTTATCTTTAATGTTTCCAATTATATCGTCAGATCTTGAACCGTTTTGTTGATTTCCTTCACCTGTCTGACTGTATGTTCCTGTTTTTTCTTCAATTCCTTTACCTGTTTTTTTGAACATTACTCTGTTTCTTTTATTTCTTTTACTGATTTAATCATTTCCTCCCTGAAGGCCACAAACTGGCTGACTCTTTCTGTATTTCTTTAGGGATAGTCATACTCTGTTTGACTTTATCTTCCTATGTTTTTTTTTTTTATGGATGGCCATATTCTTCTGGCTTTATCTTCTTCTATTTTTTTTTTTTTGAGATTGCCATAATCTGTTTCACTTTATCTTCCTCTGTTTCTTCACAGATGGTCCTGATCTGTTTGACTTTATCTTCTTCTATTTCTTTATGCATTTTTTGTTTCCTCCATTATCCTCTTCATATGCGTAGAAAAAAGGTCATCCTCTTTAATTTCACGTATGTTAGGGTGTCCAGGTCTGCTTGCCCCTGAATAACTGGGTTCTAGAGATGCCACAATGCTTTGCCTTTTGGTGGTTGTGCTTTTATGCTGGCTTGTACCCATCTGGCTGTCTCAGGTGTTGGCTGTTAGTTTCTGGTGCCTGCTGGAATCCTGGGTTGGGGAGAATCACCCTGGGAGGAAGATAGTTATTCTTAAAGGAGGACTCCTCAGCTTTTAAGTATGGTCAACCGAATGGTGGTGCTTCTCAGGAATTACCACAGCTCACTTCAGGCATATGGATCTGGGTGGTAACTGTGATTGTTGGTAGTCAGGGAGGCTGTCCTCTCACCAGGAGAATTCCTGGAGACATATGCTCGGCCATTGGGTTTCTTGCTCTGAATTTAGTGGACTGATGGTTCTGCTCTTACACTGTCTTTGCTGGGTGCAGCCTTCCTGAAGAAGAAGGGAGCCCCACAGTTTATTCAGTTTAGCTAGCGATAACTGGTTGTACCTTGGTAAAGTGTCTGGGGCTGATCCCATGGATCCCAGGTTTCTGTAGGTCTGAAGTTGGAGCTCTGTGCCCCAGTACCTAAGCAGTTATTAGTGGCAGGTAAGTGCAGCACTCATGCGCATGGCAGGAGGCTTGGGCCTGGAGCCTGCATGAACCCAGAAACTTTTCTGGAGCTGGGTGTCCTAAGATCGGACCTGATGTTTCCCCCATCATGGAATTCCCTCCCACCCACCCCGACAGGAAGACCCAGTCTTTGGTGTTTGGGGATCCACAGTTTAGTGTGGCATGGTGAGTAGAACATGCAGGCACAGGTGAGTGACTCCCATTGTTCTAGCCACAGGGTGCCTGCAGGAACCTGGGAACTTTTTTTTAAATGTAATTTATTTATTTTTATATCAATCACAGCTTAAGTAATTTGCATCCCAGGCATAGCCCCCTCCCTCATTCCCTCCCACTCTCCCCATCCCTCCCTCATCTACTCCCCGCCCCCTCCAAGTCCATCATCGGGGGGAGGACCTCCTCCCCTTCCATCCAACCCCAGATCATCTTGTCTCCTCAGGGCTGGCTACAATGTCCTCCCCTGGGATCTAGCCAGGCTGTTACTCCCTGGCGTGTATGGGGGAGGGTCAAAGAGCCAGCCATCGAGTTCATGACTGAAACAGTCCCTGTTCCCCTTACTAGGGTCTTCAGTTGGACACCGAGCTACCATGGGCCACATCTGAGCGGGGGTTCTAGGCCATATCCAAACATGGTCCTTGATTGGAGAAACTGTCTCATATAAGACACCTGTGCCCTGCTCAGTTTGGTCTTTGTGGAGCTCTTGTTCTCCCCAAGTCTTACTAACTTGCCCTATTTTTATTATTACTTCCCACCCTCTGCCAAAGGTTTGGTTGTGAGTCTTTTTTTTTTAATTTATTTATTTTTATATCAAT
>CM053742.1:2440953-2509059 GCA_028658305.1 Pachyuromys duprasi
TTCTTTGAGGGCCTTGTTCATTTCCTCTTTTTGTCTCTCCTCTTGTTCCTTCAATATCTGCATAATCAACGCTTTAAGATTATTTTCCTGTGTCTCCGCTGAATTAAAATCTCCACTGCTTTTGGGTGTTTCTTGTGGGGCCATGGTGTCCTGATTTTTGTTGGGTGAGTTCTTTCGCCGATTTCTGGGCATTTGTTTATATATAATTAGGGAGATGTTCGCACTTTAAGGCTGTACTTCAGTCTGAAACTGTCAGTCTCTTGTGTCAGGAGTATTCTTCAAGAAGATCAGGGATTTCTGGTGGTTTGTTATTGTTTGTTGTTGTCTCAGTTGAACTCTTTTGTGGGTTCTGTGTGTCCGGCTTCGTGCTCTGTGCTAGAAGCTGTGAGTATGCAGGCTGGTCACCCCTCTGGTCTGGAGGTCTAGCTCTTCATTCTTTTGAGATGTCAGCTGGGGTCTTTGCACTCAGTCCTTGACTTGTTGCTAAGGGCTCTTCCCTGGAATGGAGATTTGGCTCCCCATTCTGCGCCAGGGGCTGTGCACCACGGTCTTAGATGATATTTGGGGCACACACAATGGGTTTGGGTTGGTGTGCCTCTGCTGAATGCAGGCCTGTCTGAAATGGTGCCCGAGGCCTTCTCTGTCTGTCCTGTGGACACACACAGGGACTGTGGTTTTTGCTGGCGGGACCGTGCAGTGGTGGCCCTCAGTGTGCGGTCTGGACAAGATGGTCCCTGGACTTTGTCAGTCTGGGGCGGCTCCTGCTATCCATGCACGCCCACTGCGCACCTGTGGGTTGAAGCAGAACTCAGGTCCCTCCCAGACTTGCCCGTGGACTGGCACACTGACTGAGATTTTGCTGGCAGAAGCGTGTGGCGCGTGCCCGCAGAGTGCAGACTGGTCAAAACGGTCCCAGGCCTTTCTCAGACTGGGGTGGTTCCGACGATCAGTGCGTGGCTGACGCACACCCGTGGGTTGAAGCAGAACTCAGGTGCAGTGTGAGCTCACAGGGTGCAGTTCGGTGAAAACAGTACCTGGTTCCTCCTCAGACTGCCTGCGAGACTGTGTGATCCAGTCTATTATGGTGGGTGCGGGCACCCAGCGCAGCTGCTCGTTCAGATCAGAGATGTGCGCTGTTGGTCACCCGGAGATTTTTCCGGGGAATAACTGGGTGTCCCTAGGGTTTTCCCACTTGATTTTCTCACTGTGGGAGTTCTGCTCACCTGGCAATCACGAATGCTGGGGTTTTAGGTCCCAGAGTTCAGTCTCCTGGTCGCTGCGTTGTTTCTGCTGTCCTACTCCTCAGACACAGTGTCCTCTAGTGGCAGCCATCTTGGATCCCACTGGTTGTGAGTCTTAATATCTACTTTGATACATTGCTATATTGATTCTTTCAGAGGCCCTCTTTGGTATGATCCTGCCCTGTTGCTTGTTTTCTCCTGCATTCAATGTCCATCCCATTTGTCATCTAAACGAGCACTTTTCACGAGAACTTCTTTGGGGAGTTGGTGGCTGAGTGCCCTGAGGTTGGACCTGGTGTTTCTGTTACTGTGGAGTTTCCTCCTGACAGGGAGCCCCAGTCTCTCATATTCTGGGGCCCACAGTTCTGTCTGGGATAGTCAGTCACTAGAGCAGGGGGGTCTCTGGGCTGGTGGCTGAGGTCCTGCTGGAACCCAGGAACTTTTCCAGGGATTGTCAGTGTGACCTGAGGTATGTCCTGAATTCTTCCTTCACAATGGGGTTTTCTCTCAACTAGAAATACAGTTTCTGTCTCACATTTCAGTTTGGGATGGTGATCAGAGCACTCAGGCATGTGTCTCTGGGTTGGCAACCAAGTGCCTACCAGGATCCAACAACTCTTCTGGGATTTAGCTGAGTTACCTGAGAACAGACCCAATTGCTTTCTGTACCGTGGGGTTTCTTCTCACCTGGGAAACACAGTCACTGGTGTTTTAGGTCCAGAGATCAGTCTGTTGGTTGCTGTGCAGTCACTGCTGTCCTACTCGTCAGACCCAGTGTCCTTCCAGCACGGCCATCTTGAATCCCCTCTGTACCGCATTTTAAAAATATTCTGTTATTACATTTACTGGTGTTTAATTTCTTGAGTTCTTTATATATTTTGAATATTAGCATTCTGTTGGATGCAGCATTGGTGAAGATCTTTTCCCCAGTCTGCAGGCTGTTGTTTTGCGCTGTTGATAGAGTCCTTAGCTTTATAGAAGCTTTTCAGTTTCAGAAGGTACCCTTTATTAATTGTTTTTAGTGCCTGAGCTATTGGTGTTCTGCTCAGGATGTTGTCTCCTGTGCCAATGTGTTCAAGGCTCTTCCCCACTTTTTCTTCTAATAGATTTAGTGTTTCATGGTTTTGCTTTATGTTGAGGTATTTTATCTGTTTGGACTTCAGTTTTGTGTAGGGTGATAAATATGAATCTATTTGCATTTTTCTACATGTGGGCATCCAGTCAGAACAGCAGCATCTGTTGAAGAAGGTCTCTATTTTCCATTGCATGGTTGTGACTTCTTTGCCAAAAGCCAAGTGCCCATAGGTGTATGGGTTTACTTTTGGGTCTTTGATTTGTTTCCATTGATCTACCCGTCTGTTTCTATGCTAATACCATGTAGTTTTTGTTACTGTTGCTATATAGTTCAGCTTGTGATCAGGGATGGGGATAGCTCTAGAAGATCTTTTATTGTACAGGATTGTTTTAGCTATTCTGGGGTTTTAGTTTTTCATATGAAGTTGAGAATTTTTCTTTCAAGGTCTGTAAAGAATTGTGTTGGTACTTTGATGGTAATTACATTGAATTTGTAGATTGCTTTTGGTAGGATAACCATTTTCACTATGTTAATCCTACTGATCCAGGAGCATGGGAAATCTTTCCATCTTCTGATTTCTTCCTCAGTTTCTTTCTTCAGAGACTTGAATTTTTTTTCATATTGGTCTTTCACTTGTTTGGTTAGATTTATACCAAGGTACTTTATGTTATTTGTGCCATCATGAAGGGTGTCGTATTCCTGAATTCTTTCTCAGCCCATTTGTCTTTTGTATACAGGAGGGCTTCAGTTTTGTTTTTGTTTTTGAGCTAATTTTGTCTCTAGCCACTTTGCTGAAGGTGTTTATCAGCTAAAGGAGTTCTCTGGTAGAATTTTTGGGGTCACTCATGTATTCTATCATATCATGTGCAAATAGTGATACTTTGATTTCTTCCTTTTTGATTTGTATCCCTTTGATCTTTTAGTTTTCTTATTGCTCTAGCTAGGACTTCAAGTACTATGTTGAAGAGATATGGAGACAGTGGGCAGCCTTGCTTTGTCCCTGATTTCAGTGGGATTGCTTTAAGTTTCTCTCCGTTTAGTTTAATGTAGGCTAAAGGCTTGCAGTATATTGCTTTTACTATGTTTAGGTGTGTGCTTTTTATCCCTGATGTCCCAAAACTTTAAATGTGATGGGTGTTGGATTTTGCCAAATCCTTTTTTGGCATCTTGGGTGATCATCATGTGGTTTTTTTTCCCCTTTCAGTTTGTTTCTATGGTGGATTACATTAATGGATTTTCATATGTTGAACCACCTCTGCATGCCTGGGTTAAAGCTTACTTGGTCGTGGTGGACAATATCTTTGAGGTGTTCTGGGATTTGGTTTGAGAGTATTGTATTGAGTATTTTTCCATCAACATTCATAAGTGAAATTGGTCTGAAATTCTATTTCTTTGTAGAGTCTTTGTGTATTATAGATATCAGCATTACTGGGGCTTCATTAAATGAGTTTGGTAATTTTCCTTCTGTTCTTATTTGTGGTATTCTCTGAAGAGTATTGGTGTTAGCTCTTCTTTGAAGTTCTGGTAGAATTTTGTGCTGAAACCATCTGGCCCTGGACTTTTTGTTTGTTTGTTTGCTTTTGGATGGGAGAATTTTGACAACAGCTTCTATTTCCTTAGATGATATAGGACTATTTAATTTATTTACCTGATCTTGATACAACTTCATTAAATGAAATTTATCAAGAAAATTGTCCATTTTGTTTATATTTTCAATTTTTGTTGCATATAGTGTTTTGAAGTAGGACATACTGATTCTTTTAGCTAGTTTGGCTAAGGGTTTGTTTATCTTGTTGATTTTCTCAAAGAACCAGCTCTTGGTCTCATTGATTCTTTGAATTTTTTTATTTGTTTTTAATTTATTGATTTCAGCTCTGAGTTTGATTATTTCCAGTCTTCTAGTCCTCTTCGTTGTGTCTGCTTCTTCTTTTTTATTTTTCCTAGGGCTTTCAGGTGTTGAGTTGCTTGTATGAGATGCTTCAAATTTTTTTTTATGAAGGCACTTAGTGCTATGAACTTTCCTCTTATCACTGCCTTCACTGTGTCCCATAAGTTTGGGTAAGTTGTACCTTTTAATTGAATTCTAAGAAATCTTTAATTTCTTTCTTTATTTCTTCCCTGACACAATTATCATTGAGTAGAGAACTGTTCAGTTTCCATGTGCCTGTAGGCTTTTTGCTATTTCTATTGTTGTTGAAGTCCAGCTTTAATCTATGGTTATTTGATTGGATACAAGGGATTATTCAATCTTCTTGTACCTTTTGAGGCTTGCTGTGTGACTAACTACATGGTTAGTTTTCAAGAAGGTTTTTGTGAGGTTCTGTGAAGAAGGTATATTTTGTGTTTGGGTGACACATTCTGTAGATATCTTTTAGGTGCATTTGATTCATGACATCTGTTAGTCTCATAGTGTCTTTGTAAATTTTTGTTTCATTGACCTGTCCTTTGGTCAGAGTGAGGCTTTGAAATCTCTTACCAGTAATATGTGGGGATTCATTATATTAATGTTTCCTTTACAAATGTGAATGCCCTTGTATTTGGGCATAGATGTCCAGAATTGAGATGTCTTATTTGTGGAATTTTCCTTTGATGTGTATGAAGTGCCCATCCTCATCTCTTTTGACTAGTTTTGGTTATAAGGGTATTTTATTAGATATTAGCATGGCTACCCCAGCTTGCTCTTTGGGCCCATTTGCTTGGAAAAGCTTTTTCCAGCCTTTTACTCTCAGATTAATGTCAACCTTTGTGGCTGATGTGTGTTTCTTTTATGCAGCAGAATAATGGGTCCTTTTAAAGCACTATTCTATTACTCTGTGTCTTTTTATTGGGGATTTGAGACCATTGATGTTGAAAGAGATTAATTACCAGTGACAGTTAGTTCTTTTCATTTTTGGTTTTGGTAATGTGTGCTTGTCTATGTTTGATTTTGTTGTGGGAAGTTATTTATATCATCTGTTTTTTAGGTGTAGTTAACTTCCTCTATACTTGTGTGTGGGGGGGCAGGGGATTCCTTCCAGTATCTTCTGTAGGAATGGGTTTTTGCATAGATATTGTTCAAATTTGTTTCTGTCGTAGAATATCTTGTTTTCTTCTTTATGGTGATTAAGTGTTTTGCTGGGTATAGTAGACTGGAATGACATCTGTGATATCTTAGGGTTTATAAGACCCTCTGGCTTTTTTGGTCTCTGCTGAGAAGTTAGGTATGACTCTGATATGTTTGCTTAACCTTTTCCCCTTGTAGCTTTTAATTTTTGTTGTTGTTGTTCTGTACATTTGATTATTGTGAGGTGGGAGGATTTTCTTTTCTGGTCTATTCTATGAGGTGTTCTGTAAGCCTCTCATATGCTTATAGACATCTCTTTCTTAAGATTGGGAAAATTTTCTCCTATAATTTTTTGGAATTTTTTTCTGGTACTTAGAGCCTAGAGTCTTTTCTTTCTTTTATCCTTATTACTCTTATGTTTCTTCTCTTCATGGTGTCCTTGATTTCTTGTGAGAATTTTTTTTTTATTTGGATGTAGTATTTTCTTTGAAGGATGCATCTATTTATTCCATTGTGTCTTCTACACCTGAGATTCTTTTCTCCATCTTTTGTATTCTGTTGGTGAATCTTACCTCTCTAGTTCCTGCTTTCTTCCCTAAGTTCTCCCTTTCCTGTATTTCTTCAGTTTGTGCTCTCTTTAATGTTTCCATTTCTATCATCAGATCTTGAACTGTTTTGTTGATGTCCTTCACCCATTTGTTTGTATTTTTCTGCCTTTCATAAAATGATTTGTTCAATTCCTTCACCTGTTATTTTGAACTTCCCTGTGTTTTTTTTTCAGTGATTTAATTATTTCCCCACTAAAGGCCTCAATCTGTTTTACTGTATCGTCCTGTATTTCTTTGTGAATTATATCCATTTTATCCATTATCATCTTTATAAGCATAGACTTAAGGCCATTTTCTTGTATTTCAATTGTGTTAGGATATACATGGCTGCTTGCCTTGAGATAACTGGGTTTTGGAGATGCCATATTTCTCTGGCTTTTGTTTATTGTATTTTTAAGCTGACCTTTAGCCATCTGGTTGTCTCTGACTTAGGCTGTTAGCTCCTGTTGCCTTCTGAGTAAGGGAAGAGCCCTGGGTAGGAAGCTGGACATCCCTGCAGGAACCCTTCTCAGTTTGGTGGAAATGATCTCAGACTGTAGGTCTTCTCAGATGGTTGATCCTGGGGAGAAAGTGGATTCCTCAGAAATTCAGGCAACCTCCTTTTGCTAAGGGAATCCTGGGAGTTAACTGCCCTACTACTGGCTTTCTTGCTCCAAAGTTAGTGAGCCCAGGCACTAGGCTGGGTGCAGATTTTTCTATGGAGCTTGTGAGCACAGAGGTCTTGCTGTTCTCCTTAGGGAGATGGGTTGAGTCTTGGAACAGTGTTGTTTGTTAGAGCAGTGTTGTTGAGGTTGTTTCCATGGGTCCTGAGCATCAGGAGATCAGAGGTTGGAACCAAACACATATGGTAGTGAGAGTAGGCCCTGGGTTTGGAGCTGCATGCCCCAGGTATTGGAAGATATTCATTCCACAGGATACTGAGAGTGGGTGCTTGAGAATGGAGTCATGAGCCGCTGATACCCAGAAGGTGTACAGGGGATGGTGAGAGTGGGTGACTGGGTTTGGAGCCTTGCCCCCAGTACTGGAAGGTATCCACAGAGGGTAGGACTAGGCAGATGGCCTAAGGCTGCAACTGTGCTGGGAGAGACCCTGGGAACTTTTTCCCCGATATTAGCCTGGTGACCTGAAGTTGGACCCTCACTTTTCCCAGTGGGTTTTCCTCTCACCTGAGAAACACAGATTTCTGGATTTTGGAGTGAATAGTAGGGCCTGTCAGTTGCTATGCTCTCACTGCTGAGCTGCTGTTCAGATACCATGCATGGTCAGTACAGCCATCTTTTATGCACATTTTTTAATTAATTAATTAGTTTGTTTTATTCAAATTACATCCTGGTTGTAGCCCTATCCTTCCTCCCTTCCAAGTTGCACCCACTCTTGCTCCCATCTACCTTATTCCTCAGAAAAGAGGAGCTTCTTTTCCCATCCATCCTACCTCATAAAGTTGCATCAGGACTGAGTGTGTTCTCTTCCAGTTTGGCCTGCAAGGCACTCCCGCCAGGGAGAAGTGATCAAAAATCTAGCTCTTGAGTCTGTGTCAGATGCAGTCTCTGCATCCCTCACTAGAGGAGCCGCATGAAGCCCACGATGAATAAATCTCACTTGTAAGGGGAAATAAAATAGTCGGAGGTAGTGTTTGAAGAAAAGGGAACAAGGTAGGAGAAAGAACACAGAGAAATATGAGGATAGAGATCAGACATGAGGAGGGGAAGGAGGACAAAAGGCCTGTAAAGATAAGAGAAACTGAGGGTGAGAGTATCTCTGTGACAAGTTGGAGACCTAAGTCAGGGTAGGCTCCTAGGAAGATACGAGGGAGACTCAAGCGGAGAGTCCTGGTAGCATAGGCCATTGAGACTGAAGAGAATGTCCTCTAACTAATCTAGTCTCCTAGTAGAAGGAGGGGAACACCAACCCACCCACAAAAAAAGTTCTACTGAAAATTTATCCTGCCTACAAGGTGTCCAGGGATAAAGACAGAGCAGATAGAGCAGAAACTGAGGGAATGTCCAACCAAACCCTTGACACTATGAACAATATTCTGCTAAGATGGCACACAGGACCCTATCAGAGATGTCCTCTGCGAAGCTATACCCAACAGAGCCTCAAAAGAGATGCTGAGATTTATAGGCAAACTTTGGGAGACTTGTGGAAAAGCGAGAGGAAAGAGAAAAGGATCTGGAGGAGAGAGGAACTCCACAAGAAAACCAACAGAGCCAATTAACCAGTGCCCCAGTGCCCAGAGGTGTTTGCTTAGTCTGAAGCATCAACAAAGGATCATACAAGGACTGGACCTAGGTCCCCTACAAAGATGTAGTTGATGGGCAGAGAAGTATATTTTTAATGTTTAAATATGTGGAATGTATCACAGCAAAAAATCTTGTAAGTTCTAGCACTTATCAGGGCAGAAAAAATCAGAATAATACATTTTTATTCTAAGTCATGTAGTTGGAAATTGTTCATATGTTATTTCTGTGAATATATAGGTTGCAAGTCAACATTTGATTTCTACCTCTAATATTGTCATTTGATTTCTGATAAGACCTTTATTTTTATCCTGGGTTAAGCAAATTGCTTTCCTTTTCCTTTTTAATTTCTCTTAAGATTCAGTTTTTAATTTTTATTAATTATACTTTATTCATTTTGTATCACCCCTGTAGCTGTCTCCCTCCTCTCCTCTCAATCCCACCTTCCATTCCCCTTTCCATCCATGTCCCTCCCCAAATCATCTGATAGGGGAGGTCCTCCTCTCCTTCCTTCTGATCCTAGTTTATCAGGTCTCATCAGGAGTAGCTGCTTAGTCTTTCCTCTGTGGTCTAGTAAGGCTGCTTCCCCCTCAGGGGGAGGTGATCAAAGAGCAGGCCAATCAGTTCATGTCAGAGACAATCCCTGTCCCAATTACTATAAACACACTTGGACACTGAATTACCAAGGACTACATCTGTGAAGGGGTTATCTTCATAAATGGTTAGAGTGTCAATCTCAGAAAAGACACCTGTGCTCAGAGTTTTTGGTTCTGTTGCTCTCCTTGTGGAGCTCCTGTCCTGTCCAAGTCTTATTATCTCCCCCTTCTTTCATAAGAATCCTTGTACTCCACCCAAAGTTTGGCTATAAATCTCAGCATCTGCTCTGATACCTTGCAGGGTAGAGTCTTTCAGAGGCCCTCTGTGGTAGGGTCCTGTCCTGTTCCCTGTTTTCCTCCTCTTCTGATGTCCATCCTCTTTGCCCTTCTGAATGGGGATGGAACATCTTAGCCAGAGTCCTCCTTCTTGATTAGCTTCCTTAGGTGTACAGATTTTAGTATATTTATCCTATATTATATGTCTAATATCCACTTATGAGTGAGTATATACCCTGTGTGTCTTTCTGCTTCTGGGATACCTCGCTTAGGATGATCTTTTCCAGTTCCGACCATTTACCTGCAAATTTCATGAATGCCTTGTTTTTTATTGCTGAGTAATATTGCATTGTGTAGATGTACCAAAATTTCTGTATCCATTCCTCAACCGAGGGGCATCTGTTTTGTTTGTTTTTGTTTTGTTTTGTTTTTCCAGTTTCTGGCTATTACAAATAAAGCTACTGCAAATACGAGCAAATGTCCTTGTGGTATACTTGAGAATCTTTTGGATATATGCCTAGGAGTGGTATAGCTGGATCTTGAGGAAGCACTATTATTAATTGTTGGAGAAAGCACCAGATTGATTTCCAAAGTGGTTTTACAAGTTTACATTCCCACCAGCAGTGGAGTAGGGTTACCCTTGCTCCACATCCTCTCCAGCATGTGTTGTCATTTGAGTTTTTGATCTTAGCCATTCTGATGGGTGTAAGGTGAAATCTCAGGGTCATTTTGACTTTCATTTCCCTGATGACTAAGGATGTTGAGCATTCCTTTAAGTGTTTCTCTGCCATTCTATATTTCTCTATTGAGAATGTACCACATTTTTAATTGGATTAACTGATTTGTTGCTGTTTAAAGTCTTAAGTTCTTTATACATTCTGGATATTAACCCTCTGTCAGATATAGGGTTGATTGTGGGTCGCGTGTAGTCATCTCGCCAGCAAGAACGCACACGGACACCAGGATTCTTCTGCAGCAAGCGTTTATTTCAGCAATGGATGGAGGAAGACCCCAAGCCCCAAAATGGCACGGTTTTTATACCCTCTGGGTGGCGTGTTGGTTCCTGATTAGCAGAGGCCAGTCAGGCCATATGACGTACCCGAATGGCGTGACTCTGGGGCTCATTTCCAGCCCAGGCGCATGTGCAATGACAGTTGTTTACCAGTCAGCCGGCTGGCTGCTGGCGCCATCTTGTAATGGCATTTGCAGGCTCTCTACAGTTGATGAAGTTCCTTTCCCAATCTGTAGGCAGTCATTTTTGTTCTGACAACAGTGTCCTTTGTTTTACAGAAGCTTTTCAGTTTCATGAGGTCCCATTTATTGACTGATTGTTTCTCTTAGAGCCTGTGCTGTTGGTGTTCTGTTCAGAAAGTTGACTCCTGTGCCAATGAGTTCAAGGCTCTACCTCACTTTTTCTTCTAAAAGGTTTAGTGTTTCTGGTGTTATATTGAGGTCTTTGATTCATTTGGACTTTAGTTTTGTGCAAGGTGACAAGTATGGATCTATCTGCATTTTTCTACATGTAGGCATCCAGTTAGATCAGCACAATTTGTTGAAGATGCTGTTTTCTATTGAATGGTTTTGGCATCTTTGTCAAAAATCAGTTGTCCACAAGTGTGTGTGTGTGTGTGTGTGTGTGTTTATTTCTGGGTCTTCTGTTTGATTCCACCGATCCACTATTCAGTTTCTATGATAGTACCATGCAGTTTTTAGTATTCTTGTTCTATTGTACAGCTTGGGATCAGGGACAGAGATACCTCCAGAAGATCTTTTATTATAGAGGGTTGTTTTAGCAATTCTGGGTTTCTTGTTATTCTATATGAAGTTGAGAATTTTTCTTTCAAGATCTGTAAAGAATTGTGTTGGTAATTTGATGGGAATTTCATTAAATCTGAAGATTGCTTTTGGTAAGATGGCCATTTTTACTATATTAATCCTGCCAAGCCATTAGCATGGGAGATCTTCCCATCTTCTGATATCTTCTAATTCTTTCTTCAGAGACTGGAAATTTCTTTTATACAAGTCTTTGACTTGCTTGGCCAGGGTCACACCAAAGTACTTTATGTCTTTTGTGGCTATTGTGAAAGTTGTTGTTTCCCTAATTTCTTTCTCAGCCTTTTTGTCTTTTATATATAGAAGAGCTACTAATTTTTTTTTTTTAGTTAATTTTGTCCAGCCACTTATATGAAAGTGTTTCTCAGCTGTATGAGTTCCCTGATAGATTTTCTTTTTTTAGGGAAATGTTTAACATCCTTTATTTTTTAATAAACACATTTCACATTGTTATTTATAGTATGATATGATTACATAAATTAAAACAGTAAAAAGAACAAGATTCATTTGATATAATCAAGAACAAAGGGACAGGTAGGGCCAGCCTGGGCTGTGTAGGGTGAGAATGCCCCAGTCATAGAGAGCTGATATATAGCAGTATAAAATTCTCCAGTAGAGATTTTAACTGGGGAATCTATTGCCTCTATAATTTAAAATAAAAAGATGATTGTTGTTGAATTATGGGTATTTAAAGTGACAATAGCTGTGTTCTGACAATGTTGAGAATGCAAATGTTATGTTTGCCAAATAATTTCCAGGAATTTAGCCAAGGTTATATCTTACAAATGTTTAGGGAACTAGCCAACCTAAAAAAAAATCTACCTTCTACTTCACAAATGTGGACCTGTGCCATTGTACCAAGAATGCATTTGTTTCCAAACTTGTGGGTGTTTGTTGTTATATAGTTATTTACCCTGGTAGAATTTTTGGGGTCCCTCAGGTATACTATTATAATATCTGCAAATAGTTATATACTTCATTTCCATTTTGTATCCTCTTGATCTCCTTAAGTTGTCTTATTGCTCTAGCAAGGACTTTAAGAACTCTGTTGAAAAGATATGTAGAGAATGGGCAGCCTTGCTTTGTCCCTCATTTTAGTGAGATTGATTTAAGTTTTCCACCGTTTAGTTTGATATTGGCTATTGGCTTGCTGTGTATTGATTTTACTATGTTTAGGTATGTGCCTTGTATCCCTGATCTCTCCAAGACTTTAAACATGAATGGATGTTGGATTTTTGTCAAGTGCTTTTTCAGCATCTAAGGAGATGATCATGTGGTTCTTCTCCTCAGTTTGTTTATGTGGTGTATTACATTGATGGATTTTTGTATGTTGAACCATCCTTGCATGCCTGGGATGAAGCCTAGTTGGTCATGGTGGATGATTTCTTTGATGTGTTCTTGGATTTGGTTTGCAAGTATTTTATTGAGTATTTTGTGTCAATATTCATAAGAGAGAGATAGCTCTGAAATTGTCTTTTTTGCGGGGGTCTTTGTGTGAATTAGGTATTAAGGTGACTGGCTTCATAGAATGGGTTTGGTAATGTTCCTTCTGCTTCTATTTTGTGGAATAGTTTAAAGAGAATTGGAGTTAGCACTTCTTTGAAGATCTGGTAGAATTCTGAACTGAATCCATCTGGCCCAGGGCTTTTTTTGGAAGGGAGACTGTGTCCCGTATAGGTCCATTCAGTCTTTCTACTTGATCTTGACTTAGTTTTTGTAGATGGAATCTATCAAGAAAATTGTCCATTTCTTTTAGATTCTCAAATTTTGTGGTGTATAGGCTTTTGTAGTATGGCTTAATGATTGTTTAGATTTCCTCGGTGTCTGTATTTATGTCCCCTTTTTCATTTCTGATTTTGCTGATTTGGACCGTTTCTCTCTGCCTTTTTGTTAGTTTGACTAGGGGCTTGTCTGTCTTGTTGATTTTCTCAAAGAACCAGCTCTTAGTTTCATTGATTCTTTGCATAGTTTTATTTGTTTCTAATTGATTGATTTCAGCCCTAAGTTTAATTATTTCCAGTCGTCTTTTTTTTTTCCCTAGGTTTTTCAGTTGAGCCATTAAGTTGCTTGCATGAGACGTCACAATTTTCTTCTTGAAGGCACTTAGTGCTATGGATTTTCCTCTTAGCACTGCTTTCATTGTGTCCCATAAATTATGGTATGTAGTACCTTCATTTTGTTGAATTCTAGGAAGTCTTTTAATTTCTTTTTTTTTTTTAAATTTTTTCCTTAACCCAGCTGTCATTGAGCAGCAAGTTGTTCAGTTTCCATGTGCTTGTAGGCTTTTTGCTAATTCCATTGTTGTTGAGGTCCAGGTTTAGTCCATGGTGGTTAGATAAAATACAGGGGATCATTTCAATCTTCTTGTATTTGTTGAGGCTTGCTTTGTGACCATGAGGTGCTGAAAAGAAGGTATACTCTTTTTAGTTTGGCTGAAAAGTCCTGTAGACATCTATTAAGTCCATTTGATTTAGGACCTCTGTAAGTGCCTTTGTTTCCCTATTTGGCTTCTGTCTAGATGATATGTCCCTTGGTGAAAGTGGGGTGTTGAACTCTCCCACTATTAAGGTGTTGGGATTGATGTATGATTTTAGTTTTAATAATGTTTCATTTATGAACATATGTGCTCCTGTATTTGGGGCATAGATGTTCAGACCTGTGATGTCTTCTTGGTGAATTTTTTCTTTGGTGAGAATGTAGTATCCATCCTCATTTTTTTTGATTACTTTTGGTTGAAAGTCTATTTTATTAGATATTAGGATAGCTACCCCAGCTTGTTTTCTGGGTCTATTTGCTTGAAAAACATTTTTCCAGCCCTTTATTCTGAGGTAGTGTTTATCTTTGTTGCAGAGGTATGTTTCTTGGATACAGCAGAATGTTGGATCCTGTTTCCGCACCCATTTTGTTAGTCTGTGTCTTTTTATTGGAGAGTTGAGTCCATTGATGTTGATAGATAACAGTGAACAATGGATGTTCATTTTATTGTGGAGTTGGTGGTCTTACTGTGATTCATTGTTTTCTTTTAATTTTGGGGGGATATTATCTGTATGCTATGTTTTCTTTGGTGAAGTTGCTTTCTTTGGATTGGAGTTTTCCTTCTAGAATCTTCTGTAGGGCTGGTTTGCTGTGTAGATATTGCATAAATTTAGTTTTCCCATGGAATATTTTCTTTTCTCCATCTATGATGATTGAGAGCTTTGCAGGGTATATTAGTCTGGGTTGGCATCTGTGATCCCTTAAAGTCTGAATGACACCTGCTCAGGCCCTTCTGGCTTTCACAGTTTCTGATGAGAAATCCAGTGTGATTCTGATAGGTCTCCCTTTGTATGTTACTTAGCCTTTTCCCCTTGCTTTTAATATCTTTTCTTTGTTCTGTAGATTTTGTGTTTTGACTATTATGTGATGTGTTTCTTTTCTGGTCTAGTCTATTTGGTGTTCTGTAGGCCTCTTGTATATTTATGGACATCTCTTTCTTTAAGTTGGGAAATTTTCTTCTATGATTTTCTTGAAAATATTTTCTGGACCTTGGAGCCTCAAGTCTTCTT
Organism: Pachyuromys duprasi; assembly: GCA_028658305.1. Taxonomy (NCBI): domain Eukaryota; kingdom Metazoa; phylum Chordata; class Mammalia; order Rodentia; family Muridae; genus Pachyuromys; species Pachyuromys duprasi. The sequence continues at coordinate 2,455,411 of CM053742.1, forward strand.
TTTCATCAATGCCTATTATTCTTAGATTTTGTCTTTTCATGGAATCCTTGATTTCTTGGATAGTTTGTGTTTGGGACTTTTCTGACTTTATGTTTTCTTTGAGTGAAGTATCAATTTCTGCGAGTGTTATCTTTAGCACCTGAGATTCTCTCTTCCATCTCTTGTATTCTGTTGGTGATGCTTACCTTTGTGGTTCCTGTTTGAATGTGGATTCCTGTCTCTCTACAATGGTCTCTATTTTTTGTTGATTTCCTTTCTATATGACACTAAGTGTATCTCTACTTGTACCTCTATTTGTTTGTCTATATTTTCCTGTGTATCTTTAAGGATTTTGTTCATTTCCTCTTTCTTAGCCTCTATTTGATTGGCCAAATAATTGGTAGATTTTTTAATTTCCTCTTTAACTGTCTGTATTTGTATAGTTATTGCTCTGAGAGATTTGGTTATTTCCTCTTTATATGCCTCAAGTAATTGGGAAAGCATAGTTTTAAATTCATTTTCCTGTGCTTCCGATGAATTGGCGTATCCATCAATTTTGGGGGTTGCTGGTAAAGCCGTGATATTTTGATTTATGTTGGATGTGTTCTTTTGCCAACCCCTTGCCATTGGCTTATCTATAACCTTCCCTGTTTGCTTTTGGATTTTGCAGTTCAGGCTGGTACTGTCTCTCTCCAGCGTGTGGAGAGTTTTTCAGGAGCTGAGAGAGGTCCTGCGGCCTCAGCATGTGCAGTGGTGCTTCAGCTGTACCTGTAGGAGCAAAGTTCGTGTGCACAAAAGGACATATGCAGGCACAAAAGGGCAGATCAGGGCACAGAAGGGCAGATGCAGGCGCACCTGTGTGTGGAAATGTACGTGGAAGTGTGCATGGAAGTGTGCCTCGAGGGACAGAGTGATAGAGAATGCTGAACCCTTGAGTGTGTGGGAGGAGCTCTGCCTTGCAAGCTTCTAGGTGTTTACTTGTGCACGCACTGTAGATGTAGCAGGCGCTGATAATAGTCACGGCTCAATTTCCGGCCGTTATCTACTTTAGCTCCACTCTTGGACTAGAAGAGCAGGGGCTTCAGTGTCCCAAGAGAGCCTCTGATTCCCAAAGTGGGTGTGTGGGTGGGAGAGGTCCGATGTCTGGCTGACAGTTTAGAAGGACCCTGGATCTGGGACTCTGCAGACAGTCAAGGGCACACTCTCTCAAGTAGGTCACATCAGCAAGGATCGGGGTATCCAGGCTCTCTGCTCTCTGGTTTGGCCCTGCTTAGTCATATGCAGAAGGACTAATGCATTTTGCCAGCTCAGTGCTGCTGCAGCCATCAGGTTAGGAAGTCCAGCTGCAGCTGGAGACTGGGATGTCATGCCGGTCCAGATGCCTCCTGGGACGTCCTGAAGGCCCTCCACTGTGCTCTCCAGACCTGGGAGGCCTGGCACCTGGTGTGCCTAGCTTGTTTGGCGGGTCTGCTGGACTTTGGTGGCTATTATCTGTCATTGAAGGTTTGGGTGGGCTGGTACAGTCAGTGACTGGGAGCCCTTGCAGAGTTGGTATGGCCGCTAGCACACCTGGGACACAGGGAGGATGGCGCTGTGGTTCCAGGACTCCAAGGGAGGTACAGCTGGCGGGTCTGGCTGAGGGGCCAGTAGCTCTGCCTAAGCTGCTGCAGTCCCCATGCAGTGTGCTCTGAGCTGAGAATCTTGATGAGACGGGGCTGTGCCAAGGGGAAGGGACGCCCGAAAAAACAGAAGTGCCAGGAGATCAGATGATCATCTCTCCTTCCCCACACAAGTCCATGAGTGACCGGAGACCAAAGTTCTCACCTCATGCGATGATCCCTCTCATTTAGAAAGCCTCACTATCGTTTTCCTGGCTTCAGTTGTCCTTCAACTCACCAATTCCAGCGCAACAGCTCCTCTGCAACTCAGAGACTGTGTGCGCTCATACCATCTTGAAAGATCCCCCTTTCTCCTTTTTTTTTTTTTTTTTTTTTTTTTAAGGATGGCCATAATCTGTTTGACTTTATCTTCCTCTAGTTCTTTTAAGGTCTTCTTCTTGAATTTCATTTATGATGGTGTGTCCAGGGCTGCTTGCCCTTGGATAACTGGGTTCTGGAGATGTCATATTGCTCTGCCTTTTGTTGGTTGAGCTTTTATGCTGGCCTCTACCCATTGGGCTATTTTAGGTGTTAGGTATTAGTTTCTGGTGCTTCCTGAAATCCTGTGGTGGGGAGAATCCCCTTGTCAGGAAGATGATTTTTCCTGAAGGAGGCCTCCTCAGCTCTTTGGCTATGGTCACTGAATGGCCAGTGTTTTTCAGGAATTGCCACAGCTCTCCTCAGGCATATAGACCTGAGTGGTAACTGTGGTCTTTGTTAGTCCAGGGGACGCTCCTCTTACCTGGAAAAGTCCTGGAGACAGCTGCCATGCTTTTAGGTTTCTTAATGTAAATTTAGTGAGCTGCTGCTGTAACCAGGGTGCCCCTTGATTTGGTCAGTTTAGTTAGGGATAACTGGTTGCCCCTGGAGCAGTATCTGAGGGTTGATATCGGGAATCCTAGGCTTCTGTAGGTCTGAGGTTGAGGCTCTGCACCCCAGTACCCAAGTGGTAATCAGTGGCAGATGAGCACAGCTCTCATGCATGCAGCAGGAGGCTAGAGCTTGGATCCTGTGGATACTCAAAAACCAGGTGTCCTGATATAGGGCCAGATGTTTCCCCCACCACTGGATTTCCTCCCAACAGGGAGACCCAGCCTGTTGTGTTTGGGGTGGTGCATAGAGCGCAGAGGCACTGGCAGGTGGTGGCTCCAAGTTGATGACTAGGCAGGAACCTGGGAACTTTTCCTGAGAACTTTTCTGTGTGTGGTGGTTGGGGTGGTGGGGATCCGCTGAGTGCTCTAAGCTCATCCCTGCTGTTTCCCTTGCTGCAGGATGTTCTCCCAACAGGGAAACCCAGTCTCTGGTACCCTGAGGCCCATAGTTCTGTCTGTGATGGAGAGTTGGGCGCACAGCAGGTCTCTGGGCTGGCGGCTGTGTGCCTGCTGGTCTGCGGGACCTTTTCCAGGGATAGACTGGGTGACCTGAGGTCAGTCCTGTTTGCGTCCTTCCCTGTAGGGTTTTCTTGTGACTGGAACTTCCAGTCTCTGGTGTTTTGGTGCCCACAGTTCAGCCTGGGAAGGTGATCAGGACACGCAGGTGTGTAGCTCTGGTCTGCCAACTAAGTGTCTGCGGAACCCGGGATCTCTTCTGGGTTTTAGGGGGGTGACCTGAGAATGGAGCCAATTGATTCCCACACCATGGGGTTTCCTCTCACCTGGGAAGCAAGACTGCTGGTGATTTAGGGCCCAGAATTCAGTCTCTTGGTCGCTGTACCGACACTGCTGCCCTGTTCCTCAGACACAATGTCCTCCTGGTGCCACCATCTTGCATCCTCCTTTTAAATTTTTAAATGTACATATTGTTAGGATTGGACTGAGGAGATGACTTAATTGATAAAAGAAAGAGCTGAGTTCAAATCTTCAGAACCCATACAAAGCTGGGAATATTAGCATAATCTCTAACTCCACTGCCCCTGTGGTGAGATGGAAGAGGGATGCAAGATATCCATTTTCTAGATAGCCTGGCCAATGCACCTCTGAAAACAACAAAAGAAGATCCTTTGTCAAACAAAGTGGAAGTCAAGAGCCAACACTTGAGCTTTTCATCTGACCTCCAAAAAATCCATGGCATGTGCAAATATATATATACATGCATATGATACCCTTTTATGTAATACACAAATAATATCAGGATCACTTACTATCTGTAACGAAATTTTATTCTTTGTAAATGGTAACTAATCAATAATCAAATCCATGCCAAAATTATTACAAATAAGTAAGTAAAGATGTCTCAGTCTTAAACTCTGGTAAATACAGTTAATATCAGTTACTGTTACTTTGATTTATGTCAGTGAAAAATAACTTAAACATTTTGCGATGAATTTATGGTCTTCTTCAAGGCCAGGTAAGTAAGAAAGAAGTCATGGAGATTAAGAAGAATTAAATAAATATCTTGATAAAAATAATAGCTGTTTAGTAGCTAAAGACAAACTAGGAAAGAATTTTACTGGAATAGAAAAGATGAAATAAATTCAAGGACTAATACATGGTAGAAGTTAGAGAAGACTTATTTTGGCGAAATGGTGATGAAGTGGCAACTCAGAATCATGTACCAACACATAATTTCATGAAAGGAAATACCAGCTACAGGAAGAAATAGGGAAAAAAGTTAAAAACTATATGGTGTGATTTTGAGAAGCCAATTTCCCAGTTTCAGTCTCATACCTATAGCAGAACCTGTACAGCGTTCCGTCTTTCCTTTTTCCCTATTATGTATATATTCCACAGATCCTCATGGCAGACCCAGCTTTCTTCTTTCTTATGGACTCTCTCAGCCTCTACTCTTCTAGCTCATGACCATTCCTTCTTTACATCTCCCAATATCTAGAAACAAGTTCTATGCACAGCCAACACATGCTCCTAAATCCAAAGAGCGCAACAGAAACAAATGAACATAAATACCACCCAATGAAGATAAGATTAGATACCAGCACCTAAAATGACAATCATCTAAACCAGTTTATCAATATGCCAGCATAAAAACAGAATCAATGCTACCCAGGACAATATATCTCTATTAGAGCCCAGCAACTCTACAATAGCAGGCTCCAAGAAATGTAATATAGCTGAAGCACAATACAAGGACTTAAAAACGACTGTTATGAATATGTTCAGTTACCTTAAAGTGCACATGAATAAATCCGTTAATGAAACTGATGAAAACACAAATGCACAGTGGAATGAAATGAAGAAAACTGTTCAGGACTTGAAAATGGAAATAGAATCACTAAGGAAAACTCAAACTAAGTGGAAAGTCTTAATGAAAAATTTAGGAACTCAAACAAGAACCTCAGAAGAAAACATCAGTAACAGAATAGAAGAGATAGAATAGAGAATCCCAGGCATTGAAGATACAGTAGAAGAAACAGATATATTGGCCAAAGAAATCATTAAATCTGAAAAATTACTGACACAACACATCTTGAAAACCGGGGACACTATGAAAAGATCAAACCTAAGAATAATAATAGAGGAAATAAGAAGAAACCCAGGTGAAAGGCATAGAAAGTATTTTTAACAGAATCATAGAGGAAAATTTCCCTAACCTAAAGAAGGAGATGCTTATCAAAACACAGAATGCTGAGAGAACACCAAATAGATTGGGCCAGAAAAGAAAGTTCCTTAGACATAATAAAACACTAAACATATAGAAACAATAAAGAATATTAAGAGCCGCAAGGGAATGGGATCAAGTAACTTGGAAAGTCAGACCTATTAGAATTACTCCTGACTTCTAAATGGGGACTCTAAAACCAGAAAGGCCTGCACAGAGGGCCTGGAGACTCTACAAATTCAAAGTGACTATGGATATTAGCTCAGACAACTATAGTCAGCAAAACTTTCAGTCACAATAAATGGGGAAAAAAGATATTCTACAATAAAACCAAATTTAAACAGCATCTTTCTACAAATCAACCTCTATGAAGGTGGTAGAAAGAAAACACTAACCTGAAGATGTTAGTCATACCCCAAAAAGCACAAGGAATAAATAATCTCAGACTGACAAGTCAAATGAGGGGGAAAGCCCCATTCCACAGCAACAAAATAATGGGGATCAATAAGCATTACTCATTGATATATTTTAAGATCAATGGTCTCAATTTCCCAATAAAAAGACACAGACTGAGAGATCAAAACAGATCCATCCTTCTGCTGCACCCAAGACACACACCTTAATATCAAGAATAAATGAGAAGGATGGAAAAAGATATTGCAAGCAAACGAACCCAAGAAACAAGCTTGTCCAGCTATTTTAATATCTGACAGAATAGTCTTCAACATAAAACTAATACAAAGTATTGGAGTGGCCAAAATCCTGGACTAGATAGGCCACAGATCCTGAGGACAACTAAATACTGCTGTTGTACTAAAGGAACACAGCAAGAAATGACTCTTAATGACATTTTGCTGAATCGGTAGGTCAGTGTCTCACTTGACCATCATCAGCAAAGTGTCCACTTGGAGTAGATGGCAAATAACACAGAGGCTTACATTTCTACAATATGCAAAATGAAAGACCATGGAACACTCAGTCCCAAATAGGATGTCTCCATCAAATCACTCCACTTAGAACTTAGATAACCCTGAAGAAGAAGAAAGAGAGAGATTGTAAGAGTCAAGGAAACAAGGCTGTCTAGACACCACAGGACTGATGCACATAAGATCCAAGAGACTGTCTAATACACACAGGGCCACATGCATTCAAGGCAGATAAGTTCTCAGCACTGACAGGGAGAAGTGGGCACAGTTTCCTACCCCCTACCAAGAAGCTATCTCCAATAGACATATGCTTGCAAAGGAAAAATTAGTTTTTTCCAATAGAGTTTCACTGTATATACAAATCACTCTCAGGATTAGACCCCACACCCAGCAGTAGATGATCAACGTAAATGAACTCAAGAGTATTTTTGGAAGTATCAAATACTTTGTCAGGTTTTTTTTCCTCCCTAACAGTTCCTTTGCATATATACTACAGTTTCTAGTTTGGGGTTTTTATGGGATTTCTATGTAAGTAAATGTGTGTGTGTGCATTTTTTGATAATTTCTTTGATGATTTTTCCTGTTTTATCCTATTCTGGTTTCTTTCTTTTTATATTTATATACTTTTATTTTATCATTATTATTTTAGATGCCTGTCATATCCTAATGAGAAAGAGAGAGAAATAAAGAGTGCTCATTTGGGTGAATGAGGGAGTACAGAGGATCTGGGATGAGTTGGAGAGGTGAGACCATAATCAAAACATATTGCATTTAAAAACCTATTTTCAATTGAAAATGAGAAAAAATTACAAAAGAAGACTCAATCCTTGTTCCAAGGGTTTCAATAGTCTAATGAATAAATCATAGAAATGAACAGGGAACAAAAAACATAATGAGGAGAAATTCACACAGTGCTTATGACCAGTTGCACAATAAATCAAATGTAGCTTCAGTATGTCAAAGAGGTTGCAGGAGGTGGAGAATCTAGGTAGGACCTTGGCTACGCATGACAGAGTAGTTAGAAGGAAACAGGAAACTGTCAGGGCTTATGAAGCAAATTACAGGGAAGCTTGAAGGGACTTAGGTGCTTTAGTATAACTGCAGGTACAGAATAACAAATTGAACATTTGAGGTTGGAAACTGAAACAGCAAATATATGTGTCAACCCCTGCCCTATGTGTATGTGTGTGTGCGTGTGTATGTGTGTTTGTGTGCATGCAGATTGCGCAGTGGCACAATGGAGGCCAGAGAACAACCTTAAGTTTGTTCTTTGTCATTCCTTATCTACCTGCTCTCCCCGCCCCCTTTGAAACACTGTCTCTCATTTGCTTAGAATTCACTAACTGGGTTAGGCTGGCTCGTCAGTGAACCCCAGGGATTCTTCCATCTCCACCATCCCAGAACTATATGCCACCACGCACATCTCTTTTTCTTGGGTTCTGAGGCTTGACCTCAAGTCCTTGTTCTTTACTTACTGAGCTATCTAAGTCTAATAAATTGTTTCTATAGACCACTGTTTTAAATGTAGATTCTGGATTTAACTTATTATTTATTATGATTCTGTAGATCAAGCCTAAAATCTCATGCATACTAGGTAAGCACTCTACCACTGATCTAGCCCTCTTATGAATAAAAAAATGAAACATGACTTCTTTGAAGTTGCCTCAGTAAATCTTAAACTTATTCTGTTGGCCAGGCTGGCCTTGAACTTGCACTTCTATATCAACCTCCTGAGTATCTGCAAGTAAAGTCTAGTATCACCAGGCTTTGCTAAAATGTGGGTTTTTAAGTCTTTAAATTTAAATTTGAGACTTTAGGTAGAAGGTCAGTATAGCAGTGAAAAGAAGATTTGGTTAATAGAAATGCTACCTGCAGATGAATAGATGAATTAAAGAGATTTGCTAATTGAATTGACAAGGGGAGGAGAAGAACAGGAACTTTCCTTGAGACCCTTTTAACACTTAGATTTCCCAACTTTTTCTGGATTCATCGAATTTCAAACGTGAATGCTCTTGACAGAGTTAACAGTCCAAAATCTCCAAGAGGCACCTGGAGTGGATGCAGATTCCTGAGATATATAGAATTCCCTGGTTGTTGAGCAAGATGAATGAGTGTTACTTCAATTGGGTATTGAAGAGTTAGTTGGAGTGTTCTGAGTCAGAGAGAGGAAACTGGAATCAAAGAAGATACCTAATGGTTCAGATAGTGACATTGTTTATTAGGAAAGGCTCCATGCAGTTAAAAGATAACTTTTAGTTAGGAGGATATGTGCATTAAAATTATTTATTTATTCACTTTTCATCCCTATTATAACCCTTCCCACCTCTTCTCCTGGTCCCATCCTCCCTCTCTCTTTGCCCTATCCCTCCTCAGAAGATAGATTAAATTTAGGAGAGTTCAAACCCTGTTCTCCATTCTCCTAAAAGTGTGTGTGTGTGAGTGTGTGTTTATATGTCTCTCTCTGTGTAGTATATATACCCATTTGTAGTGGTATGTATAGCTATGCCCATGTAAGAAGGCCAGAGGAGAACATTGGCTGTCTTATTTTATTACTCTCCTTGAAAAAAGGGTTTCTTATTGAGCCTGGACATAAGCTGGTAATCATCAAACCATCTTTGTCTCTTCTCTTCAAAGTTCTGGGGCTACTGGCTTATGGATACATTCCTGATTTTTATGTGGGTGCTGTGGGTGCTGAAATCATGTTCTCATGCTTGTACAACGAGATCTCTTACTCATGAAGCCATTCCTCCAGTCCTATTCTGCCTTGTGAAAGAAATTACTGTTTCTGAGTGTGATCTATAGAATAACACTATGTAGGTGCCTCAGCTGAGAACTTAGAGATCTGAAAAGTCTCAATAGAAGTACCATTAAGTTTCTGCCTCTGTCTGTAAGTCTCCAGTGCTCTGCCTCTGTCTGTAAGTCTCCAATGCTGAGGATGTAACTTAGGGCATTATACATTGTAGACAGGCACCCAGGACATACCTACAGCTCCATTTCTCCTTTTAAATGACCAGACATTGTTGATCTTCTTTGTGGATCCTCTACTTAGCATATTTGAAAAAGCAGATAAGAAGCAAAAGTGACTAGCCCATTGTTTGCCTTTTAAACCATACAATTTGGCAAATACAAAGGACACTCTGTGGGTACAAAGTAGGTAAGAGTGATGTGGTTAAGACAGACTTGATTGACAGTCATAAAATCAGAGCTATTGAATTTGAAGCCCAGTTCTACAATATACTGTTCTTAGAAGCTGCTCACTGTAGCTTACCCTGCATAATATTCCTCTGAGCTTCTTCTGAAACTGCTTTATGGCATGTTCTATATACTTTTGTAATATAAGAGTAGGGATCACATATTTAATTACTTCATTAAACATGGTAAGAATTCAATTGTTAAGTATTACCTTTCAACTCAACTTAGTGCCCTGAAATAAACACTTACATTCTTGGGATAGTGAAGAGCAGATTGTTTTGTTTGCAAGAGGTTTTGTTGGTTTGTTTTGCTTTTCATTATTGGCTAATAAGGAATTTTTTCTTTTATTATTATTATCATCATTATTTATTATAATTTATTCAGTTTGTATCCTGGCTGTGGGTCCCTCCATCATCTCCTTCCAATCCTACCCTCCATTCCTCTTCTCCGCCTAAACCTCTCCCCTAGTCCACTGATAGGGGAGGACCTTCTCCCCTTCTATCTGACCCTAGTCTATCAGGTCTCATCAGGACTGGCTACATTGTTTTCCTCTGTGGCCTTGTAAGGCTACACCCCCCAAGGAGGAGGTGATCTGAGTGCCTGCCACTGAGTTCATGGAAGAGTCAGCCCTTGCTACCTTTACTAGGAAACTCACTTGGACACTGAGTCTGTGGGCTGCATATGAACAGGGGTTTTAGGTCCTTTTCATGTATGATCCTTGTTTGGGGTATCAGTCTTTGAAGGACCCCCAGGGCTCAGGTGTTTTTTTGGTTCTGTTGCTCTCTGTTTAGAGCTCCTGTCCTCATCCAGGTCTTTCTGTCTCCTCCTTCTTTCATACAATTCCATGCATTCTGCCCAAAATTTGGTTGTAAGTCTCAGCCTCTGCTTCGAAATCTCTATTAATAGAATCGTTCAGAGGCCCTCTGTGGTAGGCTCCTGTCCTGTTCCCTGTCTTCTCCTGCTTCCTATGTCTATCACGTTTACCCTTCTGAATGAGGATTGAGCATCTTCTCTAGGGTCTTCCTTGTTGTTTAGCTTCTTTAGGAGTATAGATTTTAGTATGTGTATCCTATATTGTATGTCCAATAACCACTTATGAGTGAGCACACATCATATTTGTCTTTTTGTTTCTGGGTTATTTCACTCAAGATGATCTTTTCTAGTTTCCACCATTTGCCTGCAAATTTCATAATTTCCTTGTTTTGAATAGCTGAACAGTATTGCATTGTGTACATGTGCCACAATTTCTGCATCTATTCCTCCACTGAGGGACATCTAGGTTGTTTCCAGATTCTGGCTATTATGAATAGAGCTGCTACAAACATGGTTGAGCAAATGTCCTTGTATAGTTGATCATAGTTTGGATATATGCCTAGGAGCGGTGTAACTGGATCTTGAGATAGCACTATTCCTCATTGTCTGATAAAGTGACAGATTGATTCCTAAAGTGTTTGTACAAAGTTACATTCCCACCATCAATAGAGGAGGGTTCTGCTTTCGCCACATCCTCTCCAGCATTAGTTGTCACTTGAGTTTTTGATCTTAGCCATTCTGATGGATCTAAGGTGAAATCTCAGGGTCTTTTTGACTTGCATTTCCCTGATGACTAAGGATGTTGAGCATTTCTTTAAGTGTTTCTCTTCCATTTGATATTCCTCTATTGCGAATTATCTGTTTAACTCTGTACCCCAGTTTTTAATTAGATTACTTGGTTTGTTGTTATTTAACTTCTTAACTTCTTTATATATTCTGGATATTAGCCCTCTGTCAGATGTAGGGTTGGTGAAGATCCTTTTCCAATCTGTAGGCTGTTGTTTTGTTCTGATGATAGTGTCCTTTGCTTTACAGAAGCTTTTCAGTTTCATGAGATCCCATTTATTAATTTTCAATCATAGAGCTTATGCTGTTGGTGTTCTGTTCAGGAAATAAGGAGAATCTTTTTAATTGAAAAAACTTTTATACAGTGTGTATTTTGATCACCTTTTCCTCCTCACTGAATTCTTTCAAGATCCTCCCCACCTCTGTACCCATCACACTTTTTTCTCTTTCTTTTTGAAAACAAAAATTTCAAGGGGAAAAAATGAAGCCTAACCTATTTGCCAGAGTACACACACACACACACACACACACACACACACACACACACACACAGAAAGTGAAAATTAATAAGCAAAAGACCAACAAGCAAAAAATTCAAAACAAAGCAAGTGAAACATAAATATTTCACAGAAATACCATTGAGCTCATTTTGTGTTGCCAACTTCTTCTGAACTGTGGTTGATATATATATATAAATATATATCATATATATATTATGATATGTATATATATATATATATTCTATCTATCTCCAGTGAGACTCCTTTGGAGAAAACCAATTTTTCACTTTGTGGCTATCGGTAGATAACTTCATGGTTATGTGTAGGAGTCCATGTCTATATTGTCCTCTCAGTACCAAGACCCTGTATGGACTGAGCCTGGACAGGTATTATGAATGCTGTCGTAGTCTCTCTGAGTTTATATGTACATTAGTCTTGTTGTGTCTGGAAGATAATGTTTCTGTGGAGACATGCATCAACTGTGGCCCTTGTGATCTTTCCTTCTCCTCTTCCACATAGATTATTGAGCCCTGAGGGGAGGGGTTTAAGGAAGATATCCATTAGGACAAAGTGCTCTAGAGTCTTTTACTCTCTGTACATTGTCTGTGTGTTACTGCCTATCTACTGTAAGAGGAAACTTCTCTTGCTACGGCTAGCAAGACACTGATTTATGGTGTGATGGCTATTCTTGTTGTCAACCTGACTACATCTGGAATTGAAGTGGAAGAACCAACTTTACTCCATATATTTTGAATTAGAAATTCCCTCTTTAATCTAGACCATAACTTTTGGTAGCAGCTTATATAAAGGATATGGAAGAAGAAAACTTTTTCTCTCTTTCCTTCTTTTTCTCATTCTCCCTGGCAATTCCATTCCTTCAATGGCATTAGAACCTACTTCTTTTTTTAAAATAAACATTTTAAAATTTATTTATTTTTATATTAATCACAGGTTATGTACTTTGTATCCCAGCTGTAGCACCCTCCCTCATTCCCTCCCTATCTCCTCCATCCCTCCCTCATTTCCTCCCTGCCCCTTTCCAAGTCCACTGATAGGGGAGGACCTCCTCCCCTTCCATCTGAACCTAGCTTATCAGATCTCTTCAGGGCTGGCTGCAATGTCTTCTTCTGGGGTCTAGCAAGGCTGCTCCTCCTCGAGAGTGGGGAGGGAGGGTAAAAGAGACAGCCATTGAGTTCATGTCCAAAATAGTCCCTGTTCCCCTTACTCAGTTGGATACTGAGCTACCATGGGCTATGTCCAAGCAGCAGTTCTAGGTTATATCCATATATGGTCCTTGGTTAGAGAAACAGTCTCATAAAAGACCCCTGTGCCCTGATCTATTTGGACTTTGTGGAGCTCTTGTCCTCTCCAAGTCTCACTAACTCCCCCTTTTTCATATGATTCCCTGCACTCTGGTGAAGGTTTGCTGGTGAGTCAATATCTTTTTTGATACATTGCTAGGTAGAGTCTTTCAAAGGCCCTCTGTGGTAGGCTCTTGTCCGGTTGCTTGTTTTCTCCTAAATTCAATGTCCATCCCATTTATCTACCTAAGTGAGGGTTGATCATCTTACCCCAGGTCCTCTTTCTTGTTTATCTTCTTTAGGTGTATAGATTTCAGTATGTTTATCATATCTTATAGCTCTATATAAGTAAGTATATACCATGTGTTTCTTTCTGCTTTTGAGATACTTCACTCAGCATGATTGTTTCCAGGTCCTACCATTTGCTTGCAAATTTCATGATTGCCTTGTTTTTAATTGCTGAATAGTATTCCATTGTGTAAAAGTACCATAATTTCTGTATTCATTTCTCAACTGAGGGACATCTGGGTTGTTTCCAGGTTCTGGCTATTACAAATAAAACTGCTACAAGCACAGCTGAGGAAATGTCCTTGTTGTGTACTTGAGCACCTTTTAGATATATGCCTAAGAGTGGTATAGCTGGGTCTTGAGGAATCACTATTACTAATTGTCTAAGAAAGCACCAAATTAATTTCCAGAGTGGTTGTACAAGTTTGCATTCCCACCAGCAATGGAGGAGGGTTCCCCTTTCTCTATAACCTCTCCAGCATGTGTTGTCACTTGAGTTTTTGATCTTAGCCATTCTGATGGGTGTAAGGTGAAATATCAAGGTCGTTTTGATTTGCATCTCCCTGATAGCTAAGGACGTTGAACATTTCTTTAAGTGTTTTTCTGCCATTCTTCAATCCTCTACAGAGAGTTCTCTGTTTACCTCCATACCCCATTTTTAAGTGGATTACTTGATTTGTTGTTTTTAACTTCTTGAGTCCTTTATATGTACTGGATATTAGCCCTCTGTCAGATATAGGGTTGGTGAAAATCCTTTCCTCGTCTATAGGCTGTCGTTTTGTTTTGATGACAGTATCTTTTGCTTTACAGAAGCTTTTCAGTTTCATGAGGTCCCACTTAGTGATTGGTGCTCTTGGAGCCTGGGCTGTTGGTGTTCTGTTCAGGAAGTAGTCTCCTGTGCCCATGAGTTCCAGGGTTTTTCCCGCTATTTCTTCTAACTGATTTAATGTGTCTGGTTTTATATTGAGGTCTTTGATCCACTTGGACTTTAGTTTTGTGCAGGGTGATAAATATGGATCTATTTCCATTTTTCTGCATGTAGACATCAAATTGGACCAGTATCATTCATTGAAGATGCTTTCTTTTGCCGTTGAATGGTTTTGGCTTCTTTATCAAATATCAAGTTTCCATAAGTGTGTGGGTTTATTTCTGGGTCTTCTATTTTGTTCCATTGATCCTCCTTTCTGTTTCTATACCAATATCATGCAGTTTTTATTACTATTGCTCTGTAGTACAGCTTGAGATCAGGGATGGAGATACCTCCAGATGATCTCTTGTTGTACAGGATCGTTTTGGAGATTCTGAGTTTTTTGTTTTCCATATGAAGTTGATAATCTTTCTTTCAAGATCTATAAAGAGTTGTGTTGCTGTTTTGATGGGAATTGCATTGAATCTGTAAAATGCTTTTGGCAGAATGGCCATATTCACAATGTTAATCCTACCAATCCATGAGCATGGTAGATATTTTCATCTTTTGATATCTTCTTCAATTTCTTTCTTCAGAGATTTGAAGTTTTTCTCAAATAGGTCTTTCACTTGCTTGGTTAGAATCACCCCAAGGTACTTTATGTTATTAGTGGCTGTCGTGAAGGGTGTTGTTTCCTTAATTTCTTTCTTGGCTCTTTGTCTTTGGTATACAGGAGGGCTTTTGAGTTTTTTTGAGTTGATTTTGTATCCAGCCACTTTGCTGAAGGTGTTTATCAGTTAAAGGTGTTCTCTGGTTGAATTTTTGGGGTCGTTCATATATATGATCATATTGTCTGCAAATAGTGATACCTTGACTTCTTCCTTTCCAATATGTATCCCTTTGATCTCCTTTAGTTGTCTTATTGCTCTAGCTAGGACTTCAAGTACTATGTTGAAGAGATATGGAGAAGGTGGGCAGCCTTGTTTTATCCCTGATTTAAGTGGGATTGATTTAAGTTTTTCTCTATTGAGTTTGATGTTGGCTACAGGCTTGCTGTATATTACCTTTACTATGTTTAGGTATGTGCCTTGTGTCCCGGATCTCTCTAAGACTTTAAATATGAATGGATGTTGGATTTTGTTGAATGCTTTTTCGGCATCTAGGGGGATGATCATGTTAGAACCTACTTCTTTAGGACTCTGGCATATACTGAAGACCAACTGAAACGCCCAGATTTGTGAACTGAACAACTACTGGATTCTTGAAATTTCTATTGGTAGACAGCCATTGTTGGACTAGCTGGATCACAACTTATAGACTACTTTAATAAATAATGTGTGTGTGTATTCTATCAGTTCTGTTTCTCTAGAGAATCCTAATACATATGGGCATGGTAATATGCTTTTAAGAAATATTTTATTGCTGTGTTCCTCTAGCAGAATAGTAGGCTTTTCTCTATGAATGTAAGTTATCTACACTCAGGTCCTTGGTCACTTTAACAGTGCCAGATACGGGTTCAGTCTTATGGAGTGGGCCATAAATCCCATCAGAAAGTGGTGGATTATTCTTATAAAATTTGTTCAACAGTGTTTTCATACCTGTCTTCTTATACTGAAGAGTTCAGATGATCATTTAATTGAGAAAACTGGAAAAATTAGGAGATATGAGATCTTAAAAGTATCTTACTGATTGTTTTTACAGTGATTCAGTATCTGTCACTATTACAAGCAGACTATGTGAGACATCTAAAAATGGCCACTCCAGTGACAAGATTGCCATGAAATGACAGATACAGAAATCAGATAACATGTTCAGATTTATTCATTCTCTTTGACTATTTTATTCACAGTCTGTTAAAATTCTAAGAAGAGTAGGCTTCCTGTTGATAAGCATTGGTCAGGTTGACTAAAAACAATATTCCTCTGTGTTAGCCAGCTTCTTTCTGTTATCATGACAATGCTTATGAGAATATCAACTTAAATAATAAAATGTTTATTTTATCTTATGGTTTCAGTTCATGCTCACTTGGCTTCATTTATTTTGGTTCATGGTCAAGAAGTGCACCACAGCAGAAGCATGTTGTAATGCAAAGCTGCTCATCTCTTGGTAGCCAGGAAGTAGAAAGATAGAACACGTGCCCGGACGCAAGATACAGTCTAAAGGTTACATCCCTAAAGACCCATTCCATTTAACTAGGCCTTATCACCTAAGTTTCTACTAGTATCTGATAGTTGTCTAATTTATGATTTATAATTTATAATTTCTTGATTAATCCACCAATATCATCAATATTCACTAATCCATCACAATTCTGAGTCCTCACCTCTAAATACTGCTGTGTTGCAGAGGAATGCTACAGCACATGAGCCTGTTGGGGACACTGCAATCAAAGCCCTAACATTTCCCAACTTTGCTTCAAGTCTGTGAAGAACATATGTGTATATATGATCTTCCAATAGAATTCAACTCGTCTATGCTGCTTAAAAGATGTTTTCATGGATATCAAGAGCTCTTTTTAAGAAAAGCAAATGGATTTTTTCATTCCCAATGAATCTTTAATCATAGCACAGTTGTTATTACATCTGTCTGGATGTCCCCAAGGCATTTATATCCTTATTCAACATTTATCAGTCCAAAATTAAGTGCACTGGCTTAGGGCTCTGAAAGTTTGTAAGAGTTAAAAACCTCTGGAGTTGTGTTGTTTCTGAAGGTAGCTTGTAGGAAGTGAAAGGGAGTTGGATAGTGTAGGAGATGGAGCAAGCACTGAGCTGGAAGAACAGATTCTTTCAATTACTTCTGCTACTTACCAAATAAGTAAGACTTGACTGTATCAAAGGGCAGCCATGGTGGGAGGATTGGTGACAGCATCTTTCATTCTCCTGTGTGACAGCTTGCTACATTAAAGTGTGCAATCTAGGAAGGCAATTGAGAGTCAGCTGGCTAGATAGAAGTAACAGGCTTATCACATAAATACAGAGGTATCATCCCATTTGGATGGAGAGAAAATGCTGTCAGAAGCAGGTTATGATGCCAGCCTATCCTCAAGAAGCAGGAGGTACATAGGGGTGAAACACCACATGCTATAGATGATATGGAGCCATGTTAGAAAAAGAGTTATTGTATTTTATTTAGCTAGTTATGTAAGGTTGTTAAGGTGCATTTTATAGTGTTTTGCCATTTTCTGAACATATTACAACATACTACTTCTTTATTACAAGTGTCAATCATGATTCATAGTCAGAGAACCTAATGATGGCTAGAAATACATCTTTTGGTGGATACTATAGGTTTGCTCTTGTAGCCTCACTCTGACCTCTTTTCTCTATTATACTGTTTTCTGCATTGTTAGAAAAGGCACACACAGTTTGTGCTATTTGCCTATGATCCCATGTCTAGAGTATCTGGTCCCTTAATTGGTTGGTGGCACATAGTCTCTGATATTAGTGCTCACTCAACTGGAAATGACTCTTAGAGAGGGAGTTTGCAAATGAAAGCTTGAGACTGGGGAAAATAGGAGGTTTCAGTAAAGGTGGGGTGTGAATCAAATTCTGAGAGAAAAATATTCAAATTGCCATTTTTATCCTGCCACCATTCCAAAAGCTACTCCAAGACTTTGTTTCAAATCACTTTCCTACCTTAATACTGATGTCCTTGACATTTGAAATGCTCTCCTCTCAATACCTGACTACATTTAAAATGCAGCACCAGGCCTGCCAACCAGATGTTCTGGCATCAGTGTCTTTGGTACACCACTGTCTTGCATCCTTAATATGCCAATTCATGTTTGTATTTCTGTTCTGGCTTGTGTGTTTGTATGTCTTCTAGCAGCCCAACAACAGTATTGCTGCATTCTCCTGACCTTAGTGAAGCTGGCTGGTGCCTCAGGCAAACAACGCTCCAACCTGGAGATGGAAAGAAGGTTTGCACTATTTCACCATAATATATATGGAACCAAAATGTCAATGGAACTAGCTATAATACTCATTTAAAGGACAGAAACAGATACAGAAGAGGGCTGGGGGATGGTTCAATTTGCTAAGTACAGAAACATAGGTACTTGAATTCAAAGCCCAGCACCTACATGGGAATCCAGCTGTGCATTTGTGATTCCAGGGCTGCTGAGGCAGTGACAGCAGAATCCCTGTGGCTTGCTGAGCAGCCAGCCCAACTTAATTGCTGAGCCCTTGGTCCCACTGAGTTACCTTGTCTCATCAAGCAACATGTATAGCTCCTGAAGAACAGCATCCAAGGTTAATACATCTGACCTCTATATGTATGCAAACTCATGTACACTCACGCGCGCGCGCGCACACACACACACTCACTCACACACACACACACACACAAACACACACACATGAAAAAGAGAGAAAGTTTTAAATACAGGTCCTGAGCTATTAGTGTCAAAAGAACTGACATGAACATGAAAATAATTCCCTTGGGCCATCTGTTTATTTAGACAGATTTCTAACTTGTCTCTGAATTTTTCCAATCTAATTTTCCAGATGCAAATCAGTCATATCTTCCTGTGCCAACACGACAAACAATTATCACCAGTTTTGTCTGGGACTAGCTAGCAACTAGCTAGCTCCATGGATACTGTCACATTGACCCATCATCTTGATGGGTCACTTATAATGTGAGCTGATATAAGCCTGCACTTTACATGAAGGACATCTGCCTCATAACATCAAAAACAAAACAAAACAAAACAAAACAAAACAAAAACAACCAGAAGGAGAATCCAGATGCCAGTCATGCGTATTGTTCCTTGGGAGCTATGAGGTCTCTCACTGGCCTGAAACTAGGTACACAGGCCAGCACCAGGAATTCTCCTGTCTCCATCTCTCTAGAACTGGAACTATGTGTTCATGCCAAAATGCCCAGCAGTTTTTATGTAGGCATTGGGGATTGAACTCAGATATTTGTGTTTGTACAGGACTTGAGCAGCAAACATTTTACCAAATGAGTTCTCTCCTTAGCTCAGAAAAGTATTTTCATTGTTTTATTAATTACCATTATAGAATCCAGTTATCACTAACTGATTTTCAACTCTAAATAAAAGTATAAATGTTCTTTTTCATCCTCTTTTCTAGTGTACTTTTTTTTCTTGGCTAAGAATATAATCTTTTACTGTGTTTTTATGTGTGTGCTTTTCTTTTTATGCATATGTGAGGTGTGTGTATGTGTGAGGTTGGTATGCACATGTGCCTGTGCTTGCATATGAATGTGTGTCCATCTATGGGTGGAGGCCAGAATTAAGTGCCATGTTTCTTCCTTAATTGCTCTCCATCTTATTGTTTTTGCATGGTTTTTTTGTGTGTGGTTTATGTGCATGCATATTTGCAGGTGTAGAGGCACATGCATATGTGTACAAGTTGTGTGTATATGTCACTTGTCCATGTGAAGACAGTGATTGACTGGGATGACTTCCTCAGTCAATCTCTAGTTTTTGAGACATGGTCTTTCACTGAACCTGAAACTCATTGGTTTGAGGATTCTGGCTGACCAGTAAATGGCAGGGATGTTCTTGTCTGTCTAACCAGTGCTAGAGTTGCATATTTGTCTTCATGTGCCCTACGTCATGTACATGCTGGGGAATCTGAACTCAGGTTCTCATGCTTGCATTACAGGTCCTTTAGTGACTGAGTGATCTCCTTAGTGCTCTCCACCACGTACTTTTTTTGTATGGCTATATGCATATCTTTCTTCATTGCAAGAACTTACAGTTTTTAATGTAATGATTCTATGAAGGAGAAAAGTACTTGGTAGTTGATTCAGACTCTGTAGTTGAGTGCCAAAATAGAAATGGGTACATATCTTCCTCAATCTTCTGCAACGATCCTCATCAGTTTGCTCCTTATCTTCCTTCTTTATATTAAATTATGAATGCCAAACACCTGTAGTGAACATGCTTTCTGGTATCCATTTCAACAGCAGCATATGAAATGTCCCAGAGGCAGCTTGGAAGTATGAATGACTGAATATGATGTTTTGTGTATGACTAAATAGTTAGCTGTGACTCTTGGACAAATACATGATGTTGTTTGACATTGCACAGGTGTTCATATGATTTACCTGCTAAGTGGTATAATTTTTTATCAGGAAAGTATCTCAGTATGTTTCCTAAGTTTATACTGGAAAAATAATATTAGTTGAAGAACCTGACAATATTTGAGCAAACTTCCTGATGGCTGGAGTCTGGAACCCAAACCTATCACTTTCAAGTTCACTACTGATAGCATTTCTGAGCATTGAAAATGCTAGAAAAAAGGGGGAGACAAAAAGCAATGTGAATATTTAAGTAGCTCTCCCTTTAATCCACAATAGCTCTTGCTCCCATTTTTTTTTAATGAAGTGCCATCAAAGACACATTCATCTCTCCTCCCCTGGAAGGCCTGTACATCATCAGATTTCCTTCCATATTTTAATCATAGTGAGGAAACTCAATCTGCTGGGTCTGTTTCCTGCAGATAAATGACAGACAGATAGAAATGGCTGACCTTTTCATAAAGAAATCAGAAGCTTGTGCCAAGATCTGCAATTAGCAGGAATTGCAGATGCTATAGACACTTTGGTAGGTCACAAGAAAAGGAAATTTAGAAATATAACTAGGCTAAGGAGAGAACTATGTTGAAATTGGCTTTTGAAAAATGAATGAAGGTAAAGAAACTGTGGGTAGCTACTCTATGGTTTTGGAATACTTAGGAAAATAAGTATGATCCCCCCAAGGAACAGCTTGATGTGTTCAATTATCAGAAAATATCACATTCATAGCCACAATGTGTGTGATGCTTAGTGTTTGCTCCTTTCATATTTGGGTATTGTGAAGGTGTGCACTCACATCTCTCTCTCTCTCTCTCTCTCTCTCTCTCTCTCTCTCTCTCTCTCTCTCTCTCTCTCTCTCTCTCTCTCTGTGTGTGTGTGTGTGTATGTGTGTGTGTGTGTGTGTGTTCATGTTTTTGGAGACCTTGAGTGTCATGTCTTAGGTAGCATTTACTTTGTTTTTTTTGAGGCAAGTTCTCTCAGTGGCCTGGGCTATGTTGATTAGGTGAAACTGGCTGGTTAGTGAGTCACAGAGATCAGACTGCCTTCACTTCTTCAGTGCTTGGTTTAAAAGTATGGACCATAACACCTGACTTTTTTTTTTTTTAACATGGGTTCTGGTGATCAAATTTAGGTCCTGATGCCAGCTCTTCACCAATTGAGCCAATTCCCTTGCCTATCAGAGTAAACTGTCAAATTTGGGGGTTTACTTATCTTCTGTGGCTATTCACGGTCATGTACATAAATTTTTAGAACCTGAGGAAATCTCAGAGCTGATCCAGAAGGCAATCATTGTTTTAATCACATTTTAAATATGAATAGTAAGAGGATATCACTCCATGGTAGAACATTATCTTATAGTGCAAAATGTCTCAGAATCAACTTCCAGTACTTCCAAAACATAACAAAATGTTTAACATGGGCTGACTACCTGGCTCTGCGGGCATTTGTGAAGTATAGTGACCTGAGTCCAAAATCTGGGACCCACATGGTAGGAAGCAAAAACCAGTTCCTACAATTTGTCCTCTGACCATACACACCGTAGCATGCTTAAGTGCACACAATAAGTAAATGTCAGCTTACAGGCCATCAATCTATTAGAGTGACATTTTTATGGGTCAAAACAACCCCCCCCCATCAGCGGTTGCATATGCAGTTCAATCTAAATGTTTAGTGGTTACAGCAGGAATGGTACATACGTTATGATTGTCACTTCTTAAAGATATTCATTACTTAAAATATTTGCCTTAATTGATTCATAATATGGATATTTTGATGAGTTAACTGAAAACACAGAAGATTCCTGAATTAGTTCATGTTCAGTTGCTACAGCAAAATTTCAGAGACGGGGTGATTTATAAAGAAAAGTGGCTTTGGAGGCTTGAGAAATGGCTCAGTGCTAAAACTGTTGGCTAATTTTCCAGAGGACCAGGTTCAATTCTCAGCACCCATATAGCAACTTACAACAAGCCACAGTTCCACAGGATCCAGTGCCTTTTCCCAGATTTTGTACTTACTGGACACATAAGTGGTATACAAATACACATAGGCAAAATATAGCACACACATGAGTATAAGTATAAAGAAAAGTGGCTTAAAGTAACTTTCAGTTTTAGAATCTTCAAGTGTATGAAACTTTCACAAAAACAAGCAAATGTTTGTCTTTGAAATGACTCTATAACAGTAGTTCTCAACCTTCCTAATGCTGTGACCCTTTAATACAGTTCCTCATGTGGCAGTCTCCAATCATAAAATTATTGTGTTGCTAATTCGCAACTGTAATTTTGCTACTATTGTGAATCATAATGTAAATACATGATATGCAGGATATCTGATATGTGACCTTCAAAGGGTTAAAGATCCACAGGTTGAGAACGATTGATGAAGATCCTTTCAAACTGGTAATCAATGTTGACTCTCACAGCTTTTCTTCAGTGTCTGTTAAAAACTCCACTGGCTGTACTCAAAGATGACTTATGGTATTATCATGGGAACACATGGGAGGGGTATCAATACCATAGTGTTTCAGAAGCCAGAGACATTCAGGGATCAGGCTAACTCTTTTCATAACAACAATTTATTATTTAGAAAAGGAATAAAAGCTTAATGTTGTGGTCTAGTCCAGTCATTCTAGCTACTGAGAAAGGTGAGGCAGGAGGATGGAAAATTCAAGGCCATCCTGGATACAAGATGAGTTCAAGACCATCCTGGGATTCACAATGAGATCTTGCCTTATGATATGATGAATGTTTGGCTAACATTTGTAAGACCTTAACACCAGTGCTATGGAGATAGGGAAGATAAAGGACTAACAAAGATAGTTGAGGGTCTCTAAGTGGTAGAAAACTCTCAGCATGGTCAAGTCCCTGAGTTCCATCTCCTACTTCCCTGATTCTCAAATAGTTAGGATAGCAGAAGTTTGCCTGACATGGTAGTGCACACTGAAGAGGCTGAGAAGAAAGATTGTGACTTGAATTGTAGTTTGCAGTACACAGGAAGACTCTAACAGTAAGAAGCAAAAAGAGTGCTGTAATGTAGTTTAGTGGTAGAATACTTACCTAGTATGTATAAGACCTAGGGTTTAATCCCAGTATTGAAGGGTAGAAGGGAGAGAGAGAGAGAGAGAGAGAGAGAGAGAGAGAGAGAGAGAGAGAGAGAGGCAGGCAAGATGGGAAGGAAGAGGAGAATGAAGAATGAAGAAGATGGAGGAGAGCTCACTATGTGAAAAATACAGCGATTTAAAAACCATTCTAAAAATTTTCTGAGAAAATACAGGAATATATGTAGTAACTGAGAATTTATCAATAGAAGAAATAAATAATTGTTTATCACCAATTTTTGTTCTTAAATATTTTGAACTTACCATATAAGGTGTTAGATATCACTGACATTTTCAAACAAAATATATGTTAATGATTCCCATTACCCCTGTCCCACTCCTTGCTGTCCCTTATCCCTATTGTAATCCCCCATTCTTCTTTCATGCACATGTATCCTTTGGGCCCCTCCCTATGCTTCCTCATCACAACTTATTACAATCTCTGAGTCTCTTTTAGAGTTTTAAAGAATCTATCCACACTTATATGTGTAGTTTTTAGGATTTGTCCACATGGTTATATGTATACATGTATACATTATAGGCAAGGATCCACCTATGAGGGAGAAGAGGTATTTTTGTCTGTGTTTGGGTCACTTTGTTTGATATATTTTCCATAGCCATCAATTCTGTTGATATTTTCATTTTTCATTATAACCAAGTAAAATTTCACTGTATCTATTTACCTTGTTTTTGTTATCCAGTTATGTGTTGATGGGGATTTAGACTGATTCAGTTTTCTTGCTGAGACTACTTTTCTGGAGTCAGTAAAAATGGTGATGTTTTCAAAATGGGGGCGGTCAGATCTCATGGAGCTGAAGTTACAAGCAGTTGCGAGCACCCTGACATGGGGGCTGGAACCTGAATTTGGGTCTTCTAATAACCATCAATCGAGCTCTTCTGTACTCAGAGGATTCAAAAACTTCTCTGTATTGCTTACTTCCTTTGATTTCCCTCTGTTATGTTGTGGTTCCCAAGTTGGAAAAGCAGGTAGCTGAGAAATCAGAAAGCAAATCTGGGTCTTCTTTGACTTGTCCTTGAAGCAAAATTACTGTGTGTTCTTTCTCAGGACCTCTTCTTCCCAGAGCCTCACTTTCATTTTGTGAAGGGCAAGTTATACCCAAGATTATGGAAACAATTCACTCCTTTTTCTGTGTCGTTCAGAGTCAAAAGGGAGGGAATTCTCTTAAGTCTTCAGGTTTGTGTAGACCTGTGAACACAGATAGACTCAGCTGTCTAGAAGGAAGCACCTGTTTTCATTGCTCTGAGATAATAGAAATATAATACTCTGCCAAAGGAAGTACGTTGGCTCCATTTCCTATATGTTTCAATTAGACTTTGTATTTACTTCACAAAATAAAAATTAAATATTGATCCTGCAGTATGAGTTTCATGGGAGTGTGGGTCCTATGTCTAGTAAAGGTTACACATAAATTAAGGGAGATGAAAGTTGAAATCTTTCACCAAAGCAGGATCAAAGCTTAGACAGCCAGAGGTTTAGTTGTTGAAAAGAAATCCTGAGCACTGAGTTGTACTCCCACAGAACAACTTCATTAGAATCAATAACTTTGCTCATCACTAACAATAAAGTGGCATTTTATTCAAGTAAACTAAAGCTTCCATGTTTTCCACAGTAGTTTTTCATGTTTATCTCTAAGTTTCCTCTATTTGGCTACAATATCGGATAACTTTCTGAAACTATGCCTTACATCTTACGCATTTAAAAAGACTACTTTACCAGTAAACTTTGTTCATTATTTAACCCAGTGTTTGGGTAGTGAGCTGCAGAAGGTGTGGCATGCAGTGAGTGTGTGTGAGATTATTGCTGAGGCTTTATAAGTATTAGCATAAATTTCTGCTTTAATGAAGATACTGGTGGTTTTCATTATCTGGATTCCCACCAGAAAGGCATCCTGGTAGAGGAACAGTAGTAATGAACTCTTAAGGACTCTTTTCTAAAAACATTTTATTTTTATATTAATAACATTTTGTTCATTTTGTGTCCCAGCTGTAGCCCCTTCCCTCATTCCCTCCTAATCCCATCTCCCTCCATGTCCCTCTCTAAGTCCACTGATAGGAAATGTCCTCCTTCCCTTACATCTGATCCTAGCCTATCAGGTCTCATAAGGAGTGGCTGCATTGTCTTCCTCTGTTTCCTGGTAAGGCTGCTCCCCCATCAGGGGGGAGGTGATCAAAAAACTAGCCCCTGAGTTCATGTCAGAGACAGTCCCTGCTTCCTTATTATGAAACCCACTTGGAGACGGAGCTGCCAAGAGCTACATCTGTGCTGGGGTTCTAGGTTATCTCCATGCATGGTCTTTGTTTGTAGTATCAGCCTCAGAAAATCCTGGGACCAGATTTCTTGGTTCTGTTGCTATCCTTGTGAAGCTGCTTTTCCCTCCAGGTCTTTCTATCTCCCCTTCTTTCATAAGATTCCCTGGATTCTGCCCAAAGTTAAGCTATGTGCCTCAGTATCTGCTTTGATACTGTGCTGGGTAGTGTCTTTCAGTGGCTCTCTGTGGTAGGCTCCTGACCTGTTCCCTGTTTTCTTCCCCTTTCATTGTCCATTCCATTTTCCTTTTTGACTGAGGATTGAAAATCTTACCGAGGATCCTCCTTCTTGCTTAGCTTCTTTAGGTGTACAGATTTTCCTTATGATTATGCTTTATTATATGTCTAATATATACTTATAAGTGAATATATACTATATGTGTCTTTCTGTTTCTGGGATACCTCACTCAGGGTCATCTTTTCTAGTTCCCACCATTCGTCTGCAGAGTTCATGATTTCCTTGTTTTTAATATTCCATTGTGTAATTGTACCAAAATTTCAGTATTCATTCCTCCGTTGATGGACATCTGGGTTGTTTCCAGGCTCTGACTATTAGGAATAAAGCTGCTACAAACATGGTTGAGCAACTCATCGGCACAGGAGACAACTTCCTGAACAGAACACCAACAGCATAGGCTCTAAGAGCAGCAGTCAATAAATGGGACTTCATGAAACTGAAAAGCTTCTGTAAAACAAAGGACACTGTCCTCAAACCCAAACGACAGCCCACAGACAGGGAAAGGATTTTCACCAACCCCATATCTAACATAATGCTAATATCCAGTATATATAAAGAACTCAAGAAGTTGAACACCAACAAATCAAGTAATCCAATTAAAAAATGCGGTACAGAGCTAAACAGAGAATTCTCAATAGAGGAATATTGAATGACAGAGAAACACTTAAAGAAATGCTCAACATCCTTAGTCATCAGGGAAATGCAAATCAAAAAGACCCTGAGATTTCACATTACACTCATCAGAATGGTTAAGATCAAAAACTCAAATGACAACACATGCTGGAGAGGTTGTGGAGAAAGGGGAACCCTCCTCCATTGCTGGTGGGAATGTGAACTTGTACAACCACTTTGGAAATAAATATGGTGCTTTCTCAGACAGTTAGAAATAGTGCTACCTCAAGATCCAGTTATACCACTTCTAGGCATATAACCAAAAGACACTCAAGTATACAACAAGGACATCTTGAGGACTCTTGTTATTTCCAGTGATGTGTCAGACATTCCATGAAAGAAGGTACTTGAGGAGAAACTGACAATACTTACCAGTCACAGCTACAACTGGTTATGAGTCATGGAAAAATAAGTCCCTCTTCAGTCTTGGGAGCTGGCTTAGTTAATAAAGTGCTTACTATGTGAGCACAAGAACCAGCATTTGATCCCAAACTGCCACGTAAGAAGACAGAAGTAGTAGCATATTCTTCTCATCCTGCTCCTTGGCGGTAGTGTGAAGGGCACAGAAAGAAGAGGATCCTAAAGGCTTCCTGGCAAGCCAGTTTAACTTATTTGTCACACTCTACTCCAATGAGAAGGTAAGTTTCAAAAAACAAAGTTAATGGCACCTGGAGAATGCCATCTGAAGTTGAATACCCCTGACATGAGAAATAAGTTAATAGGTAGCTAGCTAACTAACTAACTAATAACTAACTAACTAACTAATAACTAACTGATTTATAACTACAGTAATTCACCAATCTGTTAAACCAGGCAAAACAGGCACAGTAGCAAATTTTTGTGTCACTATGACCAAAGCATATGACAGAAGCAACTTAAGGAAGAAAATATTTACTTTAGTTTATTATTTTGGAGGGCTCATACCATGGTTGCTTGGCCACCTGAGCATGGACAAAACATTATGGCTTCAGACACATGTAGCTGTTAATTTCCTGATAGACCAGGAAATAGAAAGCAAGACAAGAAGTCACCAGAGATAATGTAGGCCCAAGACATGGTTTTGCTGACCTAGTTCCTCCAACTTGGTCCCACCTAGTTAATTTCTAGAACTTCCTAAAATGTCACTGTCAGCTGGAGACAACTTCAGATCATTAGTCTATGTGAGACATTGATTAGTCAAATTATAGCAATAAGGTAACATAGCTGTAACATATATGTAACTAGATCAAATAAGAAGGCCTCATTTTTTTCAGGTTAATTTGCCATTCCAGAGTTACCAAGTCATGACAGCTGAAAACCATTCATCATATACAATTTTGTGGTTAGAATGTGAAATATCCCCCATAGGCTATGTGTTTGAAAATTTGGATCCCAGATGGTGGTGCTGTATGCATAGGTTGAGGAAACCTTAGGAGGTGGAGCCTCCTTGGAGGTCACTAGGTACAGAGCAGACCTTGAGGCATTAGACCCAGCTGTACATCCTCTTCACTCTCTGCCTCATATTGCTTGATGTCATAGGATCCATGTTCCTGTAACCATGCCTTTCCTGCCTGAAGCCATATCGTTTCTGCCTTTATGGAATGATCCTCTAGAACTGTAAGACAGAATAAACTATTTTTCTTTTAGGTTTCCTTTGTCTACTGCCAGGCAATTGTATGAGGGGCATCAAGAGAAGAGAATCCTGGGTACTTGCAACAGGACAGGAAACCAATGTACATATCATGTCACTATTTTAGGACAAGTAGTATTCATCTCTAAGTAGTAAGTCAAGAGAAAATTTCCTCTTTCTAGGGTGCTTTCAGCTCTTGATGAAATAACACAGATAAAGAGTTCCCAGCCCCCATCATTGGCCACAGACACAACACAGACCCATGTCAGCAGGAGGGGTAATCAACAGAGCTTTCCCAGTCTCTTCCACAACAGCCAGGCAAAAGGAATATACTCTCAGGGAATTGATGAGAACATACCATAGCTGTTGTACCAGCATGAATTCATTTTAAAGATTTGGTTTTATTGTGTTTAATTATATGTATATATGTTTGTGTGTAGGTAGATATACATAGGGGCAGTGCCGGTGGAGTCCAGAAAAGGGCATGGAGTTAGAGGACAGGAGCTTCCTGATTTGGTTGCTGTGAACTGATCTCAGATTCTCTGCAAAAGCAGCAAGTGCTCTTAACAACTAAGCTATCCCTTTAGCCCTACAAGATAGAGATATCCACTTGGTTATCCTTAAAAGAAGTTGTATGCATCTTCAGAAATAAAGACAAATTTACTTTTAGTCACACTGTGGCAATGACACCTTACATTAAGGATGTGTTGAGTGACTTTCCATCAAAAACACAATGCTATTACTAGTTGTCTGAGGAAGTACCAGATTGATTTCCAGAGTGATTGTACAAGTTTACATTTCCACCAGCAGTGGAGGAGGGTTCCCTTTCTCCACAACCTCTCTAGCATGTGTTGTCACTTGAGTTTTTGATTTTGGCCATTCTGGTGGGCGTAAGGTGAAATCTCAGTGTCTTTTTGATTTGCATTTCCCTGATGGCTAATGACACTGAGCATTCCTTTAAGTGTTTCTCTGTCATTCGATATTCCTCTATCGAGAGTCCTCTGTTTAAATCTACTCCCCATTTTTTAATTGGATTACTTGATTTGTTGCTTTTCAACTTTTATAGTTCTTTGTATATACTGGATATTAGCCGTCTGTCAGATATAGGGTTGGTGAAGATTCTTTCCCAATCTGTAGGTAGTCGTTTTGTTTTGATGACAGTGTCTTTCCCTTTACAAAAGCTTTTCAGTTTCATGAGATCCCACTTATTGATTGTTGCTCTTAGAGCCTGCGCTGTTGGTGTTCTGTTCAGGAAGTTGTCTCCTGTACCAATGAGTTCAAGGCTCTTCCCCACTTTTTCTTCTAACTGATTTAATGTGTCTAGTTTTATGTTGAGGTCGTTGATGCACTTGGACTTTAGTTTTGTGCAGGGTGATAAGTATGGATCTATTTGCATTTTTCTACATGTAGATGTCCAGTTAGACCAGCACCATTTTTTAAAGATTCTATCTTTTTTCCATTGTATGGTTTTGGCATCTTTGTCAAAAATCAGTTGTCCATAAGTGTGTGGATTTCTTTCTGGGTCTTCTATTCGGTTCCATTGATTCACCATTCTGTTTCTATGCCAGTACCATGCAGTTTTTATTACTGTTGCTCTATAGTACAGCTTAAGATCAGGGATGGAGATACCTCCAGAAGATCTTTTATTGTAGAGGATTGTTTTAGCAATTCTTGGTTTCTTGTTATTCCATACAAAGTTAAGAATTTTTCTTTCAAGGTCTGTAAATAATTGTGTTGGTAATTTGATGGGAATTGCATTGAACCTTTAGATTGCTTTTGGCAAGATGGCCAT
This sequence comes from Pachyuromys duprasi, assembly GCA_028658305.1. Lineage (NCBI taxonomy): Eukaryota > Metazoa > Chordata > Mammalia > Rodentia > Muridae > Pachyuromys > Pachyuromys duprasi. Next base: position 2,485,100 of record CM053742.1, read on the forward strand.
TTTTACTACGTTAATCCTGCCAAGCCATGAGCATGGAGATCTTTCCATCTTCTGATATCTTCTTCTAATTCTTTCTTCAGAGACTTGAAATGTTTTTCATACAAGTCTTTGACTTGCTTGGTTAGGGTCACACCAAGGTACTTTTTGTCTTTTGTGGCAATTGTGAAGGGTGTTGTTTCCCTAATTTCTTTCTCAGCCCTTTTGTCTTTTGTATAAAGGAAGGCTACTGATTTTTTTTGAGTTAATTTTGTATCCAGCCACGTTGCTGAAGTTGTTTATCAGCTGTAGCAGTTCCCTGGTAGAATTTTTGGGGTCACTCGGGCATACTATCATATCGTCTGCAAATAGTGAGACTTTGACCTCTTCCTTTCCGATTTGTATTCCCTTGGTCTCCTTCAATTGTCTTTTTGCACTAGCAAGGACTTCCAGAACTATGTTGAAGAGATATGGAGATAGTGGGCAGCCTTGCCTTGTCCCTGATTTCAGTGGGATTGCTTTAAGTTTCTCTCCCTTTAGTTTGATGTTGGCTATAGACTTACTGTATATTGCCTTTATTATGTTTAGGTATGTACCTTACCACTCCTAGGCATATATCCAAAAGAGGCTCAAGTACACAATAAGGACATTTGCTCAACCATGTTTGTAACAGCTTTATTTGTAATAGCCAGAAGCTCGATACAAACCAGGTGCCCCTCAACTGAGGAATGGATACAGAAATTGTGTACATCTACACAGTGGAATATTACTCAGCAATAAAAAACAAGGATATCATGAAATTTGCAGGTAAATGGTGGAAACTGGAAAGGATCATCCTGAGTGAGCTATCCCAAAAGCAGAAAGACACACATGGTATATACTCACTCATATAGACATATAAAATAGGATGAACCTACTAAAATCTGTACACCTAAAGAAACTAATCAAGACGGAGGACTCTGGCTAAAATGCTCAATCTCCCGCCAGAAAGGCAAAGCAGATTGACATCCGAAGAAGAAAACAGGAAACAAGCTAGAAGCCTGTCACAGAGGGCTCCTGAAAGGCTCTGCCCTGCAGAATATCAAAGCAGATGCTGAGACTTACGGCCAACTGTTGGGCAGAGTACATGGAATCTTGTGTGGGAAATAGTAAGATAGGGAGAAGACAGGACCTCCACAAAGAGAGCAACAGAACCCAAAAATCTGAGCACAGGGGTCTTTCCTGAGACTGATACTCTAACCAAGTACCATGCGTGGAGAAAACCTAGAACCCCTGCACAGATGTAGCCCATGGCAGTTCAGTGTCCAAGTGAGTTCCATAGTAATGGGAACAGGGACTGCCTCTGACATGAACTGATTGGCCTGATCTTTGATCACCTCACCCTGAAGGGGTAGCAGCCTTACCAGGCCACAGAGGAAGCAATGCAACCACTCCTGATGAGACCTGATAGACTATGAACAAAAGGAAAGAAAGGAAGACCTCCCCTATCAGTGACTTGGGGAGGGGCATATATGGAGAAGGGGGAGGGATGGTAGGATTGGGAGGGGAGGAGGGAGGGGTTTATGGGAGATACAAAGTGCATAAAGTGTAATTAATAAAAAATTTTTTAAAAGCAAAAAAGGAAAAAAAATACAAAAGCAGTACTTACAGAGCTTAGCACACTTGTGGCTTTTCTGATCTTTTTCTAAGGAAAATGCACATTCCTCAATATCATGCTGAGACACTGGAGGGATGGTTCTTAAAGTCTGCACCCTCTGTGACACCCCACTGGTGTTGAACCTAACTGTGATAACTTATGTAAGTAGAAAAGAAACAAAAAGACAAAGTGAAGGATGAATTTGCTAAATATAGTAAAGCATGAGGGAATGCTTCACCAAACAGATAGCAAAGTTCTCCCTGCTTTTCCATAACCTATCTCCCTGGTGTTTTCATCAATATATTTGAAAAGTGTACTGTTTTATGATTTCCTTTGTTACTATAAAAACATCATGAGAATGTTTCCTTGTTGGAAGAGGATGCTAGGGTAACTTGAATCTGTGTTCATGAGACATTATCACTCATAATCGCTTTAGAATAAATTATCTCTTATCCCCTTTTAGATGAGAACTTTGTTTTTCCCATGAACACATCCTATCCTTTGAAATACTCTACTATCAGCAAATCAGGGCTGTGCCAACACTGCAAGTCAGGAATTAGTCTGTTTATGCTTCTACTCAACAGTTTTTCTAGCAATACAAGAGAAACCTGGATAAACGTCTCTCCATGATCCCCCACAGAGCAGATGACCTCTTCAAGCTTGTGCAATTAATTATATACCCACAAGAGTGTCTGGGAAGAATACATGAAGAAGGGATAATTATGAAGTCACTCTTTGGAAACAAACTACACTGTCTGGAAGAATTTTAAAAGAATGGCCATAAGATGGTGGTTACCAGTAACAAGTTTACCATCTACCTAGTAGAGAAAAAAAGTTTTTTTTCATTTTTAGCCATTCTCTATCATAGCTTAATGTCAAACCTTTTCTTTTGCATGAACATTAGCTTTGTTTAGGAGTTCAGCCCTGCCTACTTGGTAAGCAGAATTCAGATATGCTTCCTGTAGGGGACAAGAGGATCTAAGGAAAGGGGTAAATAGGAATGAATATATTATGCATCTGTATGAAAATGCATAATGAAATTCAGTACTAAATGCAATTAATATATGCTAATAGATGTTTAAATATGCTTTCTTCTAAAAATGGAAAATAACAAAAATGAAACATTCTTGCGTATGGAACAAGACTCACTGGTACCATTAGTGTCCAAAGAGGATTTATGATACTTCAAGTTGATTTAATAATATTCAGAGATTAGCATTGATGTCCTCCAATCCAAAACAAAAAAATAATTAATATTCCAGACATGATAATCCTAGAAATAGAAACAGTGATTTCGTTGTTTAATTGCTACCAGAATTGATGATTCAGTACTTCAGGCATTCCTTTATGGTAACAGGATGGCTGCTGACAGTCCATGTGTAATATTTTCAGGTGTAAATGTCAAGACTGAGGAGGGAACAATGGGACTTTCTTCCAGATTTCTCTATTTTCTGTCAAGGGAAAATACTGTGTGTGTGTGTGTGTTTAGATTTATCTGCTTTTATTGACACACTCCACAATTTTGTCTCAAGTCCCACTAGATGTAGTTGCAACATTTACATATCTTTTCTCTTGATTTTTCTTTAAGTGCCTGTATTACATTTCCTCATTAACTTTAAAAAAATCATCTTTGGTGGTTGGAATAATAGTCCTGTATATGTTCAAATGGTAATCTGTGGAGTCTGTGAGTATGTTACCTTGTTTTGCAGGTGGGATTATTCTAAGGATGTTTTTTTTTCCAAAATTAGCATGCATTAATTGTACAGACTAGAGTATATGATGGTGGCATTTTCTAAAGTATATATCAGGTATTCATATGGATATCCCCCTATTTATGCATGTATACGTGTGTGGTATATATGTGTATCACATGAGCATGTATGTGCGCACATCAGAGAAGAATATTGGTGACCTGCTCTATCAGGTTGTGCCTCATTCCTTTCAAAAAGTGTTAATTGAACTGGAGCTAGGCTGGCATCCAGGATGCCCCAGTGATCCCTTCTGTTTCTGCTTGGGTTACAGGCTCGTGTATAGCCATTGCTGGCTTTTTATATAGGTACAGGGGATTTGAACTCAGGTCCTCATACTTTGACAGCAAGTCATTTTATCTATCAAAATCCATGGCGCTGTCACCTATGACTGTCTCTTCCCCCACCCCCATGGTTCTCTTCCTCCTCTCTTCAGTCCTTCTTGTAATTTCATGTCTTTTTCTTTCTGTATTCCACAAATGAAAGAAACATATATGTGCTTATCTGAGTATACCATTTGCCCTTCGACATGATATTCTCTAGCTCCAGCTATTTTCCTGGAAATTATAGAATTTAGTTCTTTGTGCTTGGAAGAAACTCTACTGTATGTGTCTATTTGTCTACTGTTGGGTGCCAGGGTGTGTTCATATCTTGGCTATTACTATGAGCATCTATAAATACAGGTATGCAGGTGGTATGCTGACTTAAAGTCTTCAAGGCCCACACAGAAGAGTGGTACTGCTTCATCAAATGGGAGTTCTTATTTTAATTTTTTTGAGGAACATCCATACTGATTTCCACAGTGTAATCAGAAGCTCTTGAGACACAAAAATTGCTTTGAATCACATGGGTAGACACTGTGCTTTCAGAGTTTGGTTTTTTATTATTTGTTGGGTGTGTGCACATGTACCCATTTGAGTGCATTTGTATATGAAGTATGAGTAAATGTGGAGGCTAGAAGACAAACTTACATGTTGTGCCTCATAAGCTGTCAATCCCCCTGCCTCTGATATAGCATCTTTTGAAACCTGGACTGGCTAGCCTAAACTCATGATACAGTAGGAGATAGTCTTGAACTTCTTATTCTCCTGGCTCTACCTCATGAGTACATTGATTACTGATGTGTGACACCATGTCCAGTTTAAATAATGATGGATGTATAGCAAGGCTTTGTGCATACTGGATAGGCACTCTACTAGCTGAACCCTATTTCTAGCCTCCACCTTATTTGGAGACAAGGTTTCTGACTGTCCAGGAACTTGTTGTGTATACTAGTTTGGCTGGCCAGAGAGCCAAAGAATTGACTTGTCTCTGCCTCTGCAGTGCTGATTACAAGTAAACACAGTTGCTGTGAGCTCGTATGTGCAGCAACCTTGTCATGACTGAAAAACAACGTGATTCATTAATCTTTACTGGCCTCTGTTTCTTAGAATCTTTCTGCTCACAAGAAAGAGGACCTGGGATAAGATGATCTAGTCTCACTTAGAAAGACAAGTGGGATGGACATTAGAAGTAGGAGAAAACAAAAAACAGGACAGGAGCCTACTGCAGAGGGCCTCTGAAAGACTCTACCTAGCAGCTTATCAAAGCAGATGCTGAGACTCATAACTGAACCATTGGTAGAGTGCAGGTAATCATTTGATAAAAGGGGCAGTTAGTATGATCTGGAGAGGATAGGAGCTCCACAAGGACAAAATATAGCAGGATATGGGGGTCTTCTATGAGACTGTTGCTCCAACTAAGGACCATGTAGGGATATAACCTAGAACCGTTGCTCAGATGTAGCCCATGGTAGCAAAGTAAACCAAGTGGGTACCCTAGTAATGGGAACAGGAACCATTTCTAACATGAACTCAATGACTGGCTCCTCTATCTGCACCCTACCCCAAGGGAGGAATAGCCTTGCCAGGCCGCAGAGGAGGACATTGCAGCCAGTCCTGAAGATACCTGATAAGCTAGGGTCAGATGGAAGGGGAGGAGGACCTCCCTTAGCAGTGGACTTGGAAAGAGACAGGGAGGAGATGAGGAAGGGAGGGTGGGATTGGGAGGGAATTGCCGGAGCCCGCCAGCAGAGCAGAACGGGGTTCTGAGTCGGGAGTGAGGATTGAAATTAATAATGTACACTACACATATTATGTTCCGAGAGGCTTCTGGCCGCTTGCTCGTGGCTCCAATGAGCCCTATAGCGCCAATTCGCTCTGCATCCGAAAAGCCACGAGGCCAGCCAGCTTTCTTTATTTATACAAACAGTTTACACAAAGGGTTAATTTTTACAAGGAAGTGAGGCAGAGCTGAGATTTCTAACAAGCTCTCCCACCTGCTGTCACTAAACAAAAGGCGAATGGACTTGCAAATACTTCCCTGTCTCCCAGGGAAGGCCTGGAAAAAACCTGTCTTCCTGTGCTGAGACTAGCATTTCAAACAGCCGCCAAACCAGCTATGACAGGGCCCACGACAGGGAATGAGGGAGGATCTATGGCTGGGATACAAAGCAAATAACCTGTGATTAATATTTAAAAAGTAAAAATTTAAAAAAGACACGGAAGTAGAGCTCAGGGGCCACAAAAAATTTAAAACACGCATGGGTGTGGGTAAAGAGCGTTTGGTAAGAGGCAGAAGTGCTATCCTGCATCTGACGCTGAAGTGCCTGGTTTTTAAGATTTTTTTTTGTATGAGTGTTTTGCCCATATGTGTGTACATGAACTGCGTATATGCCTGGTTCTGGCAAGAAGAGGACATTGGAATCGTGGGAACTGGAGTTCCAGATGTTTGTGAGCTACCATGTAAGTGCTGGGAACTGAACTCCAGTTCTCTGCCAGAGCAGCAGCTGCCCTTACTGCTAAGCGATCTCTCTAGCTCCTGCTTAAGTTATTTTAGAAATATAAAAAATAATAGCAATTGTGGAATAACCATTTCTCTGTCACCTGACAAGACAACCATGAATCGTTTTTGAAACTGCTTTTCAGACATTTTGTACTGATTTTCAGAGTCTCAAAGCCAGGACTGGTGACTCCAAACCACAGGTCTACTTCTTGAATTCAGATTTGGGAAACAGGCTTTCGACATTGGCCCAGACCTGACAGAACTGGTCAAGTGATGTACAACAGTTGACTCAAACATGATTTTTTTCATAAAAAATAATCTTTCTCTCCCTCTTCTACAATGATCCCTAACCATTTTTGGGGAGGGCATGTGATAACCATGTTCTTTTTAGGGTTGAGCAGAGAACTGTTGAGTTTTGCAAGTAAGACATATCTCTTAGTTTGTCTATCTGTCTTGTCTGTCTATCCATTTATCTAATATAAGTCTATATAGCTATCAAATATGTATCTGTTCTATCTATCTATCTATCTATCTATCTATCTATCTATCTATCTATCTATCTATCTATCATCTATCTATCTATCTATATCTCTTTATCTATCTTTCTATCTATCATGTACTAGCTACTTAATCATTTATCTCTCTATCATCTATCTCTCTCCCTTCTCTTTTTCTCTCCCTTGTGTTTTCATCTCTAGGCTCTTTTCCTTTTTTCCTTTCTCTCTTCTCAATCATTTCCTTCATTGCCGTATCACTCTCTCCTTTTTCTTCTCTACTCTTATCTCCTCTTTCTCTTCCTCCCCACTGGAGTTTGGCAGGTGTTTAAACCTTTCACTTAAATACAGCTTTTATTACTTTGAAACACATTCCACTTTGAACACTTCAATATGTTGCCCTGCTTGAAATAATGCCAATGTTTTTCTTACTTTCTGCTCCCACCGTACAGATCCTTAATAGCCCCCAGGCAGTGCTGTAATTCTTCTTCTTGACTGAACTTAGCAGACCATTTTGTTGTACATTCTATCTATTCCCTCTCATTCTGTCTCTGGTACTTTCTGAGATAGGAACTGAGCCATTTTGCTTCACTCCACAGAGCCCATCTAAGTGGAGATTAGAACGCCTCTATGTAACCACTCTCCAGGAGCAAAGCTATCTGCAGCACTGCTCCACCGCTGCCTGCTCATCCAGGTGTTCTGGAGGAAGATTTAACTCAATCTCTGTTGTTTAGTTGTTCTCCATTGTAGCAGTACTAGGCACAAAACCCATTATCTCATGCATGCAAAGCAAGCAGTTCTGGCACAAGATATGCCCCAGCCTTCAGTGTTTAGTTTAAAGGACTTTGTGTTAGGGACAACAGGATAGACTGAAGGGAGGGGTACCCACAAGTACACATCTGACCAGTGTTAGTGCAATAGCACTTCTCCTGTGCATAAGGAAAATGAAGTTGTTTCTCAAACTTTGGCACACTGTCTTTCCTTTCTTTCATTTTTTTTGGGGTCTGTGCATATGTGTGGATTTAGGTGTGTGTGGATATATATACATACATATATATATATACATACATACATACATACATACATACATACACATATATATATATATATATATGGAGGACAGCAACCAACATCAGTAATGGTGTCTCAGGCACTATCTACTTTGCTTTTTGAGATAGGGACTCTCACTCCTAATTCTGGGGGTTCTCAAGTAGGCAATGTAGCTGGCTAGCAAGTCCCAGAGGCTCACCTATCTCCACCTCCCTAACACTGAGATTACAAGAGTGCATTGACATGTTTGGCATTTTAAAAATGTGGGTGCTGGGGATGACACACAGGCCTTTGCACATGTAAGGCAAGCATTTGGCCAAGTTGTCTTCTTGCCTCACCAGTCTTCCTAGATGGCTATAACAGGCTGTTCATGCTATGGCAATGCTCTGTGTGTGCAGTATTCAGCAAGGACATTGTACATGCCCACTGGTGTTGTTTCCTTTGTTTCTAGAAATGGCCAGCTGTTGTGAACAAGGTAGTGGTGGTTGTTGAGGATTTTCAGAAGTATATCCTAAACTGTGATCTATCATACAACTGTATTATTTTCATATTTCATTATGGAGTGATTCAGTAGGAATCTGAGTTCTGGGACTACTGAGATATGGCTTCCATTTGGGATTTTAATGCACTTATATGGAATTTATGAGCATGCACTAAAAAGTTCATCCATATACCATGTGTAGTTGAACTTTGAAAGGGGTCACACAGAGCTGGCTGTATCCTACGCCAAACTGACATACATTCTTTATGATGGTTTTCATTATGCTGTTAGTAATTGATAATGAAAGAGCAAAACCAGAACAAAAGAAGCCATGCAGACCATGGCAAACCCCAGAGTTAAAGGCAAAAGACATGGCTGCAGTGGTTTCAAGCTCAGTATGAATCAAGTAAAATAATATGCAAGCCTTCTTTGAAGCAGGAATGATTTTGTGATTCCAAGGAGTAAGTTTATACCTGTCTATCACATGGCTCTACTCCACATATTCCCACCTCATCCCTTATATTACACTGTGGATTAAATTGTATCTATCCTTCAGTGTGTATGTCAATGTCCTGAATCCAGTTTATTGGAAGTAGTTTTTCCAGATGTGATCAAGTAAAATGAAGTCATTTGCGTGGGTCTTTATTTATTGTGAATTATGTCCTTAAAAGGAGACTATATATATATATACTATATATGTATATATAGACATATATATAGAGAGACATATATAGAGAGACATATATATGTCTCTCTCTCTCTCTCTCTCTCTCTCTCTCTCTCTCTCTCTCTCTCTCAGAGAGAGAGATGAATAGGGAAGACAGTATACAGAGACTCATAGAAGACGGAGGCTATTTTTAAACCAGAGATAGGCTCAGAATAGAACTTTTGCATGTAGCCTTGTAGACTGACAAGCTCTGAGGATTGAGGATTTAGCTTAGTGGTACAATGCTGGCCTGCCAAAAGCAAGGCCCTAGATTCCCATGCCCAGCACTGAGAGAAAACAACCTGAAAGAATACCAAAAGAAATGGAAAAAAAAGGAGGGTGGGCGGAGAGATGGCTAAGCAGTTAAGAGCACTGGCTCTGCTGAGTTCGATTCTTGGCACCCATATGGTGGCTTTCATTCATCTGTAATGGAACCTGATTGCCTCTTCTGCTGTGCATGAAAACAGTGTTCATATACATAAAATAAATAAATCTTTAAAAAAAAGAAATAGAAAAAAAGAACAAAAAAGAAGGGAACAGGTCTAGACTCCAGAACAATGAGGCAAGAAGCAACAGCCATTATAGACATTACATTGTGGATTCTCCATCTCTGTGAATAGTTGGTTTTAGTATGTGATATGTCTTAGTTAGGGTTACTATTGCTGTGATAAAACACCATGATCAATAGCAAGTTGGGGAAGAACGGGTTTATTTGGATTACACTTCTACACCATTGTTCATTATTAAAGAAGGCCAGGTTAGGAGGTCAAGCAGGGTAGGAACCTGGAGGCAGGAGCTGATGCAGAGGCCATGGAGGGGTGCTGCTTACTGGCTTGCTTCCCATGGCTTTCTTAGTCTCCTTTTCTATAGAACCCAGGACCACTAGATCAGGTGTGGCACCACCTGTAAAAGACTGGGCCCTCCCCAGTTGACCACTGATAAAGAAAATGCGCTATAAGCCTGCCTACAGCTCCATATTATGAAGGCAGGTTTTTAGTAAGGGTTCTCTGCTCTCCCTTACTTTGTGTCAAGTTGAGATAAAAATATCCAGCACTGAGTGTCTATGCAATTTCCTCCCCTGGATAGTGATATACATTTAGATAGCTGAGTAGTGACTGTGTTGCATAGCAGATAGACAGATAAAGGCTAAGTGTATTGTTTCTGTATCTCTGCATAAAAAATTATACCCAAACTTTGCAATACAAAACATAATCTTTCAGTTTATAATGATTTATTTTTTAAACATATATTTGTTATCTCTCCAATTTTATAGGTCTGGGTCAGCTTATCTAGGTCTTCTGGCCCCAAGTCTTACAATCTGCAGTCAAAATATTCACTTGCAGACTCTCCAGATCTCACAGCACAGTCTCCAACTGTTTTTTCTAGTAAGGGGAGTAGGGGCTGTCTCTGACATGAACTCAGTGGCTGGCTCTTTGGTCACCTCCCCCTGTTGGGGACAGCCTTACCAGGCCATCGAGGAAGATGATGCAGCCAGTTCTGATGAGACCTGATAGGTTAGGGTCATATAGATGGTGAAGAGTACCTCCCCTATCAGTGGACTAGGGGAGGGGCATAGGAGGAGAAGAGGGAAGGAGAGTGGGACAGAGAGGAGAGGATGGAGGTGATTACAGCTGGGATATAATGTGAATAAACTGTAATAAATAAATAGAAAATAATAAAAAAGAAAGAGGCTGTACTTCTCAGCTTGTTCATTTGATTGATGGGAGGATCATATTCCTTTTGCCTAGCTTCTGCTTTGTTGTTCTAAATCTGCAACTAAGCCACCATTTCTTCAAAGCCTTTCCCATTCTTTCTCTCTTTTCAAAAAGATTTTCAAATTTCTCAGTGACTCACTCACAGTGTCCATTGTTATGTAGGAGTTTTCCCAGGGATTCCTTCAAACCCTTGAATTTGTAAGATCACTGTCTTTCACACATTCTGAACATAAAGCTCCTCTTTTCAAATATTTTGCCAAATTCTCTTTTTCCCTTCTTTGAGGACTGTGAGAAATCCAAGGTCAATATAGTTGACCTTGTCTTGTGTGTGTGCCCGAGTGCACTCATGTGTACATGTACAGGTGTATGTGCATATGCATATTTGTGTGTACACCAGTGTGCACATGTTCATGGAGGTCACAGGCAGATGTTGAGTTGTTTTCAGTCTCCACGTTATTTTTTGGAGAAAGAGTCTCTCTTTCTCTAAATATGGAAGTCATGGATTTGGCTAGATTGGCTGGCCATTGAGTCCCAGTTATCTGCCTCTCTAGCTCTGGGTTTGCAGACATGTGCTGCTGCACCTAGCGTCCTGGGGATCTGAATTTAGGCCTTCCTACTACTTTGGCAAAACTGTTACTGGCTGAGCCAGTCACTAGTCAACCTTTCCTGCTTTCTCTGCCCTACCCTGTCCCGATCCCTGTTTCTTTATTTATTTGATGCTGTACTATGTTGCAAGTAACACAAGCCTTACTTTTGTGTTAATTGTCTCTACAGCTGTACTGTAGTCTGTTATTAAATACACTCATCTATTGCATTGAACTTTGTGATTATTTTATTTTCTAGTTATTTTTTGTTCATTTCAAATCTAGTAGGTTAAATTTTATAGTGCACTATTACATTTCATGAATTTTAACATAAGTTTGTTTTACATTCAGTGTATGTTAATTTCAATACGGGAAAATTTGCAGGTCTGGTGTTTCTGTCTCTTACTGATTTTCTTGTATGCTTACTGATTTGCTTTTGCTGGCGAAATATGCTTTTTTTCTGGGAAAAGTATTTTGAGTCTCTAAGGCTTGAGGGGGTGTGCATTCCACAGAGAGAATGAGCCTTGCTCTGCCAGACACCAGATGGTATTGCTGCACAAAATGCGTAGAGCCTTTCTGCAATAAGTATGGAAATTGAGAGTGACATTTGAAAATTTTTGTAGTAAATTGGCTTTGCCATTGCACCAATGTGTAATGTTTGTAGTTTCTCGTATCATCTTTTAGGAATTCATTTTTATTGTGTTTTAGCAAAGTTTGAGAGTTCTTATGGATTGAAAATGAAACAGATAGTCCAGCTTCTTAGCACAGGTAATTTTAGATGCATTGCTTTTGAGCTAAATTGATAGTTTAACATATTTTAAGATTCCCAAATGTTTTGAATTTGGAGTATAAACACATTTGTGTACCACTTTATATTTACAACTTCTCAATATATATTTTTTCATTATTTTGTTTTCTTTTTCTCATTGTGTATGAGTGTGTATGAGTGTACAGTGCATGTTACTGTGTGTATTCATATGTGTATGTGTCTCTGTGTGTGAAAAGCATAGGAGGCCATTAGATTGCCTGTTTGATCACTCTCCACCTTGTTCCATTGAGACAAGCTCTCTTACTGAACCAGAGCCTCATTTTTTTTTTTTTGGCTAGACTTACAGCCATGAACCCTACTGCAGTGTTTGGGTTATAGATTTCCCACTATTCTTATGACTTGAACTCGGGTTGTCATGGTTGTACAGATGTGCTCTTGCTTATTGAGCTAGTCCTCCAGCCTGTTTACTGATTTCTAATTGCCTATGAAATGAATTTCTAAATGTTTATGAGAGTATTAGAGTAGTTCCTTCATAGTTCATGGATTTACTTTTGCCAGAAACTTACTCTGATGGTGTTACTTATTACTCCTTCCAGCATCTAGGTAGAAGGGTCTCTTATTAGATTTCTAACCTTGTATGAACTCTGAGTTTGGTCATGTCTCTCCTGTACTCTGTCATGAGCGAGAAGCTAAATTTACTGGACTGACCAAATATCATCAAAGAAAATGTTGTTGGTATTCTGTCTTGATTCTCACTTCTCATTGAATTTGACTGGATGAATTCATATTGTTTTGGAGACTTGTGATCTTAACACATAAATATATGTCTGTATTTATGTTTTTTAAATATATGAAATAGGGATTGGTGAGGGTAGTAAAGAACACATTCAGGCACACAGATAAGAGGAGCAGAATGTGACTCCCCCAAACTAGCCTTCTATGTCTCTTATTTGTATTCTTTGTACTGCCCTGATCTTCACCTTTCTGCTTTCTCCTAAAAAGGTGACAGTCTTTGGGTGAATACTCCTTAGCTTACATGGAATTCAGATGCAGAAACACTACAAAATAATGTCAAAGTAACAATGTTCACAGCTTCCATATATTTCCATCTTTAAATTTTTCATACAATATGTTTTTTCTTTCCCTAACTCTTCTTGGATTCTCCCTATTTCCATACCCACACAACTTCACACTCTTTCTCTAAAATAACCTAAACACACCCTCCTCCAAACAAAACTGACCAAAAAAACCCAGTAAGATGTGTAAATGTTTGTCGTTTTTGTATCATTTTTTGGTTCATTTTTATTGTGTTTTACCAAAGTTTGAGAGTTCCTATGGATTGAAAATGAAATAAATAGCCCAGCTTCTCAGCACAGGTAATTTTTGATACATTGCTTTTGAGCTGAACCGACAGTTTAACATATTAGAAATGAATTCTAAATGCCTATGAAAGTATTACAGTAGTTCCTTCACAGTGCATGTATTTATTTTTGCCAGAAACTTACTCTGATGGTGTTACTTATCACTCCTCCCAGCATCTATATAGAAGGGTCTCCTTTTTTGCTCAAGCAAAACAAAATGATCCCTCCCCCTAAAACCACAAACACATGGAGTTCATTGTATTTTGGCCTGGACGTGAGGTATGGCTGATATAGCCAGTGACACTCCATTGGAGAAAACAAATTTCTCCTTTGTCAACACATGAAAATTGTGAATGGATTCTTGGTTAAGGGTGGGACTATGTGTCCACTACCCCTCTAAGTTCTGGGATCCCACCTGGCTTGAACCTTTGTAGGTCCTATGCAGGTTATTACAGTCTTTGTTCATGTGTGCATCAGTCCTATTGTATATCAAAGACACTGTTTTCTTGGAATCATCCATCACCATCGGCTCTTAAAATCTTTTCTCTTTATCTTCTGCTTGGATCCCTGAGCCTTGAGGGGAGAAGTGTTATAAAGACATCCCATTTAGGACTGAGTGTTCCAAAATCTCTCACTCTCTATGCAATGTCAAGTTTTGGGTTTCTGTGTTCATTCCTATCTATTGAAACAATATGCTTATCTGGTGAGAATGGAGAAAAGCATTGATCTATAGGCTTAGTAATATGTCATTAAGAGTTATTTTATTGTTGTGTTACTTTAGCAGAATAATAGAAGTAGGTTTTCCCCTAGCCGTGTGACCTATTGAGTCTCAGGTTCTTGAACACTTTAGCAATTCAGGTAAGGATTCCATCTCACATAGAGGGACTTATATCCAATTTTAAAAATGACGAATTCCATAATGTTTGTACCCGTATGTCTTGTAGGTATGTCACTATTGTAGGTTGCAGGGTTTGTTGCTGGGAAATATTCATGATTAATTTTCTCCAGTGGTAGCATTGCAGAACACCTTCCAACACCATGAATGCTAGCTAGTCAATAGGGGTGATGCTTCTTCCTGGGCATCAGCACAACATCTGTCTGTTTGATAATATAAATGTTGTCCTTGGCAATAGGGCTTTACCAGCAGTTGTGGAGAGCAACCAATATTCTTCACAACAGCCTGAGACATTTGAGATTTTCCAGGGGTCCCTTTGGCCAATGCCTTGGTTGGATGTTACTTATTCCTAGAACTGGAGGTTTCACTTGTTGTTGAGAGATATCTAGTTGGGGCTTTCACTCCCCTGTTACTTGGTGATTTCATTTAGATTTCTTTCATATATTATATGTTTTAAAACGTGTCTACTGTAGAAGGTTTTCATGTGAGCCCTTTAAATGGCTCTTAGTTTTAGCTGTCTCTCTTTCATATTTCTTTCCTCCCTCTCCGTATTTTATCCTCTGTGGGGGCGAGGAGGACCAAGACCTGAAAGAGATGGGCGAGAGAAGGAACGGACTCAAGCCAATGTACACTTGTCAAGAGTCAAATTTTATTGAGACGAAGCAGGCTTTTTAAGGACAACTTTAGGTAGGGGCAGGGCGAGGGAGGAGCGAGGTTGGAAAGACCCATAATAGAACCTTCTTACTCAGGGAGGGGCGAGGGAAGTTTCTCAGGGCTTGTCTCCAGCACTCTGGTTCTAGTTTCCTTTCTATCTTTCCATAACTCTATATTCTATTTCCCCTTTCTTGGGAAATCCTTCCATTCAACAAGACCCTTAGTCTATACTTAACATCTGTAGTTCTACAGATAGTAGCATTTCCATTAAAGGCTTAAGAGCCAAATACCATGTAAGAGAACACATGAAATATTTGTCATTTTGGGTCTGGGCTATCTCACTCAAGGCAACTTTTTCTAGTTTATTACCTATGAATTTCATGATTTCATTTCATTTTTAACATTTTCATAATATTCATCACTTGACAGACATCTAGGCTACTTTAAATTAATGGCTATTATGAATGTACTGCCAATGAATATGGATGGCCAAGATTCTCTGTAGTAGAATATAGATTCCTTTGAGTATAAACCAAAGAATAGCATTGCTGGATATTGAGGTAGATCTATTCCCAAGTTCATGAGGAGCCTTCATGCTGACTTGCATAGTGACCACACAAATTTGCAGTTCCATAAGCAATAAAAAAAGTCTTCCCCATTCACTACGTCTTTGACAGCAATACTACCATTTGTTTTATTGATCTTGGCCATTCTAGCTGGGGTAGGATGAAATCTCAAAGTAGTTTTAATTTGCATTTTTCTGATGGCTATGAATTTTAAAAATTTCTTTTAAGGGTTTCTCAACCATTTGTATTTCATCTTTTGAGAACTTTCTGTTTAGTTCTGTACCTCATTTTTCTTGTGGTGCTTGCATATACTTTAGATGAAATATAAATATTTGCAAACCCCGAATTAAAAATTACGTACATTTAGGTTATGTACAATGTAATATTTGGTTACACTTCGTGGGATAGTTAGTGTAACCTATAAAACTGGTATGTCCATTAGAAAGCTTAGTTACTTTTGCTTGTGGTAAGGCCACCTATTACCTACTGGTTTCCAAGGAGAAGGGAGGGAAGATTTTAGATGTGCATTAAAGGACACAAATTTGAACCTGGGAAGATGGCTTAATGGGTAAGAGCACATGCTGTATGATCCTGAGAATCTAAAATTCAATTCCTTGGATCATTGTGAAAAGCTGCTTGTGTTTGCACATGCCTATAACCCCAGCACTGTGTCATCTTTGATTGTCCAAAGACAGGAAGATTACTGGAGCATACTGGCTGTCAGAATAGCTCTAGGCTTAGTAAGAGAATTCAAAGGAATGAGCTGAAGGGCAATAGATGAGGACACCTGATGTCCTTCTGTAGGCATGAAGGTGCACACATCCTCTCCACATGTGCCAGACCTCTTTTTCCAAATGATAAAAATTTATGCATATACATGAAGAATAAATAGCGTGATTTGAAGATAATGTCACATTGTATATCAGAAAGTTGTTAGTGGCACATTTGAATATTAATTTGTTGGTGAGTATTGGAGTGGTAAGCATACACACCCAGAGCTAATCCTCTGGAAACAAATCACAGTAGGTCATAATGCTTCTAGTATACCGTGAGTATTGTGGATGCTACCAAGAAGGTGCAAACAAGGTAAACACCTTTCAATAGTGGTGTTGTTACATAAATTCAAGGGTGTAAGTAATGTACACATTTAGCCTATGTACAATATAATATTTGGTTACACTTGGTGGGATGATTACTGTAATCTATGAAACTGGCATACCTGTTAGAAAAAACTGAGTTACTCTTGCTTGTGGTAAGGGCACCTGTTACCTACTGGTTTCCAGGGGAATGGAGGGAAGACTTGAGATGTACATTAAAGGACACAAAGTTGAGCCTGGGAAGCACAAGATATTCAAACCAACTATTTGAGTATGTCAGTGAAGGTACAGAAAGTTCTATGTGTGTTGTGAAAACTAAAAGACATAATGATCAAATATGTTATAAAAATACAGGCATGTGCATTCTAGATTGTTCACATGAGTTAGCTGGGTGGTCAGTCTGTGGAAACAGAATGGGGAATGAAGAACAACCTTGATAGATGGTTGTAGCAGAAAGCCACCTGTAGTGGTGTTTTTTCTTAATTCTACTTTATTTGGGGGTTTTTAGGCCTCTACCTCCTTTCCACCAACTCCTCAACCTTAAGTAGGTGAGAGAAAAGGTTAATGGGTAGAGAGGATACAGACCCCTTTACTTCTCCCTTGTATTTAGGGTCAAGGGGTTCTTTTAGGGCTCTATACCAATCTCTGTCAACCACAGATGCAGCTAGCAGGCTCCTCCATGCCACTGCACTCCAAAAGGTTTCTCTGTCTGTCTACTGCAAACTGCCACACTGTCTCTGGTCTCTGGTCTCTTCAAACTGCTCCACACCACATGCCAACACAGAACGCCAAAGCGAATGCTACACAGTGCCACTGAATGCCACCCCAGAACGTCACTACCTGGTCTCTTTCTCTGTCTCATATTTATACTCTGAGAGTATGTGACATGTGGGAGGCCGTTACCAGCTGGCAAGGATCATTCCCTGCATGTGACAATTAACAGGTGTGGAGAAACTGTAGTCTAACTAAAATTCCCACACTTGTGATTAAAACAAGCATATGTTCATAACATACAAAGAAAGCAAATGTTTCATTACAGATTGTAGAAGGAAAACCGATAAAACTCTTTCTCACTCACTCACTCACTCACACACAAGCATACAGAAAGAAAGACCGAAAGACAGACAGACCAGATAGAGAGTATAATGGCTAGTCTTGGTTGTTAACTTGACATGCATGAGAAGAAGGAACCTCAATTGAATAATTTTCCCATTCAAGTAACATATAGGCATGCCTTTGAGACATTTTTTTAAAAATTTCTAATTGATGTAGAAGGGCCCAGCCCATTGCAGGCAGTATCATCCCTAAGTACCTGTATCTTGCCTATGTAAGAAAGGTAGCTGAATCTGAGCCTCAGAGCAAGCCAGTAAGTAGTATTCTTTCATGGACACACCCTATGCCCATACTCTACACTCTGTTCTTCAGAAATACTTTTTTTCTTTGTTCATTTGTTTCCAAACATATCTATGATGAAACTTTTAAACAAATTTATTGTTTTATTAATTACAGTTTATTCACTTTGTATCCCAGCTATATCCCCCTCCCTGGTCCTCTTCCAATACCAGGCTCCCTCCCTTATCTCCTCCCATTCCCCTCCCCAAGTCCACTGATAGGGAAAGTCCTCCTCCTCTTCCCTCTGACTCTAGCCTATCAGGTCTCATCAGGACTGGCTGCATTGTCTTCCTCTGTGGTCTGGTAAAGCTGCTCCCCCATTAGGGGGAGGTGGTCAAAAGCCAGTCACTGAGTTCATGTCAGAGACAGTCTCTGTTCTCCTTATTAGGGAACTCACTTGGAGACTGAGCTGCCATAGGCTACATCAGTGCAGGGGTTCTAGGTTATCTCCATGAATGTTTGGAATATCAGTCTCAAAAAAGTCCCCTGTGCCCAGAATTTTTGGTTCTGTTGCTCTCCTTGTGGAGCTCCTGTCCCCTACAGGTCTTTCTATCTCCCCTTTCTTTCATAAAATTCCCTGCACTCTGCCCAAAATTTGGCTATGACTCTTAGCATCTGTTCTGACACCCTGCTGGGTAGAGTCTTTCAGAGGCCCTCTGTGTTAGGCTCCTGTCCTGTTCCCTGTTTTCTTCCTCTTCTGATGTCCATCCCATTTGCCTTCCTGAATGAGGATTGATCATCTTACGCAGGGTCCTTCTTCTTGCTTAGCTTCTTTAGGTGTATAGTATGTTTATTCTATATTATATTTCTAATACCAATTATAAGTGAGTATATACCATGTGTCTCTTTCTGCTTTGGGAATATCTCTCTCAGGGTGATCTTTTCTAGTTTCCATCATTTGTCTGCAAATTTCATGATTTCCTTGATTTAATTGCTGAGTAGTATTCCATTCTGTAAATGTGCCACAATTTATGTATCCATTCCTCCTTTGAGGGACATCTGGGTTGTTTCCAGGTTCTGGCTATTATGAATAAGGCTGCTACAAACATGGATGAGCAAATGTCATTGCTGTATACTTGAGCATCTTTTGGATATAGGCCTAGGAGTGGTATAGCTGGATCTTGAGGAAACATTATTGCTAATTTTCTGAGAAAGTGCCAAGCTGATTTCCAAAGTGGTTGTATAAATTTACATTCCTTCCAGCAATTTAGGAGGATTCCCCTTTCTCCACATCCTTTTCAGCATATATTGTCACGTGAGTTTTTGATCTTAGCCATTCTGATGGGTGTAAGGTAAAACTCAAGTTCGTTTTAATTTTCTTGAGACTGGGATTCTGTACTGTTGCATTTTGGAAGCCCAGCACTTGACAAAATACCTAACACACAGTTGAAACTAAGGATATGTTTGTCAGGACCCAAAGAAGCCTACCAGTCTACCATGAATTTTCAAATGTGTTTGCTCATTATAGCTATAATGTTTAAGGAGAGCTCCCTTTTAGAATGAGTGTGTATTTGAAGTTTTATGTGCTGTCACCCAGTAAGAATAAGGAAAGCTAGATAAAGATTCTAGATGATCACTTCTATCAAATCAGTTGGAAGACTATGGGATAGGCAAAGGTTTCTTTCTTTCTTTCTTTCTTTCTTTCTTTCTTTCTTTCTTTCTTTCTTTCTTTCTTTCTTCTTTTTTTTCTTTCTCAAAGCCAGTGCCAAGCAATTCAGTACTTTTGCCAACTTAAATAACAGCTTTCATGTCATTTTATTTTAGAGTAGTTTTAATTCAAATGAACATATAATTTTATATAATAACCAGATGTGATCCTCTGGCATATCATATAAATGTTTCATGAGCCATTTTTTGTGTAGATGTGTGTTTGTGTGTGTACATATGTGTGCTTGGTACATGTGAACCTGTATTTGTGTGTGTATGTTGTGTGCATCTGCATATATGCTGTGTGCGCCTGTGTTTATATGTGCATTTGTACCTGTGTGTCTACACATATGATACACATAGTTTACTTGTCTTTATATATCATAAAGACCATGATAATGAGCAATTTGAAGAGAAAAGGGGTTACTTGGCCTACCCGTTACAGCCCATCATCAAAGTAAGTCAAGGTAGGAACTGAAAACAGAGAACACAGAGGGCTGCTGCTAAGTAGCACATTTTCTCTAATTTCCTCAGCTATGTTTCTCTTAAAACATTTTAAATTAATATTTTGTGGATGAGTGCATTGCCTCCATGTATATCTGTGCATCATGTGTATTCAAGTTTCATTGGGGCCAAAGGAGCACATCATATCCCCTGGGACCAGAAATACAGATAGTTGTGAGCCATCATGTAAGTAATGGGGATCAAAACCGGTCCTCTGGAAAGGCAGCCAGTGCTGAGCCCTCATCTTCCCAGTCCCTTCAGTTATATATCTTACATAGCTCAGCCCAAATATGGAACATTCCTTGCTAGCTCATTAATTAAACTTTTTATAATTTATTCTTATTCATGTGCATGGCTGCTTGTCCGTATGGGAATCACATGGATGCCTGATGCCTAAGGAAGCCAGAGGTGGGTATTGGTAACGTGGAACTAGAGTTTTTGGTGTCACCAAGTGTGGAAGAAGGGAACCAAACCCAGGTTCTCTGGAAGAGCAACAAGCACTGTTAACTATGGAGCCAGAACTCCACCCACTCTTATTATTTTTTGTAACATGATAAATGTTGAGAGTTCTTTTCCTGGAGCGATTAACTACATACAACCACAAGCCTTTTGAACACATCTGCAACGCTGAAGGCCACATTGTCTCCAGTTAACTAACAGTGAACTTTTCTTGTTATGCCACACAAATGAATCATTTGGACCTTTCAGCTTCTCTTCAGAGGGACAGATGTGCAGTAATGGGTGTCCTGAGAGACAAAATAAAAAACAATGATTCCCTTTTGTGATTAAAAAACAAACAAATACACCATGTTTACAGTAGGGAGGAGAAAAAGTTGAGTATTTCGTAATCTCCTTTCACAGCCTTAGAATTCCTCCAGTTGGGGCTCATGCTTCATTTCCCTCAAAGCTCCCACTCAGCTTTCATTACTGTAAAGACAAAGCAGGAGATTACTGGGGATTTTGAGGGGTTTCAAAACCTGAGGGATACTAATATACATTTCCTGCAAATATGGGCATTGCTACACTTTTTTTATCATCCAGACAGAAATAAATCTTTGAAAAGAGTTTGTAGCATTTTTGTTTTGGAACGCATTCTCCCCTAAAACACCAAGAACAAAATTTCCATTAAAAAATAACATCACAATGTTTTTGTTTTATTTTTTTATGTCTCAAAAGATCCCCTTAAGGCATAAATGAGGCTTGTATGATTCAAAGGTTTGGAAGTACTTTAAGAAACGGAGATCACAGCTGGAGTTGTTTGCATAAGCCTGCAATGCCAACACCTGGGAGACTGATGTGGGGACTGCGTTTGAAGTCAGCCTAGACTGTATAGTGAAACCCTGTATCAAATTTTTTTTAAAAAAAAGGAAAAGAAAAAGAAAGAAAATAGTATTTTAGTATCTCAAGATGATATTTTGCAACCTTAGTGCTTTTTAAATTTTAGTTTAATTCTTTGTAGCATGTACTTCACATGCTAGGAAATATACTATATATTTCTGAAAAATTGAATTCATCAAACAAGATATTGCTTTCATAGTTTGGTCACAGAAGACTGTAATTGTCTGAAGCTCCTTACTTGCTGCCTTTGATTCTTTTCTCCTCTGATTTCTTCTTTTCTGCCTCTTCTCCTGCCTGTTGTGATGTATACCCTTCTGCAGCATTCCCCAGTTCTGCCTAACATTTGGCTATCTGTCTCTGCAGTTGCTGCCATCAATTGCTGGATAAAGCCTTTCTGATGATGACTATGATAGTCTCTGGTCTCTAAGTAAAGCAAAGTGGGAAGAGGGCTTTTTAAGCCTCACAATCATTCAATATACCTACCATTAAATCTTGGCTTTACTTGTATGTCAATATTCTTATAGTATTTTTAAAGTATACATACTATAAACATACATTTACAAATATAATACACACGTTACTCATACATCTATATAAATTGGATGTGGGTAAAAGCTATTTCATTTTGCAATTTAGACAACAACACAGGTATTATTCAAGAATGTAATCTGTGTTTCTGTTTCTCACTGCTCTGCTTCATGTGATTTTTTTTTTTGTCTGTTTTAGGGAAATACCTGTGCTCATCTATAACAGCTAATGGAAGTGAAATTTTTCCATCTGAAAGACAGGCTGTATTTCTAAAATATTCCAAGGGCTTCTATTTCCACTATGAAACTGACAAAAATACTGTTTGGGAACATGGGTATGTCCTCACAGAGCCTGAGTGGCAGAGTACAAAGCCATCTGGTATTTTGGACTACAAGAGTGTTTGGGCAGTATCTTTAACAGTTCATATTCTGAAATTTTCTAGTTGGTAAATGGTCAATCCCACAAACAACATGGGTAGTTAAGAGAGATCAGAATTGCTGGGAAGTTAGACAACATAGGGACAGAACTGATGCTCTATTATATCCAACTTGTCATCATCCTTTTGGTGTATTACCATTTTACTCATTTGAAAACGCATTGAGTGCTTTTGCACTCTTTACATGCTTCCCTAACTGTACTTGATTTCAGCATCTCTTCTGGACCGTATCTTTTGTCCATTCTGTAAATCAGGGATTGGTAATATAGAGACAACTTACTGGGACATTTCTTTCAATGATTCAGCACATGAATTTTAATTTTTAGTACACACATATCAGAAAATGTTAATCAAGAAGGTCTTTAAAATGATTTATGATTTTATTTATTTATTTCTTTTTTTTCATTTTTATTTTATATTAATCACAGGTTATGTACTTTGTATCCCAACCATAGCCCCCTCCCCCTTCCCGTCCCTTATCTCCTCCCCGCACCTTTCTAAGTCCACTGGTAGGGGAGGACCTCCTTCTCCTCCATTTAATTCTAGCTTATCAGGTCTCTTTGGGAATGGCTACAATGTCCTCTTCTGTGGCCTAGAAAGGCTGCCCCTCCCTCTGGGGACAGGGAAGTGGAAGAGCCAGCCATTGAGTTCATGTCCAAAATAGTTTCTGTTCCCCTTACTAGTGTACCCACTTAGGAATTGAGCTACCATTTGCTACATACAAGCAGGGGTTCTAGGTTATAACCATACATGGTCCTTGGTTGGAGAGACAGTCTCATAAAAGACCCCTGTGCCCTGATATATTTGGTTCTTGCATAGCTCCTGACCTCTCCAGGTCATACTAACTCCCCCTTCTTTCATATGATTCCCTGCACTCTGCCAAAGGATTGGTTATGTTTCTTTTTTTTTTTTTTACAGTTTATTTATTTTTTTAAAGGTATTTATTTTTATCTCAATCACAGGTTAGGTACTTTGAATCCCACGCATAGTCCCCTCCCTCAGTCCCTCCTACCCTCCCACTCCGTCCCTCATCTCCCTCCTCCCCGCCCCCTCCAAGTCCACCAACAGGGGAGGACCTCCTTCCCTTCCATCCAACCCCAGCTTATCCTGACTCCTCAGGGCTGGCTGCAATGTCCTCCCCTGGGATCTAGCCAGTCTGTCACTCCACGGCTTGTATGGGGGAGGGTCAAAGAGTCAGCCATCAAGATCATGACTGAAACAGTCCCTGTTTCCCTGAATAGGGTCTTTAGTCCTACACCGAGCTATCATGGGCCCCATCTGTGCGGGGGTTCCAGGCCACATCCACACATGGTCCTTGATTGTAGAAACCATCTCATACAAGACCCCTGTGCCCTGCTCAGTTTGGACTTTGTGGAGTTCTTGTTCTCCCCAAGTCTCACCAACCTCCCCCAGATCTATCATTACTTCTCGCCCTCTGTCAGAGGCTTGATCTCGAGTCTTAATATCTGCTCTGATACATCGCTACATTGACCCCCCCTCCCCCAGAGGTCCTCTTTGGCATGCTCCTGTTCTGTTGCTTATTTTCTCCTCCACTCAATG
>CM053742.1:2509559-2526264 GCA_028658305.1 Pachyuromys duprasi
TACTGTGAGGTAGTGTTTATCTTTCTTGCATAGGTGTGTTTCTTGGATGCAGCAGAATGTAGGATCCTGTTTCCGCAGCCATTCTGTTAGTCTGTGTCTTTTTATTGGAGAGTTGAGTCCATTGATGTTGATAGATAATAGTGACCAATGACAGTTAGTTCCTTTTATTGTGAAGTTGGTGGTCTTACTGTGATTCCTTGCTTTTGTTGTTGTTGTTGTCATTGGGAAATTATCTGTATCCCATATTTTCTTTGGTGTAGTTGTTTCCTTTGGACTGCAGTTTTCCTTCTAGTACCTTCTGAAGGGCTGGGTTGCTATGTAGGTGTTGCATGAATTTTGTTTTGTCGTGGAAAATTTCGTTTTCTCCATCTATGTTGATTGAAAGCTTCGCTGGGTATAGTAGTTTTGCTTGGCTTCTGTGTTCCCTTAAAGACTCCATGACTTCTGCCCAGGCCCTTCTGGCTTTCATAGTTTCTGATGAGAAGTCTGGTGTGATTCTGATTGGTCTACCTTCATATGTTACTTGACCCTTTTCCCTTGCTGCCTTTAATATTTTTTCTTTGTTTTGTAGGTTTAGTGTTTTGACTATGATGTGACGAGAGGTATTTCTTTTCTGGTGTAGTCTACTTGGTGTTCTGTAGGCTTCTTGTATGTTTATGGACATTTCTTTTTTTAAGTTGGGAAAATTTTCTTCTATAATTTTCTTAAAAATATTTTCTGGTCCTTGGAGCCTGGAGTCTTCTTTTTCATCTATTCCAATTATTCTTAGGTTTCGTCTTTTAATGGCATCCTTAATTTCTTGGATGTTTTGTGCTTGGGATTTTTCTGATTGATTTATGATTTTAAAAAAGAGGAAAAATTTAATTCCATAGGTAAACTTTGCTTTCAAAAAAAAAAGCCGTGTCCTTTCTTGAAAGGAAATATAAAGTAACAGGGAAAACTTATAAGCAAGTACATACCATGTATGTCTACTTGGGTCTGGTTTCCTTGTTCAGGATGATCTTTTCCAGTTCTACCCATTTGCCTGAAAATTTCATGATATGCTTGATTTTGATAGCTGAGTAGTATTTCATTGTGTAAATGTACCACATTTTATTTATCCATTCTTCAGTTGAGAGGCATCTAAGTTATTTCAAGTTTCTGGTAACTATAAATTAAGCTGCTATGTACATAGATGAACAAATGTCCTTGTTGTATGGTGGCACATCTTTAGAGTATATGCCAAGGAGGGGTATAGCTAGGTCTTCAGGCAGAGCTTTTCCCTATTTCCTAAAAAATCTCCAGATTAATTTTCAAAGTTGTACAAGTTTACACTCCCACCAGCAATGGAGGAGGGTTACCCTTACTCCATATCCTTGCCAGCATGTGCTGTCACTTGAGATTTTGATCTTAACCATTCTGGTGGGTGTAAGATGGAATCGTAGAGTCATTTTTATTTTTATTTCCCCGATTATTAAGTACATTGAACATTTCTTTAAGTGCATCTCGGCCATTAGAGATTCCTCTGTTGAGAATTGTCTGTTTTGCTTTGTACTCTGTTTTTTAATTGGGTTATGTCCTTTGCTGATGTCTAGTGTTTTGAGTTATTTATATGTTTTGGATATTAGCCCTCTGTTGGATGTAGGGTTGGTGAAGATCTTTTTCCATTCTGTAGGCAGATGCTTTGTCCTATTGATAGTGTACTTTTCCTTACTTTCAGTTTCGTGAAGTCCCATTTATTAATTGTTGATCTTAGAGCCTGAGCTGTTGGTGTTCTGTTTAGGATGTTGCCGCCTGTATCGATATGTTCACTACTTTTGCCCCACTTTCTCTTCTATTAGATTTAGTGTATCCGGTGTTATATTGAGGTTCTTGATCCACTTGAACTTGAGTATTGTGCAGGATGATAACTATGGACCTATTCGCATTTTTCTGCATGCAGATATCCAGTTAGATGAGCAACCTTTGTTGAAGATGCTATCCTTTTCCTTTGCATGCCTTTTGTATGGCTTTTTCCCCCCAGAACCAAGTGTCTGTAGGTGTGTGGGTTTACTTCTGGGTCTTTCATTCGATTCCATTCATCAACTTGTCTGTTTTATGACAATGCTAAGAGTATGGTTTTGTTGTTGTTGTTGTTTGTTTTTGGTTTTCTTGTTTGTTTGTTTTATTTTTTATTTTTTTACAATTACTCTGTATTACAGCTTGAAATCAGGGTTGGTGATACCTCCAGAAGGGTTTCTTTTTTACTTTTACTGGCTTTATTATCTATTTACTTAACTAAATTTATTTTTAATTTTATACCCTGATTGTAGCTCTATCCCTCCTCTCTTCCTGGTCCCACCCTCCCATCCCTTTTTCCCTTTCCTCTTTACCCTTGTCCTGAGAAAAGAGCAGCCCCCCCCGCCCCCACAAACCCAATCTGTTTGTGTACATCATGTTGCATCAATACTAAGTTTATTCTCTTCCAGTGATGCTAGACAAGGCAACTCATTTAGGGGAAAGTAATCCAAAAGCAGGTAATCCATTTCAGATACAACCACTGATTCACTTGGTAGGGGATCCACATAAAGATCAAGCTGCCTGTTAGTTACATATATTTCATGGAACTAGGTCCGGTCCATGCACGTTCTTTGTTTGGTGGTTTAGTCATTGTGAGCCTCCTCGGGTCCAGGTTATTTAATCTGATGTTGTTTTTATGGTGTCCCTGATTCCTCTAGGCCCCACTATCCTTACCTCCACTGTTCCACAAGACTCCTGAGCTCTGCCGAATTTTTGCCTGTGGGTTTCAGCATCTGCTTTGATCTGCTGCTAAGGTGGAACCTCTCAGAGGACAGTTATGTTAGGCTCCTGTATCCAAGGATAGCTGAGGATCGTTAATAGTGTCAGGGGTTGGTTCTCTCCTATGAGGTAGGTCTCAGGTTGGGCGAGTCATTGGTTGGCCATTCCCTCAGTCTCTGCTCTGTCTTTATCCCTGCATATCTTGTAGGCCGGATACATTTTGGGTGGAAGCTTTTGTGAGTGAGTTGGTGTCTGCCTCCCTTGACTGGAAGTCCTTTCTGGCAAGGGGTGGCCATTTCAGTCTCCATGTCCCTCCTAGCGAGGAGTCTCAGCTAGAGCCACTTCCATATCCTCTCAGGAGCCTATAATGTCACAGAGCTCCAGCTCGTCTCAGAGATGCCCTCTCCCCTCGTTTCCTTTCTCTTTCCCAGCCCTCTCGACTCCCACCCCGACACTCCCCAAGTATCATCACCCAGTTTCCTCACTTCGATCACTTTACTTCTGATATCTATTCTAGGTCCCCGTCTGAGTGGGATTAAAGCATCCTTTTTTTGAGCCATACTTGCTACTTAGCTTCTTTGGGTCTGTGGATTGTCATATGGTTACCCTGTGCTTTATGGCTAATATCCACTTTTAAGTGAGTAAACACCATGTGTGCCTTTCTGGCTATCTCACTTGGGATAATCTTTTCTAATTATATCCATTTGACTGAAAATTGGACGATTTCCAGAAGTTTTTCTATTGTACAGGATTGTTTTAGCTATCCCAGTTTTTAATTTTTCCATATGAAGTTGAGAATTGCTCTTTCAAGGTCTGTAAAGACTTGTGTTGGAATTTTGATGGGAACTGCATGGAATCTGTAGATTGCTTTTGATAAGATGGCTATTTTTAATATGTTAATCCTCCCTATCTATGGGCATGGGAGATCTTTCCATCTTCTAATATCTTCCTCAATTTCTTTCTTCAAAGACTTGAAGTTCTTGTCATACAGGTCTTTTACTTGCTTGGACAGAGTTACAAGACATTTTGTATTATTGGTGGCTATTATGAATGGTAGTATTTCCTTATTTTTTTTTCTCAGCTTTTTATCACTTATAAACAGAAGGGCTGCTGATTTTTGTAGTTAATTTTGTATCCAGCCACTCTGCTGAAGGAAGTAACCAGCTGCAGAATTTTTGCAGGTCACTTATATATACTATCATATCATCTGTAAATAGCGATACTATATAGTTCTAAGTGCTATAAGTGCTATAGTACTTATAGTGCAGAGAGTGGACAGTCTTGTCCCTGATTTTAGCAAAATTGCTTTAAGTTTCTCACCATTTAATTTGATGTTGGCTATAAGCTTGCTGTATATTGCCTTTACTATGTTTAGATATGTGTCTTATATATCAGATCTCTACAAGACTTTTAACATGACTGGGTGTTGGATTTTGTCAAAGGCTTTTTCAGCATCTAATGAGGTAATCATGTGGCTTCTTTATTTCAGTTTGTTTATATGGTGGATTACATTGATGGATTTTTGTATATTGAACCATTCCTTCATCTCTAAGATGAGGCCTATGTGAGCATGGTGGGTGATGCTTTTGATGTGTTCTTGGATTCAGTTTGTGAAATATTTTTGCATCAATGTTCTTAAGGGGGAATTGGTGTGAAAGACTATTTTTTTTTGTTGTTGTTGAGTCTTTGAGTGGTTTAGGTCTCAGGCTGACTGTGGCCTCATAGAATGAGTTTGGCAATGTTACCTCTGTTTCTATTTTCTGGAA
Organism: Pachyuromys duprasi; assembly: GCA_028658305.1. Lineage (NCBI taxonomy): Eukaryota > Metazoa > Chordata > Mammalia > Rodentia > Muridae > Pachyuromys > Pachyuromys duprasi. The sequence goes on from CM053742.1 coordinate 2,514,083, forward strand.
TGGTTTAAAGCGTATTAGCTTTTCTTTGAAAGTCTGGTAGTATTCTGCACTAAAACCATCTGGCCCTGGACTTGTTTGTTTGGGAGACTTTTAATTATTGCTTCTATTTCTTTAGGGCTTATAGGTCTACTTAAATTGTTTACCTGATCTTGATTTAACTTTGGTAAGTGGTATCTATCAAGGAAATTGTCCATTTCATTTAGATTTCCCAGTTTTTTGTTTGTTTGTTTGTTTTTTTGAGTTCAGGCTTTTGAAGTAAGACTTACTGATTTTTTTTTTATTTCCTCAATGTCTGTTTTTATGTCCCCCTTTTCATTTCTGATTTTGTTGATTTGGATACTGTTTCTCTGCCTTCTGGTTAGTTAAGTTAAAGGCTTGTTTATCTTATTGATTTTCTCAAATAACTGGCTCCTTGTTTTGTTGAGTCTCTGTATTGTTCTCTTTGTTTCTAATTTATTGATTTCAGCCCTGAGTTTGATTATTTGCTGTCATCTACCCTGTCGAATGTATTTGCTGGTATTTCTTTTTTTTTTTTTTTTTTTTTTTGGTTCTAGATCTTCCAGGTGAGCTTTTAAAATGCTTGTGTGAGATCTCTCCAATTTCTTTACGATGACACTTTTCTCTTAGCACTGCTTTCATTCTGTCCCATACGTTTAGGTATGTTGTGCCTTCATTATCATCAAATCCTAGAGAGTCTTTATCTCTTTCTTTATTTTTTCCCTGATCCAGTGGTCATTGAGTAAAGAGTTGTTCAGTTTTTATGAGTTTGTATGCTTTCTATTGTTTCTGTTGTTGTTGAAGTCTAGCTTTAATCCATGATGATTTTAATAAGATACAAAGAGTTATTTCATTTTTTAAAATATTTATTGATGCTTGCTTTGTGACAGACTATATGATCAATTTTGGAGAAGGTTCCATGAGGTACTGAGAAGAAGGTATATTCTTTTGTTTTGGGGTGAAATGTTCTCTAGGTATCTGTTAACCCCACTTTATTTGTAACGTCTGTTTGTTTCATTATTTCTATGTTTATTTTCTGTTTCAATGACCTACCCAGCAGTGAGATAGGGTTGTTGAAGTCACCCATTAACAATCTGTGGGGTTCAATGTGTGTTTTAAGGTTTAGTAGTGTCTGTTTTATGAACGTGGGTGCCCCTGCATTTGGAGCATCTATGTTCACAATTGAGATGTCATCTTTGTGGATTTTTTCTTTGATGAGTATGAAGTGTCCTTTCTCATCTCTTTTGATGAATTTTGGTTGAAAATATAATTTGTTAGTTATTAGCTTGCTTTTTAGCTCCATTTGTTTGGAAAACCTTTTTCCCAGCCCTGTACTCTGAGGCAATGTCTATCTTTGTTTTTGAGGTGTGTTTCTTTTATACAGAAGAATTATATATCCTGTTTTCATATACATTCTGCACACCTATGTCTTTTTATTGAGGAATTGAGTCCATTGATATTGACAGAGTAATGACCAATGATTGGAAATTCTTGTTACTTTGATGTTGGCTATGACAGTGTGTGTGTGTGTGTGTGTGTGTGTGTGTGTGTGTGTTTCCCTTCTGGTGCAAGATTATTTGTTTACTGTGTTTTCTTGGGTGTAGTTATCCACGTTGGGTTGAATTTTTTCTTCTAGTATCTTCTGTAGGGGTGGATTTGTGGAGAGAGATTGCTTACATTTGGTTTTGTCATTGAATATATTGTTTTCTCCATCTCTGGTGATTAAAAGTTTTGCTGGGTATCATAGTCTGGGCTAACATCTATGGATTCTTAGGGTTTGTAATATATCTACTTTTTAAGAGTCTCTGTTGAGAAGTTGGGTGTAATTCTGATAGGCCTGCCTTTATATGTTACTTGTCATTTTTCCCTTGCAGCTTTTAATATTCTTTCTTTGTTCTGTATATTTAGTATTTTGATTATGTTGTGGGAAGATTTTCTTTTCTGCTTCAATCTATTTGGTGTTCTATAAACTTCTTATGTCTATAGGTATATCTTTCTTTAGGTTAGGGAAGTTTTCCATTACGATTTTGTTGAAAACATATTCTGCACCTTGGAGCTGAGAGTCTTCTTTTTCTTCTATTTCTATTATTCTTAGGTTTGATCTTTTCATACTGTGCCAGATTTCTTGGGATTTTGTGTCATGAACTTTTATGACTCAACATTTTCTTTGACCAATGTGTTGCAGTATCTTCTAAGCCTGAGATATTCTCTTCCATCTCTTGCATTCTGTTGGTGATGCTTGCGTCTGTAGTCCTTGTTTTCTTCCCTACGTTTGTTGTCTTCAGAATTCCTTCAGTTTGTGGTGTGTGTGTGTGTGTGTGTGTGTGTTGCTTCTACTTCCATTTTCAGGTCCTCTTTAACATTTTTTTCTTTGCCTGTTTTTATTTTCCTGCGTTTCTTTAAGGAACTTATTAATTTCCTCCTTAAATGCCTCTGTTGTCTTTATAAGATTGAATTTAAGGTTATTTTCATGTTCTTTGGTTGTGTTAGCGTATCCATGGCTTGCTGTAATAGGATGGCTGGTCCCTGATGGCGTCATATTGCCATGGGACATCTTGATTGTGTTCTTATACTGATCTTTTAGTCATCTGGTTGTCTCTGATTCTGGCTGGCCACCTGAATATTCCTGGTCATAGCATCAGCAGGACTCCTGGATGTTCCTGGGCCAGTAGGTCTTCCTGAGGAGGCAGGCAGATTTGTGGCCTGAATGATGGAGGTCAGGGGGGTAGAGTACAGCTCACTGTTGCTGGCTATGCGTCAGAGGGACCTGGCAACGGCTTGGGGGGAAGAGTCCAACCTGGGTGTTCCTAAAACCAGTAGGCCTCCTTCAGAAGGCATGCAAAGCAGTGGTCAGGGCAATGGAGCTCAGAAGCAGTAGGCCATGTTTGTGTGAGGGCAGCTGTAGAACGGTTGTCTACAAATGTGTGTGGTCATGTTATAGTAAATAGTCAGACAGAGTGACAAATGCAGACTGTAGAATGGTTGAAGATGCTTTTTCATCCTGGCTATGCATTCATCCAGCATCACTTAAGGGACAGAATCTAATAATAGAGTCTTATAGCTATTTTATTTTTTTATTAAGATGATATACGCATATATAAATGAGAAAATGTAAAACATAGGCACTTTAATTTTCAAATTGTGTTCTATGGCTTCTGAGTTATGATATTCAGAGTACACACATCAATAATAGCAATATCTACCATAGTATTCAAATTCCTTCCTGGTGAATGAGTTGTCCAGGCATCAAAGTGAACATGTTTAAAACTGGCTGTGCAGTCTACCAAATAATAAAATTCTAGGTAAGTGAGAAGAGAAAATTTAAAAAAAAATCTAGTATTTGAAAGGTGAAGCCCCGTGGATTTAAGTTTTAAATATCCTGTCATAGCTTTGTTTTTTTTTTTTTTTGTTTTTTTTTTTTTTTTTTTTTTTTTTTTTTTTTTTTGATCCAAACTGTTTGAAATGGCCTGGGTATGTAGCCCCATGGTAGAATACTTACTTATTAGGTTCCGTGTCCAGGGTATTTCTTAGCTTTTGATTTTGTCCTGGAATATTCCTAATCAGTTTTTGAGCATTTCCTGAAGTTTCTTACCCTTGTTTGTAGATCATTTGAATTTACTCTAAATATCCTATGATGATCAACTGTTAATTCTTGTTCTTAATCATATAATCTAGAATTGTTACAGAGTGTCAGCTTGAAATTCCCAGCAATTTGGGAGAGCCTTAACTGTTTACTCTTATCTATATTTGTAGCATTGTTTTCATTAGAACATGTTAGAGCTTCTCTCAAAATCTCCACTAATTCTGTGTATGTATTTATGTCTTTGTCTCTCTCACCCCATCCCTCCATCTGCCTGTCCCTCACTCCCTCCTTTCCTCAGTCCCTCCATTTCATCCTTCCATCTTCCCATTTCTCTATTCCTTCCCTCCCTTCGTGCAAGCTCCCCTGTGTGTGTGTGTGTGTGTGTGTGTTTGTGTGTGTGTGTGTGCATGTGTGTGTGCTTGTAAAATGTAAAAAAATTCAAGTGAAATGCAACATATTTTGTATTGCTTGGTGGATAAAAAAATCCGAGTTCACTAAAGTAGTGAATGGATTCATCGTATTAAAGACTACATTAAAATAAACTTTGAGCTTCTTACATGCGTAGCAAAAAAGCACGTGGTAGAAGAACATAAACATTAATTTATACAAATGCTTATTTCTCATTAAAGTTTACCAACCATCAGGAATCTGCTTTTGCTTCTTGAGATGGGATTTACTGTGTATTTCAGGCTGACATCTAGCATATGATACCCATACGTCATCTCCCAAGTTCTGGGACATCAGGCATATATCACTAAACCTGGCTTAATAAGTGTTGTTTTTAACAAGCTGTGCCTAATGAAGTAGCATGTTCTAAGTTTTATAACTTAGGTTTCAAATTTGTAGTGGATTTTTAATCACAGTAGCCAAGCCTCCACTCAAGACAGACATAAAGGGTTTCTTTTTTTTAAATTTCTTTTCTGTTTTTTTCTTTTGTTAATTTTTATTAATTATACTTTATTCACTTTGTATCCCCTCATAAACTCCTCCCTCCTCCCCTCCCAATCCCACCTTCTCTCCCCCTTCTCCACATATGCCCCTCCCCAAGTCCACTGATAGGGGAGGTCTTCCTTTCCTTCCATAAAGGGTTTCTTAATGGAATATCCTTCACATAAGGGGTTAATGAGTAATTTTGATTGTCAGTTTCACAAGATCTATATTCAACTAGGAGACAAACTCTGGGAACACCTGTGAAGGATTATCTAGATTGGGTTAACTGTGGTAGGACAACCAAACTTAATTGTGGATGGCACCATTCTATGTGGTGGGGTATAGAACTGAATAAAAACTGAGAAAATAAGTTGAGCACCAGCACCCATCTATCTCTGTTTCCTGACTGTGTGTGCAATGTGATCATCTGCTTTAATCTCTGGGCCCCTAACCGCAATGAACTGTACTCTCAAGCTGTGAGCCAAATTACACACTTTCATATGTTCCTTTTGTCTTGTATTTTGTCAAAGCACAACACACATGATTAATACAAAAGGAGAGTAAACACTCAAGGAGGTACACGACAGCTGTCCTTCCATCGCATATGATTGTGTTTGAGGAAATGAGTTTACTTCTCAGAACTGAGCTTTCATCCTCTGTGCAACAAGGTTTGTTGCTGCAAAGACTGAGTTCTTTGCAGTCTTCTATGACTCTAACTCAGTGCTTCTCAACGTTCCTAATGCTGCAACCCTTTAATACAGTTCCCCATGCTGTAGTGACACCCCACCATAAACTATTTCGTTGCTGCTTCATAACTGTAATTTTGCTACTGTTATGAATTGTAGTGTAAATAGCTGATATGCAGGGCATCTGATATGTGACCAGTACGAAAGGGTTGTTTGATACCCAAAGGGGTTGTGGCCAGTGGTTGAGAACTGCTGCTTTAAGGTATTTCTATGCCTGAATCAGAACAACTGGGTTTTCCTCTTTGTGCTGGTTGGTTTAAACTATCAGTTTAACATAAGCTAGAATCACTTGGGATGGGAGTCTTCACGAGGAATTAGCTTGATCTTGATTGTTACTCAGTTTAAGAATACTGAGCTCACTATACCCTGTACTGGGCCATGAACTGTGTGAGTGAAGTAAGCTAGCTGAGTGTTCTAACCAGCAAGTATACATGTGTTGATTCTCTTTGCTCTTAACTGGGACTATGATGGTTTAAGTCTCACCCTTGAATTCCCTGAAATAATGAACTGTAACATGGGACCATGAGATGACACAAAACAAAACAAATTCTTTCTTTTGTTGCTTTTTGTCAGTGTATTCATTATAGAAGAGAAATGAAATTGGGACTTTTCACAAGTACTCATTTTAATGACTCAAGCCCATTTTATTTTTGGCTCTTAGATAAGGGAACTGATTTATTGTTTTTTTCTCTTTTTTGTACCATCTACTCAGCACAAGAAATTTACAGGTGATCAGCAATAAGGACAAAGTGTTGAAAGAAAAAATATATAGTTAAATATTAGCACAAAGGGAAAATATTAAAATAGTTCCCTAGCAATGGAATTTCAGTGGCTTGCTGCCAAGACTTTTTCTGCTTCTCTTGCTAACTCAAGGTAGGATGAATTTCAGTGATTGTCCTATTGCCTACTCCACCCACGAGCAAATGTACCTTTAAAATTTTCATTTCCAGGAATGATTCAGTGCTGTGGCTATAGACCAACCAATATTCACTCATTTATGATCTCATGCTTGGAAAGAAATGACTTTGGCTTTTGTGTTTTCCACTGAGGATTTTTTAAGCCCAGCCTATGACAACATGTCTTTCTATTAGTTCATATAATTTCCAGTCAGAAGAGCCTTGTGGCATACACCCTCAGATTTCAATTCCTGGTATTTCTATGCTAAATAAGAGATTACTAAAGAAAGAGTTAAGAAATCACTTCATGAATTCTGGACAAAATTTTCCATTTATAAATTTTAAAAACAAAGCTTTGGGACTGGGAGGATGGTTCAGTGGGTAAAGTACTTGCTGCACAGGCATGAGGCTCAGCATTCAGAAATCCAGAACTCATGAACATGCTTGGTGGTATGCTATAACCTTAGTACTTAAGGGGTGGTGACAAAGAATCCTTAGAGTGGGCTGTCTAGACTAGCAGAATTTGGCAGCTCTGAGTTCAAATGAGAGAGCGTGTCTTTATATAGTGTAGTGATTGAGAAAAATGCTCATTGTTAAACTTTGAAGTTCAAAATTACATGAATCCATGTGCATGAGTACCCACACATATGTATACAAATGCATTTACACATGAAAAAACCCTACCACTCAGCTTCTCATCATTAGAAAATTGTAAAAAGGGTTTCACATCTTTCCATGATCCATACTCATAATTAAGAAAAATTTGCAAAATTCCTGTTCAATAGAAAGTAATTGGCCATGGGAGATTATCATCAGCCCACAGTTGAATTTCAGACAAAATCACCCACTATAGAAAAGTTTACAACAACTAGAAAAATGCTTTCACCTGCTTTTCATAAAAGTTGCACAAGAGACCTTGGGGAGCACACGTTTATCTCCAAAAATACCTGACCTATTTATTTGCTCTTCTCCCAGCTGTTGTTTCAGCTGTCTCTGGGTTATGCAGTTCATGTGCACTCTCTTCAGAAGGCTTTCTGAGGAGACTCATACCAGGATTCATTTGCTGAGCAGTTATGGTGATTTTTTTAAAACATTGCTAGCCATGGTGGGTTCATTAAATCCTCTGATTGCATCTAGGTCAGTCATTCTCTAGCTGCATGTTCTTTGTGTCCCTTACTTTCAATGGAAAACAATCACTGTCCTCTCCTTTTCTGTGACTTCTTTATGGCGAGGTCCTGATGCCAATAGCTGCTGGCAGGGCTGTTTCCAAAGCACTGCACTGTGAACTTGATCCAAGGGCTTTTGGTCTCCATAGCAACTGGGGCAGCCTTGATTGTGTTGTTACCAAGATCACTGGAGCAGCCACAAGCCCTATTATTTCCTGCCTGGAAAATGAGCCTGTAGGTATAAATCTCCTGTTGTGTTTTGAATGTGAAATGCTCCTTAGAGGCTCATTTGTTTGAACATGTTGTCTTCAGCTGAGGACACTCTTTTGGAAGGTTGTGGAACCTTCATGAGGTAGAGCCTTGTGGGAGGAAGCTGGTCACTAGTGGCAAGACGTAAGGTTTTATAGCCCAGCCCTAATTCTGTGTATTCTCCTCTTTCTGACTGTGTAGTCAGTGTGACTAGTTGTCTGCTTCTGCTTCCACTGTGCCTTCCCAGACATGATGAAATCACTCTCCAACTGCAATCAAAATAAACCCTTCTGCCCTTAAATTGCTTCTTGTCAGGCAATTGGTCACAGCAACACAAAATACCTAATAAATCTCCTTTGCAGGTATATGTTGTAAAAAAAAAAGTTACTTTGTACACTCAGAAGTTCAAAAAAAATGTTGGTACCTCAGGAGCCCTTGGCTGGAGTCATAGGGATCTGTGCAATTCAGCCCAGATTTTTATGTGGGTGCTTGAAATATGTGCATGTAGGCTGATTTGCATACATATTTTATTTTAAAAATGAGACTATCAGGAAATTATACCCTGCTGAAATAAGTCTACAGAGAGCATTTTATTTGTATAATCCTCAAGTTGCTTAGGGGAAGTTGACTTTAGTAGTTAACTGGAAGAAAGTAAACATTATTGAAGGATAGGCGTGAGTCACAGATGGATAAAATATTCACACAGGAAAATATAATCCATGGAAAACTGAAGCCCCAGGAGTGACACTACAAAATGCAGTCTTGGTGGATCCAGGTTAACAAGCAGGGTAGGAAGGCAGCAGAGGGGATGGCATATGTATGAGGCATAGTAAAAACACTGAAGGCCTAAGTTTCCCATTCCCAAGAAAACATGCACAATGAGTCAGATTTCAGTGTATATTGCTTATGACTATGAATCTGGCCTATTTTGGAAGTATTTTTCTTTCATTTTTGAGATTATAATAGAATTATACGTTTGGTTGATATTCCTGGGAGGCCTGCCCTTTTCTGAAGGAAAATATGGTAAGAGTAGATTTGAGAGGGCGATACTGGGAGGAGAGGCAGGAGGGGAAACTATGGCCAGTATGTAATGGATGACAGAATAAATATAAAATAGAATTACACCATTTCCTCCTCCCATTTCCTATCACCCAATGCTCTCATATACCTCTCCTTGACAATTACAAATTCATGGCATATTTTTGTTAAATTTCTTTTTTTTCCTGAGTTTTATTTTTTATTGTTTACTACAATTTATTCATTTTGTATCCCAGCTGTGGCATCCTCCCTCATCTCCTCCTGGTACCTTCCTCCCTCCCTCTTCTCCCTCTATGCCCCTCCCCTAGTTCATTGTTAAAGGAGGTCTTCCTCCCCTGCTATCTGACCCTATCCTATCAGGTCTCCTCTGGACTGGCTGCATACTCTTCCTCTGTGGCCTGGCAAGGCTGCCTCTCCAGGAGGAGGTGATCAAAGAGTCAGCCACAGAGTCCATAACAGAGACTGTCTCTTCTCCCCTTACCAGGGAAGCTACATGGAGACTGAGATGCATATGGGCTACATCTGAGCAGGGGGTCTAGGTCCTTTCCATGCATGGTCCTTGGTTGGTGCATTGGTCTCTGCAGGGTCCCCTGGGTCCAGATTTTTTGGGGGGGGTCTTCTTATGGAATTCCTGTCCCTTCCAGGTCTTTCTCCTTCCTCCTTTCATAAGATTCCCTGCATTCATTAAATGTATATATGTATACATGTAATCAAATATATACGCATGTGTGTATATGTATGTGCATATGTATATGTATATATATTCCTAAATATAACCTTCACAGTTTGTATAATGTATGTTTTCAGATCTGACCATTTAATACTGGATAACCTGGAGAAGTCTATTTCTCCTACTCTCAGCATTCCTTAATTGAATGTAGTTCTTTGTGTAGGGTTTTGGCCCTGTGGTCATTCTCCTATCCACATTATCATGTCTATTGTTGTCCTTATTCAGGTCATGTTTATGCAGACGCATTGGTGAGACTTTATGTGTATACCTTCTGACACTGCTATGAGACAAAGTCCCACAGAAAACTCCCTGATTGCCTTGCTTATACAGTCTTCTGCTCCATTTTTTCTGCAGTGTTTTCTGATGCATAGATGTGGGGATTGTTTTGTAGATGTATCCACTGGGACTGGGTTCTACAACTCTTCATTTTAATTGCATGTGGGTTTTCTGTAATGGTCTCCATCTGTTGCAGAAAGAAGTTACACTGATGAAGGCTGAAAACTATACTTATCCATGTGTACAAGGACAAATATTTAGACTGTAAAGGATTGTGCTGGTTTAATAACATGGCAGTTTTGGGTTCTTCTCCAAGATCCATGGCTGTGCTAGCTCTGAGTAGTTGGGTAAGATTCTTGTACCAGGCATTATTTCTCTCTTGTTAAGTGGGTCGTAAGATCAATTAGAGAGCTGTTGGATACTGCCCAGATAGGTATGCTACCACTGAACCCTCAGTGTTATGGTGCCGGTCTAGCTGTTGTTGTGGTTCGTAGCTATTATAGCTGGTAGGACTGTTGTTTGCTTTTTCCTTTGGAAGCTTGCTTGGCTTTTTCTGGTACAACGAAAGCTAATCTTTGGGGAGAGGACTTTCAAGCCATTTCCAGCTCAGGTGTCTCTGGGTTCTATTTCTGATGTGCATGGTCCAATCAGTAATAGGGACTTACCTTCCACCTCTAGGGAACAAACAAAGGCAATATAAATAGTCTGTAATGCTTTGGGAGTCTCTTGAACAACCCTGAGCAAAATCATGAAAGAAGGTTTCTTATGCCTGGTGCTGGGGTTCTGTTTGGTTGTTCTTTGGTTCTAGAAAGGATCATTGTTAGCACAGATGAGAAATTTTTATTTAAGCTATATTTGTATATTTATATGCATATTTACTTATATTATAGGGGTTTTATTGTTTTATAGGTTCATAGTTAACCTTATGATTCTTTATGATCTTTTTAAATGTCTACTGTTATTCTACCCTCCTTCTACCATATTCTGCATTTATCTCCTCTCCATATTCCAGGTCAGACAACTTGTACCCTGCTAGTCTTTTATCTACCTTGCAATGGTCTCATCACTTTCCTGGTTTCTGTAGTCACCACAGGCTACATATTTAGATCTGAAGATTTGGCACCAGAGGCCTCAATGATGTTTGTTTTTCTGGGTCTGTGTTATTTCACTCTTATGACCTTTTGTAGTTCTAACCATTTACCTGTAAAGTTGATGGTTTCATTTTTCTTTACAGATGAATAGTATTCCATAGTGTATATGTATCATATTGTCCTTACACATCTGTTGGTTGAAGGACATTAGGTTGTTTATATTTCTTAGTTATTGTGAACAAAGCAGGGACCGACATGGCTGGGCAAGTGTCTGTGGAGTAAAATGTTTAGTCTTTGAGCATAAGCCAAAGAGTAATATAGCAGGATCATATGGTAGATCTACTTTTGGCTTTTTGAAAATTCTTCACACTGATTTTTGTAGTAGGTGTACCAGTTTGCAATCCCACTGAGTAATGAGGTTTCTTTGCCCTGCATTCCCTCCAGCATTTGTTGTTGGCAGTTTTATTGATCTTTGCCATTCTGACTGAGGTTAGATAAAATATCAAAGTTGTTTTGATTTGTATTTCCCTAATTACTAGTAATGATGACATTTTTTGAGATTGTGTGTGTGTGTGTGTGCATGTGCTTCTCTGAGAAGGGCTCAGGGCTATATGTTATTTTGAGTTCTCTATATGTTCATGATATTAATCCTTTGCACAAGTGTAGCTGGCACAGTTTCTCTGCCATGGTCTTTCTATTCTTCCAATTGATTATTTCTTCAGCTATATTTCTTCAGCTTTTAGTCTCATGAAGTTCCATTTGTCAGATTTTGATATTCTTGCGCAAATGAAGTCCTTTGCAGGAAGTCCTTTCTATGCTTATATCCGATAGGGGACTGTCTAAGTACATCTACACGTGGTCCTTGGTTGTAGAAAGCGACTCATATAAGACCCTTGTGCCCTGATCAGTTTGGTCTTTCTGGAGCTCTTGTTCTCCCCAAGTCTCACCAACCTCCTCCATTTCTATCATCAATTCTCTCCCTCTGCCAAAGGCTTGATTGTGAGTCTTAATATCTGCTCTGATACATGGCTACATTGACGCCACCAGAGGTCCTCCTTGGCACGCTCCTGTCCTGTTGCTTGTTTTCTCCTCCACTCAATGTCCATCCCATTTGTTCATCCAAACAAGCATTGATCCTACCAACCTGGGTCCTCCTTCCTGTATATCCTCCCTAGATGTGTAGATTTCAGCATCAATTTCCTATCCTATAGGTCTATATAAGTGAGTATATACCATATGTTTCTTTCTGGTTTTGGGATACCTCACTTAGGATGATCGTTTCCAGGTACCACCATTTGCCTGCGAATTTCATGATTTCCTCCTTTTTAATTGCTGAGTAGTATTCCATTGTGTAAAAGTACCACAATTTCTGTATCCATTCCTCCACTGAAAGACATCTGGGTTGTTTCCAGGTTCTGGCTATTACAAATAAAGCAGCCAGGAACATAGTTGAGCAAATGTCCTTGTTGTGTACTTGATC